>OX375757.1:20000000-21250000 GCA_947359355.1 Acrocera orbiculus
AAAATCCATCAGATTTGAAATATGAAAGTGGAATAGAAAAACTACGTTGGTTGCTTTCAATACCAAATGATTTAAGTAGCAACATTAGTTCACCAGGCCAAAATAATGAAAATTACAGAGAAATTGAAGTAAAAAACACATCTGAAGAATTATCACAAAATAAAGTAAAAATTTTGAAACCATTGCCTCCGGCAACGTTATCAAAAAGTTTTATCCGAGATTTTGTAAACACCACTATACCAAGAAATTATTATAATATAAATGATGATCATGCCAAAACTGAAATGGAAATATCATTCAAAACAAAGTCAAAATATCAAATAAAAGAGCTACCACTGCTTTCAAAAACTTTGCCTAAAAAGTTGATTACGACTACTCAAGAAAATGAAAAAACATTTTTCAGCATTGATTTGCCAGAGAATAACTATAACAAAAGCGAATATTTAAAGAAAATTGAAAAAGAAGACAAATCAGACATGAAATCTGAAGGAAAAATGGAGGAGCTACATTTGCAACCTTCAATGGATTATCTGAAAAATTCCATTCATAATATCGAGAGAGGTGAGACAACATTTATAAATATCATGCTACCAGAAAAAAATTGTAAAGAAAACGAAAGTTTTTCTAAAACTAAAGTCGAAAATCCAACAGAGTCTGAGCCTAAAAATCAAGATATAAACTTAGAGGTATTTCCTCAAATAATTTCCTCAATAAATTTTAACGACAAAAACAAACAAGCTAATGGTCAAAAAAGAAACGAAAAAGTTGCTTTGTCTACCCCTTTTTCAGATAATTCTTTGAAACAAAATGAAGAATCCACTACTCCATCAATATCAGACCAGGAGAAATCTTGTCCGAATTTATCAGAACTTGTCGAAGACACACAGCGACTCATAAAGCAAATGAAGGAAGAATTGACTTATGACATTGAGTCACTGGCTTCAGAAGATTTCGGAGATAGTGAATACTCCCAAGAATATTCAGACGATGATGGTGATGGTGGTGATGAGGAACTAGAAGAAGAAGTTGATGAAATTGATGGAGAAGATAGTCCTTTCAATGATCAATATTCAGAAGGAGTGGATGATCAATATTCAGATGAAGAAAACTTTTCAACGCCTATTTCTACAGTTAATATGGATAAGAATAGAACAGACTCAAATGAAAGTTCAGCTATTTCAGATGTGGTAAATGATAATCAAATTTTTGAAAAAAAGGAAATTGTGAATTCACAATTGGAAGAGAAGCCACAAGATGAACAAAAAACTAAAATCGAAGCAGAATATTCTATAGCAAATATTACAGTAATGCCAAGTGATGACGTTAATGATTTATCAGCCCTGCAAAGCTCAAAAAGTGTTGAAGTATTAAAAACGAAAATATCTACACAGAAGAAACTTACATCAAAAGCTCAACTTGCACGTATTCCTGTACGTACAAAATCATATTCAGGACCATTTCCATTACAGACACATTCAATTAAAGAAATTAAATTGAAGCTAATAGCACCAGAAACTCCAGGTTCATATTTAGTAAATAGTAAATCACTAAAGCCATCAAAACTAATTCCACCCAAGCCAATAGCAAAAGAAACCATATCAAAGTTTTCTTTAGAAAAAAAAATCCCTGAAAAAAATTCAACATTAAAAATTCCAATTCCTGAAAAGAAATATCATGAAACATGTTATAGTGATGAAGATGAATCTCCCAATAAATTATCAGAAACTGAATTAGTATTTCCAGATAACAAACCAAAAGTAATATTTCGAAAATACCAAAGTTTAGTAGAAATGGATCCTCCTGAGGTGAAGCTCATTTTAATAAAAATTGATTTCACAATTGATTTTTATTGATAATATTCGTTTGTAGATTTTAGCAAAAAAATTCTTAGATGAAGGACTTGTTAGAACCCATGCTGAAGCAGAATTAGCAGCTGCTTTGATTGAACAAAAATTTCAAAAGGATGCCGCATTATGGGCAGCAAAAGAATGTTCTGATCTTGAACAAGCAATTTCAATGCTTCAACAAGAATGCGAATTATGTACAGGAAAATATCCAATGAATCAAATCGTATCAATGCTTAAATGTACTCATCAATGTTGTAAAGATTGTGCCAAAAATTATTTTACAATACAGGTTAGATAATAAGAAATACTTATTATATTCACACACAAACATACACTTGAATAATTTAAATTTTAGATCACAGATAGAAGTATCAACGATTGTAACTGTCCATTTTGTAAACTACCTGAACTTCAAGACTCGAGTTTACATGAGGATGAAATTTTGGAATATTTTTCCAATTTGGATATTTTTCTTAAAAACATTGTTAACGAAAATGTACATGAACTTTTTCAAAGGAAGCTACGTGATAGAACATTAATGCAGGATCCAGATTTCAAATGGTGTATTCAATGCTCTTCTGGATTTTTTGCTAGACCAAAACAAAAACGTTTAATATGCCCAGATTGTGGATCAATTACATGCGCACATTGCAGAAAAACGGTAAATAAAAAATGAATTTAATTAATTACCAAGAAAATTCAATTTACCCTTTTTTATTTGAAAACTATGTTTGTATTTATCACTTAATGTTTTCTTATAGTAAAAGCACACATTTTTCAACAAGGTAAAATTATTTTTTCATGGCTAAATGCTACGAATGATAAATGTGCTACAACCAGCTTACTAAAGGCACAAAAGAAATAAATTTTTTTTTGTTGATCGTCATTCCCCCGAACTGAATCTTTTGAAATCAATTAATTTAACAAGGATCGTTAGCAAATCACAGCACACGAAAGCTTTAAAATGAAAATTCTCATTCAAACTTGCAAACGTTCAAAATCAAAATTTTTTCACACAAAATGTTGCTTATATTTTTTTAAGCTTAAACTATGTTAGAAGTTAGATTTAAGGGCCTTTAAGGTGGCCTTTTGCTAAAAGCGTCCTTGAACTATTTGATGTACATAAGCTGATCAGTCTAATTCATTTTCGTTGTTAATATTTATTTCATCTTTTGCATCTTCCTTTTTTTTCATTAAATTTTCTTTAGTCCACAACGCCCCTAAAGTTAAATTAATAAACTTTATCCAAATTTCTAGTTAAATTACTGCGGAAATAAAATAATATGGACTAACGGCTGATCCGAATTCTAACCTCAATTTCTCAAATAACCATATGAGATCTATACTAAAGATTAACTATAGATTGATATATTTCGTCTTATATAAATTATAGTGGGAAAAGCAACACGAAGGTATCAACTGTGAAAAATATCAAGAATGGAAAGATGCCAATGATCCGGACAAACAAGCAGAGGCTGTTGCACTACATTTAAAGCTGAATGGTATCGATTGCCCAAAATGTAAATTTCGATATTCATTAACCAGGTATACAAACAGAATTAAAAAATTTACATGAAAACATTAACTAAATTAGAAAATAATAACTGTAGGGGAGGTTGTATGCATTTCACTTGTACCCAATGCAAATATGAATTTTGTTATGGATGTAGTAAGCCTTTCATGATGGGTGCTAAATGCAATGTTGCGCCCTATTGCGCTAAACTTGGATTACATGCTCATCATCCTAGGAATTGCTTATTTTATTTGCGTGACAAGGAACCACAGCAGCTACAAAATCTATTAGTTATGAATAATATAACTTATAATATAATAAGTGATATTGACTCAAAACCAGTTAAAAAGTGCCCAATTCCATTACAAAAAGAAATCCCAACTGGATTAGTTGATACAATATGCAATTCAGATGTCCCTAAGGATCATGCTGGTTTATGTAGGTAAATACAACTAAATATTCAGAATATTAAGGAATTTTATAAATACTCGAAAGCCAACTATCGTTTTTATCCAAATTAAAAAAAAAAAAATTTCAGAATTCATTTTATTGAATATTTAAGTCTTATCATTCGCGAAAATGGTATCGATCCTCTTATCATATTAAAAGTTGATGATCTAGAGAATATTATTAAACGGGCAAATAAACGTTTACCACCGCGTCCTTATGGTAATTTTGAGGGTATTTATAAACGTGAACTAATTAAGGTGAGATTAAAAATATTCTATGCATGTTTTGACTAACTTTATTTTCCTTTTATTTTTCTTTTCGATTCGTTTTTGCTAATCTATGGATCGGGTTTTACAACAGACAACACTTTGTTGAATATTTGGTAAGCGAAATATCTAAAGCAAATATTGATCCATTGCCAATTTTTGATTTGTGTGATTGTGTCCAAGAATTACGACGACGTGGAATTAATTTACCAGAAAGAGGTCCATGGGATACAGATGAAATATATCGTCAAATTTGTCAAGAGGTTAGATTTAATAACTATTTTTGCTTATATTTCTCTTTTTTCTACTGCTTTTGTGATTTTTTTATGCATATATGACTGCTGTAAAGCCCGATATTGCAGTGATTTTTTAAATGTTACACTTATTAATTTTGAACAAAAGAAGATCATTTTAACTACTAGATTTAGGAGAAAATTTAGGAATCAATTTTTATTCATTTAACATTAAAAAATTCAATTCATAATTTAATTTTATTTTCAAGACAAAGTTAGTTGACCTTCACTTTGCATTTAGACACTCTTAAAACAACAAACTTACAGGAAACTTTTTTTTTTTAATTCAAAATGAAAGGAAAAAGATCGTTCCCAACACTTGATATCCAAACACTCTAATCTAATAATTAAATTGATTTTTTCCACATAAGAACACTAATGCCTTTTTTTGTTACGGTAACTCGTTTTTGACACGCTTCAATTTGTTCAAAAAAAATGCTAATACTTCTTAGATATAGACAAAACTACTTTATAACTTTTTATTGGTTTTTCCTTTATTAACTTAGTCTTAAAATAGTAAAATAATTTAAAAACCTAAAATTTTTACTACTTTTTACAGATTGTAAGAGACAGAATACCGTTGAACTGAAGGTCCAGTTAAAATATTTCAAATTACAATTTTTAGCTTAGGATAATCAATAAAATATCTTAATAAATTTTTTAAAATTAATTTCTGATCTTGTTGTTTTTTTTTAATTTTTTTTTATATCTAGTTAAGAATTATTGTTTTCTCTCGTATCAACATCAAAAAATTCATCGAAAATCCACTGTATATCTCTGCCTACCAGCATAAAAATTCCTTATATCAAAATCATGAAGTTCCAAAACACTTAGACACTTACCTCATATGGAAAACAAATCAACCAAGAGCGTCAACAATAATACCACAATCCACTTCGTTTGAATGGAAAAAAAAATAAGAAACTTCTGCTTCAGGTTAGGCTTCAGGTCACCAAGAAAGAAAAATAATACTATCTAAATTTTAAGAAAGCAAGGGAAAACACATTTCAAAGATTGCAATTTTTGTATTGCATTTATAAAATAAATAACATTCTAAAAATATTGTATCAAAATTTTAAGTCATTCGGAGCAAAACCCTGATAGTTCTAGTCATTTGAATACATTTTTTCAGATTTTTAACCTTAAACTCGTTTTTCTCAAATCGACGTTCTAAAAGTCCGTGATAATCGTGATTTATTGGAAATTTTTTATATAGTTTCTACATATGAACTGCCTCTCCTAAACGATATTTTTTTTGACACCCTTTAAGGGGTTGTCAAATAACAACATATGGCGGATTTTTTCATCCCGAAAACGTTATTTTGACATCAAAGAAACACAAAAGATTTAAAAATAAAAATAAAGAAGATCATTTCGGGGAAGGAAAAACTTCTGCTTTATGCTTAAATTTGGTTTTGTGATTTCTATTAACTATAGGCTGAGATATGGTGATCACCGTAAATTTGTTTGTTTTTTGTCGAAGGTCTGAAGAAATGGCTGCTTAAAAAAGTTATAAATAATATATCACTCAGATGTCATTAAAATGTTAGTTGTAACCTATAAAATACTTTGTATCATTTTTAAAATACTTTTATTTTAAATTAAATATGTTAACATTATTTTCATTAATTTACTAGCTATAGAATTATTAGCTTTCTTATTAAATGTAATTCTTAGTTATGCATTTAAAATATTATTATTGACTAAGTTAAATGAAGTATGATTATTAACTTATTCATTTAATTACATCTTTTAGCTATTCATACGAAACATATTTTATAATTCTTCTTAACCAACTACTTCTCATAATCTATTAACAATCAATTATCAACTTACTTCTATTAATTGAAGATACACTCTACAATTATTAAAATAAAATGGGTCTAAATAAGACCCATTATTATATTAATATATTATTTTTCATTAATATAAAACTTTTTTTCTTAAACATTTATAACTAAGCGTAAAATAATATAATTGAAAGCACATAGTTCTAGCTATGACGGTTCAGAGCTTTTAACAGTTTTTTTCTGTCGTTAGAATCATTTCATATTTATTTTTTGTTGAATTTTTGCTTCGTGTTGAATTTTGTTTGTTTTTATTTAAAAAATAAAATTTAAAATTTTTTGAAAAAATGCTAAGTGATTGTGATTAGGTTAGCTAGAAAAAACTGCCATATAAAAAGAAATTGAAAAATTGTTAACCTAGAAAACAGCCCCACAGAAATCGTATTCCAGCCAAAATGCTTACAACACTCCGAATTAAAAAAGACTTTTACGCAAAAATTCGTCAACAGTCTATTAAAAATCTAAAATGCAAGTTAACAAACGGTCAACTTCAAAAAGAGCCTCATAAATCCCTCGAATATATTCAAAGAAATCCTAATCATAAACCTCATTTCCAAAATATATACTAAGAATAAACAGAATAAGTGGACTTCATGTTTAGACTTCCTGCTGGTTGTATATCAATTCAACTATATTTATTTTATATTTATATTTATTTGTAAGTGAAAAAAAAAGTATATAAGGGAATAAAAAGAATTATAATTTAAGTTTCGGAACTTAATATAAAAAGGAAAGACAAATTGGTTTAAATACATTAAAAACACTTACTTTTGAGTGAAAAAAAGAGTGTTAAGTAAAAGAAGTATAATTTAGTTTTTTTTTTTTGTAAATGAAAAAAAAGGAGTATATAAAGTAATGAAAAGAATTATACTTTAAAATTAATATAAAAAGCAAAAACAAATTTAATTAAATACATTCAAAATACTTGCTTCCGGGTGAAAAAAGGGGAGTGTTAAGTAAAAGGATTATAATTTAAGTTTTTGTAAATGATATAAAAAAAAAGGGGATTGAATCAACACTTACTTTTAATAAAAAAAAAAGAAAACAAAATTAAGAATCAATCATATTTTCCGATTTTTTAAAATTATTATTCCTATTTGCATTGCATTGGAATGCAATTAACGAGGTCAAGCGGAGAAGCTTGACCCCAGTTGATCATCGGGCACAGATTTTTTTTTTTGTTGTTTGGAATAAAGAAAAAATGAATTTTTATATAAAACTATTTTATTTTTTTTTTCGAAATTGGATAAGAAAAAAACTTTAACACAGTGTTAGTGGAGGTTGGTTGGTGAGGTTGGTTTGGTTTGGTTATCAAACCGCCATAGATTGAAAATTAATATGAACTATACCAATACAAATAGAAAAGTTTAAAGTTTTTTTTAAAAGGGTAAATTTTTGGGTTTTGGGTAATTTAACATTGAAAAAAAAATAAGAAAAAAAACTATATTAGCGCATTGAAAAAAAAAAGAAAACAGAAATCTACACATAGTTTTGGAGCTTGATCCAGAAAAAAGAAGGTGAAGAAAATCTAACTAATTTGAGGTTGGCAGCCAGGAAGTATATGAAGAAATAATCAGGTGATGATAAGGGATAAGGGTTTTTATGTCGCTATAAGATATTTAAGCAATAAGGAAATTTAAGGATAGTTTATGTATATTTTTTCTATTAAGAGTTTTCATTTAAATACAAAATATTTGTTTTCTGTTAGCTAGATTATAAATTCTATTCATTATATTATTTTTATAAAACTATTTTTTTGAAAAACAAACAGAAAATTTTTATAAGCAAGAACAAAATTAACTAGAATTAAAAATCATCGAAAGGAAGAGAGAAACATTTTCTTTCCAGACTTGCCGTTTTGCTGGGCCCATCAAACGCAAAAAAAAAGGAAAGGAAATTCTGTAAGTTATATTGCCCTTGACTCAATTTTGATTTTAGTGATAGTATTCTATTGGAGCAATTTTTACTTTTGTTTTTTTTTTTTAGGATAGTTTAATTTAATTAAAAGGAGAGAACTTTTTTAAGGTATATCATGCTTGTGCGCAACTAGATCAAAACATCGTTATATTGGAAGATTTTCAGAAAAGACACAATATTTAAGACGAAAAGTGATACCTTAGAATTACCTAAAACCATACGAGGTTAGTTTTTTTTTCTCTCAATATTAATATGTTAAAATTAAAAAAAAAAAAATAAATATATCATAACATTAGATCAAACTTCAGTCATTGAAGTTGATACTAATAATATAGAGGAAACAGATTCGTCAGAAGATTTTGTTGGTAAGAAAAATATAAAGCTATATATAATATATTTATGTGCACGCGCCAAAAAAATGTAACGAGTTACACATATATCGAATTTCGACATATCGGGAACTAAAAAAGAACATTAAATTTGTCTTTTTAGGAAATAATGAAAATTATTCACATACGATACAAGCAAAAACAACTAAAAGACCTTCAAAACCCATTCCACCTACACCACTTACGGAAGAGACTGAATCTGATGATATTATCCTGTATCCTGGGTTCCGACAGGTTTGATCACATTTTAGTAGATATTTCTTATAAAGATAGACTTATTTATACTTTTAGAAAATTGGACGTTGGTTTTGTAACATATGCAATAGAAATTTTTTTGATGAAAAAAACCTGGAGGATCACGTTTAAGTCATACACACAAATAAGAAAAAAGTTTTTTTATTATAATTTAATAATTTCTTATATTATTATATTATTTATACTTTCAGAAAAATGGAAAATTCAATTGTAAAGAATGTGGTTACAATTTCACCAGAAGATCTAACTTGAATGAACACATAAGAACTCAGCACGAGGTAAAAATATAAAAAAATTTTTTGCTAATATTTTTAACTCCTTGTTTTTAATTTTAGAATACTCGTCCTTTATTTATTTGCAAAACATGCAATAAAATTTATTTGTCAAAGAAGTATATACTGAAGCATCAAGTAAAAGAACACATGAAAACTCAGGACGAGGTAAAAATATAAGAAAATTTTTTGCTAATATTTTTAACTCCTTGTTTTTAATTTTAGAATGATCGTCCTTTATTGATTTGCAAAACATGGAATGGAATTTTTTTCACAAAGCAGGGTTTACTAAAACATGAAGCAAAAGGGCATTGGACCACCACCACCACCACCATTTTTTATGTTCTGTTTTTTATACCCTTTTTTCATAGTTTGAGATCAGATTTATGCTTTAACATTGTTAAGAGTTTACAAAAAAGGAGTCCTTGAAGCAAGTGTTGCATGCAGATGTTGAGAAAACAAACCGAACCCGTGTTCAAAATGCTTGTAGAAGAAGTCTGTTATGTATGTACTTAAATATGTACTTTCTTTCCTTTTCTAATCTATTTCAACTGTAGTAGATAGTTTTTTTGTAGACATATTTTTCATATTATTTATTATATTATAGGGCAGTCAAAACTATGTTTGATTAAAAAAATTGAAAAGGATCAAAACGCATTCGAAGACATTGCTTTCTAATATTAGATTATCTAAAGATAAACTTGGCCGAGTTAACTTGGGGAGTTATCTTTTGAATATGATAAGAAAAGGGGGATAAGTGGTGGTTAAGTGATAGTTAACCCTTAAAAATTAGAAACTATTATATTCACCAATGATTTGAGCTTGTATTTTTCCTGTCTGATGTTTCTCCCTTTTTCCTTTATATGTTTGATACACAAAACCAACCCTTTCCTTGCACTATTTTTTTTAAATTTTATACTGAGAAATAAAGCATTTATTCGCGAGATTGAAACTTTTATTCTCCTTGATCGTTCGAATTCACTATTTGATACGCAAGAGCACTCTTTCCTGGCACTATTTGTTAGAATTTTATACTGAGAAATAAGGCATTTATTCGCGAGATTGAAACTTTTGCTCTACTTGATCGTTCGAATTGACTATTTGATACACAAGAACACTCTTTCCTGGCACTATTTGTTAGAATTTTTTACTGAAAATTAAAGCATTTATTCGCGTGATTGAAGCATGATAAAATTAAAGTAACAAAGGTCAATTTTTTTTAATTAACATTAATGAATTTTTATAATTTTTTTAAAAATTTTAGGAAGAAAAGATATATCCTTGCCCATTTTCGCCATGTTTAAGTCAGTTCTCACGCAAATCAAATTTGAATAGGCACATATCCAGTATCCATGAAGACATGAAAAAACACATATGCATAGATTGCAATAAAAGATATAATTCATTAGAGGACTTGAATCGACACAAGTATTCCCCCAGGCTTGATCACATTTTAGTAGATATTTCTTATAAAGATAGACTTATTTATAATTTTAGAAAATTGGACCTTAGTTTTGTAACATATGCAATAGAAATTTTTTTGATGAAAAAAACCTGGAGGATCACGTTTAAGTCATACACACAAATAAGAAAAAAGTTTTTTTATTATAATTTAATAATTTCTTATATTATTATATTATTTATACTTTCAGAAAAATGGAAAATTCAATTGTAAAGAATGTGGTTACAATTTCACCAGAAGATCTAACTTGAATGAACACATAAGAACTCAGCACGAGGTAAAAATATAAAAAAAATTTTTGCTAATATTTTTAACTCCTTGTTTTTAATTTTAGAATACTCGTCCTTTATTTATTTGCAAAACATGCAATGGAATTTTTTTCACAAAGCAGGGTTTACTAAAACATGAATACTAGAAAATACTAGTTTGTGTGAAAGCCTGTTGTTGAAATCTTTCCTTCGGAAATGAGCTTCTTGCTATTTTTCAAAAAACTGCTACATGTCTATGGCGAAATATGAGTATTTTGTTTTTGATTGCGTTGAAAATATTAAGTAAAATTGTAGTTTGTTAAAAGGATAAAGATCAGAAAATAATTTATGTGTTTTATCAGTACAGAATTGTTATTCGACCTGTAAGCATCCTGTTTGGCTTATCCAAATTTTAAGTATTGTTTTCATTTGAAATTTAATAAAAACTATTAAAAGTGTTTTGTATTAGTTTGCATGTTATCAATATTAAAATTTTATTTAAAATTGAAAAAAATATAAATATTTTGAGTATGGCAAAAGCTAATGCCCAAAACTCTCGTGAATATCGCCAGAAAAAAAAACAAGGAAAAAACAAAATTAAAAAAATCGTAAAAACTTCAAAAGAACGTGTTCGTGAGTTTCGTGCACGCCGAAAGGCGTTATTCAGTGTTGAATGCTAGTTAGTTAAATGCTAACTTGGATTAAATAAATTTTTGAATACATAATATAATTTATTGATTGTAAATACTAAAATGTGTACTTAATTATATTTTTTAGATGAAAAAACAGAGGAAAAAAGTACTAAGCCAGGGGAAGATATTAGCCTTCGGAGCTGTCTCCAAGCAGTATATGCCAGCTCTGAGGGGACTAAAAAGTAATTCAGCAGTCCTGCAGGAATCTCGTAAATCTATAAGCTTTTTTTTTAATCCGATATAAAGTTATAAAATTTATTTTAAAATACGTTATAAGGGATTAAGGGATATTATGTTAGGTTCAAGGTTATTGACTGCCTAGAGCGTAATTCTTACTATTTTTTTTCAAATACGTCATAGACATTAATATGTCGTAGTAATATAAACGAAGTATTTATTTAAAAATGCGTAACAAAAACAAAGTATATAAAGTAATAAAAGATATCGTCAAAATCCTAAGTTATTTTAGTGGAAGAATTGACCTCCCAAAAAAAATATATATAACAATGATATGAGTACGGATAAAATATCAGTCTCGGCACCCACAGGGCATAGTGTACTAACTACACTGATTAATTGTCTCTAACAGGTAGCTGAGGAGCAATCTTGGGGTCCCTGACGTCTTGCCAGGTAACCTGACGGCCAAGCAGTTAGGTCAGTGTCTTTTTTACACAGCTGAAAAACAATACAAGGACTGAAATGAAATGAAATGAATTAGCTTTTGTAAAACATGACAAAACATGACTCGTGCCTGATCGAAGGATTTTTTTTATTTATCAATTTCGATTTTTTATAAACTGACTTTTTTATAAAAACAATTAACTGATGGTTTTTGCCCGAAAAATTATTTCAATTATCATTTTTTCATTTAATTACTAGGGATAATGACAGTACTGTTGTTGATTAGTACAACTATTGTCGTGAGATTGCGAAGATTGTTGTGTCGCATGCTAATGTTTGCCTCGGTGGGGAGGGTAAAACCGTCCAATTAGACGAAACCTTCCTCACCAAGCGCAAATATGAACGCGGGCGCGTAACTTATCAAATGTCAGTTATCATCCTTGGTATGTACTGTAAAGAGGATAAAACAGGCCTCTTTTTTCGTGCTCCTTCCAAAAGTAAAGCCGACCTCTGGCCTTACTTAAAAAGGTACAGACACAAAAATACTGCATGTATAGTCACCGATAGCGCTAAGCAGTATAATAAGGTTGAAAACCTTTTTTCTACCTAAAAACTAATCATAGTATAGGTGAATTCGTCGAAAAAGGGAATTCCATTAATACCAAAAATGACATAGAAAATCAAAACAAACTCCTCAAAAAATCTTTGAAGAGCACTCGGTCGCCGGAAGTTATAGACCAATACATAGCCTCATTTTTGTACCGTCGCAATATTCTCCGAATATACGGCAAGAAAGACAGAGCATCACATGCCATGCAGTTCTTAGAAGACTTGATCCAGGTAGGATATAACTTTGTAATTTTGTTAACGTGATTTTTTAACCTAATTTTTTTTTCGCAGGTCTTTCCCGGATCTGTTAGTGGTGAGTATGTCGACGGTTTGAAGTTGAACAAAACCGCCCCCCATCCCACTGCTTCGTCTGAAAATATAGCCCATCTTATTTCTTCAACTTCAACTTCAACGTCGTAAAATTTTGAAGTTGAAGTTGAAGAAAACCAACCCTCGTCGTCAAGCTTCGTCTAAAAACATAGCCCATCTTCTTCCTTCAACTTCAAAACGTCG
Organism: Acrocera orbiculus; assembly: GCA_947359355.1. Taxonomy (NCBI): domain Eukaryota; kingdom Metazoa; phylum Arthropoda; class Insecta; order Diptera; family Acroceridae; genus Acrocera; species Acrocera orbiculus. The sequence goes on from OX375757.1 coordinate 20,013,195, forward strand.
TAAAATTTAACCAATCTTATTTTGCCGCCCCCCCCCCCCCCCCTCCCTGTTTTTACTTATTAATTATTTGTATATTTTTTTCTCTTTTCTTTCAATTCTATGTCCCAGCAAATTCTGATCGTCTCAAACATAATGATTCTTCTGGAGATTCAGTCACAAATACAAAATATTCTAGAGATAGGAAACGAAAGATACAACCAGACAGCTTTAGTATGGATTTTGATGAGCCCTTGACTAAATACTAAAGGATATTAATTTTTTATCATTTTGGTTTGAAAATTTTAAAATTTCGAAACTAAAAATATTTATTTATTTATTATTATTACCTATATTTATTACTCTAAATATGTTTAATTGCATTAAATTAAATTATTAAATTTGGTATTTTTCAAAAGTTAATTATTTTAATTTGGGATAAATGTCATAATTTTTATTTAAAACTAAAATCAGACATTAAACTGCCACTTGTCCTTGACTTGTCTGGCCACGTGGTGATAGAGTGAGATTATTTCTATTTTGTTGTTGCTATTTTTATTTGCAGGAATTTTTATTGTTGTACAATTTTTTACTGCGGAAAAAGAAGCACAGTGTCAGATAACTGTTATCAAAAATAGACACAGCCTGTCAGCAGTCAACTGTAGACAAGTAACTGACCAGATTCATTCTGTCAGCAACATAAAAAATAACATTAAAGTAGGTAATTCCATGGAAAATATGGACAATAACAAAAGTCCTTCAGGCGGTGAAGAAAAAGCTGTGAGAAAAAAGCGAAAAAAAAGTAAGGAAAAACCAAACAACACAGAGATGGAAGACATAGATGACCTAAAAGCTAAGCTTGCTATAATTATGTTATGGCGCCTCTACACAATCGCCGAACTTGAGTTCGCCGATTGTGTGGACGGGGTTCGCCGTGAGTTTGTTGGAGTTCGTTTGAAAGTTCGCTTAGTAGGCGAACTTTCACACGAATTTCTAACCTCTAAATATTTTCTTTATTTAGAACTGTCAAAAATTTTCATTATGGCTGACTGGAGTCCGTGGAATACTTTTAAATTCATTGAAGCTTACCAAAAAGAAGAGATTGTATGGAATCCTCAAAAATATTTATATTTGATATAGAAGCATTTGTTTTTAAAATTAACAATTGATTTAAATAAAGAATAAAGACAAAATAAATTATTGCGTAAATGTATTTTTCACGCAGTCGGTGAATTAAAAATTACGGAAAAACAAGTAGATGGCATGTTGAATACAGGTAAAATAAATAAATAATATAATATAAATAAAAATTTCTTATCTCGTTACAATACAAAAAGTTATTTCTTATGATTTTTGTTTTTTAGGTTAATGACGCAAGGCAAAGGATGGCTGAAGCAATGGAGATTCCTGTGTCGGAATTGAAAAAAAAAAGACGCGTTGATGGCAGCATTCCGCACGAATCACAAGAAAGTGCTTGCTTCAAAAAAGACTGGCATTGGCGAAGAAGAGGTGTTCAAACCCATATGGGGGTTTTATGACGCGTTGGCGGAGAAACCATACACCGAACATGAACCAGTTAGACCACATATTTATGCCGCTTCCGAGAGAGCCTACCAAGAAGTTTATCTTGATGAAAATGTTGACTATGTAAGCGAAAAACAATAATCGTAATAATAATTACTTTTAATGAAATAAATTTGAAAAAATCAGAAAAACTTAAAACTTTTATTCAGTCCAACATACACTTTTCCAAATATTATATTGCTAAGTATTTTATTATAAAGCCATTCCTTTAACTTATATAATAATACAAAAATAGTTTTTATTCAGGTTTACATACTTTTATAGAATGTTTCAAAACCTCATTGAGTGCTAAGCACACCTCGGGCACAATCTTTGAAATGCTCTGTGAAGATACTTTAAACGTATAATGTAAACTTCTGAAACTGTCCCCGGTGGCTAAAAACCGCAAGGTTATCGCTAAACGGATTTTAACCGGAACGCAACCCTTCACTTAGTGTCTTTTTTGACGATTAAAGGCGAAATTTTGTTATTAAAAATTCAAAGTCTTCTGAGGACATCCTAAGAAAGTTATTAAACTCCCCGATGGCTCCCTCAGAAGTTCCGCCAACTGATTTTCCATACTTTGTCTTGAAAAAAATAAAGTTAGCAGATACATTAAGAAAACATTATCAAAAACGTAATAATTTAGTTATATTTACTTACCTAGTTCTATTTCGATGGACAGACAGCATCCACCACCTTCTACGCCTCCATTTTTTCCTAATTAGTCTTTTTTCAACAATATTTGAACAATGATTTACGACACTTATTACATATAAGACGGCAGCGGCAGTTTCAATATTTATTTCATCCATTTTAACTAATGGAATGTCAAATGTCAAATGTCAAAATGTGTCAAACGTTCACACGAATGTGTGGACGGTCTCGCAAACTCGAGTTCGTCGGTGCTACAGCGATTGTGTAGAGGCCACATTAAAAGCTGCCACATTAAGCAATGAAAATGAGCTTCTCAAACATAAAATTGGAGTCCTCACTAAAAACAATATAAAACCTCGTAGACCATTTGATTTCTATTTGTAACAAAGAAAGTCAAATATAAGGTCTAGTAAAAAGAAATCGATTATTTTTGCAATAGATGGCTGTAGTAATCTGTATAAAAAAACCGTTTGAAGCCACTTGAAAAAGGCTGGCTACACAAAGAAGCTCGATGTATGGGTCCTGCACGAGTTATGAAAAAAAAACCTCATGGATCAAATTTCCATATGCGAATCACAACAAAATCGACCCATTTCTGAAGCGGATGATAATTGGTGATGAAAAGTGGGTCAGGTTTTGCTGTGTGTTTGGTGGGATTGGCAGGGAATCATCCACCATGAGCTGCTCCCCTACGGCCAAACTCTTAATTCGGACCTGTACTGTCAGCAATCGACCAAAAGCGCCCAGCTTTGGCCAACAGGAGAGGAATTGTGTTTCATCAGGACAACGCCAGGCCTCACACATCGATAGTGACTCGACAGAAGCTCCGAGAGCTTGGTTGGGAGGCTCTTATGCATTCACCATATAGTCCGGACCTCGCACCAAGTAAATGGCGAATGATTTGGCTGGTGAAAAATTGACATCGAGAGAAGCTTGTGAAAATCGACTGTCTCAGTTTTTTGCCAATAGGGACAGTTTCTACGAGAGAGGCATAATGAAATTATCATGGCGGGAGTGGAAGACGAAGGTACAGGAAAACTCTCGCCCCACATTGACTTCTACGAAGCCCTAGTACTAATGATAGATAGACGGAAGAAGTTTGACGAAACCTATGAGAGACGGAATCCAAAAATTCTGATGAAATTAAAACTCTAACAAAGTTTCATGGGAAACAATTATGGTCCCACGAAACTCTGTTGCAAAATTATTTATGTCAGCGAAACTACATCCAGAATATAACAATATGTATTAAGGATAAGAAACGAATTTAAAACTAAACAAAATTGATTTAAGAATAAATAAAAATAATACTTATAAAGAAAAGATTTAACTTAGAAGTCAGTCTAAAGACCAACTTTCAAACATAAGGTTGTATTAAGCTTTTGTACAAGTTTTTGTAATAAGTTTATTTTTGTAGTAATTTAATTGTATTTTTTTGCAATAAAAGTTTTGTGTCCAACACAAATAAAATAGTTTTTTTTATGAAAAACCTAAACCAAATTATATAATTTCTACGAGACAATGTCGTTACTGAATGCCTGTGAAATCGGAGGAAAGAAAGCGGTCACATGTATCATCGGAGGATTAAACGACAGAGTAATAAAGACCAAAGCTTAAGCGGCAAGGCATGATACTCCAGAAAATTTATACCAGTACCTTCGAGATATCAATGAGGACCATCCACCATGATGGTATGCGAAAGCAAACACTAATAAACGATATGGGGGAGAGAGAAGAAACAATCCCCGAAGTCTGCCGGTAAAAGTAAACGCAGCAACCATCTGCTACAAATGTGGCAGACAGGAGCACTATGCAAATAAATGCCAGTCAGTTAGCAATTCATTCGAAAGATGTCAACGTTGCAGAAGCAACCTACATGACGAAAAAAATGCCCGAGAACATGTGAGCAGGCAGTGGCTTTTCGCTGCGGAAAAGAGAATCAAAAATACTTTAAAGGTATTAAAGTCCACTAGAGCTTATGTGGATTTTGGAAGCTCTTGCATATTAATGATTTAGGCAGAAGAAAATCGACTACTACTAAATATTGATGAATCATCCAAGACTAGGGTATGTTGCTATGGAAAAGGAATAGTAACCAGCCAAGGCAAAAATTGAAGTAGATGAAATCGAAGCAGACCTTGATATCATAGTGGTGGTTGACGATCAACAAGATATACCAATTTTGTGGGTAGAACCTACCTACTTACTATGTAACCAAAATATAGTTAATGGAGAAAAAAAAGTGAGTTTGAGTGTAACCAAGGAAAACTATCCTTAAAACTGTATTGAGTGTTAAAAGAAAAAAACAACTGTAATGGTACAATATCCAACGTTTTTTTTTTTTAATATTTTAATTTACCTATAATCTAATTAATTTTAATTATATACTTTACCAATTCTTCGATACTTACCTTTCTCATTCCATTTTCTAAATTTTTATAAATTCAAATTTCCGTTAATTTTATTTCTGATACTTTGTATCACGCGAGTAAGATGTTCAAATTCTAATCCTTTATGAAATTAGATGCCTTGCAGATGGGAATTTTAAAGGCATAATATTTTAACTGCATAGCAAAAACAAAGTTCCCATGCACGAATATGTGTATGTGAAATATGATATTGCACTCATGTGCTTGTCAATTTTATTTCACTGTGCAATGATATATTGCACATTTGTTTTTTTAAATCATATGCACAGATATTTTCTTATCTGGTGCAATATGATATTTGGATTATGCATCGTGGGAGATATGAAATCTCATGCGATTTCCTATATGATATCAGTTGAGTCAGGTTCAACAGTGAACAGTAAACATAGTCAGTTAGTTTTGTTTAAAATCAAGTGACAAGTTTATTGTTTCTGTGCTAATCGTTTATGCACTAATCCTTTTACCTGTTTTTTTTAAAACAATATAATTAATCGGATTAAATTATATTATTTCTGTATTGATTTGCTTTGTGGTCTTCTTTCTTTTCTAGGAAATGGGCCCCCAAGACATAAAAAAAGAAGAAAGAAAATATCTGTGGAAACTCCACCTAATCCATCTTAGAGTGAGGAAGACAGTGTCTTTGATGAAGACATTGCACAGTCAAATGAGCGCACCTACAGCAATATTGAATTAATTTCAATAATAAATGAACAAGCTACTATAATTAAATCACTGGAGTCACAGCTTGCTGAAGCTCTCGCCAAATTCAATTCTTTGGGGAAACCTACCCCGAGCAAGAGCACTCAAGATTACAATATTGACAATATCTCTCAGGAAATACCAATTCCGAAAGAAAGAAGCATTAGTACTTCAAAGATGAGTAAGCTACCACCGATTGTAGCAACCAACGTAAATGTTAAAAAGTTGGAATTATTCCAACGTGAGAACAACATCGCCTCCAAAATAATTAACAAAGGCAAGACATGCAGTATAATCAACAACAAGAGGCCTGAACAAGTGATGTTGAAAAACTTCCTAATTGAAGAGAAAGTTGAATACCACACCTTCACTGCCAGCGAAGACAGGAAGCACATCCTACTCCTCCGAGGTGTGCATCATACATATGACCCTGTCGAAGTATTGAATTCTATCAAGAAAGAGCTCAACGTGGACCAGGACATAGAAGTCTTGCCACATACATCAAAAAGAGTGGACATCAAACTTAATAGTTTCATCGTTAAGGCATCTAAACAAGTAAGAATTGAAAAATTAACCAATATTCGTTTTCTCCTCTCCCAGAAAGTCAGCTGGGAAAGGTTTAGATCAAATGAAATAGTACAATGCAAAAATTGCCAACGTTTCGGGCATGTTGCTCTAAATTGCTTCAGAGCCTACCGTTGTGTTAAATGTGTGCACAAACACCTACCAGGCAAATGTGAGCGCATCAATCCAGCAGAGAGTGAGCCGAAATGCATAAACTGCTTGGAATCTCATCCAGCAAATTACAAGGGCTGCGCAGTATATAAAAAGCTACTGAGTTCACGCAGGGACAAAGTAAATACCCAAAAAGCCAACCGCCAACAGACCATCAATGCTGTCAACAGCCAAATAATTAAAGGTAAGTCTTTTGCACAAGCTCTTAAAACTAATAATACCAACACCCAAAGCCCTTCAAATATTATCCAGGAATTAAATAACACCATCCCCACCTCTCTCTTTGGCTGTGACCTAGCTACCCTTCTTTCAAAAATGTCTACTCTCAAAAAAAGTTTGAGTGACTCTACAAACAAACAGGCCCAACAAATTTTATACCTCAACTTCCTAGATTCGCTATGTCATCACTAAAAAGAACTTTGACTGTAATCACCATTAACTGCGTTTCGCTTGCACCGCACCACAAACGTATCCACTTAAATAACTTAATTAGAGACCATCGCCCGGACATAGTGTTCATTCAAGAAACCAGACTTAAGCCTCACCACAATCCCCAATTTCAAAATTTTAAATTATTCAGGAACGATTTAAGTGCCTCATCTCCAGGGACTGCTATTCTGATAAATAACAAACTTACCGGCTTCGATTGCTCAGCTATAAAATTTCACTGTTTCTCTACAACTTTGGTTGAAATAAAACTCTCTGGTGGCCGTAAAATTTTAGCAGGCTCTATATATGTTAAAAATCACTCCCCCGCCCAAAACCTTAAGAATGATTTAAATAAACTGAACTCTTACTGCAAAAAATTTCATTATGTCTTACTTGGTGGAGATTTCAATGGCCGTCACTCTCTTTGGTACGACACCATGTGCTCAAACCAAGGAAAAATCATAGCAAACTGGCTCACTGACCCTTCTATAGAGCATAAATTCGCTGTAGTTTCCCAACGCGAACCTACCAGACCAGTATGCAACTCCATTATTGATTTCTTTCTCTTATCCGACAATCTGCCTCTTTTCCTTCAAAACTCTATTAATTTTGATATTTCTACTCTTGACTTTGAATCTGACCACCAAGCTCTAAAACTGAACCTAAAATTACTTAACCCTATTCACTTCATATTAAAGGATAATCTAACTAATACTATTATCAACTGGTCTGCTTTCTCTAAAACTATTGCTTCCAAATTCAAGATTCATTCACCACCGATCGACAGAAATCTCTCCAACACTGAAATCGACACATACATCGAAAGCTTTACTCAAACCCTAAAAGTTCATATTGATAAATGCTCCAGAAAATCATCCCAAAATGTTAATAAAAATATAAACACCTTCCGCTACCAATCAAAAAACTTTACTCTGCCCTTAACGTAATTCGCCCACAAATGAAAAAAATTTATCATAAAACACTAAATAGGACCCATCCTGATTATATTCAATTAAGCTCCATTGCTAAAAGACTTTCTACACTCATAGCTGTAAACACATCTAAGTTTTTCTCAGATAAATTCTCCCAAAGAATATCTGACCTCAAACCAAGCCCAAATTTTTTTCGAAATATTAATTCAATCACTGGGAGGAAACCCAAAATACCTGATACACTCCTCGACCAGAACCAAGTAATGTTATCCAACGATACCAGTAAAGCTAATGCATTTGCCACTTTATTTGCACAAAATCTCCAAAACTGCTTAGACTCGGTTCCTCCCGATCTAATTAACACCGCAAGCAATAATGCTGATCACTTACCTAATCAAGATCCCACGATTCCCTTTTCAAACTCCTCAAATTCACGAAATAACGTTGAAAACCCATCCCTAACAACTGCCCTCGAAATCACCAGCATAATTAAATATTCCAAGTCAAAGCGCGCTTCCGGTACTGATTCGATTAGTATCTTAGCATTAAAAAAACTGCCCCCTTCTGCAATTAATGGAATCACATGCATCTTCAACAACTGCCTCAGCAACTGTTACTTCCCAGCCACCTGGAAGAAAGTATTAATTGTCCCGATACCTAAGTCCTTTAGCCCCACATCAATTTCACTTTTTAGACCTATCTCCATATTATGTGCTATTAGTAAAATTTTCGAAAAAGTAATTCTTGCCAAGTTGAGCCGTGAAACAAATCATCTGAGGGTAATTCCAGACTTACAGTTCGGTTTCAAGAAACACCATTCTACAGTACACGCACTTGCTCATTTTCACCATCAGGTTACTCTTAGATTAAACAAGAAAAATTCTACTGCTGCTTGTCTACTTGATATTGAGAAGGCATTCGACAAAGTTTGGATTAAAGGTCTCATATTGAAACTTGTTAACTTCAAATTTAGTCCTCCTACTATAAAACTCATTTTCAGTTTCTTAAACATCAGAAGCTTTCAGGTAAAAGTTGCAAACTCACTATCCAGTCCCAGGGAAATATCTTCGGGGTTCCACAAGGTTCTGTTCTAGCGCCTCATCTTTTCAATATCTACACTGCTGATGTACCCAAGGCCACTTCAGGCGTAACACAGCAATTCTTTGCTGATAACGCCATTATTTATAGTCATTCTATTTCAGCTTCCATGGCCGTAAAGAAAATCAATAGTCAAGTTAACAACCTAAAAGCATATTACCTAAACTGGGGTATTCAAATTAATATCTCCAAATCCCAACTAATAGTCATTAGGCCACCTGGGAGGAAATCTGCACGGTCCTTATATAGTAAAAAATATAACATTGCTGGCACTCTACTGTCACCCGCAACTCAAGTTAAATATCTTGGAGTAACCATGTCCTCTTTTTTTAAATTCAATCCCCATGTCAAAATCAGTCTAAGAAAAGCAAATTTCGCTTACAGTCTTATCTCGCCTTTATTATCTCACAGTTCACTATCCGCTCAATGTAAAGTACTTATGTACAAACAACTGATCCGGCCAATCCTAACATATGCCTTCCCTATTTGGATTACTATATCCAAGAATTACTGGTCTAAGTTAGAAATCTTCGAAAGAAAAATTCTTCGCCACTGTACCGTTCGCCCTTTACCGAAACCCCGTCACTAAGCACTATTATAATAATGCTGAGCTTTATAAAGCAGCTGGTAACATTGATGACATTACTACCGTCCTTAAAGAAACTGCGTTAAAATTTATTGATCAATTAAAGGATCATGATAACCCTATCCTGCAAAAACTCCTAGATAATATCTTCATTCCTGAGCACAGGTACCTACAACTCTCATCTCTCAAGTCTTTGCTGATCGCAAACTGTATCAAATCCCCTCATCCAGGTATTATGAACAGCTAAGTATATCCTAAAGTTCTCACCACCTGTGCCTAAGATTTACTTCTTGCTGCTACACGCCATATTTTTTTTTTTTTTCAGTACAGGGATTATTCTACTTTGAATCATTAGATCATCATGGACTATATAGTACACTATTTTGCACTTAACACATTTCTAATCATCTCAACATACACAACTGACTGCTTATCGTATCGTATCGTATCGTAGAGAGGCCATTACCAGTTATACCTTCATTTCGGCGCTTGCGCCATTCAAAGATTTCAGCGCTTGCGCTTAATTTTAAGAAATAATAAACTTAGAATTAAAATCATCTGTTTGAGGACTTAGGATTTTAGGACCTAATTTTGCTTAAGAATAAAATGAAGATATTTGTATTGAATTGCCTTAAGATAGAAACATATATGTATGTTTTTAATGTAAGATTATACAATAGATGTGTAAAGATATTATACATGTTTTAAATTAAATTAAATAAGAATATGTAAAATAATAAATGAAAATTAAAATTGGTAACCTTTTAAGATTTTATTTGTAAATTAAGTCAATTAATTATTATTATAGATAAGTATATTAAGATGATATTATAGAAAAGTATAATTAGTAAAAATAAGCTTTTATAAACAGTAAATGTAAAATACATATTATTACCAAACATTACAATATATTTGATAGTGGTTCGGTTAAATTAAACCAATTAGAACAGTGTGAAGTTTGATTGGGGGTGCATTTATTTAAAGTTTATTTGAGTTTTATTTGTGATTTTAACTGTTATTTAATGACTAGTTCATTGCAAAATGCTCTTTTTTTTCTGAATTAGTTTGTTTTTTTCTGCTTCCGCTACGTGCAGCCCCTTTTTATTCGAACCAAGCCCTCTTGTTTTTGGAATTTCCCTTTTCAAGTAGCGAGATTTGGTCCAGTGTCGGTGGCAAGAGCCATCCCTTTAATTCTACCGCTATAGCCGCGCATAGCGAGCTCGCTACACCGCCAAAAGACACCTATGTTTGGTCCTCAGGGGTATGGAACCCTGCAAAAAAACATATGGTCACGTAACACAGGGACACCCTGCTCTTGAATAATGATAGATTACTTGACAATGTACATCATAATTTTTCGCATCCTAAAAGCTATGCCAATGCAGCTCGTTCTGCTTTCAACTCAGTTCTTGTTCGCAGTGTCTGCATGCCACTCTTTACGCGGATGCCATTTTAACTGAGACCAACTGAGACCCTTCAGAAACTCTACTGCCTTACCGCGGCCCTTGAAAGGTTCCTTCTAAAACGGGGCTTCAAAATTAACGTGCGCAAGTGTAAAATGGTCTGTTCCAGAAACCTGTCTTCTGTCTGTCATCGGGACACCATAATTGAGGTTCGAAATTGTTATTTCAAACTGCTAGGTGAACCTATTTTCTTTTCACAATCTTTTAACAAACTTGGAGTTCTCTTTCACAAAAGTTTAACCTTCAATAAACATGTAGATCATGGGTGTTAAACTCGCGGCCCGCGGGCCGCATGCGGCCCACAATCAGTATTTCTGCGGCCCGCCAACATGTTTAGCCTAAAGTTCTTACCCCAGAAAATGAAAACATTTTTTCACTAATAGCCAAAAAAAACTTAAAAAATTATAGCTCACACACATAACATAGGAAGTCTACGCAGGCAAAACACACTTATAGTTGTGCAACACACAAAAATAATGTTAACTTATGTGTCATTATGCTTCGATCGGCACGTACTACATCGAAATTCTAATGAACTGTATTGTAGCTATAATTCTATAAATAGATATTTTATGCGAATTTCAGACTTCTGTTCAGTAAGTGTAGAATAGGTTTGTAATTTATATAACTATATCATAGTACACTACACACGTTAAAGAGTTAGCAAATTATATCGACAGTTTTTGAGTGATTTTAATTTTTTTTATATTCAGTGGACAATCTTATATGTTAGTATAATTTTTTAAATTATTAAGAAAATATAATTAATTTTTATTACAATTCAGGATGTCTTTAGTGAAACCAAGTTGTAGCAAAAATAAACGAAAAATTGCTGATGAAAATCGAACTTTTCAAGAAGAGTGGGAATTGGAATTTTTTTGCTACCAAGTGAAAGATAAAATAGTCTGCTTGATATGTAATAATTCTATTAATGTAGTAAAATTGTATAACATTAAACGCCACTACGAACAACACAAATCAAAATATGATAGTTTCAAAGGGATAATAAGACAACAAAAGTTGAAAGAACTAAAATTAAAACTGAAAACACAACAAATAATGTTCACCAAAGTACCCCAAGAAAATGAAGCGGTAGTGCATGCAAGCTACGTCTTGTCGGAGCTAATAGCCAAACATTCGAAACCTTTTACCGAAGGTGATTTCATCAAAGAATGCCTTATTAAGGCAGCAGAAATAGTTTCTCCGGGAGCTGTGAAGCCTTTTCAAGCGATTTCTTTGTCTCGAAATACAGTTTCAGAAAGAATTACTGAGTTGGCATCCAATTTAAGTGATCAGATAAAGGCAAAAGCACCTAGTTTCGAAAGATTTTCCATTGCCTGTGATGAAAGTATAGACATTGGGGGCGTAGCACAATTAGCTGTTTTTCTGCGTGCTTGTGATACAGATTTTAATATTTTTGAGGAACTGCTGGAGCTAATACCCATGTATGGTACTACTAGAGGACAAGATATATTTGATTGTATTTATGAACTTCTGCAAAAATACAATCTGCCTCTGACTAAATTAACTTCTATAGCTACAGATGGCGCTCCTTCTATGACCGGAAAAGACAAAGGCTTCGTTGCATTGATGAAAAAAAAACTAAGCGAAATTTATGGCGCATCTCACATTCATCATACACATTGTATTATACATCAAGAAGTACTATGTACGAAAGTAATAAACATGGACCATGTGTTGTTATATATCAAAAAAGTCATAAATTTTATAAGATCTCGAGCATTAAATCAACGGCAATTTTCCGCTTTCTTAAATGAATTAGATTGCGAGCACTCCGGTCTGTGTTATTATACTGAAATACGCTGGTTATCTTGCTCCAAAATTCTTAAACAATTTTGGGATTTGAAAAAAGAAATATGTCAGTTTTTATTAACTAAAAATCAAGATACAAGTTTGTTTTTTAATCAAATGTGGTTAGAAGATTTATCTTTCATGGTTGATATCACAAAACACTTATTAGATTTAAATTTAATGCTGCAAGGAAAAGACCAGATCATTACGAACATGTATGACAAAGTTAAAGCATTCAAATGTAAGCTAGTTCTTTGGGAACATCAGTTGAAAAATGAAGATTTAACGCATTTCCCCACATGTAAAATGCACAAATCAAGTTCAGGTAAAATTGCATCATATCAGAAATACGCAGAAAATATTTCAAGTCTAAGAACTGAATTTGAAACAAGATTTGAAGATTTTAATTGTTTGGAAGACAAATTTTCTTTATTTTCTTCAATTTTTTCAATAAACATAGAATCAGTACCTAATCATATGCAAATGGAGGTGATTGAAATTCAGTGTGATTCAAATTTAAAAGCTAAATATATTGAAGTGGGCATACCTGAAATTTACAAGCACTTACCAAACAAACTAGAAAATACAAAACGATTCGCATGTGAAATTATCTCAATGTTTGGAAGTACTTATCGATGTGAGCAGTTATATACTCTTATGAAAGGAAATAAGTCTCCTGTCAGATCCAGAATTAATGAAACCCACCTCGGGTCTGTTTTAAAAGTAATAACAGCGAGCAATATTCATCCTGATGTAGAGAAAATTGTAGCACAGAAAAGATGTCAAGTTTCAGGAAGAAAACATTAAATTTTCATTTTTAGTTTTTATTAATACATGTAACGTTTAGAAATATACTCAATTTCTGTGCATTTTAAGTTTTCTTCTGCGGCCCGCCTTGACGTAAATCTTTTAGTTTTGGCCCATATTAGCCTTTCAGTTTGACACCCATGATGTAGATCATACAATCAACAAAACCAATAGCTGCAATTGCGCTCTCGAGAGCACTGTGCTCCAAGGCTTGGCTTCCAATTGTTAGAATAGAGTGCAATAATTCGCTCAGAACTGCATTATCGGATGAACTTTTCATCCAGACTATCATATTAAGGTACACGCCCATCAGAGAAGAAATAACAAAACAGGTTTATACCGAGTAAAGATATTTATCATGTACAAGTAATTTACTGCTATTATCTTATTTAGTAGTATTAAATGCTAAGTACAAAGAATAACAACAATAGCGTGGTTGTGCAAACTGAAATATATACATTTTTCATAATCCCGTCAATTTTGTTTAAATAGCTAGCACTTGCTACATCGTATTTCATTCCAAGTCTGCATTCCAAATTTTGGAGTATCGACCAAAATTATCCTAACAAATTCATTTCAATCAAATTAATTTTGGGTATCGACCAAAATTAACTCCTAATTCAGGGTTTCGACCTGAAATTTATTTTATCCTGATCTTTAAAGTGCAACAATTGTAACAGTAAATTTAAATATAAACTTTTTTAGTGATTTATCTTAGCGCTGGAGAGGCGCTAAGCAGATGAGTAAGTTTTTTATTATTTTTTGCGCAAAATCTATTTATTTTTGAAACAAAATAAATCGTATAAGAAAATTTATCACACGTCTTTTTACTAAATTAAATATTTCCTTAAAACTAATGGCCAAGCTCATGTAAATCCAATTACCGTATCTGAGCTTCCTCGTATTTGACACCTCCACACTTTCAATTTTTTTTTATTATCATTTTATTCAGCTTTCCAGACTTTCCCACACTTGATTTTACCACTCTTTTTTTTATAAAATTTACTGTCGTGAGCAAGCAGTAATTCCTCCAACTTTTTTTACTCAAACAAAATTACCCATTTGGGTTATTTTTTTTGCTACTGTTTGGCTTATACACCTTACGGGTCACACATACCTTTTACCTTAGATATAAGGGATAATTGCAAAACTTTTGTACATCAAGACTCAATAAATTTTTAAAAATGTATGTATGTAAAAAAAGAATTATGTTAAAAAAACCATAATAATGTAGAAGCATCGTAAAGGCCCCTGTAGACGTCGGACATTTTCCGGAACATTGTCCGTGTCAAAAGTTTTAATTTTTCATAATTAATCATTTTTTATTAAAAGTTCAACTTCATGTTATTATTACTATAAATTATATATTTAGTAAAAACTGATACAAGTCCGGGCAAATGAATGTCCGACGTCTACATTGTATTTACCCGGACAATCTTCCGGACAATGCTCGACGTCTACAGGGGCCTTAAATCGCAAATTTGTATTTCAACACTATGTTTTATGGTCAAAGTTTTGATGGTTACAAAAAAGACAACAAAACTATAAGTAATTCAAAAAAAAACTGTTAAAATCTCTGTTATGCCATAAAAAAAACCTTGCGATATAAAGTGATAAACTTAAATAATCTTTTAAAAAATTTTTTTTTCAAGTACATATATTACCTTAATAAATTCTTTAAATTATCGTTTGATCCTTTTACTTTTTCACTTTTTTTGAACATTTGTGCCAGATGCAATAGAGCATTTTTTCTTGAAGATTGTGAAGTATTATTTTTCATTTTCTGCTTTGGAATTTGTTTTTTTAGTATTTTCTTTACTTTTCCAGTTTCTTGTTTATTTTTCATCAGATTCAAGTTCGATTTTTCGCCTTTATTTAAATTTAAATTATTTTTTTGAATTTTTGATTCTACACTGTGGGTCTTGTTGTCGTGATTAATGGTTTTTGGTTTCTTTAAAGGAATTTTTGTTTTGTGATTACATAGCCCACAAGTTATCTGCTAAATGAACAAAAAGTGATATTAACTTTATATTCTAAGAACATGTAAAAGGAAGATTTCAATTTAAATAATTAGATAACATAACAAAGTATATAAGTTACACATTAGTTTTAAAAAAAAAAAACTATGATGCTAAAACTTAAAAAAAACACTCGAAGCTTTTTGCTTTAACGTTAACGTGTGTCGCTTTTGATTTTAGACTAAATATACTAAAAAAATTCATCTTGAATAAAGAGACAATTTGGAGAAATACACTTCAAAAGAAATTTTGTTTGCTTAATTAAAACTGCTTTACGTACTTCAAGGATACTGATTTTTACTCTTAGCTAAAATTTAAATACTATAGGACCAGCACAAATAAAATAATTATCTTTATTCATAGAGGTTTGTAAGAAATATCTGAAAAAATGTAATTTACTTACAATCAAACTTTGCATACGCTTTTTGTACCATTTGGCTTTCGTTTTTTCTTTTCTTGTTAAAGTTTCATTATTTTCAAAAGCTGCAACAAGTCGCCTGCCTTTACCAGAAGACCGACTTCTTTTAATCGTGCGTAAGCTAAAATTACCTTGAAACCAACAAGATGAACACTTTTGGCACATTGCTTGCTCTCCATATTTTTCCTTTTCTAATGCAAATTCATTTCTCATCACTTCTTTCGACTGATCTCTTTGAAGAAAATTAAAATGAGTTTTTGTAAAATATAATTAAAAGTAACTTACAATAAAAAAGATTTTAATATCTTTTTCACGTGGGAATCTTGTGATATTGACAAAGCAGCTTGCCATAAAAATTTTGCTCGTTTTACCTCTGTCATTTCACTTGTTATTTTAAAGTTAGGTAGATATTTAAAGACAAAAATTATTGAACATATTGAAATGCATAAATTAATTTTAAAGCGGGAAAATATGACAACCTTTATAAAATGGTAGACTATCCTGAAGTTATTAGCATGATGTCAACAGCGCACTTGTCTTCTTTACCAAATCAAAAGGCTGTGTCTATATCAGGGTATTCACATTGTGTCCGGTAACATTTAATTTCATGGTAAGCGGAGGTGAAAGGTAAGACGGAGTTTCGCGAATTTCGAAAAAGCTTTTACCCCTTCCTGAGGCAGAAATATTTCTGCCTCATGCTTGGTATCTTACTAATACACATTTATATACACATGTTATCTGTAATATTTTCCAACACATATTCACATATTTTAGTGGATTGAGAATTGTAGGGGAACATTTCCGAAATGTTAGAAGCCACAATGTGAATACCCCCTATAGTTAGCATTTTGGACAGCGCTTTTATGGTAGTTTTTATAGGAGTTTTGAGACAAAATTACACTCAGAAGTATATGAGACAGCCTCATTTTGGTTTTTAAGCTAGCGAGACAGAAGGTAAGGGAAAAATTCGGAATTTGCCTAGTTAATTTTGGGGCAGAAAGCATGGTTGACTCACGAGTGGATTTACCAATACACAAAGAGCAATTTTTCTTTTGACGTTTATAAATCAGCTGAGCGAAAGCCGATAAAGTTTTTTTCAGTGTTCCGTGTCGTTTTAATTATGAATTATGGTTAAATTCTTATAATCAATTGTAAAATTATTTTTTCTTTATAAATTTTTTACACTTTTTACACTGGGTACAACTGAAAACTTGGTGAAAACTTGCATGTACACAAAATTTTGAGGCTGACTCATAAGGTAACGTGAAATAGCCATTCTCGAATTTTGACAGTTTTGTGGCAGAGTCATAGGGGGTATTCACATTGAGGCTTGTAACATTTCGGAAATGTTCCCCTACAGTTCTCAGTCCACTAAAATATGTGAATATGTGTTGGAAAATATTACAGATAACATGTGTATATAAATGTGTATTAGTAAGATACCAAGCATGAGGCAGAAATATTTTTGCCTCAGGAAGGGGTAAAAGCTTTTTCGAAATTTGCGAAACTCCATCTTACCTTTCACCTCCGCTTATCTAGAAATTAAATGTTACCGGACTCAATGTGAATACCCCCATAGAGTACCGTCAAAGGGGGTATTCACATTGAGGCCGGTATCAAATCAGAAATATTCCCCTACAATTCTCACTCTACTGAAATATGTGATTATGTGTTGGTAAAAATTACAGATAACATGTATATGTAAATGTGTATTAGTAAGATACCAAGCATGAGGCAGAAATATTTCTGCGTCAGGAAGGGGTAAAAGCTTTTTCGAAATTTGCGAAACTCCGTCTTAGCTTTCACCTCCGCTTACCTCGAAATTAAATGTTACCGGACTCAATGTGAATACCCTGAAATATAGCTGATTCTCGAGTTTTAACAGTTTTGATGCCGCCTCATGAGGTACTGTCAAATAAAGCACTACTCTACCTCTTGCCATGGATACTTGCATAAGCTTAGAAAATTCGTTTTTATCAGTTAGAAACATAAGGTTAAAACTTTGTAACTAATTAAGAATATTATAGTAAGATTTAAACATGCATTTTTTTTTCTTTTTTCGTCATTATACTATGTCTCCATACATATAAATTTTGTTATGTTAAGGTTTTAATAATACTACAAAAGTTTTTAGTCTTTTTGTTTTACAGACTTTCCATGTAAATCATAATAATTCACTTTAATACTTATGATCAAATTGCATCATGATGCAATGATAAATTGTTTGCAATTGTAAAAATCTTAAATATTCCCCCTTTTTCGATAAAAATTTTGTATTTAATTTAAGCTATAGTAAATAATTGTGACATGCAATTAAAAATACTATAAGAAATTTTTGAGTTTAAATTGTTTTATGGTAAATAATTTATTTTTAATCTTAATAGATAAAAAACCCTACAATTGCAACATATTTTACAAATAGAGCCCTATGTTATTTAAAATTGAAACGCTGGGAGCAATCATGCCAAGATTGTCGTCGAGCTTTAGATATGGAACAAAACTCGGTCAAAGCCCATTTTTTTCTTGGACAAAGTTTACTTGAACTGGAACTTGTTGATGAATCAATAAAACACTTACAGCGCGGTAATATTTTTTTTTTCTAGTTTTTTTGAATTAAATTTAATAAAATCTTCAAAAGCTTTTGATCTGACAAGAGAACAAAAACAAAATTTTGGAGATGATATTGCTTCACAGTTACGATTGGCTAGAAAAAAACGTTTTAGCTTTTATGAAGAAAAACGTATATGCCAGGAAATAGAGTTACAAAGTTATTTAAATAGGTAAATAATATTTTTTTCTTTAATTTCTATGGATTAACATAATTTTAACTGCAGACTTATACAAGAAGATATGAAAAATAAAATTAATAAATTAAAAGCAAGCGAAAATGTAAATGAAGGTTTTATTAATGAAAAAATACATAAAATCGAACAGGAATGTGTAAGTATCTTTGTTTTACTACACAAAAATATTTTTAGAACATTAAAGTTTTCTTTTTAGGATTATAATACAACTGAAATCAATAACTTATTCGCTAAAGTTGACGATCGAAGAAGGGTAAATAAATGGAATATATTTTATTTCCTTTATTGGTCATCATTACCGAAATTTTGAAAATTGTTTCAAATTAAAAGTTTTATGAATTTTTCGTGCTAAATTGAGTTGATAAATCTTGAGAGAAAAAAATGTACTCTTTATTTCTTATAAAAACATCTCATGTAAAACGGATAACTAGGTGGACAAAATATATAATTTTACACCTATTTAAGATTTGCTTAAATATTAAGGAATTTTTTGAAGTCAATTCAATTTAGAGCAGTACCCTAGTTGCTCTTTTTTTATAGCTATAGAAACATGGAATTACTTCATTTTAATTATCTATGTATATAAATTGACGTTTTTCACTTACTCATTGAATTCGAAATTTTCAATACAATAGTTTTTTTTTTCCAATAATATAAATTTTACCAAAATAGTAAATAATATCAATGCCTCTTTTTTTGATAGAAACGGGATGTACCTGATTACTTATGTGGAAGAATTAGTTTTGAGATTTTAACTGATCCTGTAATTACACCTTCTGGGATAACGTATGAAAGAAAAGACATAGAAGAACACCTACAACGGGTTGGTCATTTTGATCCTGTGACAAGAGTTCACTTAACACAAGAACAATTAATTCCAAATTTTTCAATGAAAGAAGTTGTTAATGCATTCGTTGCAGAAAATGAATGGGCAATAGACTATTAATTGTCTCCTTTATGACAAAAACGTGAGGAAATAAATATCGTATTGCCTGCAAATATATATTTCCCACGGCATTAATTAATTAAGCTTTGCTTAAATGTCAAAAATTTCATATTCTTTCGTTGTCACGCGGCAGTACTAATTCTTTTATTATATTGAAAATTTTCAGTGCTTATACCTTACTGTAAATGTCAACTGTATGTAAAACAGTGTTTTTTATAATTTCAATTTAATCTTATGTTAGTAAAAAAGTGATCATGTGTTCTAATTTTAATAAAACTAAAAGTGAAAGTAATAAGCAAAATGACTATAATTTAGATATTCTGCCAACGTTCCTAAATATGACACTAGAAGAATTCAATGAATTTTCAAACATCGAGGATATTTTAACGGAACATATTTGCAAAAAGTTTCCAAAGGAAAAAGAGAAAATGTTAAATCAGATACAAAAGCGTATACAAAAAGTTTACCAAAATTACATATCAAGTGCTTCTTTTCGGGAACATCAATTATTCAGAAAATTAAAATTTGCTCCAAAGCCGTGGTTAACAAATTCGCAACAGGAAATCTTAAAAAAGTTCAATATTCAAACCTGTAAAGTTGATTTACAGCAAAATAATTTTATCTTACATCTATCCAGAAAGATAAAAAAAAGCGTAGATACTAAATACCCTAATGAATGCGAAGAAAATACTAAGTTTTATGTGGAATATTGTATAATGGAGAGATTGAAAAATGCAATCATTGATTTTGGAAATTTTAATGATGCTATTTCTTTTCTAAGGCATAAATATACAAAAACAAAAAATTCTAAAACTAACGTCAATAAAAATCAAGAGTGTAATACGAAAAAAATGAACGCTATTAAGAGGAATAATAATCATTTCAGTTCCGAACAAGATTTGCAAACGTGTAAAAGAAGAAAATCGGAACAGAATAAAAATTCCAAAGAAATATTGAGTATCGGACGTGATGAACAAATGATTAATATTCAAAAGTCACTTCTAACTTTTACAAAACCTTGCCCTTTATCTAAAAAGCGAGATGTCATAAAGAGTGTATTAAAAGATTGTGGCTCTTCTGCTGGTCCATCAACAGATAAAAAAACTTTTGGTCTAAAGAAAAATGATAATTTAAATAATATATTTGAGTCAACAGTTTTATCACAAGAAAATAATAATTCAGCAAAAATATGGAGTTCTGAAAATGATAAAAAGGTTAATAGTAATCAAAAGTCATTTAAAACTTTTGCTAAACCGTGCCCTTTATCGAAAAAACGACCTGTTATAAACACTGAATTAAGAGATTGTGGCTCTTCTGCTGGTCCAACAACAGATAAAAAAACTTTTGGTCTAAAGAAAAATGATAATTTAAATAATATATTTGAGTCAACAGTTTTATCACAAGAAAATAATAATTCAGCAAAAATATGGAGTTCTGAAAATGATAAAAAGGTTAATAGTAATCAAAAGTTATTTAAAACTTTTGCTAAACCGTGCCCTTTATCGAAAAAACGACCTGTTATAAACACTGAATTAAGAGATTGTGGCTCTTCTGCTGGTCCAACAACAGATAAAAAAACTTTTGGTCTAAAGAAAAATGATAATTTAAATAATATATTTGAGTCAACAGTTTTATCACAAGAAAATAATAATTCAGCAAAAATATGGAGTTCTGAAAATGATAAAAAGGTTAATAGTAATCAAAAGTCATTTAAAACTTTTGCTAAACCGTGCCCTTTATCGAAAAAACGACCTGTTATAAACACTGAATTAAGAGATTGTGGCTCTTCTGCTGGTCCAACAACAGATAAAAAAACTTTTGGTCTAAAGAAAAATGATAATTTAAATAATATATTTGAGTCAACAGTTTTATCACAAGAAAATAATAATTCAGCAAAAATATGGAGTTCTGAAAATGATAAAAAGGTTAATAGTAATCAAAAGTTATTTAAAACTTTTGCTAAACCGTGCCCTTTATCGAAAAAACGACCTGTTATAAACACTGAATTAAGAGATTGTGGCTCTTCTGCTGGTCCAACAACAGATAAAAAAACTTTTGGTCTAAAGAAAAATGATAATTTAAATAATATATTTGAGTCAACAGTTTTATCACAAGAAAATAATAATTCAGCAAAAATATGGAGTTCTGAAAATGATAAAAAGGTTAATAGTAATCAAAAGTCATTTAAAACTTTTGCTAAACCGTGCCCTTTATCGAAAAAACGACCTGTTATAAACACTGAATTAAGAGATTGTGGCTCTTCTGCTGGTCCAACAACAGATAAAAAAACTTTTGGTCTAAAGAAAAATGATAATTTAAATAATATATTTGAGTCAACAGTTTTATCACAAGAAAATAATAATTCAGCAAAAATATGGAGTTCTGAAAATGATAAAAAGGTTAATAGTAATCAAAAGTCATTTAAAACTTTTGCTAAACCGTGCCCTTTATCGAAAAAACGACCTGTTATAAACACTGAATTAAGAGATTGTGGCTCTTCTGCTGGTCCAACAACAGATACAGGACAAAATTCAGATTCGTCATCTTCGTATACAGTAGCCTTTGGAAAAAGTTTTGATAGTGTTGGAACAGTCAGAGAGAAAAAAGAATATTTTTATGCTACCTTTAATTTTTCGTTTTTACTTAAATATACTAATTTAACGGATATTATATCAATTGGAATAAAAATCTGCCATAAAAATTTGATGCCAAGAGAAATAAATAAATTAAAAACTGAATATATCGCAATATTATGTAAAAATCCGAATATTTTGGTTACAATATTAAAATCACCGTTTATTGACTATTTGAAAATCAATAGTGAGTTTTGCAACTATGCCTCAATGAGGAAGCAAGGTTTGTTTGTATTTAAAATTATTAACATTTTTTATTGTTTCAGATTTTAATATACTTGCAACAAATGATTTGATTTGTATTTAAAAACATTTCTATAAATCAAATATTAGTAGATTAAATTTCCTTTGTTTTAAATTCTTGCAATAGGTATTTTAATGTTAGTTTTTTAACCATTTCTTTTTTAACTGCTACTTCCTACTTTTGTCAACTAAATGCTCAAAATGTATTCAGTTCACTTTTTTTAATAGTCATACAAACATGTATTTATCATTTAAAAAATGAAAGAAAATTCCACGCTAACTATTAAATATAAATATAAATTTTGCAGCTTCAATATTTTATAAATAAATTTATAAATTTATGCCATTAATGTTAAACGTAAAACGCTTGCATGAATTAAATACAAATTGAGAAATATATTTTAAATTATTTCCTTATTTAGAATTAATTTAATTATTTTTTCAGATAAAACTCACATCCAACGAATTCAATATGAACCTTCAAAGGTAAATTTAGTTAAATATTTTCTTACTTTATAAAAATTTTTTAAGTTTCGAATGTAACTACTTTTAAGAAGAGTTTCCGACTTATTAGTTTATTGCAAAATCGGAAATGAGGAAAAATTAACCTTTTAAAATTCTTTTGGTTATGAGTAGATAATTTAAATTTAGGTTTGAAACATGTTTCAATACGGAACAGTTTCTAATTTTCATTTATATCAACAAAGCTTTAATTTTTTATAAAATTGATTAATAGAACTATTTAAAAAAAAGATTAAAATTTACTTTAACTAATATTTGTTGTTTTTAGGTTAATAAATTAAATCCAAAAGCCTTTAGTTTTGAGGAATTTAGAAAAAAGACAAATATAACAGATTACATCTCAAAGGATATTCTTCGTAGGCACCCAGAAAATTATATGAAATTTCTACCCAATTTGGATTCATATATTATGCGATATTATGTGGAAACTTTTAGCAAAAGTGATGAGTGGCCAAGTTATATCAAAATCTTGAAATCGGAAAATACTCAAGATGAAAACTTTAATAAAAAGGAAAATCAAAGTGTTACACCGGTGAGTCATTACTGTAATAAAAGTCTTTAATATTTTTTGACAAATTAAAATACAAGTTTTATGAAATTTTGTCATTATTTATAGAAATAATCTCCCTCAAGCTTTATAGACTCATTTCAAAAGTTATCTAAATTGAACTTCATTTTGTATTATATTTTGATTATTCAATTTCAGAGTCATACAAATGAAAATGTACCAAAAATAAGGAAAAAAGATAAGGGTATTCGTGTTCTCGAGAATATCATTCTTCCACAAAAGCTACTCATAAGAAATACTGTTTCTCAAATTGAAAGCAGTTCAAATGGACAAAATTTTACGCAAGATATAACAACAATAAGAAAAGAAATCTCTAGCAATTCGAATGTAAATTTGAAAAATATTCATGAGAGTAATATTGATGCTGGGAATAATACAAATATAAATCTTTCACCAAATATTTTTCCTTCGACTGGCAGTTCACCAAAAAAAAATTGTACTAATAAAGTGGATAATTCTCCAAATACATTTTCTTTTCATAAATTATTTCTTGATACTGAAATCGATACATTAAATTGTTCTACAGATGAACAACCAGAATTACTTGAAATTTTGGAAAGTCCTGTTATAAATTCATGCTACAAATCAGCGAGTGATGATAATATTCAACAAAGTGAATTAACGGTTTCACCTCCTTTAATACGTAGTATTGAAACTCTAATAGAAAAACGTTGGAATTCAAGTTTACACGACTCCAGTAACTTATGTAGAAGAAAAGGTATAGAAAATGTAATGGAAAGCAGTATTCAATTTGAAAATGAATGTGATTTTGATATCCAAAATAAAAAAATTAAAGTTGAACGGAACTCACAACCATGTGATAACTGTTATACTGAAGTTGAAATTATTGAGATGTCCCCAGAAAAACCGATTATAATTGAAGACGAAGATTCAATGGATGCGGAAAAGCTATTAGATTTTTTAAACAAAGATTTTAATAAAAATAATATTATGTTAGATAGAACAACTCCTTTAGAAGAAATTCCTTGCCCAAAACCAAAAGTGGCAATAAAAAAAGTTGATAGAAAGAAAATAATTAATAAAAAACATCGGATAAAGATAGTTAAAAACAAAACTAAATTAAAACATCCAAAGAATCAAAAAATCAACAAAATAGCCGATGTTAGTATAATACCACAACAACGACACGATTTTATACCATTGAAATTTATATCGAAAAAGAAGGATGATTTTATACCGATAGAAAATGATAATGAAAATATTTCACCAATGGCTCCCAATGATATATTAAATTATTCAATTGAGGATGCATCATTACATAGTCCTACTTCTAATGTTGCTATGGGTATGTTAAGTAAAGATAATACATATTTTACCAGTCTAAAATTAAATGAATCTCCAAAAGAAATTATAAATCCCAACATTAATGAAGAAAACATTATAGATCAAAATTTTTCAAATTCAGAAACCTGTGAAATTTTACATAGGCCAATTGAGCAATCAAAATTTTATTATATTACATATCTTTTATTGAATCAAGTGATATTAAATTCTAATATTAATCATTTTTCTTACGAAAGTACTGTACCATTTTTCCAGCCAGTAACAAAACAAGCATTACAAGCTACAATACATTTCTGTAAGAATGGATATAATAATTTAAATATATGTGGAAGCTCATTAAGATTCCTATTGGGCCTAACCCAAAATCAATGGAAAAGTATGTTAAATATACTTAAATCAGTTGAAAAATTTAAATATAAGCCTACTGATACAGAACCAATACATAAATCATTACCGTATCGAATATTATGTTATTTTTTTAAAACTTTACCAAAATTTTCACAAGTAACATTTGTTTATGAAGATACAAATATTAATTATGGTAGATGTGTTCAAGTCATCAATAATTATTATCAGCCGATTCAAAATCTAACAGAAGCTTTTGATAGTAACATTTTAAATGTTATGAAAGTTTTGAAAAGAAATTTATGAAAATATTTATATATGAAATATGGTTTTAATTTGTTAAAAAAGTATGAAAAGTAAAATTTTCAAAGAATGATACTTATATTTTATGTTATATTTTTTTGTTTGTAGTCTCTTAATTTAAAGTGTCAGCATTCTTTTTATTAAATTTCATTCAAAATATTACTTTAAGACGAAAATTTTAGACTAAAAATTAAAAATTGAAAATTAAGACTAAATTTTATTCAAAATATTACTTTAAGACTGAAATGTAGATAGAAAACATTAAAATTTATCTTTCACAAGCTTCCACTTCAACAAAAGTTTCACTATAGTCACAGATAACTATGTGTATTGTAATTAATAATTTGTTATATTTATTTCATTTAGTATATTAAGCACATTTTTTCAAATTGCCATGTCAACAAAGTGTTAATACCAGGTATTTTTGTAGTGTAACTTGAATAAAGCATAAATGTTATCATATTAAATGCAGGAAAAGACTTTAAATTAATATTTATTGAATACCTATTTGATTAACTTTCAACATAAATAATGGTAAGCAAAAAATATTCGCAAAATTATTTCATTTTCCATATTTAAAATTCTAAAAGCTTAGCTAATTCTAGTTTTTAGTTTGGATTCAGTTTTCTGATTATTCTGCAGGTAGAGTTTTTTTTATTTATTAATTTTAAAATTCAGCTTGTAGCTGATTAACTTATCCCCTTGACATGACTTTGTCGTAATAATTAATCCTTCTAATTTGAATAACGATCATTGATTAACCGTGAAGCATTCCATTTGCCTCTGCGTCATTTTGTCAAATTGCAAAGCTTCCCCATGCTCGTCACTATAAAACCAATACTTGTTAGAAGTAAAAAACCGAATTAAAATCTAAAAAAGACACTTCAAAAAAATATTAAAACTTATAAATAAGATCAAGATAGTAAAGGGCCAAAAGTTATATATTATTTGAAGAAATTATTTTCAATGAAATCAGTTGAAAATTATCGTGCTTTATGTAAAGATTGAACGCGAAACTTTTTGAACTTAAATGGAACTTAAATAATTAATATCAATTAAATTTTAAAATTAATACAATAAACAATTAAAAAGATGTGCCATTAGGTCGTTTATTTAATTCAGAGCTTTGAGATTTTGTATTTATATAAATTTGGTTTTTTAAATACGTATAAAGGTTATTTATTTCAATTATTAACCAGCATTCTTACTATTTGGATTTGACATTCCTAGTCCTAATTATTTAGTCGATTACTCTTTCATTAACAATTAACCGTCCAATATTTTATTCTTATTTAACGATTTTAATTCACTTTTATTTAATATCTTTTAAATATTTCATAATCTTATAATAAAACTTAAAATTAAAAATATGTGTGCCCATAATTATGAAAGTGGTCTAAGTCAAAATTTAAAAAAAATGATTTTTTCAGTTATTTCACAACACATGATTCTAAACTAAATTTATTTAAAGTTACGATATCGTCAAAAATGAACCACTAGAAGGTGGTTGAAATTTCAACATTTCATGAATTTACATGAAATTCATTCAGTATTCAAATGCAAATCATTAAATATCTCGAAACAAGAAATATATGACTTAGACCACTTTCAAAATTATGGGCACATGTAAGGGATTTCGCAGTGTGTCGGAAATTTTATTAAATTTTATTTTGGAAAATTTTCAAAACAATTTTATTTTAAACTTTCTTTTATCTAAAAATTTGACTCTTATTACAATGTCTTATAAATATTTTTTATCAAAATTTTTTCGGGAAATAATTCGCTTGTATTAATTTTTTTAACACTAAAAATACGTGATTTGAATTTATAATGTAATAAAATGTATGGCGGTTACTTAAGGGTTCATCTATTTTAAAAAAGTTTTAATACTTTAATACTTTAAAAACATTTTCGTGTTATTATTATTATTCTAAAAATACACCAGTTTTTCTATTTAACATAATTATGGCTCCATTTATGTTAACTGGCATTTAATCTTCAATTATAGCATTTTACCCCATTTTATTTTGAATATTTATATTACATATTTAACGGAAAACTATTATAGGAATATAATTAAGTACTACATACGTCTGTAGACTATCAAAACTTAACGCATTATGCTCTAAAAGTTTAATAAAGAACGATTACATCTATTATTACACAAGCAGCAAGGAGCAAGAGAAGTAAAATTGTTCGTATTTTTGCAAAAAATTATAACCAATTTTGTTGGTTTATCAAAGTAAATTTATCCAAAAGTTAGTGGAGTGTAAAACATGTATTATAATTTTAGTCTATTGGCGTGGTACTATTAAGTTTTTCAAGGACTTTTTTTCATATTTTAAATTATCTTTTAAAAATTACCTGTAATTTAGGTTGGAGTCGTTTAATAACGTCGTTTAGTAAATAATCAAAATCTTTTCTTTTTTCTAGCAAATTAAATCATTTCATCATCAGTTGTTAACGTTACTTCAAGTTGAATACATGTGCTCCTGAGCATGTTCATGATTTTTGAGAATTTTTGCCAACATTATTCGCAAGTTTTTGACTAAAAGCATGACAAATACCCTCCAACAACCCCCGAATTCACGAGAATCGAAAAACTAATGAGAGGAACGCGTTTCGGCAGCCGAAAGGAGATAATGGAAAAATAAAAAACTGCCCTAATGGAGATGTCTAACATCGTGTTTAAAAAAGTTCCGAAGACTGGATCAAGCGTTGGCATAAGTGCGTTGAAGTCGACGGGGAATACTTTGAAGAGAATAATATCGATTTGTACATTTAACTGATATTGTTTATTTTTTTAGTCATTGAATTGAGTATTTAAATTATTTACCCAAGAATTTTCTTCATGATTCAAGTACATCGAAAATCAAATGCTTTTACTTGAAAATCAAACTTTTTTTTCAGTGTATGCGAGTGACATACAAAAATTGGTTTATGTTTTTTTATATAAAAGCAAAAATAAAAATAGTGAAAACAATTTTATGTGTTTAAACTACGATAATTTTCGAAATATTTTCTGTTAGCACCACTTTATCTTAAAATAAGCTCAGGAAAACTTTAAAACTTTAGGAAAATATCGATCGACTCACATAGAACTTCGGGTTATTATTAGAACTTATTTTTTGGTATCTCTGTTTTTGTTATGAACGTTTTTCACAAAAGATAAAATATAAATGTTGCATTGTGGATTATGTTCATATATATTCAATAATTATCTACTTGCAAAAAATTCAATACTAATAACCTAAGAAGCAAGCTTTCACTTTATAAAAGAGTAAAATTTTCATCTCTAACTGAATCCTAGCCTCATTTCAAAACTCTAATTACTAACTTTATATATTGACTGCGATAATTACAAAAACGCGAGATATTACTTAAACATTGTTTGGTTTTTTTCTTCTTCAAATAGAACCATTTTTTGCAATTTTCTTCTTCAAATGATGAAAAATATTTGTCACACTTAATGGGTTTTTGATTTTAAATGCAATCAATGAATAGAATGTATAGGTATAGAGTATCGTGAGGTTTTTCTTTAAGGGGAGTTTTTCCTCAAAAAATACCAAAAATTTTCAGCAACAAAATTAAAATATTTTCCGGATGTGCTGTGAATTAACTATTCGGCATAATGAAATGGCGAGATTTTGCTACATTACACAGCAAACTTTATGAACCACAGGACATTTATTTAATTTTTTTTTATTTTTTTAAATTAAAATATCTTGAAAATATTCGGTCAAATTTTCAAGGTAAAGGGAGGAAAATTACCGAAGCTATGAACAATTTGAGCGTGATTTACTGTAGAACAAGAAGTGAATGGTCAAAACTTTAAAACTTTTTCCTGAAATTTTCGAAGTCGGTGATGAATAACAAATATGCCAATTTTTTAGATGAAACTCGGTATTTTGTCTTCTCAAAGCTTCTAAAAATCGAAAAAAAAAAGAAAATCTTTTCGCCAGTACCTCAAAATACAAATTTTTTAATAAACAAATTTTAATTTTTTGGTTTTAAATAATTTTCTTACGAATAAATAAGCCATAGCTTCACCAGTTTATCCAGAGAGAAAATTTGAGAGTTAAGCTGGTTCCCCAGGAATAAACAGTTTTATTCTCGAAGAAGAATCAGGAGCCATTTATATGAATACTTGTAAAAGTAAGGTTAATAAAGGTTTTAAAAAATGTGTTCATACATAAAATAGTTTCTATTTTAAATATATAATATAAATCAGAAAAGTTTGTATTTTTCATTAATTCCGTTTTTAATATTACTGCCTTTCAATTGTTTATTGAATTTTGATTTAAGTCGATTAAAGTACAATAAAAATCTAAAAAATGCGATGTTTAAAAAATTAATTTATTATTTGTTAAACTAAGTTTTGATGCGTCTTATATCTTCAAATCGAAAGTCAGTTCTGAAATTGAAAACAATTATAAAAAATTATACCAAATAAAAATATCTAATCGCACCTTAATGCTAAAAATGTTTTTATTTCATT
This sequence comes from Acrocera orbiculus, assembly GCA_947359355.1. NCBI lineage: Eukaryota > Metazoa > Arthropoda > Insecta > Diptera > Acroceridae > Acrocera > Acrocera orbiculus. Next base: position 20,042,984 of record OX375757.1, read on the forward strand.
TCCAGTTATTCTCCAAGTATTTATACCTTTATTATCGCTTGGATTCCAATATTCTTCTAATTCCGAAACTTTCTCTAAATTTAAAACAGTTGCAATTTGCGTTAATCTTGCCATTTTATCGCGAACAGACCACGATGTCGCACCAGTTAAATAAGTACTTAAAGCTCTGACTTCTCTATCTAAAACAAGTCCACCCAACTAAAAATTTAAATATTTCAAATATAGGGGTTTCAAGTAAAATAAAATATTTTAAACATTACTCGGTTAAAAGTAGTTTTTTTTATACACCTTTCTAATCTAGATGTAACCTCTGCCGCTAAAATACTAACCAAAGCATCATAATTACGAGAACTTAATGAATCACGGAAAGAATGTAAAAGTCCATCGATTTGAACAATTAGAAACTGTACAAAAGTTTCACCTGCTTCATATGCAGACAATTCATCCTTAAAAAATAAAAACTTATTTTTATTTAACTAAAGGAAGTTTTATACTTCTGTTAAAGTATGATTATGTGTTAAAAATTGATCAACCCATGGATTTAACCGAGGTTTAACAGCACTTGAACGTAGCTGCTGTAGTCCAAAATCAACAACAGCTTTAAAAGAATCTTTTACAGATTTTAAACCATTCATACAATTTTCCAGAATTTCATTTTCTCTATGAGTCATATTTGGAAATGCTGCTCGAATTTCTTCTTCCATTGTTAACCACAAAGTTTCAATAAATTCTGTTGACATATCAGCATTATTTAACTGAACAATGAATTTTATTCTTGCGCTCTCCGAATCACTTGTTTGTAATTTTCCTTGTTGAAATGATGTCTGTATTGCATTATATGCTTGTGCTAAATCAATATATCCAGATGGATAGCCTGATTTTAATGGTGCCTTTAACGCTGTTAAAAAATCTCCTTCTAAACAAGAAGCTGCATTATTAATTACAGCACAAATACCACCCATTGATTGTGAAGTGATTGATCTCCTAAACAAAATTTAATATTGTCAGGGCTGCTTATTTGTTTTATTTTAAATTTTACCAAATAGATTTCCGTATTATAAAGAAAACATCGTCTATCATACTAGAACATTGTTGGCCAGGTTCAAACGTGTCTAAGGCTATTGCTTTAATAACACTTTCTTCCATGAAGTACCTTAATTTTAATCAAAACAAAAATATTTATATATATTTTAAAATTTGTTTTCCCTATTAGTGGAAAAAGTTACTTTTCAAACAAAAGATAAGTTCCTAATAATTCTTGCATATGACGATTTAAATCTGATTTAACAATGATATCTTCTAAGGACGAAATTTTTGCTGCCTTCTTTTCTTCTTCAAAGTTACTAGCTTCTATATCAGTCTATTAAATATATATAAATTGATTTTTATTCAAATCTTTTAGCTTTGAAAAATTACTAAAATTCTCCTCCTCATAAATCGAAAATAAAGTTCTGCCCTAGAATGCATAATAGTAAGTTCTCCAATTATAGCATCTATATCTTTTGGATTTATCTTATCAACTGATCCTCCAGAAGGTTTTCGTGAATGACCACCAGTTTGTGAACTATTACTTCCTTTCATATAGTCATTTATTTGCTGAATACTGCGATTTATATGTCGATTTTTATTAAATTCAAGTATTAAATGTTTCACTTCTTTATCACACTCAGTTTGCAAAATAGTTAACATTTCTAACAGGTGACCGTATCCATAACAAGCCTCAATAATAGGCTGATTTACCTCAATCACTTTAGCAAAATTTTCTAAAAACATTGTTAAAGTATCAGCAAATGCAACTGTAAAACGTTTTTCTGCTTTAGCAATATCCAATGATGAACGCAATGCTTTTTGTGATTTTGATTCTAATTTCGAACAAATATAATTTGAAAAGAGTTTGATGCCTTCTTCACGCATATCTAATAATGGAAATATTTTAAAAAATCTTTCAACAGAAGCAAGATCATCTTTATGTACAGCATCACTAAATTTTTGGGTAATTAATTCTTGAAGTTTGATGTTTGCTTCTTCAAGAGTTTGTAAAGCTTCATTAACAGTAGTTATTGAACCGGTAACATCATCTGCTGTCCGTTTTAATAGATTTTTATCCATTGATAAAAATCTGTTAATATGACCTGCAGCTTTTTCAAAATCTTCTTCTTTTATTGCTGTTATTACACCATGGCTACATAATTGAAGATCTATTAAATCATGTACTCTTTGTTGGCATTCAGAAACACGATTTCTAGCTTCATCTAATCTTCGAACTTTAGCACTTACACTTATTGCTAATTTTGCAGTTTGTGCTATCATTTCAGTTAATTTATTAGCATCTTCTTCTGCAGCAGATGTTTTTGTCAAAGAATCACGAATTATATTGAGTTTAGATTCGATAGTAGATTGCCGGGAAAGTATTGATGTAAGTTGATTATTATTTTCAATCTAAAATGAGAAAACAAAATAAAGCAAATTAATTTAACATTAACTTTAAATTTAACCTCTTTTTCATCAAGAAGACTTAAGGCTTTTTCGATTTGCTCTTTCGTTGAAATTTCTCCATTTTCAAATAAATCTTTAATCTCTAGCATTTTTCATATTTATTCATCATCAAGGACAGATCATTTATGTCAATATAATTTTAGTTTCAAAGTTCTGTTTTTAAAAGTTCTCAAAACCATTAACATATAATATAATAATTTTAAATTTATTTCTAATAAGTTATAGATAAAAGGAAACGTTGTAATAGATATTTATCCAGAACTTATATAGCTATTATGAAATTTTATGAATAATATAAAATAGTTTGACGAAGAATACATGTTTCATTTTGCTGTAATTAAAACAAATGCAATTTTAATTTAATATCACTATTAATTTAGTAACCACATTTAAGGGCAAAGAAAATTGACGTTAATCTATCATGTGACGTCAAGACCATCGCACATAGAAATTTTTGTGTATTTTTATTTGTTTCCAAGGTAAAATTCTATATATATTGTTTATTTAAAATTAATTAAATTAAATTAAATTTTATTAATCTCTTATGTTTAGTAAAACTAAAATAAATTTAATTATTATTACAGCATCAAGGCTTAATTGAATACAATTTAATAGAAAAAAAAACCACCACAGAAACATCACAAAGATCGTATGAACAATATAACTGAATCGATGACCTAATTATCAAGCTAAAGGTGTGCATTATCCCGTGATCAGGATTTTTGTTAAATATTATTTGTTGTCAATTCTTTTAGTGATAAATTTTAATGTTATAGTTAAAAAGTTATTTCTTACGAAAATAAGGTGATACGTAGTGAATAATATTTAGACAGCTCGGTGATGCCAAAAATAGCGAAAATGTTTGCCTCAGCCATTCTGTGTACTTTTACTGTTTTAATTTTAGCGGTGCTTTTAGTTAAAGCAGATAATCAATTTGAAAGCAAAATTAATGTTTTTGATATAAAAAATCCACTCGTTTTAAGTTGTAATATTAGTGCTGAAAGCAATTCTGATATATTATGGGAAAAGAATGATAATGATGTCAGTAAAATAGCAGATTTAAAAGGTCGTTATAAAATAATAACAGATGAAAAAAAATTTATAATTGATAAAACTGAAGAAAATGATGCTGGAAATTATAGTTGTTCTATAAAAAAATTAAATAAAAGACAGGATTTTCATGTTATTGCAAATGTAGCTGTACGAGTTCCTGCTAATATTGGTGTAGTTGAAGGTGAAAAATTGACTATAATTTGTACAGTAGTCGGTACTAATCCAGAATTATCATGGGAAATTGGAAATATAACAATCACTGAAACAACTGGTAGATATATACTAAAAGAAGAAGATGGCTTACAAAATGCTAAATTTATAATTGAAAATATAGTTATGGAAGATAGAGGTGAATATACATGTATTGCAAATAATTTAGCAACAAGACTGTCCAATTATGAACCGGTATCATATACATCATTTGTAAGAGTTAAGGGTAAATTAGCTGCATTATGGCCATTTTTGGGTATATGTGCCGAAGTATTTATACTTTGTGCTATTATATTAATTTATGAAAAACGCCGCAATAAAATAGAATTAGAAGAAAGTGATACTGATCCCAATACTGAACAAGAAAAACTTAAACCTCAAAGAAATTAAATTAGAGTTTAATATTAAGTAGTTACATATTTGATTTTGACTTTTGGCAATATATTTGCGTGTAATTTGTTAAAACTCAATAAATGCGTTAAAATTATCGGTTTTCAGTATATGAAATATAAAATAAATTTAAAAATTTCCTTATATATAGGAAGAAATATTGATTAAACAAATTATAGTAATAATAATGTTTACGCCGTAATCGTGTCGACTAACACGAATTTTTCATTAACAAAATATTAAGAAAAAACAAAAACAAGGAAGAGATGAAATCTAAGTAAAAAAAAAAAAAAAATAGCAAATGGAACAATTTTAAAATGTTTTTTCTTGTATTTCAACGGGAAAAACTATATTAAGAGCTTTAACTTTTTTAATCCGTTTAAAAACAAACAAAAAATTAAAAATCTTGTTAAACTATGTCACCACTTTCTGCCATTTAATTGCTAAAATAAACTTTTCTTCTCTTTGCACAATCTGTTTTGCTTTATTTTATTAAAAAAAAAAATAATAAATTTAAATTGTCCGGAAAAAAATGTTTTTCATATTTAAATTTCTTTTGTCTCTTATTTAAAAAATTACGCTTATTTAATCAATCTTTACACTAACTAGTCTCAGTATATTTATGTTAACAATAAATAATTATTTCAAATTTCTAGTTAATTAGTGGCAAAAAGGGTCTAAAAGACGGGTAAAACATGAACCTCTTCATAATCAACATAAATTTAATTAGTAATTTTTAATCTTTTAATAAACCTGATAAGCAGTTTTATTAAAATTATGAAAATTCTTTAATTTTTTATTCATGAAAAATTTGAAATACCAGTTTTTTATACACATACACAAACAAAGCTGAAACTGATGAAATTTGTTTTTTATATATTTCTAAGGATAGCCATGTAAACCGACAGATGTCTTAATTCCTCATTTGGTCAGACAAGATATCTTTCCATCTTGGCTTTCGTACTATAGAATTAGTAAAAATTATCTTTTGCTTTGATTCCTCATTTTTTTTTCCGGGACTATACCCAAATTGCGGTCAGTGGATAAAATATTTTTGTTTTAATGTACTGCAACAGATGCTTTCAAAAATTGAACTAGTCATTTCTTCGCTTTTATTTCTATTTGGATAGAATTAGCTGGTGTTATCTATTTTTTCTTAGCTCCCAAAATATATTCTGGTTTTAGAAATAAGGAATATATTACAGATTTTCCTTAAATAAAATTATCCTTAAAGTAAATGTGGATCTAATCTCATCGTAAACCTAAAATTAAGTATTTTGATTGTTTTTCTATCTATATAACTGTTAAAATCAGTTCAAAAAATAAAAATTGATTTTTTTCTTGCTTAAAATTTCAGCATATTTCTCTTGATATGTATCCGTCCAGTGTCATACCTGGTTACCTTATCTATGAAGGTTGGCTTTATATCAGTCCTCTGATTACGAAAATCAATAAGTGCTAACTTGTTAAGCTTTTTACAACATTTTTTAGTCAAGCTCAAACGAATTGAAGCAATAATTGAATTAGTTTAGAAATTCTAGCTTCGAGTAGATCAAGTCCAAGTGATTTTTTCTTCTTTTGAAGAGTAATAATTAGAATTTGGTAATCAAATTTAATGGAGCTCAAATGCGGAAGACTTATTTCAACATGCTCTGGCAATTATATTTATTTTTAACTCAAATTTATTAGCGTAGATTTTTCTTACAATTCCAATTAATTTTAATTAATTGATCGGACAAAAAAAACACGAACCGGCTGACGACGTAACAGAAAATTGTCTTAGCAACCCATGAGAGAAATTCTAATACAAAACATAAGAGAAGCATTATTTTTATTCATTAATAGTCACCCAAATGCATATTTTTCATAATAAAAACATTACAAATGATTGCAACGTGAAAGGCTGCTTCTCATTTTGTTTGAGATGGAGATGCCACAAGTTTAAAATTCCAAGTTAGTTTTCGCTTTATAGCCAAAAACTTGAAATCGTTTGTATTTTGGACTTACTCCAATGAGCAGATCATATTAGGAAAATAAAATTAAATATATATTCAAAAAACTACGTTAAAATGCTGACGTTGAGAGCCAAAGTTTAATAGCATGGGGTGAAAAAATGACTTATAAAATAGGAACAGATTTTAGCATACCACGGGCCACTAGTTCAAATTCCGTGACTGGAACAATATGCTAATTTTTGAATTTAAATGAAATAAATATTTCATTTTTACAGGATCAAAAGATTCTTCAGCACTTTCAACAGATTAAAAATTTCGTTACGTTCAACAAAGAGAAAAACCGTCTAGTCGGTCTGTGTAGCATAAGTATGCACAAAAAAGATTTTTCGCATCGAAAAGTAAATTTGAAATAATAATTTTAAAAAGTTTTAAAAAATATTTTCCTTTGTCTTCTACTACCCTGCAGCAAACCCCTGGTAAAAATAATTGATAAATAAGCTGGAAAATCATCTGACTTTATGCCACGACAAAGAAGTCAATCAAGTTTTTATTTTATTATTTGCCTATCAATAACTCGCCGCTGTTTTCTTTAATTCACGATTTTGTGATAAGACTTGAACCCCAATGACTGTACCATGGAAACGCGCTTTTTTTTATTTTACCAAGAAATGTTTAAGTTCATACACGAAAAAATTATATCTGTGAGGAAATGTATATTCAATATATTTAAAGATATAAATTTTTGCATTTTAATTTTTTTATAATTTTTCATAAATAAAATTCAACAGCAAGAATATGTTTTTCTCATATTTATATATAATCTTTAAAAGTTAAAATAAAAAAAATATAAAAACAATAAAATCTTAATCTGTGGAATTTATTTGAACTGAGTACAAGTCGAATGATAAGTTTTATTTACTTATTGCTAAATGATTACATATTTATTTACCGGAATAATTATTTACTGTTTTTAGAATTGATAAATTCCAATTTACTTAAAGCCATTTACGATAAAAATTAATACAAAATGGGTAAACAACCAAGTTTAATCTCACTTATTTAGAATGTAAAATGTTACCTCTATTGAACCTGCAGATAATTACTAATCTTGGTTATCTAATTAGATAATTTTTCTATAAATTCTTTCAACTTTTAGAAACATTTTCTGTATCATATTTTTCAAAAAATAAAACGAAAATATATTTTTTATTTATTTATTAATTTATTTTAAATAATTGATTTTTCTTTTAAAAAATATTCTGATCTATTGAAATGTATAAACAGTACAGCTGCTGCCAATCTAGCTTGCAAATCTAGTTTTTCTAAGTCATGAGACCATTCTACACGGCCCCAAAATTTCAATTGATATTCTGCTTCTAAACGAGATAAATAAACAGCTTTTTCAATTGTTAGATATTGATCAATAGCACCAAATGCAAGAATGACTGATTTAAGGGTGTCAACAGCAAATACAAATCCTTAAATTAGTTGTCATAAGTTATATCATACTAAATTAATATCTGTAAAAAAATACCATGTAGTGCTTCGATATTGTGTGACATAAGATATTTACTTATATTCATTTTATTAGTATCTAAAAGTTTTGGTGATAACAAACCTAATGTTTTTTCAATTTGCATTTCGTATCTTGTATTGAACCATTCGATTAAAGGATCCCATTCCTTAGATTGTAGTTCGTATAGTTGCTTTTCATCCTAAACCTAATTTTTTAATAACAATATTTTATAAGACTTAAATAATTACCTCTGATTGATAAAGTATGGTGTCAGTTGTAATGAAACTAAGTATATAATTAACAATATCTATTTTTTCTAATTTATTTGGATTATCGATAGCTGTATTACATAATGAAGTCATATGCATTGACGAAGTCTGAATGTTTTCTTTTTGATTACTCCACTCAGTAGCAACAGCAACAGCAAGTGGTTCACTCTTTAAAACCAATGGTTGCTTATTTGGCGTTTTTAATTTACGATGATCTAATGTTATTTCGTATTTATTATCATTGAATAATATATTTACATTTTTGTAAAAACGTTTCCTTGTTGCTTTTCGAGTCAACATGTAATTATTAAGATTTAATATTGTAGCATTTATAACCAATAATCAAAGTAATAATACTTACCATATCCACGTAAGGTAACGAATTTATCCAAAGAAAAGTAAAGTCCTCTTAAACTTTGTAGCTTGCATGAAGCAATATTCATAATTATATATAGGGATTTAATTTATTACATTTATCAGTCATAAAAATAGTTTTGAGGTTATAACCTAATTAATTATTGGATTTCAAAAATGTCTAAAAAATGGTATAAAATTGAGGACATAAATTATGCTTTGTCTAGATTAGCGTTTTCGACAGCGGTTTCATAAAAGATTTTATAAGAGTTTTTAGGGGTGGTTATACTTAATAGTTTGTTTGAGTTTGACGTTCAGCTATATTTGAGGGTGCATCATGAAGATTACTCACTTTAGTTTTTAGGCTATGGAGACAACAGGTAAGGGAAAATTCGGAGTTAATCATGAGCCTGAAAATATAGTTGACTCACGGGTGGATTTACCAATACACAGAAAGCAAGATTTGATTTGACATTTATAAATCAGATGGGCGAAAGCCGATAAAGTTTTTTAATTTAATAAATTTTATATATTAAAGTAGTTTTTCAAGAATGGGTTCATGCAAAAGCTTCATTGGCCCACAACCCAGTATCCCATATTTAACTTGCATACTAAAGCAATATTTGAACGAATGGTCCAAAGACTACAATGCCAGAATGTGGGCTGAATCCTCTGAATGGACTTAGTATAAGGCATTTTTCAACTATAATATAAGAGATTTAAGTGGAGCAAGGGTCACTAGGGGTCACAAGAGACTAGAGGGTCACTCAGAACGTTGACCTGGTTCACTACGGAGCATGGTCCTTTTCTCAAATTCCTATAGAGACTCAAACATCTTCTCGCTCGCTATATGCCTTGTACAGTGGAGGGTGAGTTGAGATTAAAAGATGTTTTGGCTCTGGCAATGGAGCTTGATATAAAGTTCCCTACATAATAGCAGGCGGGAGCACAATAGATCGATTCTGGTCACAGTGCAGTATGGCCCTTTCAATTTTAATTATAATAAAAGTAGTTTTAAAAGATAATCAAAATTGTTTTCTATCAATTTTATGAAAAATTATTATTCGAAAAAACTGTGAATTAGTAAATAATAAATAAAATAAATAAAAATGTATTTATATTACAATAAAAGGTCCTTTATTCATAAAATATCTAGAAGGCGTTGTTTTTATATAATTTTTTTTACCATAGTATTTCGTAAGGCTTTCTCATTTTTCTTACCCTGAATTATGGTTAAATTCTTATAATCTAATTATAAAACTATTTTTCCTTTATAAAATTTATACACTTTTGACACTTTAAAATGTTACAAATAACACTAAAGGCCCAAACACAATGCACGCGGCACGCGGCAGCGGCGCGCAAACGGCAAAGTAGAATCCATACAAACAAATGGGAGCTGACACAATGCGCGCCGCGCTGGAAGAAAACCGCGTTAAAAGTAGACCTAATTTCTACTTTGACACGCGGTTTCCTTGAGAAAAATTTAACTAGACGGCTCTGCTTGTGTAGCTTTGAAAATTTTCTAGCAGGATCGCTCATCGTTGAAAGATAATTACTTTTATGCCGACATATTTGTTGTTTACTTTTCATGTTGTGTTTAAGAAAATATTTTCGATGCTTTTTTCATTCAAGAGTGTAATAAAGTGTTTTAAGTGGACTAATTGAATGTTTATTGAAAAGCATTCTTAAGGCCATCTGTTTGCTTCTGATAAAATACACTAGCTAGATAGCGGAGTCATCTATTTTTTTGCTATTAAAGTTGGTCATATATGTCAACCGCGCCGCTTGCATTGTGTTAAGTAACCGCGTTCAGGTTTTGGGCACAACTTCACAAAAAACCGCGTTTGCGCGCCGCGTTCATTGTGTTTGGGCCTTAATACATATGAAAACCTACTAGTACACAAAATTAGTCGAAAACTCAAGAAGCGCTGTGAAATACCGTTTCACGAGTAATATGTAACATATGCTCTCTACCTAGTTTTGTTATATTAAATTGACTTAGCGTAAATAATAATGCATTATAAATGCAATTAAATTAGTTGAAAGGTACAAATTATACTTTTCTAAAAGATTTGTAATGTATAATTATTATAGTCAATATACATACTTCTGAGTGTAAGCTTGCCTCAAAACTTCTATAAAATCTCATGCGTGTTCAATTTTTGACATTATACGATTATATATATCGATCTTTCATTTGAAGGCAGCTTCACACTAATAACGTCAGCCATCAATATTCGCGGTATAAGTCTGTTGTCGCCCGAAATTAGTTTTAATTATTTTTAATTAGACTTAAAACTTTCTTTTAGATAAGGACTATAGTTTATACACTCAAGAACCAATTCCACATTAGAGAAATGAGTGTAGAGGAAGAAGTGCTTAAAATTCAAAAGAAATTAAACAAAATGACATCTCCAGATGGAACGGTAAGCAAAACAGTTCGATGACATGTTTATTCCCTAGTAAATTATGTATTAATTTGAACATATCCTTAGTTTGGTGTAATCTCTGCAAAATTTATTTACTTTTTTGATTATATGATTTTCAAAACGTATGATATGGACATAAAAGTTTTAGGACTTCTTAAGAAATTAATGAGGCTTTGAATTTAGAATTGCGATTTGAGAGAAGTAAAAGAATCCATTTATCTCAATGATATATATCTTTACCGTATTTCCCTTATGTTTCAGTAAAAAAACTTAAAATAATAATTTATTTAATAGTATAACATAACCTCCAAGTAATTTAAAGACTATTTAACAAATTGTATAGTAATATATTGACTTTAGAACGTCTAAAATAGCTTTAAGACAATCAACATTTAATATCAAACTTTAATTTTGAATAATAATCGCATAGAACACTTGTTTAATATAAACTATTTGGTGATCAATTTAATATTGTATATTTTTTAGGGACAAGAACAGGCACTTGATCTTCTAAAAGCTCTACAGACTCAAAATATTGATTTAGATATATTAACGAAAACGAGAATTGGAATGACCGTAAATGAATTAAGAAAAAGTAGTAAGGATGATGAAGTCATTGCTTTAGCTAAAACTTTAATTAAAAATTGGAAAAGATTTCTTGCAAATACTCAATCAGGAGCTGTAGCAAAAGAAAGTAACAATGGTAGCAGCAGCAAACCATCAAATAAATCAAATCATAAAAAAGATGATAAGAAAAATAATGAAAAAAGATCTGATGAACGTTCAAAACTTACACAGTCATCATTTCCAGCTGGTGGAAATTCAATGACAGATGCTGTGCGTCTTAAATGCCGTGAAATGTTAACAAATGCTTTAAAAACAGATGGTGAACCACCAGAAGGTTGTCCATCACCTGAAGAACTTGCAGAAGAATTAGAAGAAGCTATATACACGGAATTTAAAAATACTGATATGAAATATAAAAATCGCGTTAGATCACGTGTTGCAAATCTCAAAGATCCGAAAAATCCTACATTAAGAAGTAATTTTTTGTGTGGTGCAATAACATCTACTAAACTAGCCAAAATGACTCCTGAAGAAATGGCTAGTGATGAAATGAAAAAACTACGTGAAAAATTTGTCAAGGAAGCAATTAATGATGCTCAGCTTGCAACAGTTCAAGGAACCAAAACAGATTTACTTAAATGTGGAAAATGTAAAAAGCGTAATTGTACTTATAATCAAATTCAAACTCGAAGTGCTGATGAACCAATGACAACTTTTGTTTTATGCAATGCATGCGGGCATCGCTGGAAATTCTGTTAAAATATTTCTTCAATTTACCATATAGATTTTTTTCATACATAACTAATATCAATAAGTTTGATGAGTATTGTTTATTTTCAAACAATATTATTTATAAATTATGAGTAAACTGAAAAGTAACTCTTTATAAAGCTAAAGAATGGTCAACTGGCATAAAATTAGGTAATTTTGTTGAAAATTTTTAATTCAAATGTCAGTTTGTGCACTGTTTTAATTTATGACTCAATAAAAAAAAGTTTTAAGTCTGAAATGTAAAATAAACAATTTATATCGCTGTAATGGTAATTTTTAATTTTTGTTTTACTGCTCCCTTGGTGTCTTCTAATTCTGTAAGGGAATTTGTTTCCTTTTTCATGTAGCAGTAATGAATTGAAGATTTGACATTTTGTTTTTAATTTGAGAAATTTAGTTTTGCATTTTCATTCCGAATTAAATTTGAAGAGAGAAAATGAAGACAGCGAAAGAGGTTGGACTAAAATGAAAATGGAGTTATCGCTGGAACTGAGAGCTATTTTAAACTCAAAAATGATTTTTTTTTTTAAATAGCGGGTAAAGGAAATTTAGAGCAGTATTATAATGAATGAAAGAAGATTGTTGGTGTTTTATAAGCTTAACAGAAAATCGATTTCTAGTTAGCTGTGTTTAACTAATTGTTTAATCCTGAATAAAATAAGATAGAGTAATCATTTTTTTCGCTGATACTCGAATATTTAAACAGATTAAGCTATTTATTTGAACTTCTTTTAATTTACCTCTGCTATGAGCTTATAATATTTATTAATTCCATTCAAAAAACTCCAGCAAAAAACTTATTTTATGTGTCTGATGTCTAAAATGTTCAATTTTAATTAAGGTAGATTCAGCACAAAAACCTAAATCTGACCAAATAAAAATATAAATATGGTGCGGGTGGATAGATATTTAAAAATTGATAACCACGTTGCTTCTTATAAATTTTTTTAAATAAGTGCAGATTGAAGGACTTTGAACATTTCACTAAAAATAAGACAGAATTGTTCTATTTAAAATATTTTTATTATTTTGCTGGTTTTAAATTTATAAGCTTGAAACAATTTTTTTTTTCATATCACAAAACTTCCGATTTTAATAAGTTCTACGAAAGTAATTTTGCCTCATTATTTAACTAGTAGTATAAAAACCATAAAAAAATTAATTTAGAAAAGAAAATCATGTCACAGTCCACAAGAGGGTTTAATTTATATGATACATACTTATAAGCATATATAAATTTTTGGGGGTATATAAATTTCAAGTTTGATGTGGGTATTAAAATTGAAAGTTTATTCAAAGTGTTATACCTTACATCATTAAAAGTCTAGTTTTAACTTCTATTTCTGTTGATATGGGTTTTTTTATGAAAAAAAAACTAAAAATATATCATAATATATATATATGTATATATATATATATATATGAATATGCAATAAAAAACTAAAAACGTGAATAGAATGCATTTAAATTAGATATCTGAAAGCGAAATAATATTTTATGATTCCTAATATACAACTGGTTATGATTGGGTGCTTAAGATTAATCCACTCATTACTTTTTTTTTTTGTTAAATAAATGATAATATGAACGTTTTGCTGGTAAAACTTCATTGTTCCATTGCCATTCGGTACGAGCAGTTCAAATTTAAAGTCAGGTAAATTTAAAAAAATTTAAAAGTTATTATTTTGCATGGATAATTTTTTTGTTGAACAATTGTTTATGCTTTATACAAAATATCTGCTATAGTATTTTTAAATTAAAATTTAAGTGACATTTTAGTGTTTTAGCAATTGCAATTTTGTATTCATTTGTAAAAATGTTTTTGTTTATTTTATACTATAAGAAACTTTTTATGTCAGTTTGTTTCCATAAAATAAAAATTTTCTTAATCTTAAAAACGGGTAAAATTCTTCGAAAGTGTACATATATAAATTGGATCGGGCAAAATTACTTACCTCGAAAGCTTGTATAAGTCTTGGACCCTATTAAATTATTCGTTTTATAAAATTATGATAACTTCGGGTCAGATAATAACACCGTCTACATAAGTTTCCTTTTTTCATTGCGGGCCGTGGGTCTATTCTTTAGGCTCAGTATAGAGGCGGTTATATATTCCTTTAGGATAAAATATTTAGATTCTTAACTAGATTTAAGATTAAGTATCCCGACGGTTAAGTAAAGTATTTATAAATTTACTTAAAATTGAACATAGAATAAAATTTAAAATTCCTCAAAGTACTTTATTAAATTAAATATGATTTTTTTAAAGTAAAAACTATTTTTTACACTTACGCAAGTGACCCAGGACTAAATTTCAAAAATATTGTTAATCTACCGTTTACCAAAATGTAACTTAACCCAACAGAAAAGTCAAATTTTCAGTAGATTCAAATGGCTAAAAAAATTTTTATTTGTCAAGTATTTGCGCACGCAAAACTTAATACCAAACCTTGGACCTTTTTAACAAATATTTTGGCATGAGTTGTTTTTTTTTGTTCTAATTATATTATTTATGTACTTTTTGAATTTTTTTATTCTAAAAAAATAATCTGCAAATATATCCAAGCTCTCAGATCGTAAAATTTTGAAGGTAAACCAGAATATTATGCTTACGTCATTTAAACTAATTCCAATTGAAATTTTTGTAAATAAATTGAATACATATATGCTTTTATGCAAAATAGAACTAAATTGAAATAAATAGTTCTAAAAATATTTAACATGTCTTGTTAAAATTAATTAATAGTAATTTTATGGTCTAAACATGTTGATAAAGGTTAACTGGTTATTATCAATGCCCAAAAATGATTTAATATATTCACGTTTTTGCCCGTTGCTGTTTATACTTTTATATTTTTAACGAAGCTAATTGCAGGGTTTTGACTGTTTTTAGCTGTGAATTTTTTTTATCGTGCAAAAACTGGTATTGTTAGTGATCATGACATTTCTCTGCTAGTTATCTTTTTATTACTTTCGTTTTTATTTTATTTTTTTTACATGTATGTAGATATTGTATTTTTTTCCAACTAATGTGATTGTGTAATTAATTTTTTATTTTTTTTTTAAATTTGATCAAAAAACGCTAATTTCCGGTTTGAAAATGCTAATTATCAAGGTTACTAAATTTGTTTAATATCATTCGTTGGTGCACATGTCTTGAGGTTACACTATGCTTTTTTTTTATTTTGTAAAAAAAATTCAACTATCTGTTTGCTGAAATATAAGAATTATATTTTATTTCTCTCGAATTAGCTTCTGATTTATTAAATCAAGACCCAAAAATTTGTATGAATTTTATGCATAATAATAAGCAAGTATCATTTTTTATTTCTTTTTATTGATTGATTATTTCTTTAGAAGTCTTTAATACTTTTGCTTTTTTAAAGAATTCTCGAAAATTTTGAATGTAATATACAAAAAACTAAGACTGTCCTTTAGTGTAAAATTTTTTGCTTGTCTTTCTTTCTTCCTTTTCTTGATCTTCTATAAAAACTAAAATTATTTTTTACAAACTGATTTAAGACCTTGTTTTAGAATTTGGTTGAAAGTTTCTGTTTTTTCTCACTTTCCAAAACACTAATTTCATAAACTTCAATTTATTCCTCAAGATCATTGTTGGAATAATGCTTTTATAGTTAAAAATTTAAACAATTATCATTTCCTTAAAAATGCTTACCAGCATAAAATTTATACTTATCCGTTTGAATTATGTTTTTGTACTTAAATAATATAATGTTAATATTTTTTAGTATGATATTCTATGTATTAGCTATTTTTGGAATATTAACAACACCAGTATGGTCTTATGCAAGTGGAGCTAATGAAAAAGCTTGCAATGGACTTGCACCCAAACATCCTTCCATAACAAAACAGACTTCAACAGCACCATACGATTTAATAGTAAAAGACGAATATAAACCTGGTGAAACAATAACGTTGACTTTAAAAGCAAAGAATAATGAAGATATAAAAGGATTTTTAGTATCTGCATCCAGTGGTAAATTCATAGCTGGAAAGAATTCAAAGACTCTTACTTGTAAAAATCAAGCGGTAAATAAATTTTTCTTAATTATATTTGAAAAATGAATTTAACAAAAATTACTTTTATAGGATTCTATTACACATAAAAAAATCGATGGAGATCTTAATTCGGTAACCTTTAGTCTTCAAACACCTTATAATGCGGTAGAAGACATCATTTTTAGAGCAACTGTTGCTAAAAGCTATGACGTATTTTGGGTCGATGCAATCAAAAAACGTGTAAAATTAATATAGACTTAAAATTTAATAATTAAAATTTTAAGAACAAACGGAGAAAAATTTTAATCAATTTTCAATCACTATTAAATTTTCCCATGTTTTTTTTTTTTTTTGTTTTGATTACACGTTTTCAGTAGAATCAATGGATATTTCCCAGTTTCCCTTTAAATTTAATATATTTTGTTAGTATAATGAAAGTTCCTTATTTCCATAAAACTTCAAGTAAATAATTATTGAATATCTACAGTTGATTTTTTTAGAAATATTTAGCCTTTTGAATTAACTTTAAATCACATTAAATTATTTAATATCATATCCCATCAGTTTTTAGCACGTCTATGGAAGTAAGTTAAAGAATACATGGCAAATAGCGCAGCAATTAGATAAGTTGGCATAGATTCAATACTACGTCGGTGTAAACAATTTATAAGAATACAAAACAAAAAACACACGAAAATGAAAAAAATTATATGTAAATATAGGTAAAAAACCTGAGATTCTAATTCTGTTTGAAAAAACAAAATAAAATAATATATGTACCCTGAGATACTTCTTAATTTACTATCGATGAAAATTATTATGCCTAACAACAACAGAAATATTCAATTATAGACATTAGAGATCAGTTATTCATGCAGTTACTTTTTCAAGGAAAATATTAAAAAATTTTATTCTAGAATTCCCGTAAAAGTATTTATTTGAGAAATATACTAGAGATTTCTCATACAAATTCTAAAATAATATTCTATACGTACTAGTTTCACTGTAAGCGCACTATAAAAGGGGCGGTTATACTCAATATAGTTTTTCTGAGTTTGACATTTTAATTGAAAATATAAAAGTTATGCCTTCTAACTAGTTTTATTATATTAAATTGACTCACTGTAAATAATAATGCATTATAAATGCAATAAAATTAGTTTAAAGGTACACATTGTATTTTTTGAAAAGACTTATAATGTAATTATTGCGGCGAATATACTTCTGAGTGTAACCGCGCCTCAGATCGCTTTCCAATTCGCTTTCCAGATCGCTGGTTCAAATCGGTAATTCTAGTCACAGCCAAAAGCGCTATACTACACACTACACTGGCACTACATTTCTGTCAAATCTTAAACCTCACATCAGCTAAAAATTGTTTAAAATAGCACTAAGGCCTTAGAAGAAGAAGAAACAATAAATGATTGAATTTAAACATAAAAATGTTACGAAGGCTGGTGTTATCGATTACAAGAATTATACATAATAAACAGGATTTATTAGTAAATCCCTTAAAAAAAAATTCAAATTATTTTAATTTTAAGCGCACAGCATACCTCTCAACCACTGAATTAAATGAAAAGTCAAATGATGACTACGTTGTACCAATAAATCCATCAGCTACAGATACACTATTAACAAAGCGAAGTAAAATTATTGATGAAATATGTGATAATTTTCGATTACCAGTAAATATTGTCAAAAATATTTTTGATGAAAATCCAAAATTGTTGAAAGTCGGTGGTGGTAATTTTCATCAAATTATTAATATATTACTTGAAAATTCAATAAATAAAATAAGCATTGTAGAAAATCCTTATATATTGTCAATGACACCAGGTAATTAATTATTTTTCTTTTATTTTTCTTCTAAACCTTGATATTAATTTTTTTCAGTTTTACTTGAATCAAAACTTCATTTATTAAAACAGCTCAATCCTAAAGATATAAATGATTTAGTACCATTACTTTATTTATCAGGTCCTAGATTAAATCGAATTTGTTATATAGCTAAAAATGAACAAAAATTGGTACCACAAGGTAACCGTGTATATTTATTTAGTGAAAAATTAAATGTCAACCCAAAGGTTGTGGCTAAATATTTTTCGAGAAAAGCATTCATTATGGAAATTTCAATACATACATTATTACAAAACCTCAATTTGATGACTGGTTATGGTATAGCTTCGGAAAATATACTACGAGATTTATGGGCTTTTCGATATACACCAGGCTCAGTTAGAGCTCGATTAGAAAGAGCTAAATTTTCAAAGAAAGATAAAATAATGCCTTGGATGGTACGTTGTCCTGAAAAAGTATTACAAAAGTATTATATATATAAATATATATATTTTTCTAACATAATTATTATAAATTAATTTTGTAGATCACTAAATTTAACATTGACTGAGAAAAGTGTACTTGGAAGTAATAATTCAGTGATTGGATATATTTCAAATCGTTTAGGATTTGATATGCAGGCAACAAAAGTAATTGCTGCTAGACATCCAGCTATACTTAAAGTTAGAGTCACTAAGGTAAATTTGTATTTGATTTTTGAAGCTTACTTTTTTTGATTTTAGGAAAGACATGTTTTTTTTTTTTATAACAACATGTGTTTAATTTTTTTTATATATTTAAGCTATTTTTTTTATCCTACAACGGCAGATCGGGTATATTTTGTGTAGTAACTCCTTAATTTTTAATCTATTACAGCCAAAGATAGAATCTGATAAGGGTTGAATGTGTACATTAAAAAGCATCTATGGCATTTTTCATGTTTTATCAAATATTTAAACGAAAAAATCGTAAGTTGTTCGATCACAGATATTTTCAGGATAGTATGACATCAATTTCTTACCCATCTGCTCTTGTGAAATGCATAGTGTCAATTATTTTTGTTCCATTTTGTGCAACTGTTGTACTAGAAACTTTTACTTCTTTATTATAACAATAGATTCAATGACCTCTCTTCATAGATGGCTCGCATTTTTTGAATCTTAAAATCTAAAGATAAAACTATAACGCATAATAAATTATAATTTCCTTTTCAGATTAAAGAAATTCTAGATTTTCTTCTTGGCGAGGGTGGTTATGATCGTTTTGATGTTGCCCAAGTCCCAAGAATTCTTTGTCATGGCTTAGAAACAACTAAGGAACGGCTTAAGGAATTATCATCTTATGGATGTAAACCAAGTTCACTAACTGTAGTTTGTAAAAGTAAAAGAGAATATATAAAATTTCTATCAAGTTGGAATGATGTAAGAAATAAAACACAAAATTAAGAAAATGGTTTTAAAGTAAATTCTTTAAACTTCCTCATTTTGTATATTCCTTAGGAACTTTCTCTTAAGGCAGTAAAGATTTATTTTTCATGTTTAATAATTTATTTTTATAAATTAAGCTTCATAAGATGTTTTCGCATAAACAAAAAAACATTTTAGTTTTATAACGACTTCATTCTAAAATCTGTCCATCTGTCTTTGCTGCAATTTCTGATCATCTCAAAACTCTTTACATTAAAATTAAGCTTTTAAAGAGGAACAAAAAGCTAGTAATAAATTTATTTGTGGTAATTACTTAACTTTTTTACAATACATATTTTTATTTAAAATTAAAATTTAATTATGGTTTTCCAAAAAGCATTATGATACACTTATGGTGTATTAAAAATTTCATTTTGACTAAAATTTGAACTGATTTCATATTTCTTTTTTTTAAATTTGTATTTAAACATAACAAGCTTATCGGCTTTTTAATATTAGCACCATACAACAGTGATTGACAATTTCTGGTAATTCTATATCCGAATTCTATACTAGAAAATCTTTTGTTTTGTTTTTATGGTTAAAATGATTTTTCAACACTTATCACATATTAAAAGTATACTTTACATAGCACTTTATAAAATTTGTCAAAATAATTTATTATTTTAATCTCTTAAATGTTTTTTACGTTCCCAAGCTACCTGCATTGACCAAATACTAAGAGGACGCATATAACCCAAAGCGCGAAATTTTCGTTCAGCGTAAAGTGCTTCTGGTGTTTGAAAATTCAATCCAAGTTTCTCTGACATTGAGTTATACATACCGCCAGCAGTTTGAAAGGCTTCATCGAACATGCCCTTAAAAAAATATTTTAAAAAAATAATATTATTAAAATTTCATTTAATTTAAATTTACTTCTTGGATCATTGTCGCTGCCAATGCATAAGTAACTCCAGTCCAAACTTCTTCGCTTTGAATTGTTATTGTATCAGGATGTCCATCTTTATCATTGTTGGGATTATTAATGAATCCATTAACAGCTCCAATTGTACCATTACAAAATTTCATAACATTGTTCTCATAGATGGTTTTTAATACTGATCGTACATTTTCTTTTGGATAAATCTGAAATGTTAATAAATAACAATTTTAATTAGGAAAATATTTGTTGTTTATTTTATTTTGTTGAACTATTGTTTATTTTATTACTAACAAAGTAGGAATATTGTGCTTTACGATTACACACATGTATGTATAGCCAACCAATCTGGATAATAGTTTCTGGTTATCTAATTCGTGATACATGGATTCAATATGTGAATAAAAATTCACTATATAATTTTTTAATTTGAATTTTGATTACTTCCAACTACTAATTAAGTTCAATTATTTATAGTTTTACTTATAGTAATAAAATTTTTAACACGTTTTAGAAGAATTTTAATTTTGGTTTATCGAATAAACCAAAATTGAACAAAAAATCTGCTTCTATTATTGGGGTATGTACACTAGTAATAATGAATGTCAATTCAATATCCCGCCGAAGTCCCAGATCTGATTTGATTGTCTTTTACCAAATGACTTAACGGATAATTATTTTGAAATAAACCGGCCGGTCACGGCAAAAAAATACAAAAATAATCAAAAGTTTATAGCAACATAAAATAAAATGATACTTGAATTATCTCGAGTGTACAGTTTTTCCTATTTGGCGCGCTCGATTTAACTCGTGCGTACATGTTAAGGGTTTAATAAATTAGCAATTGGCAGTAAAATTCGTTCAATTCGAAATAGAAATTTATGCACCCGTATTAATTAGATAACATTTCTTCGAAAATGTTTTTGTTAAAAATAGACGAAGGCCTTGGTTTTGATTATACTGTAAATACTCGTAAATATATAAATGGCTTAAAAATCGTACAATTGCAATTGTCTCCATAAGGATCACGGCCTAATACTTGTTTACTTCATTTAAAAAACTAAACAAACAAAAATATGCCACATCTTTCATCAAAAATTAATAAGAGTAAAATATAATTACTAAACAATTACATAACAACTTACATCATAATCAAAGCCACATAATTTTAAATACCAATGACCACAAATTTGATCTGACATAATTGTATCTTTACAAGAATTTGATGTATCGAATTTGTAGTAGCTGCCATTCCAAAGTTTTTCTTCAAGAGAACGTTTACCCTTATATAAAATTTCCTCATATTTAATGCAATCATTTGCTTTGTCTAAAATTGAGGCCATTTTTATTAAACATTTTAATGACGCCAGCCATAATCCAGCACAATAAGCACTAAAATTATAAATAATTTTTTTTCCCTTATTTATGAAATCCAACAAGAAAAAAATTCAAACCTCGGTCCTTCCATTGTCCAAGAATCATAGGTTTGATCCGGACATTTAGAATTTTCAATAAGTCCATCATCATCTTTATCCCATTCTAAAGTTTTATCTATGACAATTTTACAGGTAGAGTACATTGCTTTCAAATATGTCATAGCATCCATTAAATAAACTCTTCCATTCGACTCATTAATATACATAGAAGCTGACTTTTTGTTTTCTATTTAAAATTTATGGTTAGTAAAACAAAAATTAATTTTAAAAATTTTTTCAAATTAAAATATCTCACGCATATCTTCGTTAAGTTTATAACGATTGTCTTGGGTATACATTTCAAATAGACTGTCCTTGTCTATAAATTCAATTGAACTGAATTTGCTAGTATTATCTCCCTGAGATTGTGTCAGTTCACTTAATATAAAATAATCTCTGTAAACTTGTAGAACAAATTTTACATTTAAATCTTTCCAGTCCGCTACATTATGAATCGGATAAGCATTAATAAGCGTAAAGGGTTCCTCTTCTAAATATTTTTAATTTTATTTAAAATTCTTATTAAAATTTTAAAAATATTGATGAATTTTTTTCACCTGGATCACCCAAATCATGTGGAACTGAATTTCTTATCTTCCTTGATGTCACTTTGCCATCGTAAAGATGTTTTCGTTGTTCATTTAATTCCATATAAATGGCCTCCTTGAAGTCAAATTGCAAACTAATCTAAATTTAAAAAAAAGGAAAAGGAATTAGTAATAAAATTTACCTAACTAAAGTGTATTTGGAAGCTATATTTAAGCAAAAATTCTTAAATTTTTAAGAATTTAAGTCTTCCTACCTTAAAACTAACTTTGTATTCGAGGTCCCGAAATGCGTATCATTTTGGTTATTCGTTTTGCATTAAAATTCAAAGTTACTCCCCGATAATATTTGGGCATATTCCACCATATACATTTTTGGGTTAAGAAATTTTGATGGGCAAGTAAATAAAATGATGGAATTTACTTTAAAACAAAAGTTCCCCAGCCTTATATAGTAGGACTAACGAATTATTCTGTATTCCTGGATAATAAATTTCGAACCATTAGAATCTTCTATGAAAACATACTCATTTCAAGTTTTAGATTTTTTTAAGTGACTTTCTTTATATGCCTATTAAGAAAAACGTTGATAAATAGCGTTCAAACTATGTGAATGTGTAAAATTGTCGTATTTGAGGATAAAAAAATCCACATATTGTCATGAAAAATCCGATACATCCATAATGAGTTCAATTTTTGGTATGGGATTTGTTCCTGAAGCATAATTGGATTACTTTTCTTTGAAACAAACCTTCATTGCAATCAATGTAAGTGATACTGTCCCATTGTTGTTCCTATAATTTGAAGAAGATGACATACACGATTCTTGGTTTTACTAGGACGAATCAGGACTGACCAACCAGCAAAAGATACATTAATTTTTGTGCACTGAGATCAAAAATCACATGATCAGTTTCGGTTTTGAAATAATTTACTCTTGCCTTAGAAGTCAAATATAAATGATGACTATTCCCTATTCTAATCAATTTAAAGATATTATTTTATTTGAGCTTTCAAATATTTTTATCTATAGCAAAAACTGTAAAACTAAAGAAACACATTTTGGCACTCATTAAAAATCTCAAAATGAATTTATAAAAAATAGAACTCTTGATCAAAAAGTTTCCATAGTTTGTAAAACAATTACTCTTCTAAAAATTATCAATGCTTAATCTGAATTTCCATGCACTTCTCATTAGGTAATTAAGGTTTACCTATCAGATCTTTTTTCGAGTTTGGTGTTATGATTTCAATCGTGTCAAAACGCTTTCTTTTTAATGGAATTTCAATCGAGGAAATAACAAAAAAGACACACGAAGCCATTTCTAGTGAGTGGGATGTTTGGCTGATGACATTTGTTGAATGTTTAGCCAAAACCTGAAAGAAAGCCGGATAAAAATGTTGAAAATCGAAAAAAAGCTATCAAAACAATATTAATGGTCGGAGTGTACTCAATAATTTGGCAAAAAACTATCTTGAGGTTATATCAACTTAGATACTGAAAGGTATATTGATCCTCAATCGTG
This sequence comes from Acrocera orbiculus, assembly GCA_947359355.1. NCBI lineage: Eukaryota > Metazoa > Arthropoda > Insecta > Diptera > Acroceridae > Acrocera > Acrocera orbiculus. The sequence goes on from OX375757.1 coordinate 20,066,748, forward strand.
GAACATTTAATTTTTTAAATTATGGAAACTTTTTGATCACAAGTATAATTAGAGACCTGTAAATTAGGCCATAAATGTGCCAAAGCTTGTGATGCATAAAAATGTACATCGTATGTATTGTACATTCGATACTCATGACCTTCAAGATATGCAAAACGTCCATAGGCTAATCTTAAATTAAATTTATTTAATATTAAAACATTAAATCTAGTAAAACTATTTAATTTACCTTGGATCATTATAATCTAAATTTTGATCATCATCATTTTCCATACTCAACCATAATGTTCCGCCATCCGAAATGAAATAAAGTTCATTAAATATGGCACTTTTATACCAATCTGGCAGATCACTGAAAAAATACTTGGGAAACTGTAATGTAAGAAATTAAACTGATAAAAAACAGTTTGTTGTTTTTTTACCTGTCATTTAAAACTGGTCTCTGCCAGGCATCAATTAATTTTTCCCAATTAAAACAATTACGATGTCCATAATCACATATTTTTGGTCCAGCATTTTCATCTTTTCCAAAATATTTTGTGTAATAACGGCAATGTTTTTTTAATTTTTTCGGAAATTGTACAAATGGCATATCCCAAGCTAACATAAATTCCAATTCAATTGTTAGTTTTGGCTTGACTAGAACTTGTGAACAGACAGCTATTCCAATATCTTTGGCTGAAAAAGGAAGCAATTTAAATTTATATTTTTTCAAATTATTATAATGAAAGAAATGGAAGCAAATTTTTGAGAAGGACATGCATTGATTAATCTTAATTTTTTGGGGGAAAGTGAAAAACTGGATATTCTCCAAAAATAAATTCAAAGAACGTTAGCGCGGTTCTTTTAAAAGCTTTTATGCAATGCAACTTTTTGGCCGTTTTCTTTTTCTATTAAATTTTATTTATTTTAATAAAAAAATGTATCTTACTTTTTAAATTTTCATCTAAGCATGTTTCATTTAATTCACCAGATTCTCGCAATTGATTCCATAATTTTTCACCAGATCCAGCTGGATCAAATTTAAGACATCGTGTTGTATTCACTTCCGAAACAATGCGTGATGAAATACAATATGTACATGATAATCCAGCAATAGTTTGTTTAATAGATACTCCTTTAGCTTGGCCCTCATTAAATTTATCCACATATGGATTTCCTTCGTTATCCTGTTTTTTATTACCAGTTCCATTTTTATATGTAAATGTTATTGAAACCTTTCTATTTTTATCACAAACATTTTCTATAGACCATATAAAAGCAGCACATGGTAGACTTGTATCTTTATATTCATGTGGAAAAATTGGAGATACTTGCCTTCCTATTAATTTAATTCCATATTCGCTTAAATCGATTTCAGACCAAGATCTTGGATATAAGCCAGTATAAAGGCACTTAGAGGGATCTAAATGATTTTCCCAGGCATTAAGCGTATTTTTAGATCGACTGAAATTTAAATTTCTTATTAAAGAAACTAATAAGTATCTAATATTTAAATTAAATAAAAAATTGTTGAACAACAAAACATTTTTAAATACTAGTTTGAAGTATTTTTATGGTGAACATTTTTTACGGTATTTTGAAGAATCTTAATAGAAACTTAGGTTTAGATAAGAAGTTACAGATAAAGTTCTTAATCTCTGATCTGCTCACAGATCTGTTCTTTCTCGTATGACGTATATTTTTGATATTAGTTATGTGTAGACTAGTTAATTATATTTGCATAAATTTAATATGTATGAATTTTATGGAAACTAACTTTTATCAATGCAAATATTCATTAATTCAAAGTCGTATCGGTTTTTTGGAAATTACAAGACAACGTTACCTTTGAACACCCATATGTTTTCCATACGTTATTCTGATATACCTAGTACGACATTGATGTCAAACCTGTGAAAAGTAAAAATACGTTTTTCTTTAGGGAAACAAATAAAATTTTTGTTCCAAGATGCAGTTAAAAGAACTGAGAAAGCGTTCTTATTATATTGATTCTTACAGAAATTCGATCTTAATATCAAATTTTTTCCCTGAATAAAATAACTGTTAAATTGCTACCAAGTGGAAGAACTTATTATTCGGCTATGAGGTCGACACTGGAAATGTAATTCATTTCATTCCCATGCCGAGTTTTCAGCATTTGAAAAGTATTACGAAATTGTAAATTTTCAAGGCTCTTGTTTAACGATTTCCGGCTTTTTGTAGGAAAATATTATTGTTTTGAAACGCTTAATTAATACTTGTAGAAACCTTGTAAGTCCTCTATCGATACCAGCGAACAAATTCAACGCTTCCTTGCAATATGCTACATTATGGCCATACAAAGAGTGAAAACTAAAACAAATATAATGACAAAGACTGGTGAACGAAAACGTGTCGGCTAATTCAATCTTAGGACGAATTTTATTACCTCATGCCTCGTGGCAGAAAAAAACACACGTTTGCAAAAATAACAATATTTAAAGCAAGGAAAATCAAGCGGTAGTTAACGAACAGATTTTTTGAATTCACTCGATCAAACAAATTTCATTTGATCTTCTCTAAAAAGCCGACAATTTGGGCATAACTCAGGCTACATACTAAGTATTTGGTGCCACCAAGTTCTAATAAGTCCTAGGCATAAATTGAGAAACCAGAAAATCTCGAGATCAAGCAATTTTTCAACATTTTTTTGGAATTAAATTAAATTAAATACTACAAAAGTCAGATTCAAATATTTTTTACGGGCAATTACGTTTTCCTTTTAACTTAATGACTTAATAAATGCTAAAAGTTGTGATAAATTCAACCATATTTGTTCTAGAATCTTATAGTTATAAGCACAATGAGACGATATAAAAGTAAATAGAATTTTGGTATGCCATATTTTTTGTATAAATTGTATACAAGGAAAAATTTTTTTTAAAAGGCAAATTAATTTTTATACACACGATAGCCAAAGTCTTTATTTGTTTTTCACTCTGTTAAGTTATTAAAAATTTAAAAATTTTTAAAATGTCATTTTATTTGTTTGTTTTTGCTTATCTACATAAAGTCTACTTTTAGTAGAAACCTATAAAATATCATTTTTTACCTGTTTTGATAATGGAACGAAAATGCAATTAAAATTTGGTGTCAAGCATTTTTTGATGCACGAAATTTGGTTTGGCAAGTTTTTTTGCTACAAGTAAGATAACATGTAGAATTATCTATACTAGTAAGCGAAATTTGAAAGAAACTTTCCTGCATTCTAAAATTATGGGAGTTCCTAGAAATTTCTTCCTTTGTAGCTCATGAGTTTTTAACTATCTTTTAGTATAATCTAACATCGTTAGTCTATCTTCACTACAGGGTCATTTGAAATAATACCTTCACAAAGGCTTTGAAAGTATATATGATAAGGGATACAAAGATACTTCCCCCTTATGACAACAAAGAGTGAATATATTTCTATCCTGAATAGTAATCTCAGATTTAAAATACTTTGCTCCACATAATTCCTGATTCATTTCTCTAAGGTTTGACGATTCAAAATATCAAGGAACGGAATTTAACGCACATTTATATGTATATTTCAAGCTAAAAACATTTATTTCATTTGACTTGACTGAATTTTTCTGTAGCCCCTTATACCCTTTCTTAACGGGCGCTATGTACAACCTTGTAGTCCTCCATACAAAGAAATCGGTGCTAAGCACGCAAAGGCTGTACATGACGACAAAAGAAACGTTGCGTCACAAGTTTTTAAATTTGTTAAAAGTGTTTTAACAAAAAAACTAAAGAAAAGTTAAGAGCTTTTAATTTATTTTGGTAAATTGTTTTATAAAGTTAAGCAATGAATGTTAATGAAGCAATGAGACCTAGAGATACACAAAGCAGAGGGATCTAATAAGAAAAAATTCACAATAGATCTCAATTTTCTGTGTCTACAGACTTTAAAAGGCTGTATATAGTTAATACACATTTCCAACCACCTATGTACACATTTCTCCATACAAAAGGGGCTTTCTGTATAGTTAGAAAGTGTGTACATCCGCCTGTTAAGAAAGGGTATTAGTAAGAATTCATTAAATAAGAAATAAAACCTTTTTTAGAGTGTCAAAATTAAAGGAAATATTTTTTATATTTTTACTTATAATTCAGTGAAAGATATAAACTAAATTGATATTCTGCACAAGGGCTACATAAATATATAATTTTTATCATATTTGCGTGTATATTATTAGAGATAAAAGTTGGACAAATTCTAGTTCTTGCCGTTTAATTATATAGAAGATTAGAAAGTTAGTTTATAAGAAAAACAAAAAAATATTAATAAAATTATTTAAAAATTTGAATTATAAGCAATAATTTCTGTGAACCAATTTGAAATTTACTTATTTCATTAAATTATTCCTCGGCACCTACTTCAAGTATTTAACGATTCGCATAAAATTTCGAAAAATTACGTAAAACTTCATTTCATATAATAATAACGTCAGCGTAAGCTTCGCTTTTCCATCGACAGCAGTTTGTGTGGGTTTGAAATCTAGTAAACAATCGTTTTCATATTAAGTATTTCGAAATTGAGTGAAAAATATAACCAAAAAATGTACTCATACATTTGGGTTTCTATGTGAATGCAACAACTATAAAAATACAAAAATGTTCAACAGCCTATTTTCAAGGATAAAAAATTTATTAAATATATAAGAATTTGATCATTTGGGTCTTGGGTCAAACACAGCAATAAGTGTAGAGAAAGTTTTTTGTTTTCAAGTTAAAGTCACTTAAGTGCTTTATTGTGTTCAAAATCGATTGTTTCTAATTCTAAAGAACAAACAAAATTTCTTACAAAAGAATGTAATTGTTAAGTAATTTTGTTAAGGTTCAAAACTAAATTACTAATTAATTGAAATTAAAATTTTAATAAATATTAAAACAAGATACAAAAATATTTAAAAATTTTAAATACCTAAAACTTGAGAGTAAACTTTGAAAAATTGTTACATCATTTTCATCTTTGATGGTTACTACAAATTGATTTGCTGATACGGTATGATATTCATATATTCCAGGCCTCATTTGATATCTACAAAATTCACCAGCAAATCCACGTCCAATAGTTCCCGAACCGATTCCTCCAATTGGTACGCCATAGATTTGTTTTCCCATTTCTGGATAATAGTAATCCATAAGAGTACGTCGTCCATCGCGTGTTGATTTCCAGTAATAAATCAAATATCTAGTAAGAAAATAAACATAACATTTAGTTGAATGGAAATTATAATTGCCTTAAAACATATTTTTTTGTGTTAGAAGTTTTGTTGATTTTGAACTGATGTAAATTATATTTGCTGTGGCCTTCAACCTTTTTTATTTGCAGAAGTTGTTGCTTTATCGATTATGTAATTTATGACATCATGCAAAGCTTGAAATTCTAACTATTTTTAGATTTTTTAATACAATATTTAATCCTATTTAGTTTTTATTATTATTATTAATTTTTATTTAAAATTGATTCGATAATGTTTTTCTTTGAAAGTTCAATTTTTGACACGAGTATTCATAAACGGAAGCGATTCTTTATCAATTGCTGTATGAAGTTTTATTATTAGTATTAAAATTCAAAATATTACAGTTTTATTATAGAAAATTAATTTTTGTTAAAGTTGTGTGTCTTTATTTTTGTCTAAGGCTTGATTTAGAGTTATTAGTCAAATTGATTTTCAAGTTTTCGACTAATATTTTATTACAAGAAATTTAGTTTTAATAAAACTTAACAAACCGACAACATATGAAAATAAAAGTTCATAAACGTCAGCTAGAATTTTGATATATTATTTGGTTTAATAGGATTTAAGTTTTACTTACGACAAATTAAATGTTATATACTTTGAAATAAAAACTTTAACTTAATTTCTACTCTAATTAATTAATGAGATTGCCTTGAAACACTTGTGTGATTACAGCAGGAGTCTTATGGGAAAGTTTATTGTACGTATTGCGTGTGTCTTACAAATTAAAAATTAAAACTCCACCTTATATAATTGTGAACTATAAAAATATATGAAAAAATTTCAAGATTTGTGTAATTGCAAAAATAAAAATTGGATAAAATCTCTTCTTATCTGGAAAGTATAAGATTCAATTGCATGCTTGAGAATACTTGCGAAATAGTTTAAAATTTTAATGGAGCATGAGGAATTTAGAAGAATTCTTATTTAAACCCTACTAACATTTAGTTTTTAATATAATAATTCAAGTTTTGATTTAGCAATGGATCTCGAAATAAATTTTACAGTGTATAACATATCAGTAAAAAGCGGCAATAGAGGTAAAAATACAGAATTTTCGAGATAGTAATACTAGACTAGTCACTGAATTCAAAAATAATCAATATAGATATAGATCAGTGAAGAAAAAAAGACATAAAAAACACGTTGTCTATGAAAATCTCAAACACGCTTCTTTGAACAAAAAAAAGGGTTATTATTTTGGGGTTCAGCGTCCTAAAATTGGTAAATAAAACATTTATTCTTAGGAACGAAAAAAGTTATAAATTTATAAATTAGTGTTATTGGTGGCAATGTGTCCTGCAGGACAAGCTACATCAACAACTACTACTGTAGTGATTAAGAAATATTTTTGCTAAGGTTTTCTAGGAGCATTGTTTTATTTTCAATTGTGTTTTTATCCTGTCCTACCATCACTTCAGAGAAAGCAACGAGAGTCAGTAACTCAACCGTTTTAACTGGTGGTATTTTTATCAATTATGTATTTTCCTTTTTTTAAATATACTTGGAGGAAATTAGTTTAATCCTTGTAACCCTTTTATAATCTTGTTATCTCGGTTATTTGAATTTCCGGGAATTAGCCTTTATGGTTTCATTAAGCGACTTATAGGTTATTAAGACATAATAAAGTTAAACGAAATTGTGAAACTTTTTTTCAACTTTAATAATTCAACCTTATTAAAATTTACAAAAAATAAAAAGATGTCAAAACATAAATTTTTATAGTCTTCTTGTTTAACCAACATCCCAAATGGATTAGATTTATCTTCGTTTAACTCAAGAAACAATTAGAAAACATATCTAAAAATCCTTGCCTTGTCTAATAAAAACACACACTTAAGAGAAATAGGTAACATGTCAGTCAATAATTTCCTGTAAAAGGTTTCATCAAAACATAACTTTTTTTGCAAACTTCCACTACTTTCAACAACATAACGAACTTTTTTTTAATTTTTAACTTCTCTCACCTTTCTATTGAAAATTACAGTATCCTATCTAACTCTAAATCTAACTAGCGGGAAATTTAAAATTATTTTAAAAAATTTCCAATTTATTTCCAAATAAATTAATAATAATTTAAACTTTTGTGATAATAAATTTGCATTTTGGCTGGTATCAAAAAGTTTTTCTTTGTCTCTGAGCTGTTGCTTTGATTTGTATACATAGCAAATTTTTGTCAGCTTTGTATGTAGTTTGACTTTAATTAATAATAAGCATCAATTCTAAACGTGTTCTCAAATAAATTAAAAGAGGTGGATAAAAATTTTAATAAAAAAGAATAATGTCTATAATTCGGCTTAAATAAAGAAACAGAATTCCCGATAAAATGGTTACTTGGCACCATTTGTGACTATCTACTTTTAGATAGTTGTCTTAATTTTCCTTAATAAGCATTTTTCTGAAATATTTTGTGAGTAGTAACTGAAATTCACGATTTCTTTGTAATTATGGGTGACATTTTTTAATCTTTTTTTTTTTAGGAAATAAGAAAAACTAAAACTTTTTCTCTTTAACTGATATAGCAACTTTTATTATTGCCAAAGCTGTTTATTCATTTTATTTCAAAATTTATCAATTTTTAAAATTTTATTTAAGATAACAGACCAATTGCACATTTTCTTCTTTACACACTTGTGATTTTTTTGTTATATGTATTTTCTTTTTTCTTCAGCACTTTTCATTAAAAGTTTTTCAGATTTAATAATTTTGCTTTTGAATATTTTACATAGATTTAAAATCTGAGATAATAATTCTAGGCGAAATAGAAAGAAAATCCTTCCACATGAAACTGTAAAATTTTATGAAGGCTACTTTTTTCATGTTTCTAAAATATTAGGAAATAAATTTCCATCTATTTGATGTTAATTATCTTATGAATGATTTGGTGATAATTTTTTAATTACCCTTGTAAGCATTTATTATTTAGAGCAACAGATATTAAAAACTATAATTCATTAAAATTTTTTTAATGAAAAACTTTCTTGATGAAAGAAAAGGGCGTCACTGAGCCGCCCAATTCAATCGATTGTGTAGGTGCTGTTTTTCGTTTTAATTGGTCTTGCTCATTTTCTAAGAATAAAAATTTAATCTATTGGTTTTTGATTTTAAAAGGACAAATTACTGTTTTCTTTTTCCAAATTATAGTAATATGAATAAATTACCTGCAAGCCATTGGTATAAATGGAATTGTTTGTTTAAGACTTGGTCTTAACATTTGACTACGTTTTTCTGGAAACACATGATTAAATTTTAATTTCACACCATAATTTGGTATTGCTGTTATATCTTTTTTTAAATCAAAATTACAACTAATACTATCCATTTCAGGCATAATAAATTACTTATTAAAATATTCACTAATAGCTAATTAAAAATAATGAAAGTTTTATTCAAGTTTGAGTCAAACTTTTGAATTGATTTTTTAAAAACAAATGTTTTGAAGAATTAAAATTCTATCAACTTTACGTGATTATTGCACAAATAGAACTGATTTAAAAAAATTCTGACGGCCTAATGAAAAAATTTTACACGAGCAAGAAAACTCTACACAAAAACTCTACAAAAATTCTACATATATATGAATTTATTTTCATATGTCAAAATCAGCTGTTTGCTTTAATTATTTTTTGTTTTGTTTTGTAAAAGAAACTTCATTTGTCATTTGTCAAATAAGATATTCAATTAAATGTATTAAAATGAATATAAGTGAATTGCTGTTTAATAATGTTTTATTGGTATGTTGTTCTCATACATTATTCTCCGAAATTATCAAAATAAACACGTGAAAACATAATAAAACTGCAAACCTAACCTAAAAACTTACTCGTGTTTTCAGTGCATGGTTAATTACATAAAAACTAATAATATATCAGAAAAGGACTGAAGAGAGTGGTTCTATCGTTTTACCAGAACCACAAAAACGTACCTTTGTGAAATGGGTTTAAAAAATTAGAAAAAAGTTTAGTGATAAAACTCATTAAAATATATACCGAATAAAGTAATTTTATTAGACATAAAAAGTATAACTTTATTTTGCTAACTTTTTCAACTAGAATATTCATAATGAAAACAATAAAAGACCTGATGCTAAATAAAGAAACTATCGTAAAGGAATATTGTAAAACAAGTAGAAAACGTGGACGCTCTGTGTTTAATCAGTTTTTAGATTTTTTAATTACAGGAGAAGGAATGGAATATCTAGAAATTCTAAAAAGAAACAGAGTAAATCTAGACAATATGTCCATTTATCTGAAATATTATGTGGAATAGAAATTAATATTTGTGCTACTTTTAAAAAATTGCATGGTCTTTGTTTTGACAAAGAAGGAAACACAACAAAATATTTAAAGAATCTTCTCAAAAATAACCCGCCTAATGAGATACTTTATAAATTATATGAAGATGTCAGAAAATATTCTACTTTCTTTGAGGCAAAGAGGCAGACCAATTTGTGTAGGCCATAAGTCGAATAGTTTACCCGGTAAAACAAAGCGAAAACAAGATTTAGATGGTTTACAACAAGGTGATTCTAAGGTTAGAAGAAAACACAGGAAGGGTATTGATAACAGTTAGTAGATAGCTCAAGGGATTTTTCACCGTTGTTAGGATATAACTAAGCCCGTATAAGTGTGCATTGTAGGCGCACCTTATTAATTTTAAAGCTTTGTATTTGTATTCTTGGCCAAAACTTGCAAAATGAATTAATTTTAAATATAAATATATATTATGTTATTATTTTAACAACTTCGGCGAAAAAGCCATTTGAATAAGCTCTCTAGGGCACAGATGATAGATATTAGATCTACCACGACTTACATTGCAGTATATTGTTTTTAATTTATGTGTATTAATTAATTAATGCATAAAAATATATGAAAATTATTCCGCCTCCCAATATATGATTTAAGAACGTTTAAGTGTAAGAACGAAAATTGGGTATAGTTTTAAGAATGTATAGGTATAAGGTAGTAAAACACTAAGTCAATAAACTAGGCCAATAAAAGCAATATTGTTTTGCAATTGTAGCACAAAACAATATTGCATTTGAGGCAATTTGTAATAAATGTCATAATACAAAAGAAACAAAATCAAGAATTGCATGCAAGAAAGGTACTTTAACGGAAAGTACTTTTCTTGTATGGAGGAAGTTAGTTTGTTGTAATTTTGAGCTGAAGACCAGCTGAAACCGGCTAAAATATTGTTAGTAGAAGAACATTAATTATTAAAAACTTATAAAGTAGTGAAAAAAATAATTATAGAATAAAGAAAAAACACTTAGATAAATTTAATAGTTATCATTTGCCACACGACCGCTACCAACTTTCCCAGAAAGGACCGCTCCCGTCACGAAGAATCAAAAGGGAAAGAAGCGACGAGGAGGTATCCGGGTGCGTTTACGCAAACTGATTGCCCAACACTACGAGGTTATATTGCGGAAGGGAATCGAGGGAAGAGAAGGCAGTTGATACAGGAACTAGCCCAGCTGATGGAACACTCCAAGAGGCGTGGAGTAATAAATAAACTCAAGAAAATTAAATAGGAATAATGTTCTAATGTATAAAAAATTAGTAAACTAAAGTAAAATAAAAATAATTAGTTGTTAAATTGGAAAAATTGGTGTTTGAGATCTTCGAATTTCTTTCCTCCCAAACAATTCTGGAATGTCCCAATAGCTATTGGTTTTCACATAACACCGAGACGAGGAATAAAGAAAAAGCAAACACAGTCATTGTACCATCAAAACGTTACATTCATTGAACCAGTAAAATAAGGGATTTATTTACCTTCATTAATAATATGATAATATACGTATTTCCATTGTAAAACTGTAGCCACACTCTAATTACCTAAAGAGTTAAAGTGGAAAAGTTAAAAAGAACTTGGGACTTGCAGATTCAAAACAAATAATTTTTCAAAAATAAATTTTCTTCAAACAGTTTTTTAAAGTATAAGGCTTATACCATTGAAATATTTTTCAATCACTTGAATAAATAAAATTTATAAACAAATTAATATTAATAAAATTTTAAGTTGTTAAGTATGGTATTTAAGAAATAACATGCTAAAGAATATATTTTTGATCAATTTAATTTTCCTACACTCTTTTGTCAAGTTAAAAAATTATATATTTTGTTAAATTGAATTTTAAAATTTTAAGCAAACTGTGTATCAAAAAGTTATTTAAAAGAAATTGTTGAAAATCAAGCTACGTTATAATTTGTATGCTCGTCAACGTACATATAAAAAAGTTTTTTCCCTTTAGTTAAGGATGCATTTTAATTTAAGTTGGATTCAAAATTAACTCCTAGAATTTACATTAGAGAATATAGGCTATACTTCTTACGTTTGGTTACTAAATTCTCGAACTTGTCATGTCATTGCCATAACTCACATAATGAGTTATAAGCATTAACTGTTAGGAAATCTGCATTCATTGTTATATTTTAAAAAAATAATTTTTTTCTGCTTTTAGTATGCTTTTATGCGGAAAAATTGATTATCCCTGTCAGAATTTTGAAACTTAATTTTAATTCTTTAATATTTTTGAGTTGAAATATTTAATTATTTATATGTATTAAAAATTGAAAAGAAACATGACAATTGAATGGCTCATTTTTTTCTCCCAAATAATAATTTTCTCGACTTTTTTATAGGAGGTATACACTATATTTAATCAACGAGAAGTTCCTTATAACAACAAATATAAATATTTTATAAAATATATTCTTTTGTATATTAGCTAGTTAAAGTCTTCAAAGAATTGTGGTCAGTTAAAACAACCATATCGTACAGTGATCTTAACCAGAAATAATTTCCCATAGATCGTCACGTATTCAACAAGAAACATGTCCGTATTTGGATCAAAGAATAGCTAAGCTTCGACTATATTTTACTCATTGCATATTTTATACTATAGAGCAAATTGAATCCAAATGTGATCTACAGATGAAGTTAAGCAACTAACAGATAAAATTGTAAAGAATTGAATATATACGCATAATGATATAAAAATGATTTTCCTATGTTAAAAGAATTTTAAATTATTCAAAAGAATATTTTTTTCTGATTTGCAGTAGAGGAATGATAATCTCAGATTACACAATTTTGTTTTTCCTATCATCATGTTATGTATCATTTTTGTACATCACATGCTATCTATAAACAGACAAAACCTTACAAGAAATCACTGTTTCTTTTCAAAATAGAATTTTACAGGTGACATTGACCATCTTGAAAATACCACTTGAAAGGAAAACTACAACAAATAAACTGATTGTGAGTTAATGTGTAATGTATATTTAGATCGACAAAAGCATTAATGGGAATTAGTTTTCTTTAAGGAAATTTTATTTCTCGGATTTGAGGGTTGTTGAACTTGTCTTTTCATCAGTTTAAATGAGATTTAAGATTTGTGGAGAGCCAACTAAATAAAGAATTTATTTGTATTTCTTTAAATCCTTTGGATAATGGATTTTTTTTATCTGCATATGGTGTGGTTTTGAAAATCTAACAATTACAAGAAATATTTACTTAATTAAAGAGATTGTGAAAAGAAAAAATCAAACTGTTGAGTAAGCTGAACCATTTCTTTTTTGGAACAAAAGGGGAACAGGTAGAGAGGGGAATTTAGAAGATTTGCCGAATGTAATTAAAAGCATCCAAGCAAATTATTCATATGAGGACAAGATGAGAATTTTGTGGCTAACATAGAGTGCTTTAAGTAACTGTACTACATACTTCAATTTTTGTAATAATTTTATTAAATAACTAGTTCATTTGTCCTTAATTTTAAGTAATTATATAAGCCTACTCGATGGCTCGGGTTAAATGGTGGTCAACCCAGAATAAAAATTCTTTTCTCTAATAACAATGCTTTTATTCAAATTCTTTGAGCTTATAATTACTTACAGTATATAATAAATCAATAAACTAATAAATATATATATATGTATAAATCAACAGAAAGAGTGATTTTTAATCAACACTTGGCCAAAATATCCGAGTAGGCGTAATGCACCCGAGCCTTACGATTGAGTTTTGTTTGTTGCCCACAAAAAAGCGTGCTTAAAAAATTTTTCCCTTTAAATATCGATGCTTTCTTGTAAATGAATGAAGCCAATTGGTATGCTAAATGCAGCAGATATTTGGTTTTCTTCAAACTTTTTTTCAAATTTTTATTATTTATTCAAAAAGAAAACTCAATCAGCCTAAAAACCAAACCTTTTAGTGTCATAAATGGTAGCAATAATTTTTTGTTCTTATTATTCTAAAGAATAAGGAATTCTGATCAAATTATTTTTTTTAAATTTTCTTTCTTGTTAAAACCAATTAAATACATAAAAAAATTATTTCTCAGTTTGGTAATCTAAAAGACAAAAACTTTGACAATGATAACTTGAGTGCAGTGAATGTCTGTCACAGATCGGTAAAGATTCCATCAATCAACATAGTAGCTAAATGCTTGAGAATCACGATGAATCACTTTTAATTAATGCAGAATGCGTGATTTTTAAGCATTGTATTCCAACCGGCGGTATTTGATCAAAATCATTATAAATTGTGGTTACATACTTATATAGCAGTTTGCAAATAGCAGTTATAATTCTGCATGATGTAAACTACCGTGAAATATTTTGACTTTATAAAATTGTCTTGAATTTGATCTGGTCGTAGTTCATTTGCTGATTTATTAAATGTTTTAAGGATTGATTTTTGTTATTGAATTAAATCTTATCAACTTGGTTTATTAATGTCGATTAAATATGCCATTTTTTCAGATATCTAATATAAATATGCAAACGTTTAATGTGGCAGTTGTAACACCATAACTCCATAGTATTTTTTATGTTTATTAATAAAGGTATACCGACACTAAAAATTTCAAAGTAAAACCAATATTGTGGCTACAAAACTTGTGAAGCTGGAGACGTTAATGCCAAAAACGGCACCGCACGGAATTCTTAATAATGGTAAAGGTTTTGTTATATAGATATACATATAAACATATATATATATATATATGCATTTATTACTCAACAATTATTTATGTTCAAAGTGGATGGGTTGGTAAAATTGCAGAGGGAATGCAAGCTTTAAACGACCAATTATTTGCGTCTACCATAGATGCACACATGCAATTTTCTTCCGCTGTTTGGGTGTTGCTGTCGATTGCAACTAAAGAATTTGACGCCTTATTTGACTTGGATATATCGATGTTGGTGGTGCATATTTGGTTTTAGCTCGTTAGTAAAAAATTTGAAAAGAAGTTATTTTGAATTTCATCCATAGTAGCCATCAAGAAAAATGGTCTGCAAATTTTTATTTTTAACGGACATTATATATATATATATGTTTTAACATACATAAACATACAAAAAATTTTACAATGTCATTTAAAATTATGTAAGAGAATGTGGTCGTCATGATATCTTTTGAAAACAAGAAAATAATTTCCTTTAAACTATTTAGCTTTGCTTCAGGATATACATTTATATTCCTTAATCATAATAATAATTGAAGGTTTTTCTTTATATTTCTAAATATATAAAAAACACTAAAAATGTTATCATGCTGTCAGCATACTTAAGAAAGAAACATGATGTGAAAATCAGGCACCTATTAGTGTCAACATTTTTTAAAGCTGATGGAACATGGAACTTGCCCAAAAACGTCGATGCGATAAGAATAACTGATTTGCATGATGGTAATGGAGGTAAGTTGTAACACTTGTTTGAGTTTTTTTAATAGGTCTTAATGTATTATTGCATAAATATATATATATATTACATGGGATTCCAATTTTCAGGTAATTTTCATTATAGCCAATTTATCAATTAGCATGTGCTTCATACAAAAAATAATGCTTTGATAAAGTATTTCCGTAAAAATGTATCTACATATAGATCACAATTATATTTTTGAGGAAATTAGTATGCCATTCAACCTCTGTCACTAATTATTTCTGTTTTTATAGTTATTGGGTTCAAATTCTAAAATTTCTAGATTTCTCCTTTTGATGTTTATAGAACTATATTTATCGATCAAGTGCGGGACTTATTTATTGGGCAAAATAGCAAACGCTATAACACTATTTTTCTCCATTTGCAATAAAAATGTTTTTAGTGAGCTGGTATAGGTCACCCTAAGCTACCTTGCCAGGCTACAACTCTGAATCTTGGTCGACAATTTTTCTTGGTCCTCTTAGGTTTAAAGGTTTAGATATCTGAACTTTGCCAGCCCAATTGGCTAATGAATAATATCTACCAGGAGATTTTCTTAAAAAAATATTAACAAGTGCATCATAGGCTCAACTTGTTAAAAAGTTACAACAAAGTAATTTGTATTTAAGGAGCTCATTAAATACTATCATTTTTAAGTTAGAATTTAAGTTAGGTCTTGTAATGTCCTTAAGATAATCATTTTACAGTTATTTGGAAGAAGATGAACATACTTAGTTTTCAGTATTGAAGGAAGAAATAAAATTTTCACTAGATTTATTAAAACCTTATTTTACGTTTCAGAGTTCATTAGATCACGTAAATAAAAATATAATAAATTTGACGATATTTTCCCCAAGAAAGTAGCTCTTTTATTTTAATTATTTTATTGACTAATTCTAAAACTATCAAGCAGGAAAAATTGAGTTGTAGCCGTTTTGACCGAAAGCCTTCTTCAATATTTACCACGTGCAACCAAACGACCGTTTTTGAAATTTCCTTTAGAATTATTTGCACATTTTTAAATATTCACCACTTTTTTATTGTTTACTTTACGACCATTTGAAAAACTGAGGTTAAGGCAGCTATCTGCATGCAAGATATGCTGACGTTTTTTTTCTCCTTTTCCATAAAATATTTTTCAGTAGTTATTGAACATATTTAATAAAATTTATCTCCAAAACCGTCGATATAATCAAGGAATATCAATTTATTTAAAAAATAACTAATATTGACGAGGATTGTTTGAAATATGACCACGAAATTTCCGAAATTAAATATGATAAAGCGCAAAATAATTTTAATTTATTTGATAGCGATACGGATGAAAAGAATGCTTTAAATGTACAAAGACGGAAAAAAAACGAGAGATTCAAAGATTATGAAAGTGAAATTAAGGAATAGATTGAAACTCCTAAACTAAAACCGATTTGAAATATTTTCAAGAAATATTCTCCCGGCTGCAATTAACTCTTTGCATGTTTCTTGTATATTAATATTACATGTAACAATATTAAATCTCACCTTCCCAATATGCATGATTTTTACCAATGCGATCAGATTAGAAAACAGCTTTGTATTCGGTAACAATTTTTGTTCAATTATCTTCAAAGTGAATCTTGCTTTTCAAATTGGTTATTTTCGCACAAGTCCCTCAAGAAGTTTTAATTTGTCCTTTGTGCGTTCTTTGTCCTTTTGGTAGAAGTTCAGAATGTAGCACATCACACTAAAAACGGACTGAACGATTTCTTACAGAAAAATATATATTTATAAATACATTCAAAAGTTAAATGAAACCAAAGAAAAGAATATATAAATCCTTTTTCGGCTCAGCTCTCTAAAAAACATCACCTTAAATATCAACAACGCCGGCGCCTTCGTGGTTATACCTTAAAAACTAAAACTAGACAATAAATCTCTATTCAATGGGATTTGTGAAAAAAGACCCCTGTCGATACAATTTGTTACATTAGCACTTATCAGAATTTTATTATGGTTCTAACTTTTGTCTGACGAAAAATAAAAGAGACCGATGGTAAATTTGAAACAATGTTTTCAAAATCTTTTATGAAATATTAATATGAAAAGAAAACTTAAATTTATGATGTTCTCTCTGGAATCCCTTAAATCTTAAAAAATCTATTAAATGTCTATTAACATTTTGAGTTACTTTAAGTTTACTCTAGAACCAAAGCCACTGAAGTATGATATATTTTTTTGAGAACCAATTTTAAGTCTTTTTTTAATAGCAATGCAATCAGTATTGTTTTCTATAACGTGTTTTGTCTTTTGAATTTCTATTAGTCCTCGGTGTTTTGCAGTTATTGGGTATAAGGCGGCATTAGGGAACAAGTTTAAAAATATAACGAATATAACGAATTAGGTTTAGTATGACTATTTTAATCCGTTGTAAATGGTGTCGAAGCATTTTGTAGTTAAGTTTTTAAATTTCCGACACTAATTTATTTTCATTGAACCAAATTGGCCAGCGATAAGTCTATAGTTATAAATTTCAAATGAAATATAAACACACTTTTGCCACTCTAGAATTCCTCTCTTCATTCTTTGAAGCATACACTGCTTTCTAATTGCAATATTTAGAAAGAAACCAAAAAAAAAACCATTTATCCTTTTAGTGATATTTTTTATCAAGTTCATAGAACTTTAGTCTATGTTAACAAATTAGATCAAAATAGAGTGAAGTATGTTTCTTGTATTCGTCTATTTATTTCTCAAACATATGGCAACAACACTTTGTTTAACACTTCATAATATTATTAAGCATTGATTATATCTATAAAAAAAAATACAACTTCCTGTGTTTTCCTTTATTCATTGCATTCCATATTATGATTTTATGAAGGGAAAGAAGTAGAACTGTTTATAGAACGCGAAAGTATTCATTATGATGCCTTTCTATTAATCTTCTCATCTCTCTGGGTATTAAGAGATCAATTCTTACTAAAACTATCTTTCAAAATTTAGCAATAATAATATTCTAGACATGAGTAGATTTTTATAAATTCATAACACACAAAAATATTTTTCCGATCCTCTGCGCAAAATGGCATTTGCGTGCAAAAACAAAATATCATATTTCTATTTTTTGACGTCCTGCATACAAAGTCAACTCCTGAAAATATTCTCTCTAAAGCTCGAAATAGAATTTATTGTCTGAAATAACTTTTAAAATTTTGCTTGAAGGTTTTTGGCTACAATGGCTTTCTTCGTGGTCAAGAGGTGTTTATGTTTTTTCCTAACCATTTTTGCCCACATATTCTCTCTGCAAAATAATTATTTTGACATTAATTGCCCAAAGTTGCCTTGAAAAATAAAGGCATGTGAAACTAAGAGAGCAAATTATCCACTGAGTTGTTGTTATATATCAGGAATGGTATTTTTTTTTTTTTTTTGAATTTTATTGAAAGAAAAGTTTTAATCATAAATTCCAGTTTATTTGAGTTCTCAATTTAACTTTAACTAACTTTATGCGTTCAACTGAATGCATTACATAAGAAAATTTTTTTATAAAATCGCATTTCTTACTTTCTCAACTTGCATGTAGCAATCGATTCCTAAAGATAAATGACTATATGTCTTACTTTTACCAAATAATATTAAGAATGGTTTAACCTACTTTGTAATCTCTGCAATATCTGAAAACCAATGATCAAAATTCAAGATTGGTAATGGCGATTATGGTGTGTGTTTTACTTTAAAAAAATGAGATTAATCTTGATTGGCTATAATATCTCAAGAGCTTTGGTCTGCTTGACTTGGTGACTTGTTGGACTGAAAATACCTTAATATTTATCTTATTGAATTTCATACATATATTAGATATAAAAAGGAAAGATCAAAGATATAAAGTATAAACATTGCATAAATTCAAATTTATTTGTACGGGTAGTTAATTTTTTACTCCCCAAATTTTGCAAATATTTTAAGAAATCTGTTATGCTATTGAATTTTTCAAACAAACTTGAAGCCTTGCTGGATTGTCATAATGTCACTTTCGCTGCTTTCAACAAATATTAATGAAATAAATGATTTGCAAGCTTTCTGACATATTGTCTGTCATCAGATTGTATTAAATTTATTTCAGACTCGTCCTAAATAAAGTATTTCGTCATTTTTAATGTTATCCTTACTATACCAGTTTGAATGGCTTTTTGCAAATTCGTGCCTTTTCTGTGCGGATTACCTTTACATAGATTTCTTTAAATAGTACTTAAGTCTATATCTAAGTCAAAAATTTGTTTTACCTGCACCGCAGCTTTAAATGGGTCACATTTTGCTGCCCGAACGATATAGCGATCAGTTTGTACAGCAGTTTTCCGTTTTAGACCCCACTTTTTTGCGACCATAAAAATTAAATTTAAAGCATTTAAATCAAATATTCAGGTGTAACTAGAATTAGACAAGTTTAAGTCAAGCTTTCATACCTCGACTACTACGTCGCAATATTATTATTGCCTAGCACAGATAACAAAGGTCTGATCTTCAGTTAATTTTACTATTTTGGTTGACTTTGTTACGAAAGTGTTTTAATACTTCTTCGACGTATTGGTAAATGCTATAAAATAATTACTTAAATGTTCAGGAAATTAATACAAAAACAGGTGTTGATAATCGTAATAACAATATCAACTAAAATAAAATAGAGATTATTCCTCGTATACATATATTAAATTTGTCTTCCTAATAAAAATTATAAATTATTTTAAGCCGCTTATTAGCATTGAAGATATTTGTTCAACCAAAAGGAGAAAATCCTCAATTAAGTGTATGTAGATTACACTTTTAAACCTAATTGAAAATTATAATAAATGGCCTTAATTACAATTGTCATGTTCTTTGACTACTAAAATGTTTTCATTTTCTTGTAAAGTCACAAAATTGTTTTGAAGTATTTGATAGTAACAAGGAAATCACCTGAAAATCAGATGAGCTAAGAACTGGTTTCAACAAGCTAAATATCAGCGGTGCAAAACGTTTTTATTAACAAACCTCAAGTTGCTATTGCATTTAGATAAACAAAATATATATTATGTATAATTATATATATATGTTATGTATAATTAAGGATTACTTAATTTCTGATGGCTTTGAAACTTTAAATTTTGGCTGTAATGTTCTGAAGAACAATCAACTTGCAATATGACCAAATTACAGAGGATTTTCTGTAGTACGTGTGATCAATGAATTTAATTATAGTGTTAACTAATGGAAGTTTTTGCAAAAAGATAAGCATCAGATACAACTGAAAAGTATTATAAATAATATAAAAAATTGTTGTTTGAATGGTCACGTTTATGATATTGTATTTAAGGTAATAAAATTAAATAAGAAAGTTTTCATTTTGATTGCATTTATAGTAGTTTCATATAGCTACATATTAATGCCATATTTTTAAGTATATAAATACAATAAAATATGAAGAAATGTTAAGATAGTTATGCTTATTCTGTTTATTACAGATGTAGTAGTATTTTACGTTCTTCCTAACGATTAGAAAATATTATCATTAAATCTCTTAACTGCTAGATAAAATAAAGTTCTATAGATTATAGCTGATTCTGAACATAAGAAATTTTATTTATTCAAAAAGGACATTGTATATTTTGCAATCACAGTGAGGTGGATCATTTATACCGGGTAAGCTATTAATGTAGAGTAGAGGAAATACCAATAAGATTCATGCTTGGGTTGTATACTAAGAACAATGTTATCAAATGTGAAATGAGGCTGTAGCTATCTATCATGTTTCATAAATTAATTAGCTAAAATATATATTGCTCATTAGAGTGTTCACCAAAGCGAGTCGTCATTACTAAAAAGTTATACACTGCTAAATAAATGATGGGGTTAACAAATTCATTTATCGCCATCGATCAATTCATAAGACTTTTAAAAATCTCAAGCAAAAAATATTGAAATTTCTTGGCAATTTAAGGTTTAGCTTAGAAGTTCTAGTGGTTTTAGTGATTATACTTTTGCTATATTTTAAATATTGACTCAAAACCATTTCATGAGTCGCTCGAAGTCACTGTCATAAGAACTACGATCTTAGTTTCTCATAATAGTTAAAATTCTTAAGTTTCTGAGTTATAATTAAATTTTTAAATTAGTTATTTTTATTTCCAAAAAACTTACAAAAATGAATCTAAGTACATTAATTTCTACATTTTACTAATTTCAATATCAATTCCAACCATAATTGTACTGCAAGGCTTGTAAAACTGATGAATCGTTATGTAAAATGTGAAGTAGTACTTTTCCGTAATTACCACCTTTTCCAACTACCTTATTTATATTTTTCATTGAACATCTATTTAGCAATTGTTCGCTCTTTAATCTGTTTAAAATGCTAAAGGTACGATTGTGGTTCTTCTCTTCCGTCTTAAAAAGTTGGCCTTAATTTGTATAATCACAGTACTACAACACTAAATTGGCCTCTTTGTGTTTTATATGTGCTTGATTCATTTTATAGAAGGGTGAAAAAGAAAAAATGCAATAATTTTTATCTGAGGCGTGGAAGCTGCTGCTTATATTGAAAACTGAAAAATATCATAATCTCTTCGGTAGAGGCTTAGACAAGAGCTGTCGTACCACTTGTCATTTTTCGATCAGATTTCTATAAGAGTTCGTGGTACTTAAATGCTAATTTATAAGTAGTTATATTAGTAGTAGATCTAATCCACATTTAGTTTTAAAATTTGAAATGAAATTGGATCTCTTTGTCGGCTAATATGCTTGTCTGCCAAAATACCTATTAAATTGTACGCTTGCTGGGTACAACAGGAAAGTTAAAGTCTTGCATTAAAGTCTTAAACAACTAAAATTAGCACCGAGAAATACCGTGCATCGTGAGAGCTACTAGGGCTTAATTTGAACCTTGATTATATTCTAGTTAAAATAAAAATGTAATTTCTTCTATAATTAAGGTTTTAGTTTTTTCTACATCAACCAATGCAAGTGTGTTGGGGTTCTAAAAAGGACCGGAAAAGGAGATTTATACTTTTGGCTTAGGTTATTGAAAAATATATAATATTAAAATATTTCAGAATATAAAAGCACAAAACTACATGGCAAAAATAAAAATTACAAATTTTTTATTGTATCAAATATCTCAAAACAGAAACACAATATTTCAATGTAAGCCATGCAATGAACAGGATAAGTACTATAAATAACATCCATTTTTCATTACTCCTTTGACATGATATGGGAAAATTTTTTCTCACAGCTATTTCCGTTGAACTCCATCTTCATCAGATTAACTGACAAGTGATGAACATATAAAGATGCATAAATCAGATACACTCTGCATGAAATTTAACGGCCAGCAATTAAATTAATGAACAGGAAATCTTTTATATCCTTTAAGCAATAATTTATTAATTTTCAAATATGATTTTTATTTATGTAAAAAATACAAAAAAATTCAAAAAATTTAATTCTTTTAATCAATTTAACTCATTGCGTTTTTAAATTTTTTCCATTCATTTATTTTAGTTTGTACTGATAAATTATAACCTTATCATTCTTTAATAGCACACGTTAAGACCTCTTAATCCAATTAAATGACAGTTGAGTAACATGATCTTGAACTAATCCCTCTCGATCATTGACTTGTGGGTATTTAATTGAGATTCTTAGGAAATTCTAGTAATGACCGTAACGGAACTGGAGTGTTACAATCTTTTCAATCCAATTAGGTGGCTGTTGATAAAATCAACTTTTATCTTATGCTCTTATGGTTATTGTAACTAATAAAAGTCAACTGGAAAGTTTTAATTAAAATACAGTGACTAAGGGATTATGTTTATTAAATTGTTCTGTCATTTATGACATTAAATTGTATCAAAAATATACTCTACTCAGATGGTATAATTTGGCTATTTAGTTTGAATACTAATTCTATACTATGGGTTAAAAATGATTTAGTTTAACAGCTTTCTTTGATATTCAAATTTTGTCAATTTTTTATTTCTATTTATCTATGTAACAGGTTGAAAAAGTTCACATAGTTAAACAGGTGATAACTAAAATTTTTATTATTAAAAAATATTTATGGAATCAACAGATTGAAAGATTTTCAAATTATGAGAGTTTGTTTTTGGAAATTTTAGTATTTTGAATGTTGTACTATATGTACAATGATTGCAGGATAAATTGTGTTAGAAAAAAGAATTGGCTCAAACATTTGAAATAAATTTGTTTCATTTTTCTTTGTTCTCCAAAGTAAATGATGAACTCATTGATTTCTTTGGACTGAAATATTGAAATTATGTGAGTTTTATGACAAAAAGTGTTTAACACAACTTTAAAGCCAATGTTGAGAAACTAGTCGGGAACAGAAAACCTTATTGTAAACACGTTAAAAATATTTCTAAAGCTATTATAGTTGATGAGACTAGCGTAAAATGATACTGTTTTGCTTTTAAGTTATGTTTTTGGTAAAATTAAGCCAAATCAGCTGAGAAGCTTAGAAGGAAATCCAATTTAAGCGTAATGAAAAAATTACATTGCTAATGTTTCGCTTATGCTGATGGAATACTAGCATAGCAACCATTACTCATGAAGTTTTGTGTAAAATATGTAACCTTTTCTGTACTATAATCTTTGATGACCAAAACCTGAAACATGTTAATTATCCTAAAGAAGTCTTTACAGCTGCAAGACCTTTCTAAAAATTATACTTAGAGGTGACAAAAAACAATGTTTTCGGTATTATCCCCAAATACCAAAGAAGTCCAAAAATTCACTATAAGCCAAAAAACGTAAAGAGTTACATTTAAAATTCAAGCCATTAGATTAATAGCAAAAAATTATTGGAGCAGTTTTTCAGTGTTTAGCTGCAAATTTTCATCACATTTGCATGAAATATGGTTATATTGATCAATATCGTAAAATAATACACCTCAGCCAATTAGAATAGAATAGTCACTGTAAAGTTATTTCTGACAATAGTCCTATATCCGACTACTGACAGACATAATTCAGAAAATGAAAAATTTTATCATCCATAATTTGTAAGTGTTTACAGCTACGACGGGTCATTCTTCTATAAATATTAAAGTACCACAAGCAAAAAAATATTTAGAAATTAGCAGGCTTACAAGCCTTCCGTAGAAGGAACAAATGACATGTATTTCTTGAAATATTTTATATAAAACAATTAAATATAATTCTATGCTTTTTCAATGAAATAATGTTTTAATTTATAAATTTACTAAAAAATATACAACAAAATTAAAAAAAATTTTTGATCTTGTCCTGTAAAAACTTTCCAGATTTATTGGTTCAATGTTTAAAAGTTTTCTCCTTATATTAAAAATATTTACAGTTTATTTTTACATAAACATAAAATTGAATATCTTTAAGCGGATAAAATTACCCTTTTAGTTCCTATAAATTTGCAAAAATCTTTAAGATACTAACTAACCTTTTCTAAATTATTGGTCTATATGAAACGCAAGCTCCCTAGTCTAGACAAAGTTATCAGCTAACACTAATGGAAAGCATAAGAACTGCAACTGTTTTTGAAGTTACTAAAAACCTATTGATATTTACGATTCCCTGATTTGACAGTAGCAAAAAGGTAACCCTGAAAAACTTTTGCAATGCCATAGCTCTGTCTTATTTATCAATAATGACGATAACCGCAACGATAACTATTAACAACTTTTAATTGAAGATTAAAAATCTTATAGTTGTGTTTCTTGGCTGTACTTCTTACTAGTTTGTATCTATTACTGATACTAAACTATTTCAAATTTGCACTAATAGCTGTAATATAAATCATAGAAAAAATTTTTGTTATTTTTTCAAAATTTGAATTTAAAATTTTTCAAAATTTTTTTAAGTGGTCAAATAAATATGTTGTTTTCCTTGAAAAGTTAATAAAGAATATTTCACAATTTATAGTTAAAAATAATTTTTTCTTTTAAATAAAAAAAAATTGCATTAATTATTGCTCGATGAAAATAAGTGACCCCATTATAAGAAAACTTATGTTCATTTTTTAGCATAAAATTAATTTATATCCTTGGAATTCATATTTAAAAAACATTTGTACACTTTAAATTAACTTCATTGAATTTTCTGTGAAAAATTTTATGTCTATTTTGGTAATCTAATAACTTTAATCTAATTTATTTAAATAATTAGACGGCGCAATCAGGTTGTAAAATAGAAGATTTCCTAGGCCTCTCGTTTTATCTGTTTAGAAATTTTAAGATAGAATTCGCGTGTTATTTATGAATTTTTAAGGCGGGTATTGATCTAATCAATGCTGATACACGGAAATAAATTTCTGGATAATTTTGAATTTTTTATAAAACTTTTATTTCTTGTTGTTTCATAACATAGCAATTTCTCGGATGTATTATTTTATAAAAATTAGAAATAGTAGTAGTATTTCTAATTTCAGAGTTTTCTTTTTCATTTATAATGTGGCACATCAAAAATTTAGTTAGAAATTCACAATTTTGTCGTTGAAATATTATAAGAGTGTATGAAGGAAATATTTGATTTAATGTTTAGTTTTATGACACTTATTTTAAAATTTCCCTACTAGAGCATATTACCAATGAAGAAACAATTTTTTTGTATGAAGGGGTAATACACTGTATAAGCCTCAATAGGGAAAGGGGTTAGGGAAAGTATTCTTTCAAAAGTTTTTTTTTTTTTTTTAAATCAAACCATGGGTGCTAATGATAAAAAATGGACCAGGAATAATTCTTCAATATGGTGAGTTTTAATTACCAAAATATTGATTTTTTCGGACACTACAAAACAAAAACCACTGTAAAAATAAATATTATGACTAAAAGATAGTTCTCTTTTAGAATTAACGCAGATATTCTTTTAATAGCCTTTTGATCTATTACTAAATTTTTCCATTTTATTATTCTGCACCTTAAATTCCTGTTGTATTTGGATTAAGTGGTTTGATAGTTGCACAACAATTACTGTTGGTCACTGATTCAATTACTTCTTAGGATTCTTACAAATGAACCGTAACAAAAAACTACTTTTTTTATTTGTGGAAAATGTTATTATGCTGTACGTACTATTTAGAGGAAGATCTCAATTGGTATTCATTTACAAGGAATATTATTGCCTCAGAATTTATTATTGGAATAAAAAAAACTAAGACCAGTTTTCATTTCATTTTATAACATGAAATTGCTTCTTTTAATTAATTTAATTTTATGTTTTTTCATATATTAAAGTCACACAAAACATACCCAATGATATTTAGGTTTGAATTAAATTAAACGCGGACGAATCAAGTGAAAGGTTATTTTTACAAGTTTTTTTAGGATATCTATATAAATAAAGTAAATATGTTCAATGTATTCTGTCATTACAAAATCAAGTGACAATTAGTCCTGAATTTTTTGACTTGAATTTTTATATACAGTCTTGGAATTTTTTGGGATATTTTCTAAATTTATTCAGCGATAATTGCATTTTTTGAGCATTGCAATAGACTATTTTGCGCTTTCATATATACTTATAGAGTCATTGCATGGTACTGAAATTAGTGAATATATTGCGAAAAAGGTTGCTCAACAAATAACAACATGAAAGAGTGAATAAATGCAAGCAAAATTAGATTTTGAGTATCAAAATTAGTCCAAGTTATCGATAGTTTTTTTCGATAACTTTATCAATTATGAAAAAACTTTTTTATTAGTTATTTGAAAACGCTTTGTTCTGTTACTGTTGGTTACAAAATGTATAAAACTAAACATTACCCTATGAAAAGTTCAATATAACCAAAATCAATTTTGTTAATGATAAAAGCAACTTTATAAGCATTAAATTTTTCAAGTTATGACTTCAAATATTTCTCAGAACTTTTTTCTACTGACAAAACCAGATATATATAGCTTACCTTTCAAATCTTAATAATTTCTGATTAATTTTTTAATTTATAAAAAAAATTATTCAGCTGCTAAGTAAGAGTTTTAAATTATAGAAAATGAGTAGAAGGAAGAGGAGTAGTTGTCATTTTGTAATCGCCTTTTGCGGAAATCATGATTTACAATAAACCTGTTCTACTTTTTACCAGTCTCTTAAGGCCATTATAGGAACTGCATAAGAATACACTGCCTATGCTGATTTAGAATGACTAATCAGGGACATTTTGTTGCTTTAGCTAGCCTAAATAGATTGCGTTAGATTGGAGATTCTTTTAAGAAAGAATATAAGAAAAAAGATATGAGCAGAAAAATGAACAGTCTGAATCGAAACATGTTGTTATACTTTAGTATTTAGTCTACAATATTTTTTAAAGTTGGCAAAAAAAAGAGAGTTTAACAGCTGTCATGACACAAAGTCTAATTTTGCGTTCCTAGGAACTTGCTATAAATTTTTAAGACAAAGTTTTTAAAGAAAAATTTTCAATAAGAAGTAAAAGAATTAAAATTTTTTTGAATAAAAAACTAAAAAAACAAAACAATCCCTTTTTTAGAGACTTGGGCTATCTCAGAAACATCTTGCCAATGCAATTTCTTTTAAATATATTTCTATGTGCAAATATTTCTATATATAAATTTGTTTCAATTTCATTTAAGTACTTACACAAATCTACACTGATAAAATAGAACTAAGCTGGGTATTGTTCTCATAAATTTGGCGAACTATTTTTACTACTTTAAAAAAACAACTAACAATTCTGAATATCTTTCGGATATTATCCTATTGTCTAATTTGTTATAATCATTGATCGTAACTAATAATCTGATGTGAATCTGCCCTAGAGTATTAATTTTAAGAACAGGCCCATTGTTTGCTGTTTACAAAGAAAAATAGGAAAAAAATATCAAAGGGAACGTATACGATCATTACACGACTTAATCGTGAGCTGATCAATTGTCATTGTGATCTGTATAAGATAATGATAATCAAAAGAATATTTTAGACGCCGGAAGCTTTTTTTGAAAAGGATTTATTGCACTAAAAATTCTTTTAATTTTTATCTTAAATATTTGAGCTTTTTGTTTTGTTTTTTTTTTTTTTAAGTTTTCTGTAGATGACAGATTTTTTAAATAAATGATTGACTGCTGAAAAGATTTCAGATGGCCCATATAACTTCAATAAAAAGAAGGTAATGGTATAGTGGCGGATATGAGCTGTCATCATTTTAAGCACTGCTTTTGTTATGCTATTTTTTTCAAGTCTTTTTGAATCTTATAAAATGGGAATTTGCTAATTTCCTTTAATCTATATACAAGTATTTCAATAAAACTTACAGTCCTATAAGGTCCTTAAAAACAGTCAAACTATTTATCTAAAGATATTTAAACTTTCTAGGAAAATTTAGTTATTTGAAGTCAGTTTCAAAGCAAATATATAACTTTAAATTCACTTCAAAACTATTATTTCGCTTCCAATTCATAAGCAAATTTAGTTTTTTAAGTATAAAAATTGTAGCTATAGCTATAACATATTTCAACATTGTACATAAATTTTCTGTTTGATCAAGAGATTATATTTTTAACATTTAAGGATAGCATGATTTCTCAAAAAATGTCCAACTTTAAAACAAAGTTTAGATTAAACTAAACAATTAGCTAAATAGCAAAAATTACCAAATACTTCAGGAAATATGGATTGAAATTTTTAACATGATAATTTTTCAAACAATAACAAAGTATTTTGCAAAAGGCTATTGTTAGCAAAAATATCATTAAACTACAAAGAATTCCAATCTGTGAAATATTAGTAACGGGTAAAATGTAAACTTAACAATTTGGATATTAGTTATTCAATAACATTTAATCGACGAGTGCACTATATTAATTTTTCAAATAAAATTATTAATAACAAATACGAATAATTCTAATTAGTACTTACATATATATGATCTGCATGCCAAAGTAGCTATGATTGCTATTTTTTCATTGATGCAACAATTTAATGATAAAGTTTAAGAAAATCTATTACAATATAAAGACTTTAAAAAAAAGACTACTCATTAACATTTCAATATTGTGAAATCTTGCAGGGGAACTAAATGCGCTTTAACATACCAAGTAAGGGTATGGCAAGTAAGGGTTAAGCAACATTTTTGTTGGTCATCGTAAATTGTAAATCGAATTATGAAAATCTTTAAATAATTGTTAAATACATTTGCAAAAATTTTGTTGTTGCTTTACAATTTTTCCACTTTTGCAATGTTCAAAACTTTTCAACAAAACTTAGTGAGAAAATGATGCATTCAAAAAAAATACATTTACTCCGATTTTTAAGTCTGATAAATTAAAACAAAATAAAACTGTTTTTAAATTAATTCTAATTAAAGCGGTATCTAATTGGAAAAAAATCGTGCGCTCTTGAAATCAATTGAGTAGATCGGGAAATTGAAAAAGAAAGTTGTCTCCGGAAAAACCAAAACGAAAAGAAGCACTCTGTAATAGTTAAATTTGTCCAGCTTACCAAAAATTTCTTAAAATCAGGGAAAAATGTCAAAATTTTATAACTAAAAACCGTAAAATA
This sequence comes from Acrocera orbiculus, assembly GCA_947359355.1. NCBI lineage: Eukaryota > Metazoa > Arthropoda > Insecta > Diptera > Acroceridae > Acrocera > Acrocera orbiculus. Next base: position 20,096,236 of record OX375757.1, read on the forward strand.
TTTTAAAAATATACTTTAGAAAACAAAATTGATTGTTTTCAAGGTTTTGATTTATCTTGAAATACTTTGCAAAATTATTATTTTTTAAGTAAAAACAAAACAACTTAATTGACATAATCAATTTCCAATTAATCAACTATCCTCAGTCACCATCCGTCAGAGCATACTGAACAAAATGAATAAGCCTAATAATAATCAATTATTTAACTAGGGATACTAACCTCCTTTTTCACACATCAAAACATTTCAAATTTCTTAAATTTTGTTAATCAAAATCACCTTCAATTTTAGTCTATTTTCATCAGCTGTTTAGCAAATCAAAGAACTGCAAACTATTGAAACCTTGGTAGCCCGCTTTAATTCTTAGCATTAAACAACGCAGGTAGTTAAACAGCGGGAGAACGATATGCAAAAAAGTTAGTGCTCTGCACCTTAAAAGCCAAACAAATCAAAGAAACACACAAGCATTTGAGTAGAAGAGTTCAGGTGATTTTCAAATGCTCTGCATTCAAAATATTTTTTAGCTCCTGCTTTACTACTCAAATTTATCCCTCGTTTTGTTTTGCTTTGCATATGTACTATATATACATATGTATGTATGTATTTATAACTGTTTCTTGTTTTTTATTTTTTTCATTTTAGAATTGTAAACGTTTAGGTAGGATGCGCTTATGTGTATACACTTAAACATAGAATCTTTATAAGTGGTTGTAATATGAAAGGCAAGCATTACCATGGATTCTGAAGAAAATCGTCTTTGGTCCAACAGTTTTCTTGGGATTGCAGTCATCAAACAGATCCCTGAACGTATAGTATTTTAGTTATTGGTCGACTTTCATATTGTTAACGCGTCTTTTAGCAAGCAGTGATTTTAAAAATTTTCAAAAATTCATTATATATCGCCGCGAATCACATGTATTTGTGCTTAAAAAATATTTTCATATATTTATAATTATACATAATTAAAGATCATTGCCGACAAAATTTTTGAAAAAATTGCTAAAAGGATATACAAAAATAGTTATAGGTATAAACCCAAGATAAATTTACCCATTAATTAAGGAAAATTTATTTTTTTCCATAATAAATTTTCTATATTTATATTAATGCTGGCTTTTTGAATGAGTTTAAATGAATGTCGCCGACTTCAGTGTGACAAGACACAGATGAACGGATGTGTCGTTTTCGTGGATATTTATTTAAAAAATTTTGTGTAAAGGATAAGTCATATGTATCAAAATGTTTATATGATTAAAATCCTTCATAATATACTGGGAATGGTTTTAAAGTGATTCATTGTGATTTTAAAAATTTACTAAGAAAAAGGGAAAATAAAACAAAAAAATTTTTTTATTATAGTGCCATGTGTTAGACTTGAAAAAATGTAGTGCTCAATTGAAATTCTTCACTGATTTTATTTTAATTGTTTCGGGAAATTGTCTTTTCCTATTATTATTATAATCAACTTGTTCAAGCTAACGGATAAATAATGTTCTTGAAAATGTCATCCAATGATCATGCAATTAAAATCCATCATCCGGTCAAGATAAAGATGTATTCTGTATTCTTTGTGATTGTTGTCTTTTTGCTGTGTTTTGTGACAAATTCATTAGCAAGAAACTCTAAGAAATTATTTTATAATAAAATCTCAAACAATTTTTTAATAAATGATAATAGAAATCTAGATAATAATTTTAATATAACTAATTATAAGCGTAATTATAGATGGATTAATAGTTCTAATCTTATTAAAAACTATAATGTTAGTCATTTAAGTCGATCTCAAAGTGATTTTAGTGTACAAAAAATAAATATTGATCGTCGGCATAAACGAAGACGAGGTAGTAGAGGTCAACGACAAAGGATGAACAAAAATGGTAAATACTAGTTCTCTTAGCTAAGTACTTAACTTACCATTTAGGGATTTAAGCTCGATAAATGTTTTTCTAATATGGACATGTTATTTTATTAGTTTGTTTTATACTCTATTGTTAACCAACGATAATACCGATTGATCTTTATGATGAAGTATATTTTAAGACAAAAAAAAACAACAGCAAAGAATCCAATTAAGGATAAACTAATGAGGTGATCTTCAGTACTGAACTTGTTTTTATCAAACATTATTTTTACAAAGTTTTATGTAAAAATGTAGCAGGAACATTTTTATTCTCCTTTTTTCGTAAATTTTTATTAACCTATTAACAAATAATTTAACATTTGTCTTTTTCTTTGCATATTTTTATCAATGAAAAAGTAAAATAATGGAATTTACCAATGCTTGTGTTGCTTTTCTATGTATATGTTGCTAAAAATAATTAGTTTGTCAAAAGAATAGAAATGACATTTTCCAACACCATATGTCATCATAAATTAAGGAAATATTATTGTTTTATTTTTATGTTTTTTTTAGAGTTGTTATCATATCTTAGTTACTAACCAACTAAAACTTATACTGCTTTTTAACGTAAACAATTAATATTATTTTCTATGATAACTTGACTTCCATCTATTTTACCAGACATTGCCCAACAGATTTTAGAATAAGGTCATGGTCGCAGAAGGCAATGAATGGTATTAAAGTTAAAGAAAACTTTATTTCTTGTTTTGTGAATAGTGAAGATCCTTTTGCATTTCACTGGGCTTATATGGAACACCAATTTTTTGTTTTTCCTTTGAATGTTTATTGTGGTTAATTCTACCGAATAAAAAATTGTCTATAAGTCAAATATTGGACACAAGAAAAATCTAAAAATTTTCTGCTTTACAGTCTACAATTTTGATTTTGGTTTGAAATAATTACAACAACAAAAGCATAAGCAAAACTAGATGCTGGTATAGTGCGTTTTCACTGAAACTAATACCTAGTACCTACTCAGTAATTATTATTGACATATTTGAGAAATAAACTAGAGATTTCCCATTAAAATACTATAATAAAAAGTACTAAGTTCAGTACTGAAAATCGGCCCTGAGTGAAACAAACACGATTTTCCATTTTACGTAAAAAAGCTTTGGCCTCTTAAAACTCCATCATTTCTAATCAAAAATTATGTATTTAAGTGTTTTCACATGTGTTGCAAATTACAACTTTACCTGCATTTCACCATATTAAATAAAATGTCATGAATAAAACAATCTATTCAGCTCTTTTAGGTAATGCAGTTATGTTTTTAAAAATGTTATGTTATGCTGCTATAAGCTCAGTACACGAGCTGTAACAAGGATTAATATATTTCAAAAATGTACTATAAAATTTATTTGTATAAGGTTACCACCTTAAAGCACCACTTGAAAATTTGATTCTTTTAACTTTTACCCGTTGTAAGTTGTTGTTACGTATCGGTTGTAACGTTGTTAGTTCAAACAACAGATAAAACTTGCTACAAAAGAAAGTTATGCGTAAGAGTTATCTCTTTGTCCTTTGTCCCATAATGAGAAAAAGGAAATTTTTATCATCGTCATTTATTTTTTTTGCTTTACATTTACTTTCAATCTGACTTTAATTTATTTTCCAAGAAAGGTTAATCTTGAATGCATTAACCAGAAAACATTCCATTAAAAATAACTTATAAGTTTATTTGGTAGTAAGCACAAAAGAACCAGTTTAATCCTTTTATAATAATGACACTTGGTTATTCTTCTTTTTTTTTTCTTCTCACTAATATTATATATCAACAGATTTTTTTTTTTTAAAAAAACCTTTTAGATTATTAAGCGCCATGATATTCTTGTTTTATCCAATGAAGAAAATCGATTACAGGACATTATTAATGATATTAAGAGATTAATTTTGAATTGTAATGAATTGAAAAGAGAAATGTTCATTAAAAAGGCACAGCGTGTGGCCAATTGGTTAATTCGACAAATTTTTTAAGGTTCCTTTTGAACAGGTTTTTGCTCTGAAAACAAAATTAAATATAGTATCACAACTAATGTTTGTGCTTTTTTTAGTAGATAGTAACTTTTCTTTTGGTTGTTTTTTTATTTATTTCATTCAAGTGTTTCATTTAAATTAATTGTGTTTTTCTTCATCATTTTGATATTAATAAGCATAAATGACACAGATGTGAGCATATCCATGAATGATGAATAAAAGTAGAAATCAAACAATTTTGGTTATAGACAGCTACATTTATCGTTTCATTTTTAATAAAGAAAAAGGAAAATTAAGTATTTTCTTTAATATCTTAAGTGAAAAGATATGTCTACAAGTTACAAATTTTAATTGATACTCACTTAAATTAAGTTGCTCTGTTTTCGTTTTTTTATAGGGTGTTCGAAAAATTAAAACAGAATTAGATTTTTATATCTTTGATTGTACATACGCACTTTTTTGTTGTATCTCACTTAGCCGTTTTGTGTGAATCTATTCTAATTTTTTTTTTCATTTTCCTCTTTTAAAGTGAGAAGCTCATGAATTTATTACATTACCGTATTCTTTACAAGGGTCCATACCGTTTGTGGGTCAAAACGTAGTGATTGTTTGCCAGCTGTCATTTATGTGGCAACTAAGCGAGCTCTTTATGTGTGGCCATTATGGTAGAGCTCTTGTCACTGACATACTGGTTGGTCGATTCTTGTTCAATCACTTCAACCCGAATGGTCACATTCTATCATTAAAATGGGATATTTCATAGGAAAGAAACGAACATTTCATTTTTTAAATTGCTTTTTCAGCTTGTTAAAACCACTTGTCATCCATACCTACTTATTATATAATGCAAAAATAAACAGATTTCCATGCTTAGATAGTAAGCACTTTTAAGAGTTATAGTCTTAATAGTTTCATTTTCAATGTTGAAAGGTCCTATGACGACTTTATAAAAAGATATGCACCAAAAATTTGGAAAGTGTGAATATATTTCTTTTCTAATGATCACAATTAGTCAATTTTAGATGAAATGATTTTGTTGACTATATACCTAATGGGGTAAACCAAACACATGAAAAATTGCTTTTTTATTTTTTATTCATTAATTTGTAGTTTATTACTAATCATCCGAATAATTTTACTACATAAAATGTTGTTTTTTCGTGTTTTAGTTATGGATATGTCAAAAAAGTGCACTTTAAAAATTAATGAAAATTTTTATAAATGATGAATGATAAAAACTGTGAAATGATGAAAACTTGGCTCCAAGTTCTGAGGCCCAAGAGCTTGAAATCATCATTTAATCAAGCCTCCCTGAATATTTTTAAAATAATTTCTTCATATTTGGTAAAGTTAACAAATTACTCGGATTTCAAAGTAATTCATACGTAAACTGTAAATCATTGCTACAAAACCTGAAATATTTTTTTACAAATATGTAATTGATTTTGTTCTTGCGTGCAGGATCTTGTATTTTAATGATACTTAACTGTTAATTATAATGCTGTCTTTTATTTATATTTTTAATTAGATTTTTTTGACACATAAAGAAATAAGTTTAATTCATATTTATATTCTTGCTGGCATATACTGACTGTATTATACATAGTCAAAACTTTTTTGCGATAAAAAAAGTATAATAATGTATAACCTAGCAGACGCTATTTTATTAATTTATTCTTTTTTAATGTAATATCTAAAAAACACGATTTGTGCTTGTTTTCTCTATGAACTCAGAAATTATACATTGGTTTGAGTTCAACAATTGGAACATTTTATGTGCTTTAAAGAGAATGTTTAATTTTTTTTATGTATTAGTTGCCATGAAAATTTCTAACATTCAGGCATTAAAATAAAAAGAAAGGAAAGTAATAATTCAAAGCATTTATTTTATTACGGGTGTAACAAGGCAAATAAAAACAAACGATGTCTTACTCAATTGTTATTAAAAAACTATTTTATAGTTTTTTTTCAACAACTAAAAAAAAAAAACGAATAAACAGTTAGTGTAAAATATAGCATGACTGACGGCATGTCAAGTTTAAAATTCCTTTAAAAGAGTTCAATACACACTGAGAAGGGGTCTTAATGTTTGGTCTTCTGTTGTTTAAGTATTTTAACTATATAAAAGTTAAAGTCGCTTAGTGCAAAATAGAAAAAATTCAAGCTTGTACCTCTGCAGAATTCGGTAAACAAATTGTATTTTATTTTATATTTTAAGCAAAAAAATTATTGTAAGAACTAAATATTTGACATTTTAGGTACTGTATTTTTACAGGTGAAATCCTTTAACCTATCACACATCCTAACTGCTGAAAATCAGCAATGACAATAAAGATAACCCACGGAAGTAAGCTACCACCTGCAAATTAATCAAAACTCAAGAGTCTGCGGGAAAAGTATCCAGGAAGAAATTAAAGCATATGAAAATGTATTTTTTGGATCTTCAAAATAAACTACGAAGTACTTCATCTTTCCATTACTTTGTGTCTTATTTTAACATTATCAAAATTTTAGGATCTTAAACCTCCTTTCTTAAAAGGTACCTTACACAATTTCCTACTGGGTACATACTGTAAACATTCACAAAATACACAATAGCATATAAAATACTATCAAACACGCCAACAACAATTTAAAGTATACCTAACCTACTGTAATCAGAGATGTAAATCTTAGGCTTAGCGTCCTTTTTCTAATAGCTATTTTTATGAATTAAAATCCTAAGAAGGAACTTAGCCATTACAAAAAAGTTTCATTACACTATTATGTTGTTTTTTGAATTTCCATAAATATCAATTATTAGACAAAGCATTGGTCCCAAATAGCAAAGAAAATAAATTTCATTTATATCTTCAAAAACTCTTAATTCCTAAGTTGTTATTTTATTGCAGAAGATTTTTTATTTTCTATACGTATTCCTAACAAGTATTATATACATTAAAAAACTTCCTACATATAAAATTCTAAACTAGCCTTGGAGTAAACAAATAAATAAATAAAATAAAATCCATTGGTCTTTACAGTTCTCAATACTACAAAAATTTTAGTAAAATATTTATATGTAATAAATTCATTGACAAAATAGCCTGTTGAAATTAAAACTCTCTATCCTCCCACATGGTAATATCAATTGTATGTACTAACATTAAAATGAGATCATAGAAAATAACGGGTAATATGTTATTCTACGAGGCACACCGCTAAGTTGTCACATTTTCTTAAAGACAACAAGTTAATAATAAATAGCGAATATGTTAAGACAGTAAACTGTAACCAAAACATTATTCTTGGGGATAGCTAAAGCAATCTAATACAATTTGATCACACAATTGTCCACCATCATCAGCATAAAACTGTTTTATATATACTTGACTTTTAAGAAATAAATATAAATATATGCATCATTTATCTTGCAATACTTGCAGATTCAGCAGATTAACAAGTTTAAATGTTGCTACCATTAATTTTCTTTTAGGACACATACTTAACCACATCAAGTGGCTCTCAAAGTTCATATCAGTAGTCAAAACCAATGTAGCACTTTATAAATACCGATTATAATGTGTTAAGAAATAAATAAATGGCAAAGAAAACCAGAAGAACGAAGAAAAAAGGGTAATAGGTTGCAATAAAACTAAAAAATTATATGGTAAGATCTTACAACATAATTTCAATGTCCTTGAGATCAGTTTGAAGATTTGTGTTTTATTCCTTGTTACCAAATTGCTTGTTACCAATTGTATACAAAAGTTTCTCGCCGCTGTATAAATGTTAACTGCCCTCGTAAACCATCTTGACACCAGGTGTGTTTATGTACTTTTGTTTTGGATTTTCTTTGAATTGATTGTAAGATCCTTGAAATTTGTTTTGATGTGATATTAAAAAAAGGCTTGTTATTATAATACATAAAAGCTTATAAGGATTTTTTTGATTTTATTCTTTAATTATTAACGAAAGGAATGGTTGGAGTAGAATGTGGAAAAAAAATTTTTTTAAAAAAAAAACATTTGAAATTGCAATTTGTCACGTTCACCGGAAATTATTATGCTGGTGGTATGAAAAACTTAAGTTCCATTGAGTTTTCCCTTTTCTAATCCTGCTTAACTTTTTTATTACAGCATAAAAAGAATAGAAGTAAAAATCTAAAAGTCATATAACGTCAAAAATACGGATGCCATAGCTTATTTTATTATTCAAAAATAAATAAAACAATCTTTGCGACCAGCTATTTCAGTGTTTGTCCATATCGACATATTAAAAGAATGACGGCACTATAGAAATGCAGTTTTCTATACCAATAAATAATTATTGTTCCCCTGTTCATAGTTTTTATATCGTATAATTAACATTGACTCCATACCAGTTCTAAAAAACTTTTAACACCTTTTCATTATATATTCTATACTATTAAATGCATTTTAGTCTAGAAAAGCTAAAAACAAAAAAAATTTAAAAGCCGACTACTTGAGACAATGATTTAAATATTCAAAAAACTAAAACTCTCACTTCACGATGTTGTCTTAATAAATATTAGAAAAGAAAAGTGCCACCCATAATGTTATAAAGAAGGAAAAAAATGAAAAACAAAACAAAATTATGTTCTTTCTATACTAAAAGTTAAATTTAACAGACATATTATTTGGTAAAGACAACCCAAAATATATAGTTCTAATAGATGATTTTCATAACACATATTGCCGCTACTTTGAAGATTGCTTAAGACAGACTTTTTAATACCTAATAATACACAAAAGATGAAGAAAAATAAAAAAAAAGCCTAAAACAAACGTTAAACAACTAAAAATTGTTCTTAGAAAGAATTTACGATGACATAAATATACTGTTTGAAACTTGGAACCGGCAACTCAAGGTAAAACTAAAAGAATTCACATTTCAGTTTTTAACAGGTAGATATACCTTAAGATAAACTCTGTTAACGCTCTTGCTATTATAGTTTTTAACTTTACAATTTACCTGTTGCACCAGTCTATAGCATCTTGAACGACTTTCAGACGAGTTGATGACGATCGAGAACAATAATAATCATCAGTGGTTGAGTACATATTTGCAATTGATGAGATTCCATAACATTTTCATTCCCTTAGACGGCTTTCTGTGAGAATATCACTTAAATCTGAGTATAAAACACTAGAACTTGTCATGGGAAAAATCCTGATTTACCTGGGCTAGTAACTTGATCTTATGTTTTTGAAATAATAATTGCTCTAACATATGCATGAGAATAGAATGATAAAGATGCTGAAATAATAAATTGAAAAGCTTGTTATGTTTTTTTTTCTGATATTTTGTCATTACATTGTCAGAGATATTATTAAATAATAATCCAACCATTAAATAATGACATTCAATTGTTTTAATTTGGAGTAAATAATATAATTTTACTTAGTACTTATGCTAGTCTTTTAAATGTCTTTAAGAATTGGCAACTCAAACATCTCTTGTGTCCTATAACTTGAAGTTTTTAGACGTCAATTTCGAATAATGTTATTTCTCATTATATTTCCAAACTTATAGCTTTTCAACATGAAATTTTAAGTTGTAATTTAAGGTATTAGTTATACCTTGTAAGGGGGGACGGGTTTAATCGATGAAATAAAACATGTTTTTAAGAATTATTTTTGGCAATGTAAATAGTTATAATTTATTTAATTAATTTTTATATTGAACAATATTCTTTTAATCTGAAATCAACATTTATTTGTTAAAGAAGCCATTTCTCGAGGTAAAAACGAGGGGATTTTTATTTTTATTTTATTTTCCAATTTTTGGTAGCCTTTGGAAGGCAAAATAGCAATTTTTGTTAAAAAACTCGACTTAGTTCTTATTGAAAAATTAATAATTATTGAAAAAGAACTCTCGCTGCTACCTGGTAAAATATGTAAAGAAATACTGTGCAAAATTTACATACGATCGTTTCAGTAGATTTTGAGTTATTGTGAACATCCACTTTGAATAAAACAAGTATCAGGAAAACGCTGTAAAGCTTTGCTCATAAAAAACTTAAAAATAAAATTAGATAGTTCTTTTATACTCACACACAGTCATCAATGCCAGGTCAATAGAGCAAAGAGGGGTTTTTTTTGTTTTTGTCTACGCAAAACTCTTTCTTCTTTACTTTATCGTTCGCCGCTTGTTCCTCTCTTTTAATAATTCTCAACTCGTCAGCTTGTAGTGCCAATTTGTCAGAACTTGGCCCTTTACCGATGTGCATAAAGTTGATCAAATCAAAAAGAACCATCATTAAAAGTACATGCAGCTACATTAGTTGCAATTTCAACAATTGTAGAAGTGCCACTAACAGACTTTGGATAGTGAAATTGAAGATGAGCTAAGCTCATCTAAACGAGCTAAACGTTTTGGACTCTCCATTTCTCATTTTAAGTATTTATTCACCTAAAAAACGGATTAGATTTTTGACGAGAAAAAATTATGAAGCGACCTTATTAACTAATATCTCTTGGGTATTGAAAGTAAAATAAGTTTATCATTGCGTTACACTCTTAAAAGTATAAGGAAACATAATTACAATGTCATATTTTTGGGTTTTAAAGCTGTCTGTCAGCATATTCAATATAAAAATACTAAACGATCCATCATATATAATGCCAAGAATGTGCAACTCTCCTACAATTGAAATAATAGAAATCCAGAAGTTTTCTTTTCTTAATTAAGTGAAGAAAGAAAAATCATTTTTGTCATTCTTTGGTTCCCTTTTGAAAATTATGATTCCTTGGAACTTATCCATTAAAAAAATTGTTTTAAGCAGAATAATAAAAATAAATAAATTAGAACGAAACACGTAAGCCTCATTTGATTTAAATTAAAAATAATTTTGTTCTTTGTAAATAAATACGTTAAACCAAATTATTTGGGTACTACAAATATAATTTTTTGTTCTCTGTTTTTTATTTCTGTTGGTGTATATATATAAAATGACATCGTATTTCAGTAATTTATTTCTATTTTCAGCACTGCGACTACTGTCGGGTCCAACAGACAACAATTTTGAAGGCGTTGGTGCATTTCCTCCCATTTTCAATATAGCACCACGAGCAACAATTTCAGTTAATGCTACTTGTGGCCTTAGTGGACGTGAAGAATATTGTAAATTAGTTGATGCTCAACCATATAAAACAAAATGCACTATTTGTGATGCACATAGCTTAGATTTAGACAAAAGACATCCAATAGATTCCGTTTTGGATAATTCAAATGGTTGGTGGCAAAGTTCTACTCTGCAATATGGCAAAACATTTGAATATGTAACAATCACAATTGATTTAAAACAGGTATTTTATTTAAACCATTTATTATTTAAGTAATTTCACAAGCAAAACGCATAAAAATATAAAAACTGATACCATTGGTCCCCACTGAAAAAGTTTCTTTGCATTAAAGCAGTGTAATGCAGTAACGTTAAATTCGCCGAGCGCAGTGAATGTTATCAGAGCTCTGGAATAGCTTTTTTGTTTTTACTTCCTTTATAATACTAATTAAATAGTGGAAATCTGTTCAAGGAAAATGTATTACAACAACAAATATGATTTTAATAAGTTATTCAGTCAGGACAGTTAAAAAACTAAGGCAAATTTAATAGTAGAACTTTAATAGTGATAAGTTTTAAAATTTTTAGGCTTTATATACATATGTACGTCCTTATTACCTACGAAATTCAAATTTCACATGAACCCTGAAAATCTATCAATTAGGAAATTACCTGTAATGACATAAAATTTCAGTCTTTCTAAATTATCCTTGAATTTGAAATAAAAATCGATCTTTTTCTCAAGCAGCCTGCATTCAGAAGGAATGGTAAAGTTTTTTTTTCTTTAAATAGGTTTAAAAATATAATTTAGGGTCTATTTAGCGGGAAAAATTTATACTTAACTTGAAATATGCCTTCAATATTTAAGCTCAATCTAATATTTTTGATGTGAACTTAGTTTTTTGGATTACTAAAATTATAAGTTTTGATATTTTAAAATTGTCCATATAAATATATATATATAAATATGTTAACATGATCAGCAAAAAATATATTTGATTCATAATATCTGTATAAGGAAATGAGTCCATATATAAATTTAATTTTAAAAGATTTCCATGCTTGATGCTGACATAAAATTACTTCTTGACGCTAAAATTAAACTGCATTCCATACATTTCATTAGCTTAAAAATCATTCGGCGCCTTAAACCACATTTGGAACATTATTTTAGTCATTTGCAAAACAAAGAACAACTTTGTTATCACTTAGGGAATTAAGTTGCACGTTAGGAATTCCGATTACGAATTAAGGATCTTAAAATATTTAATGTCAATCATATAGAAATTTAACTTTTTTTGTTTTAATAACACTGCTACCTTTTAAGGTGAGACATGAATTTAATTTGTCGCGTATTTACTGCTTATTGTCCTTAAAAATAATCACAAAAAAAAAACAAATGTACGTTTCGTCGCCTACAATGAACTTTATTTAACATTCCTTTTGAGGAATCATTGTCTTTCTTTAGAATTATTTTTTTGAAGTCACCTATCAAGTTTGGATTATTTAAAAATGAATTTAGTTGGTTTTTATTAATCAAGAATCAAGAAAAAGAAAAACTTCTGAACAAAGAACGTAATTAAGTTGATGGATAACCTTTCAATCTATAATTGGAAATATTCAAAGAAAAAGCCCTAATCAACAGTGAAATCGCGTGGACTTTTTTTTTGTGTAGAAATAATTTTGAAAACTTATGTTCATTTAATTAATAATGAATTTAATTAGTGAAAAAGAAAAATCATAGGAGCATATTGTGAACATAATTAGTTACGACGAGTATAATGTTTTCCTTAATTTAAATTCAATTGGAGTTTTTAACTTAAGTATAAGGTTGTGGTGCTTATGATAGCGACATAAAGCATAAAGTAAAGCATAAAGTTTTTCAAACCGCTTTTCTCGTCCTAGGTGTAATTGAGGCTGGACTATTCCATTATTCTTATCAGTCGACCACTATTATTTGAACCAAAAGTTTGCCCCAAATTTTGTGTTTTAAACCAAATTTTTTGTGCTTAATTATTAAAAATTTTTAAATAAGACTTTTGATAGCTTGTGTATATCCAAAACACAAGCATATGAGTGGTAAAAATCATTCAAGGGGAGGGGTAAACTGCTCAATTTGTGTTAAACTATTAAAAAAAATATTGTAAAATAGTGCTTAAAACTTGTTTTGCTCTCTGTTTTCTTTCACTACTATCAAACACTAATGAAAAATGATATTTGATCTTTTTAACGTCTTTACACAAAAATATCAAAAGTTTGAATTTTCTTTGCAATTAAAATGCCAACAGAATATTTTCTTCTTTTTATTGTAAAAATATGATGAAAAAAAAGCTTGGATATAAATATGAGAAATTTGTAAGTCAACAAGAATAATACTGTTTTATGGTTTGAAGTAAACGTTATTAAAGATTTTATAATAATTTATGTATTTTATCCCTCAAGTGAGATTTCGAAACAAAAAATAGTACGCCATTGAGAAATTATTATTCTTAAATCGTCAACTATTGCATTAAGTTTTACTGATATTTTCGGACGAAGATAATACATAAATTGGTAATTATAATGAAGGATGACCCACACTTTTATATTTTTTGAAAGAATATTGTAAATGTTTAACTCAAGCATTACTTGTCCTTCATTTCTCATTCAGCGGTATAAAAAATTACTTTTCTCCCATTTATTTAATTAATTATATGAAATGATCATAAATTAAAGTCTATTTACAAATTTCACTTACCAAGTGAAATATTTAAAATTTCTTTTTTTATAGTAATATTAGTCATAGTACCTACATAAGATAAATACTAATTACTTCATTGTAATTCTATCTTAATGAATGATACTTTTCTTATGGTATTTCAGAACCACAAACGCAATCAATTAAAATTACAATTAATTATTAAAGAAATGACACTTAAAAATAATTAAAGTATACTTAAAAAAGATATATTTTATCGATAACAAGGTTTTATATTTCAAGCTCGTGCCACATACATTTATAAAACGAAAAAGTAAATGTTGGTAAAACAAATGAACAAAAAAAAAGTCATAAAATATAACCTAAAACATAAATCAATCTGTTCACACATGTATGCTCGAGCATTCTATAACCACATAACTTAACGCTATATACAATTCATAGTAAATCTATTAGGTTTGCTTAAATTTACCATAGATATACTGTTAACTAGTTGGAAATATAAATGTGGAACTCAGAAAATCGTTATTATTGCCAGGATGTCAACTTCTTGAATTGATGGACACTAATATTGTATGTAAAGCCATAAAACTGCCATAACCATTGCCTACCGCAATCATAAAATACGATTTGTTACTTTCTGATCTCTTTAAATAGATCAGATATGATCATGATCTTCACAAAATGAATTCAAATATTATTTTCAAATGTTTTAAATGCGGTTTTTAAAATAGTCTCGTGATTTTATAATATGTTTTCAATAAATATTTTGCAAACTATAAAAAAAAATGAATACAATCCTATTTATGCGTATAAAATATATCCAAGGATATTTTTATTGAAATTCAAATACATAAAATTATATATGTATATATACATACAAAATATTGAAAGTATTTGATAAGAAAAATTTACTTGTTGATAGCTGATGATTAAATGGCTAAAGTCTATTTGATTAAAAGTCGGCGTTTATAGCCTTCAGGGCATTATAAGCGTCTGAGATTATTTTTAGATGAAAATTTCTCGACAAGGTTGATTTTTAGTCAATAAAAAATTTTCTGTTTCCTTTAAATTTAGTATCCACCAACAGCCGGCTACTATAAACTAACTCCAAGAGGTGTATAATTAGATCATTTCATGCAGTGCATGATCATTTTGTGTGCGTTACGATCATTTTGGAGATATTTCTATTTCTTTTCTTTGTTTTTATTTATTTATTTATTTTATTTATTTCTTGATGATATGAGATGGTGTTTATGAACTCAACGGGTGCATATTGTTTATTTTTGTTTGTTATTTTATGCTTATTCCTTTCCGCACATTATTATTGAAGATCAAATGGTTAACATATACGGAAAACAGAAAAGACATATACTTTAATTTTGAATTAATACCAATATACATATATACATATGTATATTTTTTCTGGTTCTTTTCAATTATCAAAATAAATATAGTAAATATTTTGTCTTTGATTATAAGAATTTTAGTGGAGAGATGACTTCTTATTAAGTTTAGTGCGAGAAGGACGGGAAGACCTATGAATATAAGTGCAGAGTTTTTTAATAAGTATTTGAATTAAAGGACACTATCCGAAAGAAATGAATCATTATAATATCGTACGACTTGCCTCTTTCTGGGTATAGAAGCTTTTTAACTCCAGAAAATACCCCACCATTTTAAACTGAAACCAAACAAGCGCAGTCTAATGAATAAAGAGGGGTTTCAAGAAGTTTAATATTTACGATATTTTCGTCACTTAAAGCCTTAGCAGCACCAAACTATATATATATAATATGTAGTTTGGAGCTGATTCAAAGTTCTCCAATGCTTGAAGATTGAACCAAAACTTGACAAGAGAAATATGGATATTCATTCAAACATGTCTGTTGGATAGCACAATAGATCATTCCTGGGTGCAATGCATTCTGGCTCCCACTACAACTATATAAATCTCATCTCGGATTGATTCTCTTAGCCTAAAATATGCAGTACATTTCATGCTAGTAAACTCCAGTCTTTTGGAGTCATTTTGTCATTAAAATAAAGCTCAAAATACAAAACTCTTTTGACTATTTAAAAAACTAACATGATTCCTTTTAGAATGATAATTTTTAATCCCATATTAGTGAGAAGTAGGTCATTTTTAAAACAAAAAGGTATTGGGTAAATTGAGAAATTCAACTCACATAAATAAAATGCTTGTCAGTTAAAGTTTCAAATGCCATTATTTAATTTTTTGTGATAAATAAGATTTATTACTATTAAATTTCATGTAAGTCTTTAAGATGTAAATTGCAAAACTGATTCCTTATTTGATAATTACATGAAAACTAATTTCAACTTAAATGTAAGTAATATTTTTGAAAAGATTAAAATTAGATAAAGATATAATTCATGTTAAAATCTTTTTTGTTAATATTTTATCTGTATAGCAAAAACAAAAATCATAATGAAACATTAGAAATATTTTGAAAAATCTTAAATGAATGAAATTTATATCTAAAACACCCATCAAAACTATTTGTTATTGACATAAACATCAATTATGAATTTGTATTGGTTCAAAAGATCATCGTAAAAACATGTCTTAAGGAATATGAGATACCTTGTATGGTTTTCTTATAATTTTTTCCTTGATACAGTGGCTAAGGCTTATATATAAATAATGATTTTTGTTTGTTTTGTCTCCATTAACGGGTACAATAGCTGCCGTGGTTAAGTATAAAAACTCAATAAGGAATTTTTTTGCTCTTAAATTCACACAACTGGGCTTGCCTGAAGGATGATTGATTGACGATATTTTGGAATGTAATTTTATTATTCACAAAAAAAAGTGTCTCAAAAATCTTGACTTGATTTTTTAATTTGTTTCACTTTGAATTTTGAACCATTAAAGTTTTGATTACTATAAGGGAAGTCGTTTTTAGTATGTTGTTATTAAGGATTTTAAACGCTTAAGGCTTTTGGAATTTCGGCTAAATATGTAGTTTAAATATAAAATTATTTTTTAGTTGTCTTATCAACAGTTTTCATTCTACTCAAGGTCTCTCTTTGAATCTATAACCAAAGAAAAAAGTTAAATGCGTTTTAATTTAATGACTTGAAAATGACAAAAATAATATAAAACACTTCCGGTGACATTTATTCAACTTTTCAAGACGATGTGCCGTAAACTTTTTTTTTATTAAAAATAATTCGTAAAACGTTTTGCTCATTTTGCTTTAAGTAATTCTGGCTTAGTCTTTTTTATTATCTTTAAAATGTTGTCGTCACTGTCTGAGTTTATTAGAGCGAGAAATAAAGCTGAGTAAGTAAATAATTGGTGAAAATTGACATTTATTACCTCTCATTCAACTTAAAACTGCTGAAGTTCAATGAAATTCGTATAAATATGATAAAATTGTTTATTTATTTCATATTAGCTAAGAGCATTATGAGACGAATTCTAAAAAATTAAGATTTACAATCTAGCAAATTTTTTAAGAGTGCCTGTAATGAGTCATTAAAAATGCTATAAAATCATTAAAAAATATTAAAATGGTACTAAAAGAATCAGAGAACTGAAATGGAATATTTGATAAATGAAGTAAACCAAAGTTTTACATGGCGCATTCTGAAGGAAAGGCAAAGAAAATTAATACAAAATTTATTTGTTTTGGGAAACAATTTTATTTTGAAAGTTAGCAAAAAACATTTTTCTATATCTAAAAAAATTAGAGAGTAATAAAAGATGACATAAAAGGACATATTTGTAAGCTTCTTAGTAATTGTTCGTTACAAGTTTACTCTTAAAAAGTTGAGAATCCCATTTAGATTAAGTAACTCTCACTATGATGAGAAACAGTTGTTCTCGAGCCATGATGCCTACTTCCTTGGAGGAAATATTAATGAATTTTATTTAGAAATATCATGTTGATTTATTTGTTGATTTTGTTAAGAAATATCATGTCACTTATCCGCTAGTTATAAATAAAACATTTTCTTTTGACAATTACTTAAGTTTCTACAGCTCCTTTGGCAATTAACTTTAGACCTCTTTAGATCCTCATTCTCCTTTTCAGGAAGAGAGAAGTCAACCCCAGGAGTAGCATTCAAGGATTTTTTCCTATTCCTTCTCTCAAACATTTGTCTTCCATGCTTGTCGGTCCAAAGGGTAATTAGAATATTAAGTCACTTAGCTCTAAACAATACAGACTTTATATGCAGGTACTTAAATTTAATAAAAAAGAAGCCTTTGTGTTGTGTTTAATTTTTTTACCCTTCCATATTTCTGACACAAATTTGTAAATATTTTTAAAATTTCAAGCATTAAAAAGAAAAAAAGTAAACATTTGCATGTGCGACCTATGAAAACAAATAAAATAATTAAATTTTCAAAGATCTGCTGAAGGATAAGTCTTTGGAACGCAGTGGAGGTTAAATAAAGTCTACAATTTAGTTGAATGACTAATTTAATAAAATCAAAATATAAATATAGCCTTTACATGTGCATATATATATATATATATATTAAATATTATTATTATTGTTAGATGTTAGATGTAGCTTTGTATATTAAATCTGTAAACGTTAGATTTAACGTTTTAATGGGATGTTATATGGTAACCAAGTGGCTCTAATGTAAGCTTCTATGAAAACCACACACAGTTCAATCCCTTTCATCACGATTCAAATGTTTATACGCAGGTGCAACTTGTTAATTTTTTTTTTTACTAAATTGGATAGTTTAAATGTTTTTTGTTTTAGGAATTTTTTTTTGTATTTATTGTTTTTGATTTCATGAATATATTTGAAGCAATTGTTTTATTGACATGTAAACCATATTTGGGGACAATTAATGAAGCAGTTACTCTTGCCTACAGTTGTGTTCTATTTAAATTCAATTAGTTTAGCAAAAACAATTTATTTAAATTGCAGTAAATTTCTATTTTCTTTCAACAATTGATAGCCATTTATGGTTTTAATGAATCAAAAAGTTTGTTTTTTTACATGAAGCAAAAGTTTTGTTAGCTTGTTAGCTCAAATTCAACTTCCATTTATTTTAATTTTATTTAGAAAGACTGTAATTGTTTAAGAAATGTCATTTAAGTAACTGGGAGGTAGTTAAATTTAACTAAAGTACGGAACATAATTTAGCAACGCAAACTTATTATGTACTCATTGAGAAATACATCCATAAGGTATTCCAACCAGAAAAAAATTTTCTAGTCATTTTTGGAAATAGAACTTGCATCTATGGCAATTATAAATAAAAAGAAATATTATTCATGTAGCTACTACGAGTTTTTTAATTCATGGTAATTTTTGATAACTTTTTACAAAATTTATCATTTTTACAAAAAGTGTTGAATGCTAAGGTCTAGAATTGCCCGTAAAATCAAAATAGGTCCAATGAATCTGCCAGCTGATAATGCGTTAAAAAGTTACCTTTTCGGTATGAAGGGATTTTTCGTAAATAATGTGAAGGCTTTTCGAGCCCCATATACAAAATTGTTTTTATTAACATGTCCGTTCAGATAAAAGTTGCTTCTTGGAAAATTGATTTCTGAAATAATATTATTTTTGCAGATCGCCTGTTTTGGTAAAAAGTTTCGACTACTATAATGTGTTTTAGCATTGTTAAAGCATCCAGGATATATTTTCCAGTTTTTTTTTAAATATGTCAAAACAAAAGATCTTCGCATCAACAGAAAGTGCACCCTGTGAATGTTTGAGTTCTTTGGTACTGGGAATTATTCTTACAAGACAAGCAAATTGTAAATTTTAGGCTGATTAGATTTTTGGAATTATTTAATAAAAATAATTTTCAAGCAATACTTATTATGCCCTATTATAAACACTTAATATTCAACTATTTGAAATTTCTATAGAAATTTTTTTCATTTGTTACCAACTGAAAAAAAACTTTGCAAAAATTGTACTCTTAGTTGAACGTTTGTAATATACGAGTATACATAGTTTAAAACTAACTTTTAGTCTGTACAGTCACATCAATTAAAGCAAGCATTACTTTCTCTTTAATCAAAAAATTAAACTAAACTGAATATACATATATGTATATTTACAGAAAACTAGAGCTATACCACGAGTAACATTTTTATATTAAATTAAGACTTTTTATTTTTACTAACATAAGCCCAAATATCTCAAAACAACTCGTTCCTAAACTTAAACTTATTCTACTTGTATATTAATTGTCCTTATTTCTAATTTTGCACAGAATTATTTAATCTATAAATATTACACTAAACACTTACCGGACAATTTTTAACTCGCAAAATATATAATATATAATTCAGGTGTTACGTGAAATAATGAAATATACGCGATGGCTTATAGACCTTCAAAAGAATTTCTATTAGTCATCCAATAATTTCTTACTCATAGTTTGTTTCTAGTATTATTATTATTATTGTTTTCATTATTACTGCTTTTCCTCTTGTCCGGTTTCACATATGGATCACTCACATATTTTATGATATCAACTTTTAGATGGGTACAAATCTAATTAATCTGTATCCTAAGATTTCTTACTTTTTATGAAAACTTTACCAGGGGAAAGTAGTGTTTTGCATAAGAATAAACAGCAATTAGCATGATTTCTGATGATTTATTTACTTAATACGAAAAATTATACAATTTTAAGTGAATACCGTTTCATTTGATTTCAAGTAATTGGTGTGGATTTTGATCATATTGATCTGTATCCTAAGAGTCCTGTAAAGAATTACTGTTTGGGTGTATTAAACTTTTTAATATTTTTGCATCATATGGTCAGATATTCATTAAAGAAACAATTTTAAAAGTATTTTCCCAGGCAGGCATCCAGAGAATTTCTTTTCAGATTTTATTTGTATGCTTTTTACTCATTTAGCATATTCGAGTCTTATGTCTTTTATATGTCGATTTTATAGCTTTGCAGAACTGAAATTGAAAAATATTCTTTGACTGCTATTCATTATTTTTCTTTGTCGTAGGCATTTAGAGTTTTTAACCATTGTTTAGCTATAGGATTTTCAGACTCTCCAATAATTCTATCAGAATAAACAGTCCCAGATGAAGTTAATATATGTAAAATATAAATTTTCACAAATTAAATTTCATTTAGTTCTGTTCCACTCTTTTGGTTTTTAAACGAAATTTTTTTTTGATTTCTTTGTTTCCATATTAAGAAATTTTTTTTATTATATTTAGTCACATTTTACGCAGGGTGACGTTACAGTACCCTAAATTCGTCTTCCTGAGTGTTCTTTTTTGCTAAGTTACGTGACTGTCAGTAAATTGTGTCAATGTTTTTAAACTAATTATTCTCAAAAATGATTTCCGATTTTAATGCACTTTTTAAACATCCTTTATCTTTTAAAAAATAAAAAGATGAAGCACCAATTTATACAGACAGACTTTTTTTAATAATTTGGTTGACAGCTCCTTTCCCGTGCATCTCGTTAACTTGCATGGGTTCAAATATAACAATATTTTTTTAACCAGAATTTTGGCCTTTTATTTGAACACTTTTTCAAACAAACTTTTATATTTTTTTTATTTTTAGATCTACCAAATATTTTTTATAATGCTAAAATCTGCTGTATCACCTAGACCAGCTTCTTGGATATTAGAAAAATCTATTGACAATATTACATTCGAGCCATGGCAGTATTTTGGTATTAGTGATGCAGATTGTCAGCGTCGATATGGCTTACCTAGTCAAACAGGCAAATATTTATTTAAATCAAATACTGAAGTGATTTGTACAACACAATTTTCAAAACCTCAACCAATTGAAAGCGGTGAAATTCATATTTCATTATTAAGAAACCGACCTGGATCAGTTCTACATGTACCAGAACTAATGGACTTTATAAGAGCTCGGTACATTAGATTTCGATTTCAAGGAATGCATTCGACAGCTAATTCAGATAATAGTGTTGGATGGTTGCTTGATCCACAATCTCTAGAAAAACAAAGTTTTTATTCATTGAAATCAATTCGAATAAGTGGAAGATTTGATTGTAATGGTCATGCTGAACGGACATCAGAATTTCTAAGTGAGTCTGGAGAGTCTCTTTTGAAATGTAATTGTTTGCATAATACTTGTGGAGACAACTGTGATCATTGTTGTCCACTATATAATCAAAAACCATATCAGGAAGGCACTTATGAGAGCTCAAATCAATGTGAAGAATGTCAGGTACATCTTTTGATATAAGAAAATGTAAAATTCGAGAAAAATTTTTATAACTCAATTATTTTTCTTGAATGCAGTGTAACGGACATGCGGAACTATGTATTTATGAACCTGGTCAAAATGGTAATGGAATTTGCTATAATTGCACGGTATTCAAATTAAAAATTTTAATATTTAAAAAAGCTTTGAATTGTTTTCTTTTTTGTTTTTGGTTTGTTTTCAGAATCATACACAAGGCATGCACTGTGAGCAATGTAAACCAGGATATTATAGACCAAAAGTAGCAAAACTAAGTAATGCATGTGAAAAATGTGAATGTAATAGTTTTGGATCGACAGGTGATTGCGATCAATATAGTGGAGAATGTTTTTGTAATCAAGGTTTTACGGGAAAGCACTGTGAACTCTGTGCTGTCGGATATCAAGGAATGGAGTGTACCAAATGTGCCTGCGATAAAAGAGGAACAATATTTGGTGGAGAATGTGATAATGAATGCAAATGTAAATTGAATGTTGAAGGTGAAAACTGTTCAATATGTTCCTTAGGCTACTTTGGCTTACGTTATGATACGCCAGAAGGTTGTACAAAATGTTTTTGTTCGGGTGTCAGCTCGAATTGTAAAAGTGCTTTCACTGAATCCGAAATATTTGAATCATTAGATGGTTGGAAAGTAACAGATATAAAAAAAACAATGTTTGCATATCCAACACAGGATAATGAAACAGGTGCTCTAGTTTTTGGAATGTATGAATTACCAAATATTGAGTCTGTTTACTGGCTAGCACCAAAAGTCTATACTGGTCAACGTCTCAAAAGTTATGGTTCAATGTTTTCATTAAAAGTTTCATGGGTTGTTATTCGTGGTGATACGAGTGGTAAGCCTACAATTGGTCCAAATTTAATATTAATTGGTAGAAATGGTATTAAAATTGCATACGGAGATGATGTATTTGATCACACTTATGCATTTATTAATATTTTATTAACTGAAAAACATTGGTATCATATACCATCAACAGTTAAAGATATTGTAACACGTTCAAAACGTACTGAATATCATGGAGATATAGTTTCACGTGATCAATTTATGTCTGTTTTAAGTGATGTCGAAACAATTTTAATACGTGCAACATTTCATACAGATCAAGTTGAAACAATATTAGAAGAAGCAACAATTAGTTCAGGACAAATGCAATCCGAATATGATGATCAGAGTTTAATTGAAGAATGCAATTGTCCTTTAGGTTATAGTGGACTATCATGTGAAAAATGTGCTTTTGGTTATATTCGAGTGAATGAAAATAATACAAGAAAGGGAGGTGTTGCTGGACATTGTATTGAATGTCCATGCAATGGTCATGCGATAACTTGCGATATGATAAATGGTAAATGTGGTGAATGTCTACATAACACATTCGGTGATAGGTAAGTTGTAATGCTTTTCCTTTGGTATTTCTAAAAACTTCATGTAATTATTTTATTTATATATATTTTATGCCCAACAAGAGAATATAATCTTTTAGGCAATATATGGCGAAATAAAATGCCCAATGAGGTAATGAAATGTATAGGGAAATAGTATCGAAATATTTTTAATTAAAGAGAATTAATTTTACAAACAAAGTGAATGCTGATGTAGGCTTCCTTTAGTAATTTTTTCACAAATTGAAATTTAATTTAAAATTTATATCTCTTATATCTCTTATATAATACAAACGGTTATTTTAAAATATTAATCAATTCCCACGGAGGTATGCTTACGCGGTCCAAGCACATGAAGCTTTCGTGATATTCGAATTACCATCGCTATAAGAGCTTTATGTATACCTCAGACATGAACCACTTTAAATTGTTATACTAATAATTTATCTTATACACTAATTTAAGAAAAAGCTTTACTGCATGATCATTTCGAAAATAATAATTTTTTGATCAAAATTGGTTCTTGTATATGATAGGTGTGAACGATGCTTGGTTGGTTTCTATGGTAATCCAATGCGTGGTTTATCAGAAGATTGTAAGCGCTGTGCATGCCCTTTGCTGGAAGATAGCAACAATTTTTCGCCAAGTTGTCAATTAAAGAAACTCAGCTTAGATATAAACCAAAATGATCTTAACGAAGATTCTGAATATATTTGTACTCAGTGTCCCGAGGGATATACAGGAGATCATTGTGAATTGTAAGTTTGTCATTATGAATTGTAAGTTTTTTTTAAAAATAAACTTTTCGATTTTTTTTCGTCTTTTTTCGATTTCTAGCTGTGATGATGGATTTTATGGAAATCCAATGATTCTTGGTTCTAAATGTCAGCCATGTTCATGCGAGGATGGTCCATGTCATCCTTTTACCGGGGAATGTGTTACATGCGTGTGAGTAAATGCTAATTTTTGTTAATATTTTTTAGTTTTGGATTTAAATTTTTCCTTTTTAAGTTTTGTTTGTTTTTGGTGGCAAAAATTATTACGACTAGGGCAAGAAGGTTTTACCTCTCCCCCACTAAATAATTTTCATTCTTTCTTATGAAGACCGATCCTCTAAAATCAAAAAAATTCTAAGCCTTATTCTAAGCCTAATTCTTGTTCCCTTAGAAAACATTAAAAGTGTCAAAATAACAAATTTTTCTTATATGAAGAAGAGTTATGAGGTATGAACCTCTCAACGAAACGATATAGTTTCCACCATGATAAAGCAAGACTTCATATAAGTTTGGTCACTCGCTAAAAGCTTTTTCAGCTTGAATGAGATGTAATACAACACCAAATATATTCTCAAAATTAGGCTCTTTTCGACTCTCACTTGTTCCGGTTCCTGCAAAATGTTTTTGGACAGGAAGACCATTACTTAATATCATGGAGTCAAATACCACTTTGACCAGTTTTTTGCCAGTTAAGAACAGAAATTTTATGAGCATGATCTTCACTATAAAATTGTTTCGAGAAAATTTTACTTAAAGTTCGTGGGTGGGTTGACTTGGGTGTTAAAATAGTAACGTATAATTTACAAAAAATATAAATACTCCCAAAGAATTAAAAGAAAAATTGAAATTGTTGTTTTTAATTAAATACGCTTAGGATTAGTACTAAATGATATTTAAAATTTCTATATTTTTCAGAGGTAATACTGAAGGATGGAAATGTGAACGATGTAAAACTGGTTTCTGGGGAGACCCTGAATATGGTTGTATTCCTTGTGATTGCTATTCAAGCGGTTCATTGACAGACATTTGTGATATAAATAGTGGCCAGTGCGTTTGTAAATCTAATTTCAAAGGAATTAAATGTAATGAATGTGCCGAAAATTATACTGATATAAATCGTGGGTGTATTTCATGTAATTGTAATATAAATGGATCAATAAATTTATTATGTGATCCTGAAAATGGTGAATGTAAATGTAAATTAGGTGTAACTGGTATTAAATGTGACGAATGTCTGGAAGGATTTTATGGTTTATCTGAAGGCAGTTGTAATGGTAAGTAAATAATAAAATTTTATTTGTCATATAATTAATCAAATTAATTGAAAGATGAGACTATTATCTACACTCTAATTAATACTGTCACTTCCGCAAATAATTCAAATGAAATTTGGCTTCTTTCCAATTTTATGCGCATTCATTTTTAAACATAAATTTTGAAAATAGTATCAAATCCTAATTTCCGTCTAAAAATTGTAAAACAAATCCTATAGAAATTTATTTGGATTATCCATAATGTGGGTCAGATTATTGTGTTCTGGAACATGAGAAAGGGCTTGTGATTTAATTTTTTCAACGTCATTTAACGTATGTATATAGCCTAACAAACATGATGTTTGACAGCTAATCAGTTTTGTATATCTAGTCTGCATTTAATGTACAATATTTGTATTTTGTTTAATTGGGAAATTCTTTGTGTGTGTTGTTTGAGCTTGCTTCTAGCAAACATATGGATAATGTGAAAAATCTCATTTTGTAGATGAATAAAGGCACAAAAACTTGTTTTCGTTTAGAGATTGCAATAGAAAGCAATAAACAGTATAATAAGTCGGTGATATATTATTAGTTTTTGCAAAATTCTTTTACGTTCTTTAGAAGAGATAAAATTACGATTTTTTAAAACCAAAATGAGATATGATCAGGTAAAAGAAAACTTGAGAAATATTTATAATCTTATTTTATTAATTCAAACCGTTATTTATGTTGAAAATTAAATTTTTTACTTGATTGTGTTTCGCTTTTTTTTATCATTTCGAAACACTTAAAGAGAAAAGAGAGAAAAGTTTCTTAAGTCGTGCTAAAAGCTATGTGCTTTGACACAGCTGGAGATCTATTCAACTTTCAAAAAAATAATAATTCCCATGCTATATTGCTAAATAATAATCCAAAAAAGATGTTTTACTTGTAGTTCCTCTCTCTTAGAATCGACTCCTCGAATGAGCTATGTAAAAAACCTCTTTTATTGAATGAATTGGGGTCTGGTTCAAAAATTTTAATTTTTAGTTCAACATAATTTAGAAATTTGAATGAGTTTACTAAATTACTACGAATATGCACTAGTTCTCTCTTGGTTCAGAATGCTTGCTAAATGCTGTGAGATCATTACGAATGATGTGATATACATGAAATTTAAGGCTTTAGCAGGTATATTAGGCTATGATAAATGACTTTTATTTTAATTTTTTAAGCCTTTAGAAGTGACTTATTTAAAAGTGAATCGAAAGAATTATATGCTGTATGAGTTGAAAAATGGTGTAATGCATTCGCAGGCAAAAAATAGCTGCCAAACTTTTGTTGTAGTTGTTTTCAAAACTTCTCTTGCGTTGAAGCAAATGAAAAAATTTACCATGATTAATTGCTAAGAAGTATGATCCAAAAGTATATTGTATTAACTTTCATAGTTTGGGCCTTGAGATTGCATTTCATTCATTGAAAGTCATGGTTTTGTATTAAATCTCAATGCTTGGTTGTCATATGTATTAAACGAACAAAGCTAAATGGGTGAGTTTTTAATACGCTTTCAAATCTGACTGTTTAGATTTACGAGCAATTTTGAGATGCCAAGGGCATTTTAAAAACTTATGTCCAATATTATGTTGAGTCGTGTAGGTTTATACTATTTTTAAAACTTTTGCACTTTTTCGTGTCATTTAAATATTTTTTGATGCTGAAATGATTAGAAAATTTGAAAAATTCGGTGGATTTCAAAAATATATATAAGTATGACCCGGGACCTTAGCTATTGTCACTAGGGAAACCTTTTTCACCTCTATTTGAAAGTGTAAAAACAATAAAAGCAGAAATAGGCAACAAAATCACAAAGAGTTTTTATTAATTAGAGAAATCCTAATGTAAAGCTTTGAAAGCACGTTCCAAGCTTGTTATTTTCAAATTTTCTAATGTTATTGTATTTGTAAGGATGATTTTATCAATTATATAAAAAACCAAAAAACTAATTGAAGCAAAGATTTCACTTACAAGAAGAAGTCTTCCCGTGCCCCCCTCCGATTTCGTTCATTTTGTTATACATATGTTATTCTACAACGAAATCTAAGAGACACGTTATTTTTTTTTTGTTTGCTGAGAAACGGTGAGTTTAGTATCTATTAGAAATTTTTTTGTGCCTACTTTTCATTATTTTTCATGTACAAAAATGTTTTATGTTTCTAGTAGTTAAAATGTTTAGTACCCAGTAGCGAAATTATTCATCAGTGAGTTTCTAATACATGAATTCATGCGTGAATCATTCCGGAAAGTTCACTTGTAAAATATTCATTAATGCAGCATGCAGAATGTAGCCATCATAGGTACTTTTCAGTCATGATTTCATGCAGAAAGTCGTCATGACGGAAAATTTACTCAATTCATTTTTTTATTGAAAAATATTAAAAACTATCGATAAATAGCGAAATTTTTGGTAAAGATGTTCAAATTTTGCTATTCTTAACTTAATGCAACTCACAACTAAACTAACCAAAGCAATGTACATATAAAGCAAAAAAACCTATATGACTTGCTTCACTTACTATTTTAAACTAAACCGATAAAGGTTTATATCGCTTTTATATTTAATTGTAAATTTATATAAAAAATTTTTCGCGCAAAATGACTTATTAAGATTTGGTAGTACAAAGAGTTGCTACGAGACCAAGTATAAAAAAATCCTATTTTATTTTTCTATGAAAGGAATTTTTAAAATAATGGCGCCCTTATCTCTCAAAAAATTTCCTAGAACTAGTAAAGTATTTTTAATAATTTGTCTTTTAAAGTTCCTTATAAAAAAACCGGCTTAGCAAGTACAAAGATATATTTTGACTAGTTAAAATAGAAATAAAGACGACATTCCTTAGAATAGAAATTCTTTGCTAAATTAAAAACTTAGAATATAGCGATATTATCGTGATAAATTGTAGAATAATCTTGTCTCTTTTTTTGGTTTTTTATTTAACCAGTATATTTTAGATTTATAACATAAATTCCAAAGAATAACGCGTAATTATATCCACAAATGTCAATGAAAATGAAGCAATGCAATTGGCCATATGAATAAGAATGAAAATTTTACCTTAGCAATGTGACAATTAGATTTGAGTTCGATAGCGATTTATATTCAAAAACCGGAACATAAGTATATCGTTAATAAAATATATATCTGAAGGTTAATGGCATAAAATGAAGGTTTTAGAAATAAATATATTTACCAGGTGTCATTTTATCATAGAATTCTCCAGTTTTCAAAGTCAGTTGTATAAAACCCGACAGACTTCTTTCATTTTAATTGGGTCTTTTGTTAAAAAGGCTCATATCTAATTTTTTATATCATTCAAAGCTTTAATAACACTTTCGTGTAATATTGCATCTGTTAGTTTTATGGTATTGTAAATTAAGATAAAAGTAATTTGTAGCTGCACTTATATAATTAATTCTTGAATAATCTTGAATGGTGCTTTACATTTATCTCAAATAGAAAAAAATGCCTTCTTTAATTACTTGAAAAAGCAATAAGCTGTAGAACCTATTGTCCAATTTTTTGTTCTGTATGACAATAGTTTTGGTTTCAAGTTGTGTAAGATTTATAACGAGGTAAGATGATACGCCAAGATAGGTCAAACTGCTGTAACAGAATATTTTATTTGCAATCAAAAACTTTTTGTTGTAATTACAAATATTTTTTTTTTGTAGAACAAAAACACTGGAAAAATCACTTTCTTTTAAGAAAAATTCAAAAGAATTATTTTACTCTTACATTTGCGTTTTGAAAAAATGTGTATATTATGACCTGAGACAAAGTTTCTGATGCTATGGCTATGGCAAAGAATACTTTCAAGGTTAGCAGTAAGATTATTATTTAACTTAGTTTTTTAGAAAAAATGGCGTTTAACGTTTTTGGTGCCAGTATTAAAAATAATAAATTTTATTTTTAATTATTATAGGCAGTCACATACCTGAGAGAAATGTTATCAAATATTCAAAATATTGTTACAAAATTTCGGAATGACATATTTTTCTTCAAATTATAGCAGTAGTGTGGGCCCTGGGGAAGAAATCATCGAAGGCAACGAAGAAGCTGATGGACTGTCAAAAAATGGACTCAAGTAATGTCATTAGCAAAGAAGTTGGGTAAAATGTCGCAATGAATTTTGCCTTGTTTCTTTTTGCAGCACGTCCATAAAATAAGAAATCAGGGACTCCCAGTTACATATTTTGCCAGTATGCTTATGTTAGTAATAGCCTAACTGTCTACTGTTTGGATGGTCAAGAAAAACAACGCATCTCCTCACTTACCACTGGGGCTGCATTGACGAGAGGAAGATGAATTTTAAAGATATTCTGGCTCTGGCGAGAGAACGGGGGATGAGCTTGTAACCATAACATGTCCGTCGTGAAGTAAAATAGACTGATCCTGAATGCAATGCATTTTGGTCTTTGTGGCTCTTTCGAAACATTTGTCATTTTCTATAGCATCACATAAAGATAAAAATCATTGGGACTTAGAGAAAGATTTTTAAACAAGGTGACGCAATGTACCGTCATGTAGATAAACTTTCTCAAGATTGCCCTGTTTTACATACATAATGCAATATTAATTTCCTTTTTAAGTATGTAGTTATTATGGTAACGTAATACATAAGTCAGAACTTTTCTTGCTTCAACTATTTTTAACATCAAATAATTTATCCATTCTTAAAAAATTTCTCCAAAGCAAATTTTTGTAGTTGTATAAATCACATTAAACACATCGATAACAATTGTAATGCTCAAATCTACTGTAATCGTTGTATAATTGTTTAACCATTCATTGAATAAACAAATGGAAAAAAATGTTTTATTTGATGTCACCACTTTAACCAACATTGTGTGGTCTCGCGTTTGACATCCTGGATAAAAAGCTTTTTTAATTTTACCATTTTTAGCTGATATGACAAAAATACTCCCAAACGTTCTACGAATGGAAGACCGATCTATTTTACTACAAGACTCTAATTACTAAGAGAGTCAAATATTGAATCTTGTATTAAATTGCATACATATAAAGGAAATACTCATTCAATTCTTACTGTATCACTTTCAAAGTATTCTTCTGGATTGGTATTTAGCACCATTTAACTATACTAACAATTCTCTTGATTTATCTTTCGCTTCTTTTTTATACTTTTCTATTATATTATTTCCTTGCTGACCGTTTCTGCTGTTGACATTATATGTCCACCAACATAAGATTCTTTAATCGAAATAAAACGTTTATTTTGTCATTAAGCTATGAAAAAATTGGTCACGGCTTTTATTTTGATTCACTTTTAAAAATTTAGTTCATAGAAATTTTTGCAAGCTAATCAGCTGATTTATTATACTTCATTTAGACATGGACTTATATAATCGTCTTAACTCACCTAAGTAAATTACCTTTCGCATTAGATACTAATAGTGTCTCCAAGAATAGTAAATCTTTGAGTCATTTTTACTATTTTTTCTTTATTAATGAGGTTGTAAAATTTACAAAAACCAGAAGTTGACAAATATCTAAAATTTTGTCTGTAGTTGTATATTATGATAGCTTTCAAAAAAGATTTATGAACCATTGTAAATGAGGTGACAGCTTTCAGCTCCCACAATTGAATCTTTTGAATCCGAATTAATATGGTAACTCTCCCACTTAGTTTTTTCTATTTCCATCAGACAAAATCAAGCTATAGTATTGGAACAAAGTATACAGTTATGCTGCATTATACAATAATTTCAAATTGCATAGAATTCCAAAACAATTTAGCAAAGCTGAGCGTGAACTACAACGCGCTTAAGACTCGAATTTCAATATGGTCGCTAAGATACTTTTCTTTATTTCTATGGCTAAGCAAATTCTAAGTAACTGAAATTTATGTTTATTTAATAAAAATCTAATGGTTATTGTTTACATAATGTAGGCTAATATCCTGAAAACTATGCCAGATAAATGTAAATGACGGAGTGATTTCATTCAAAGAAAATTATGAAACGTCATATGAAATATATTCGTTCAGAAAAAATAAACAAATTAATTTGTTTAGCGTGGGTTATGTAATTTTCTTTGCTATTTTAACAGGAATAATTTGTTATTTTATTGAAAATTAATAACAAAAATAGAGCACATGATTCGCAAGTAGAATAGAAAATTTTAATAAATAATTTATCTTAGGAATATATCAAATATTTGAGCTTTTCTAATAGTCTGAAATTTATTTAGTTTGTCGTTTTGACACCTTAATATGGTTAGTCTTCTGAATTTGCTTATTTCCTAGTCAGAGGCTTCAATAATGATTGATTTGATTGATGAATTTATGAAGCCTTAAGAAGTTTTGAGTTTAGTTAAAAAAGCCAAAATCTATTTTTTCCTGTATTTCAAAACCCTGTGATATGTCAATTTATAAAAGAGTAAAATATTTATTTCTGTTCTGTATTTGTTATGAAAATGATATAAAAGAATCAAAGTTTTAAATACTTTCTGGCCCTTTAATTTTAATTAAAAATATCGGTAATGAAAGTATAAAAAATATAAAGCTTGTAATTAAACAAATGATAGGTGTACCTCGGTCCTAAGGGAGCTCTAATTTAGATTAGGGTTTTCTTTTCAGATTATGAAAAAATTTTCTAAATAACACTAAAAAAAGAATTGCTAACATTTTTTCAACAGTACAAACATATACAATAATTTCTTTATTAAATAAAATTAAATTAGAAAAAATTAATTTCAAAATGCTTTAAATAGCAATTTCTATTTTACAGGAAATTTTTCAAAGCTAAAATTATACCGATTTAATTAAAGTGAAGAAAGCATCTTGATTTACTTATAGTTATAATATTTTTTTTCTCCATTTTTTCTACACGTCATTATCATTTATAGATCTTCTCTCAGGTTTTCTGTTAATCCTTACAATGTCATTACACCATTTAATTCTGTTTTTTGTTTTCTGTTTCTCACGATTAAACACAACAATCATTTGATATACTACGACCTGCTGAACTATTGACCTTGTATTTCGAAATTTATTTAGTTTTTTGTTTATAAATATCTCGTATTATTATAGATATCAGCTAATGAATTGCAACATGGAGTTTATTTTTTCTTTGGTCTTTTAATAAAATGTTTAAAGTTTGTATTTATTGAAAAGGAAATTTTTAAATATGTGATCATTTTTTTATTCAAAGAAAAAGATCTCTTTTACATTTTTCTACAATCAGCCTTTAAGGTTACTTACAACTTCCAAAAGATTCTCCGATTGAAAAAGATTCTGTAATTCAGTAAATAATTAACAAATAATTTTTTGGATTGAGGTCATTTAAGTTGGCTTTTTACATTTCTTTTATTTTTTAAATTTTTTTTATGAATGATATCCTTCCTTGGATATGTCTAGTACAATCTTAACTTTGTTGGTTTGTTACTATTATTGAAACGTGCAAAACGGGTCCAGATTTGGCTGTACCAATTATTAACTCCCAATTTGTTAGGTTTTATATAATTTTCTTTTTTTTACGTCAGTTCATGTGGTCTAATCCTTTTAGTCATCCTGATATTGTGGATTCATCCCGACGTTAAATTGCTTCCACGTTGCTGTCTCTATGTAAGCGTTTGATATGTCAAATAATTAAAAATAATTTTTCAAAGATTTAATTTAACAAAGATTTATAATCAAAGATTTAAATTTCTAGATTTATAATAATCTATGATCCACTTTTGATTCGTACATAATTCATAATAATCATAGAAGCTGTAGATAATACACAAATATCTACTTTTAGAGAGAATTATTTTTCATATTAAATAGTTTGAGGCGAAAAAACATTATCGACTACAAATAACCGAAACAACTTTAAAAAACGCATGAAACGCTCACAGCATGCGGAAATTGTATATTCTTTGATCGTTTGAAGTCTTTCACAGATTATTTTAGACTCATGAATACTTTTTGTATAGTTATAACCATAGTTCCCTCAGAGGAATCAACAAGATATTCACTAGCATAATTATAAACACTTTCTGATATAAGGTGGTCATCTTCATCTTTCAGAGAGATGGTGCAGGAGATTGAATACGGAATGTACTATCATTAAATGGGAAAACAAGGTATAGTATTCTGAGTAACTAGAAAAACGCATTAATTATATTATTTCTTTCTGTCTATTTACATAATAGAACCGTAAGAAAAAGAAAGTTATTGTATTCGAAAAGCGTAGTTTAAAACTTGAAATTTTTGTTTTTTCAATTGAATTCAGTTGACAAAATGTTTTCTTAGAAAATTTAATGCAGATGTGTTGCTTCTAATTTCTTAGGACATATTTTAACCTAAAATTTTACTTGAATTGGAATTGAATGGTGATTATTATATACAAAAGTAAAAAGTATAATAATGAATTTTTTATTCACTTTATACGAAAAATATGCGAAGTTGAATTAATTTTTAATTTTAGCAACTGCAAGTTGGAGTCCTTATTATTGAACATGTCTCCTTATATACTCAAGTAATTAAATATTTAATCCCTTTAATTATAATTAAAGTTTCGAGCTCGCCTCTTTTAATATTTTTAAAAATGTTTGAACCTTTAAATGATGAGAATGAAAATTGCATGAAAATTTTACGCTTATTGTCAAAGTTACATTAGTTTTAGTGATAATGTTTTTGCTTTTTTCAAAATGCTGGATTCAAGCAATTTTATGTTAATTCACTTTTGTCTATTAATGAGAAAAAATACCATCATAACGAAAATGTGTTTTTTGGATTTCGGTCCATCAACAAAACGCTTTGAGCGTCAAAGTTCGTAAAATTAAGTTGCAAAAAATAAAAAAGAAGATTTTACAAAATTCTCAAAAAGCATTTATAATTTTTCATGAGTCTTTGTCCAGAATAAAACTCATCTTGAAAAAGATACGAATTTTACACAGAATTGAATATGACCAATGAAAGGACTAGCATTCCAAGCATATACCAAAGTGTAATAAGTGAAATTGATATTGCAGATGACGGGATAGAGGGAATAAAATTGAAAGCAGGCGGATATGGAAGTAGGACGCCCCTTCAAATATTTATGTCAAGTTGTGTAACAAGTGCTATTCAATTGATAATTGACACAGACATATAATCTAAGACATCAAAATTTCCCTGAAATCTAAATACATGTAACTTTGAAAAAATACTGGACATTCACAGCTGCATGAGTGACGTAGTTTTCTAGGCATTCTCTATACTTGGGCGTATATAAAGCCAAATTTTTGTCAAAGACCAGAAGACCAGATGCATTTCTGTCACCTTCAACGTTAGAAGTACGAAAAAGTTGCCAAGTAGGTTACAGCAAAAATAAAAATAGAAGTATATATTGTAAAAAGATCGTATGCGGAAAATGCACAAACAAATTTGCTGAATAAATATTACACTTACAATTAGTAAAATTAGAATTAAAGAACACTTAGCTCGCTTTCCCACCGTTTTGATGGATATAGGTTATAGTAATTCAAATAAAACGTTGAAATATAGCTACATTTACTAGTATCCTTTGAAAGAGTACTTTGTGAAATATCATTAGAAAATAATTCTATTGAACAAATTTGGCAACTGTTAAGCAAAAGCAAAGCAAAGTTTTCTTAAATAAAATAAATTATGTATGAGCTGTTTCTCCAGACATAAAATTTTATTTAACAAATAAAAGTTGATTTTTACCTGCCACCAACCAATCCCCAATCTTTAAGACATATTTGTGGATGCCACGTTACATCTAATCATGTATGAATTTAAGTTAGTTTCAATGATAACAACAACGAAAACAATAAAACAAAAATTCAAACAAAGAAGAAGAAATATCCCATTGAAATATGTTTGCATCCAAAACTTCCGTTTGAAATGCAATAAAACTTTTTTAAGGGCGGCTGACAACAATGGTTTCCTTGTTAGGTGATGAGCTTGTTATCTTTAAACTGCAGATGCGTTGCTGGTACATACGTATGGAATGTTATGCTGTAAGCATACCGTAATTTCTGATTTAAGTATTTAATATAAGTACTGTTAAAACAAAAAAATTAAAAATATTTCATGCATAGGAACATATATAAACTTAATTTGATATGGTGCTCTATAGCTCAAGCCAAAGGTAGTTAATCCATTGTAGTAAAACTGCAAGAACACTTGCAAGATTTACTTTTGATAATGAAAGGAACTACAAGGCGCCTTAAGGAAAAATAACTTATGTTGTGATGACCTATTGAACCGTCGCTAGTTGTTCTTAAGTCTTTCATCATTTTTGATGTCTGATTGGTACCCCAAAGAAAGTTCAACCAAGATTAAAGAAATTGATATCAATGTTAGTTCGTATACACAGTTGGTTTAGATTACTTTTAATTGTAAGTTATAATTTTGAGTATTCACATTTAAAGATGGTGGAAAATGTTTTTTTAGTAAATTTTTCTTTCAGCTACTTACTAAAATATTTTAAAGATTTTTATTTACTATTCGTCTTAAGTATTTCGTTGGGAATAGTAAGTATCTACATTTTTGCAATTTTGAGTTGCACTCATAGCTTCTTTTTTTTTTAAATTTATGGGAAAAAAGAGAAATTTTTGTAAGAAGAAATTCATAATTGCTCGGATAGGATTTGTAGGCTAATCGCAATATGAAGTTAGAGCTTTTAATTCAATATTTTAGAAAAACAATAAATTTTTTTAACTTTTGTGAAGATTTTTTAATGTGAAAAAAAAACCACAGCGTAAGTACCTACGAGGAGCTAATATTTTGGTATTTTTTACTATTAGATGTAGCCAAAAACTCTATCGTTTTATTACTTTTGGTTTAATATGTGCTTCAGGTGCTTAATTTGAAATCTTACTTGACTTTAGAAATCAGTTTTAGCAGTTAATACTGATGTTAATAAGTTGCTCTAAATATTTGGTTTGAAAAAAGTTTGAAAAAGTTGAAAAAGTGCATTTATGACATTGTATACTGTATGTATAAAAAAAGTGCGATGCAGAAAGAAAAAAGTCTGATGTCAAGTGCTTAGAAGCAACAGCGCGAAAGTTTTAAAGATTACACTAGCCTACAAAGAAAATTAAGCTCAACAAAGAGATGTTTTTAGGGTAGTTTTGAGTCGCTGAATTCAAAAACTACAATTATTTTTGAGATATTCCCAAAAAATGTGTGTTTTTGGATGTATTTTTTGTGTCTATATCTCAGACAATAATTTTTTTACTTAAAATGGCCATCATGAAATTCTTTCGAGAAATATTTTCGGTATTTTACATGGGCTTACAATAATTATAGTTTTTAACATCAAAAGACAAGCAAATCGTTAAGCTGTTCAACAAAAATAATCACTTTCCGTGTATTGGTGTTCAGTCAGAAATTTACGGTGTCCTTTTATTGTCAGAATTAGTTCGGAGTTTTTCTTTTGCTTGTGTCCTCTCTGATCCAAATATGTCAGCTGTACTGTACAGGTGTACTTGCTCCTGAATGTAAATGGGCTCATTGAAGGCATAAAGCAAATCACAAAGAAGGATTAAGTACTGTTATGGGTATAGCGTCTAATTGTGATTATTTGAAAAAGGATATTTAAGACACACAATGGAATTTAAGAAATTGTGTCTTTGTAATAAATTATCAGAAGAAATTAAACTTCTGAGACTTAATATTCAGGTTGACTAAAATTTTACCAAAAAATACGGATTTTTAATAAGAAAAAATATAATTTACTGTAATAAAGAATTTGGATTTCAAGTCTCATGACTTTAACTGTCATTTCTATTTAATATATTTAAGGATATATTCAAATCATTCTCTAAACGTTGTATTTTCAATCAAAATAAAATTATCTTTAAATAAATCTACTTTACTAAAATTATCACGAAATAATGAAATGTATATTTGATCACGTTACATTTAAACAGCTGCATGAAATAATATTACAGGTTTTTCGATTATGTATCCCAAGTTGTTGTGACTTGTTTAGCAAAATAAACAGTCTACCGTACTTGTTGTATGCAATGTCTTATAACTCATTCATTTGCATTCAGATACATCCACGCTTTTAATCAATCAACTAACCAATCTTAGGATCGTGTGCCTTAAATAATCTTCTGTCAATGATCTTGATCGCTAGTACCTACATATAAACCAGACAAGGAAGTTGAAAATCTTTGAGAAATTGTTTCTTTTCTTAGCTTCCAGGTCGTGTTTATAAATTTATATATTTGTTTTTTTGTGCCTTCTTAAGTACAAAAAACGATAGAAGTAGTAAACTAAAAATTGAAGTATTTGTCGCAAAACCATCTTTAGCAATCATATATTGTCTTAACTTTTTGTCTTTGATTATATTTAATCAATTTTAATGTGTTTAGTTTTCTAGATTTCTCATATTTTTCATTTTCTAGTATCAATATAATCATGTATTTTATTTCAATCATGCGATCATAGTTTGTGATAAATAAATTTATATCCAACAATCTATGTGTAGTTAAGTAGTTTAACTGAAACCTAGAAATAATACCTAATTAAATTACTATTAATGATATTTCTCCCCAATTAAATATGTAGTTCGCATCCACAAATAAATTGATGTCATCAGAACCAATATTTCATCAGTGAACTTAAGCTAACTTGTTGTGAGAATGTATTTTTTGATATTTAAGACGTAAGCTAAGACTTAAGAATGTTAAGATGAATGAAACCAATGTTAAAAGGATTCCTATCTGCTATTGTTATTTCTCTTTATAAGTTAGTATTAGACGTTATTTGTCTAGATTTTTATAAGAACTGCTCGTGAAAATACACTTCAGTTATTTGTAATGGAAATTTAAAAAAGCAAATTCTATAAAAAATCATCTTAAATTTTTTTGGCCATTAGGCTGTAACCGATATTTGTAAATTTTTTAATAATCAATCGTATTTATACTAGTATAAAAAAGTCGGAATCTCAAAAATCACGTAAACTGACGGGTAATAAATCTGAAAACATATGTGCGTCATTTCAGTGATGAAAAAAGACAATTTTTGCAGAAGGTGTTACAACGTAGCTTGATGTTCAAGTATAGTTTTGGAAACAGCTAAGACTATCCGGCCCGGGATATTACGTAAGCTTTCAAAAAAGCCAATTTTACCCGAACAAATAAGGAAGAATTAAGTAACACATGTCCAAACGGGGTTTTAATAGTATTCCTTGCATTATAATATTAACCGCTGGGGAACTTAACAATAGAGAAAAAAAGCAACAAACCAATTTCGCTAGACTCACTAACCCACAGCCAAAAATGCATTGCTCATTTGGCAGTTGCAGGGAAATTTCATGTATATGTAGTTGATTATACTGACTGGAGAAAGCTACACGTAGTATAACTACGTCTTTGGTTAAGGAACCATTAGGAAGCTTGACGTGTAACTCCAAAAAATATAACTTGACATTTTTGAAGTATAATTTGCAATTTTACCTGTGTTGCTGAAGTGTTAAAAACTATGGAGATTTTTAAAAATTCCTGGGCGTGTGCTTTTCCAAATAATCTTTTGTTCCGTAAAAAAAACTTGCAGTGTTTAAGGATCGATATCTGCAGTCAGAAAAAGCAGGTTTTAAAGAAAATATGAATTTGGCTTGTGGTTATTTTAATACGAAAACCTTTTATGACTTCAAGTGTAAACTAAGCCAACCAAAAATATTTTGACCCTGTTGTTTTGGATTCGGTATTGAAGCATCGTTAAATCAGTAGATATCGCTGATAAAATGATTTTGGCAATAATTTTGGATAGTCAGCCAAAAGTGGCTATAGTACCAAAAAACGTTGATAGCATCAGAAAACTGATCACTGAAGATCACAATGAGATACGAAGACCTTTCGGTACCTTAGTCTTCATGCCATTTTTTTATAAAAGTCAAAAGTTATACGTTGGTTAGAATAAGTATATTATTTTTAATACTTATCAAGCAACCTTTGTTCTTTTTATTCATTTTTTGAATGGAATTGCGAAAATAAATTTTTATAGCTGATTAGCTATCGTAACGGATAAAATTTCTTGTTACAAAAACTTACTTATTTACCTTGCATAACCTACTTAGACTTTAGTCTAATAACAATACCATAACTATATTAGTTTTCCTTTTTATCAAGAGTCATCTGCGTACGTTTACTAAATTAGTACTCAGATGGTTAAGTGCTAACCTACCTGCCAATAAAATTTATTTTATAATGTTAAAGAGAAGACATAACTTCACTATGCATAGAATTTAAGTTCTAAACGTTGTTAAAAAGCAGATTTAATATTTTTTTTATAATCAAAAAGATTTTAAAAGATATGCTAAGCGTATATCGTGGCCCATAATTTATGCTTATTTTGAGTGGAAGATTTTTTTAGTTTTCAAAGCTGAAAATCCAATTTTCAGAAAATTCTAGCAAGATTCTTTAATTCATAATATTATAACAAAGTTTTTTTTTTACAATACTAAAACAATGTTTTTGCATAGCATTTTTATGGTCTTAAAATTCCTAATTTAAAGTATTTTAATATTCTATTAATACATAAAACTTATTAAATTATATCTTTTTATATTGCTTTAAATCTTATGATCTATGATTTTACTATTGCTTTCGAATCTTTTTATTTTTTAAACATAATATTGGTGAAGTTGTTTCATATTCATTTAATATTGTCTTCCGCCTTCTCGAAAAACGTGGTGTTATAGTAATAAAACAAGAAAGTCATTCATTACCACACATCTCACCTGTTTTATTTTAGTGACTCCATACTGCCCACTACAGCATCGTTGATTAACTTTATTTTTTAATAGAAATTCACACTACAAAAGATTCTCTGAGGCCTATTCTTTACTGACCATAAAACTAGCTTTTATTTCCACTAACTTCTATAACGGTTGAAAAATGTTCATTTAATAACATATATATATAATTATGTTGATAGATGTATGTATATACATATGTATGTATAGATATGTATACAAATAAAGTTTTTATTTGTATAATTTTGTTATGAAAGGAATGCAAAGACTTAATTTTTGATACTTTATCCGGATAAAAACAAACGACAAGATTTCTTTCAGTAAGAAGAAATTGTCTCCAAAAATATTAAACCGTTCACATTTTCGTGATTTCTTCTTATTAAAGAACAGATATACCAAAATTATTCGTCAGAATTATGATGAAATTTGATTAGACCCAGAGATTCGTGTATTAAAAATTTAAATATAAGTCTCATAAATTTTGGCTAGCATATGCTTTTTTGAATTACACCCATTCCTTAGGAAGTTTAAACATTAACTTATTTTATAAGCAGCTCAATCAAAAATTTATTTAATCTTTACTAAAGTTTATTTTTTGTTGTTGTTTTTATATTATTTTTAGTTTTATTAAAAATTCAAAGGAGTAGCCAAGCAACTTTGAGTACGAAATCAAGCTCTAAAATAGTAGATCCTAATGATCAAAAAATGAATCAAAGAAAATTTAATTCATTAAAAAAAAAGAATTTATATAAATATATATATGTGTACATTTTTTGCACAACTTCTTGGATAAAATTCACGAAACAGATTGCACGAGACACACGTTTAGTGATCGCGCGAGTCAAGTGGTTTGCGCACCTCCTTTTTAAGATGATCTTCAGTCACTGTTATAACGGCTAATAGTAGATGGCGAGACTTCATGGCGATCGGTAGTCTATTATTCCGTTTTTAAAGAATTTTCTGCCCGGCTAATGATATGTATATATAAATATATTAATGTGTGTATACATATTTATTAGCAGGATACCTTGTTGTGTCTTTGATGTCGTCTTGATGGATTGATCGCGCTACATTTGATCCATCTTCAAAACACAACCAGTGGCATTTGAGGTGTTCTTAAATGATAGATAGTAAGCAAACTATAAAATTTTGTTAGTAAAATTAAAACCGTGGTTAATTACTTGTGAGTGAAGAGGCTTTTCAAAGAATTTTTTAATTATGATAATAAAATAGAAAATAGTGAATTATTAGTAAAATTGTGATATATTCAAAAAAGAACATCACTTTAGTGTGGTGATTTTTAAAATAAAATCTATGAGATATAGAATGATATTTAAAATTAAAAATAAGCAATTGCTACCCAAGAATAATATTTCCGGCAGAATCCATATGCTTAGAAGCAATTAATGAAATATTTAAAAAAAAATTTTAAATGGAAATGATGTATGATTTTTGTTTTGTACAAGTTTCCTTATTTGAGGTTGGATTTTGGGTCTTTTTCGTGGCTTAAATTTTAATTTGTGCTAAAATTATAAAAAGAGTTTATGTTGCTCAAAATATTTTTATTGAAAAAATCTTTTGAATTGTTTCCTTT
Source organism: Acrocera orbiculus (assembly GCA_947359355.1). NCBI lineage: Eukaryota > Metazoa > Arthropoda > Insecta > Diptera > Acroceridae > Acrocera > Acrocera orbiculus. Next base: position 20,137,870 of record OX375757.1, read on the forward strand.
GCTAAATAGCATTTATTAAATGATTTCTGTAATTTGGTGAAGTTTTGAATAGTTGAATATTTATGACAAATGGCAAATTGCTATTCTTTTTGTTTTTTCCATATCATCCTGGGGTGTGTTTAATTAAAATAAAGATTCAGGTCAATGTTTAAAAAAGCCAAATAAAATTGAAAAGAATTTTTTATGAAATATCTTTTTATTAAAAATTGCTTAATATAATTAATGATTTAGAAAGGAGAAAAATATGTTTTATGAGAAAGCACAAAATTATTTGTAAAAAATTTCCTTAACTTTTATAAAACGAAAAATCAAAACCCAAATGCTGAAGATTGATAAATAAATAAAAAACCATAAATCTCAATTGCAATAATTCGATTTTATTTTTTTTTTTATCGCTTTAATATTTTGAGTTGCCTGTCAAAATCTTTGCCGAAATACTTTTATTATTGTTGGTGTTTTTTTTAAATAAATTAATACATAAAAAATATTAATCAATTACTGATTTTTATAGTTAAAGGGTTTAATGGGTTTTCAAGGCCAAAAAAAGCATATTTTGCCTAACCTTTTTTTGAATACAATAAATTAAATATTTTCCTAAAACATTTTCAATGTTAAGAACTTTAGAGATTCCTACGAATGCCTGGGCGTGTGATCATTAAAATATTAATTCGATCACAGTGTGTTCAGTAAAAGATTTCCTGCTCCGTTTTTAAATAAAATAAAACTATAATAACAGAGCTACATTTATATTATGATTTGAATCGTGAATAGCTATATCGTTATATATACATACAAAAAAATTGCATATGATGTAAGAGAATATTGTTTTATAGACGCACTAATTTATTGTCAAACACAAATAATAAGTGTTTTTCAGATCATTAGGGGTTATTCCAACGTCTTCGCGCATTTAGCAAATAGCTACCTATTTCTAGCCTTGTAACAGGACATTATTTTTGTTATAAAAGAAAAAATACCACTTAGAAATAATTTATTACCCAATTTCACCGAAATTTGTCAGAAAATTTCTAAATATCAGAATAAGGAATAAAGTTTAAAACTTCGAGAACTACATATATAGCAAAAAATGACAAAAATAAAAAATCTTAGTATCCAAACATGGTTTTTGTTGTTGTTAATTTTATTTAAAAGAACCAGAAGCCAGTCGATAACATAATTTGTTCCATGGCAAAAAGAAATTATTATACCAGTCACAATGGGCTTACCACGACTAGCCTGAGGTGTTTTGTAAATAATTTTGCAGTAAATTATGTGAAGTAATTTTCACTCATAAATTAAATAAGTGTTTACATTGCGCTTGTAATCGTTGTTCTTAGTAAGGAGTCTGATATTGAATATAAATAGTTTTTGTCTTGTCGCCTTCAAGATTAGGTCTTTTTTTTCTCAATTGGTTACTTGTCGGCTCCTATAACATGTTTATTGTAATCTGATTAAAAATATATTTTAAGAAAATGATGAGCTTAAAGAAATATTCTATCTAAAGATATGAATATAATCTTTTAATAAAGAAATGATAGGTGGGATAATTAAATTTGGATGCTTTGATTAATTAAAATATCTTCGATAGAAATGGCTTTCCATGCTTGTAAATTTATATTTAATATATGCTAAGCATTCATAAATGTAGTTTCAATTTTATATTTATTTAGACTTTTTTTCACTTTTAAGCTTTTGACAATCCTTTTTTTTTAATTTCTTTTTAATAATTTTTAAAAAACAGAGAACAGTATTTTTAATTATCCACATTCAAATCATGTGTGATTATTAACTACATACAGTTATGATTCTGATGTATACCAAAAAAGCATCTGTTACAAAATTTATCCTGATCTGATCGAGTTATCCATATCCTTGTTATATTGTATAAAATTTAAATGGCATCAATTTTTATTAATTGTTTCTAAAATTTATAATTTTTAATTTGAATATTGTAGACACTTTTCTAATTTTGTTGCTTCATTGATGAAATTATTATTAGTGATCAGTAAGCATGAGGCAAAAATGAAATATTTTTATCTAATATTTAAATATTTTTTAATACTCGTATAAGAGTTTGAATATAATAAATTTCCATTTTTAATTCAAATAAATCTTTCAACTTCGCCTTCAATACTGACTTTAACTACTGTGTTGACATTTGTGTTAGCATTTTGACGTCTAATAAAATAAAAAGAAGTAATTTAAGATTTGATAAATAAAAAATATTTTTTTGGAATGCTGATTATATATATTAAAGAAAATCATCTTATGTGACATCTTTTACAGTCGTATTCGCTTAGACTCTGATTTAGAGAATATATCGAATGAGGGGGTGATTCTAATTTTAGGGAATTTACTTTTGTAAAGGAAGCACAACAGACCAAGTCTGGTCGTTGTGATTTGCTCCCTTCCTATCACTACTTTGTAATGGAATCCACTTGGTCAGCGTACATCATGCTGGAATAATCTGTATAATAAGTATTTTTCCACCGTAAACACACTGTAAAAACTGCATATTTGTCTTTGGTATTTTATAAGTAAAAATGACACCCATAAAGTATGTCTTTTGATAAAAATTTTATTGTTAAAGGACTGTTTAATGGAGATTTACGGAAAATACTGACGCTGAGCAGAACCTTAAAATGCTTAAAAAACTTTCAGAAACTTAAACCAAGCACAAAAATGGAGTTCTATGCAATTTAAAGAGTCAAATAATTTAATAATTTTACATTAATGCTTGTTTTTTGCAATATTTCTTCTACTTCAACAAACCCCTAAGAAACCATTTCCTTTTGAGAATGCTTGCTAAATAATATTTTTTCTAAGAGCACAAATAACTGTAAAAAATCTTAAAAGTTTATTTTGTAGATTTTATACATCTAATTATCAGGGTTAGAAAATAATAAAGTGATTGGAGTGTTTTTCTTTTAAAATCTTCAAAAGGAAATTTCTGTAAAAAACTGAAATTAGAAAAATTCTCATAATTTTAATAGATCAGAAAAAGAAGGTTTAAACTGTTGTTTTCCTTTCTCCAAGACTTAAATAAATCCTTGAAAAATTTTCAAAAAAAACTATAGCTACATAACTTAAGTAAGTAAAAAAAGAGAAATACTTTGAAAAAAACACAGAATGTTCTTCATCAATATGACAGTCATTCCGGAAACGATACATTTGCGCACACGCAACTTAGAATTAAATATCATTTTGAAATCGGTACATTTACCTCATATTATGGGACAGTGTCACGGAATTTGTAAGCATGCGGTCTGATCTATCTATTTATTGATATGTTAACAGTGAAGTGGCTATGTTCGTGATCTTGTCTGATCAATTTCATATCATATAATATCTAAAGAAGATTGAGCTTCTTGTTCTCATTTACCCAGCAGACACAGTGTGTAATTATGTAATTTTTGAATTATTATGATTTGAAATTTTTTTTTTTGTTTTTTCTTTTTTAGCTCATGTTACAAAGTAAAGTTATGTATGTTATGTATACTTGAAGAATGTTTTTTTAAAAGAAATCCTTATTTTATAGCCAGATGATATCAATCAAAAACTCAAAGCTAAATTTTTTTTTGAATTCTTTTATGTTTGAACATTGCTCTAGCTAGAATGAGTCTAAAACTAAACAAGTGTTTTTTACTTAGAGCATTAATTGCTTTACAATTTAAGTTTTCATCTTTAATTATTTTATTTTTACTACTTATTAGACTACTTTTACTTTACGGAGTAGATCTAGTTCTCAGTAGCTCTATATCCTTTCGAACTTTAAAGCTCTTACCTTTGAAGATTTACTAACAGAAATGAAGTTCAAGTCAGGCTTCTAATTCGAATTCTTGCTCAATACCCTAAAGGATGCCTGGCTTTATAAAAATAGAATTTGAATTTTTACCTTGATCTAGGAAGTTTTTATAGTTTGAACGTAAGCTTCTATTTCTATATTAGAGTAGGTTTTCGATTTAACTATGTACTAAACAGAGATATGTTGTTCTTTACATTTTCCATGTACTCGTATGTGTAACATCTATTACATATATACAACTGCTTTCAAAGAAAAATTCACCTAACAAATCTGACTAAAAAGATATATTTCACCGGATTGTATGTTTGGTTTTCTTGTTTTGATATCAAATGAAAAAGCTATTGAAAGATTAAGGAAGGTTGTGATTTTTCATGACTTACGGATTGTCATGAAACTTGAAATATAACTAAGTCCATTAAAACCCATAAATATGAATTTTTTACCCATGGAAATTCTTTTTCTCCAAAATTTTTTCTTTAGGCTTATGGGGGCTATCCTAAATTTTGCTATAAAGAGTTGAAATTTTTTTATAAATAATTTTTGAATTTAAATTTGGAAAATTGACGGGTTTTTTAGATTTCCATTGAGCAGCAGATAAGCAATGAATAATTTCAATTTATATCTGCATTTAGGAATTTTTTTATGAAAGTTTTTAGTTTTTGCTCATTAAAATGAAAAATATCAAAAGCTTTTTGCGAAAATATTAACGAATATAAGGCCCAGTAATCAAATACTTATCAGTGATTTTACCACTGATTTCTTGTGTGCTTATGGTGGAGAAGTGAAGTGAAACTCAATAGAGAGCTTGCAGAAGGTAACCATCGTAACTCTTTTTAGCCAGAACCGTTCGTTTTGGTTTCCTTTATTCAGAAAAACCATTGATGTTTGACCACAAAAAAGAAACCTTGATGACTGAAAAGTTGTTGTCTGTCATTAACGTTTTGGGCCTACTTGCGGCCCGCTTTGGACCCTTATAATCTTACCTCTACCTTTCTTATACTATACATATTCTTTAAAAGGATCAAACCTACATCCAAAGAGCAAACTACAATTTGTGCTGTAGTTAAGATTTTCAAATCAAAAGAAAAAAAAATCAGAAATTATATATATCCTTAAACTTTTGAAACAAATAAACTTAATAATTTTGGCAGAAAACACTTGTACCTAACTAATTTATAAAAGCTTTTTTTGAAAATACCTAAAAGGTAAAGTACAAAAAAACCTTTTTTTCATGACTTTCAAAGAGTTTCAAATATTTTGAATTTGGTATTTGAAACATCTATTTAAAAACTCTTCAAGACTTAAAACTTAAATGGAAGTAAAACTTGCATTTTATTGATCCCTTGAAATTCCACTGCAGTACTTGAATACTGGCAATGAATTTATTAACGTTTTTATAATGCAATCAATCAAATAACAAATAACAAACGAAATATTTTTGAAATACATAATCGTGGTTAAAATATTTTCAATTTCGAATTGTCTTAGATTTAGCCGCTTAAAATCATTCATTTTTGTATTGCTTTGAAAGAATTTATTTAACTTTTTATATAACTTACAAAAGTTAAATAGGATTAAATAGAACTTACTTCTAAATTTTTTACTCATTATTGTAGAATTTTTACTCATGTGTCTCGTAAAATGCTACTTTTTTCTACTCTTTGCCTGATAATTCACAGATTTTAATGTAGTTTTTTTATTATAACTTGAAATTCGCTTTCTATTGATTATTTCAATATTCAATTTGAATATCAGATGCCATTTTAATTTAAATCAATTGATTTTAGTAGGAAGTCTTACATTGAAAGATGATAGTCAATGATTTAGCAACGAAAAAATTTTTTAAGGATTAGTGTGGGTGTTATTGACAATTTTAGTGTCATGATAAGATATGAATACTAAAAATGTTTGCAAGATGATGTAGAAATTTTAAAACCTGTCAAATAAATAAAAACCGATTATTAAATTTAACCAAACGAAAAGAAAAAAAAGTAATGTGCATCTTGGATATTTCTAAAAGTATTGAACATTGAGTCTTTAAATGTAATTTTCTTCAATTTATAATTAAAGCACTTAAAATGTCCAAGTTTTTCAACCTGAACAAATATTGAATTCTATTTTTCTTGTCGTATTTTATCAGTACCAAAAATCTTAGAATTATTTTTTTCTTTTATTTAAAGCTAGGAAAGATCCCCATTCGCAAATATTTCTTTTTTTCATGACATTAGAGCTAAATATTTTTAATTTAATGTTCATTGATATCTGACCAGAAAATCAGAGACAGTATAACAGGTTCTAAATTCTTTGGATCACACCTGCTTAACTAGGAAAACTGCCTGCTTGCTCTTGAACGATAAGGATGTGCAGACTAAAATAGAATTGCAAAGTTTTATAGGTTTTTATTTTTTGGAAAAACGTAGTATAGAATTACTTTGCTTCTTTTAGTTTATAAATTAAATTCAATGAATTTATTAAAAATTAATCTTAACTTTATGATTCTTAACAAGCAGAATAACTTGATTTCAGCTTTTAATCTAAAAAATTGGGCGATTTTTATTCCATTAACTTGTTTAAAGCTTAAACATTTTATTAACCTGTGCAAATATTTGCTCTTTTAAAAAATTTAAAATTCTCTTAAGTTTTATTAAATATTTCGTGGTAGAAATTAAAAAAAAAAACACCATTAATTTAGTATGTTTACCACTTTAACTAACCATAAGTAGAAAAACAAAACTAAAAATAAAAAATTCAGAATTAATGTGTCTATGCCAGCTTTACCATAGCTACACTGAACTTTTGATATGAATTTGTTACTCTCGGCTTAGAACTAATAAACTTAGTCCTGATTTATAAGATTTTTGCTTTGAGATTTGATCATGCAGGCTTTGTCGTCTTTTATATAACTCTGAGTTGATTAACCTTTATTATACAAACCAAAACAAAAAAACTTGAAATTTATGATAGTTGTGATTATAATGATCAAAACAAATCTGAAATCGACACTGAGTCTAGTCGTTTAAATATTAAATTAGAAGAAATATCTATATGTATAAAAATAAACCAAAACAGCACAAAACAAGATGAAAATTAGAACTAGACCTTTTTTTTTGAAACCAAAAAATAAATTTGGCAATAAAAAGATAACAAATTTTATTCATAAATGGGATAGAGTAGGATGAATTGGAGGTGACAAATCTAAATTTTTGCTCAAATGTTTCATTTAATAAAAGTAATAAAAAAGTAAAGTTAAAATTGGAATTTGTCACACTTTTTGTTAACTAAAAAAGATAAAAGCAAACTAGATAGTTCGAGATCGAATGTCTATTTATTTAAAATTCATATTCGTTGGAAATCTTTGTTTGTGTGCTTAAAAATAAAAAAGGACTTTCCACTTACATTTAAAAACCTTATAAAACTCACCAAACTGAGTAACAAGTTGAACTACACAGCTGGGAAATTACTGAACGATTTGATTCTTATGCATGAATTCAGGTATTCAGTCTTATTTTCATGCAGATAGTTGGGAGGTTGGCCTTTTTTCGGTTTTCTTTTCTATTAAAGTTCAACAAATTGCGGGCTTTTTATATAAAGTAACTATTTATGGGTCTAGCTTTCTTAAAATTTTCAGGAATCTAATCTCCCTGGCAACGACCTATGACACTTGGTATTTGTTAATCTCCTTAAATCAAAGTGTCTCTTCTACCTTATTGTAGAATCTATATCTTGATGTTGTCAATTTTCTTATTTTGTAGAGAAAAAGGTTTTTGTGATAAACCACGTCTTTCAGTTCTCTTATCATGCCAATATTGTAAATCTTGTAACTAAAGAATACCTTGCCCGCTGCCAGACCAGTCAGTATTGACGTCTTTGAACCAGTTATTTATATACTTTTTATATGTAATATTTTTTATTTTTGCATTGAAATTTGAAAAGAAATCTTTACTATAAAAGCTTTGTTCATTAGTTTTTAAAGAAATATTTTTTATTTATTTAAAAAAATCTAAATTTTTTCAATGTGTTTTACAAATCTTACAAAGAAATATAAATTAAAAATAATAAAGTTCAATATATTCCAAGTCTAACATCTTATCTGAAGCTCAAAACAAACTATAATATTTCAAGACAATCCAGATCTCATCATTTCCATATCTAAATTCTCTTATCAGCAAAATTATGCAAACTTTGAATGTGTCTGCGAAAACAACCCGATTTGAAAAACACTCAACAGTTGAGTAATAATTAGGCTCTTTAAGTAAATTGTAGTTTTTTCATCAATGACCTAAAACTTTATCAACAAAATGTAGAAAATTTTAGTTTGAATTTATATAAATTAAAAATAATTAATCATAACTAAGAAAATGATTGTTTTGTGGATTTCTAATTTACTTAAATGTTATTTTTATATATTTAAAATATTAAAAATAACTATTTAAAGCACATAATATAAAAAATAGAAATAAAAAAAATGAAAAAAGTGAAAAGTGATTATGTTATCGATCAAAGATCGCAAAGTGTTAGTTTTATAATATCAAATATAATAATTGCACAATTATTGATTTATATAATTTGTTCAATAAATGAGATTGCTGCATATGAAATAAGTAATTATAAAACAACTATAAATAATGGGAAAAGGTATTCAAATCACCAATCTCTTGTATCGTATAATAACAACATCAAACTACAAACTACAAATAAAAGTGTTTTGCGACAAAAATTTCCAAACTTGAATAACAAAACAAAATTGCAAAAAAATAATAGTTTACTTTTCAATAATCATAAGAAAAAGACTAAAAGAAAATTTCATTACATTGATCGAACAAAAAGTTTTCAAAATTACAAAGAACATAGACGCAGTTCTAATAATAATAATAATAAAAATCATGATCGTATTGCGCCAAATTTACCAAAGATTAGATATAATAGTAATTATTTAAATAATTTTACATCAATAAATAATCATTATGTAAGGACTGATCATTATGTCAATAGTACTGATGAAAAAATTGTTAGAACCAATGATAATCACCTTTTGATACGAGAAGATGAAGGTATTGTTATTTACCGGAAATATCATAGCAGTATTTTATGTCCACCAATTCCACATCGTCATGCATTTAGGACAAGAACAAGGACAAGGACAAAATTTCGTGGTAATTTAGTTGATGTGATTTTTCAGTTATTAATATTTTTTTTTTTTTTTGTTTTATTTTTCAAGTAGTAATAAGTTTTATTATTATTTTATTTATAATATCACAACAATGTATTTTTTGTTAATAACATCCTTTATTGGATGTGTGTGGGCTTAACTGAACCAATGCTCAGATCCCAAACCCAGACACAATGTGTGTTTTAAGAAGAAAAAGTTTTAGCATATAAGTAATGCATGGATGTACAATTCATTGTTTCAAGGGATATAATTTGAAGCAACAAACACTAATAGAAATGGTTTTATTGTATGTTCACATTAATGTTTAAGAATAAGCTTATTATTAGAGGGATAGACATAATTTAATTTTTTAGAAATTTAGTCCATGGATGACTATAAGAAAGGAAATGTTTAACGGTGTAAAACTCAACCTGGCACAAAACAAAAAATTATTTCAGGCCTACAAAGAATTTGTTGTATTAACGCTTTCACTCTTTAGGTTCATATTTTTAAAATGAAACTTAAGGAAAGAAAGATGGAAACATATTTGTAGAATAAATTTGGGTTTTGTGAAAAGGTAATTTTACATTGTTTTATATGCGTGTTATATATTTATAACATGTTGTATACTTATTAATGCCAGTTCATGATGTTTATTACATTTAAAAGACGTTGAGTGGTTTCCAAATTTGTGTCAGAAAGTGAGTGCATTTCTGAATATCTTTGCTTTGCTTAGGTCATTATGAATTAGAGAGATGCAATTGAAAAAAATTGCTAAAATCATTTAGTTGTGAATAATCAAATATGCTCAGAGGGAAAAATAGATTGCGTTTCCTAGTTAAGAGATATAAAGAGAGGACCTCGTGTGGATGCCAGGTGAAATATGTTGGTACACATATTCTATCAGTGAGAAAGCCTTTTAAGCCACCTTTAGTTACACTGCGATATAATTTAGCATGGAATGCTGTAATGAATTTTATACTGAATAAAAAGTTTTTTTACATATGAAATATTAGATCTTGGGAAAGTCATTTGTGACTCTTTATTTCTTCTAATTATTTTAATGATATTTATCAAAAGAACTCTTAATTTTGAATAATCCAATATGCAAGAAACAAATTGTATTCATGTATTCTTTTTGAAAAAAATATGATATGAGTTTGAAGTTTCTCGGCCAAAAAACAGTGAAAAGAATCATTGTTAAATTTTTAATAGTCTATTAAATTTTGGAAAACATTTCTGCTTAGAAAATAATAACAAACACAATTCCTGTTAGCACAAAACTGAATGAAAATTACATTCAAAAAAAAAACTCACAAAAAATAAAAGGCTTAAAATTTATCTACCTTTTTGCTTTACATAAAAATTAGTCAATAAGAGCACGAAATTTCTTTTTCTATTTAAGAATCAGTTTCACTTAAGCGCTGTGATATTTCTTCAAACTTACCAAGTTCCTTTAAGTTAACTGGTAGAAAAGAGACACTAAAAATGCATACCAATTATGCTATAATTTTAGTCTCAAATCAACTCTTAAGATCCATGGGAAAATAAGAAAGAAAACATTGAAAGAAATTCTCATGGATTTCAGGTTAAATAGTTGCGATTACATTAGGAAATTGTTTTAAATATGCAAAATAAACATATTCCAATGTATTGTAAATCTATGTAATTTTTTATGTTAATAATTAGCAGATATTTGTTTGTTAGCACCAAACTAACTTTAAATGTTTTCCATTTTGTAACAAGTCATAAATTCACAGACTTTTATATCTCACATAACTTGTTCTAAATGTTCCAAATGAATGTGAATCACATGAACTGATTAAGAAAGTTTTCCAAAAGATTTATTTAATTTTATGCTATAGCAAAAAAAGAAGAAAAAAAAGAGGAAAACTTAAGCTTAATGTTGCCCGCCGTCCTGGGGGAGACAGACTTGTTTTTGGTTTATTGAAATAAGCAATTAAAATGGGGAACCCACTGCGTTACGCCATCAAATACCCTCTGTGAGCCTCAAATTTATGTTTGAAATAAATTTTCAAAGTTATTATTGAAAAATAAAACACAAAATCTTGACATTATTTGTTTATAAAAGATAGAAAAAACTTAAAAACTGGCAGTGATTATATGGCAGACTCTGTTAGTTTGTTGTTTTTGGTTTTAAAATACAAAAAAATTTTGCAAATAAATAAATCCATACATTTAAAATAGAAAGCTTTTAAAAATAATAGACCCAACGAGCTATACTTAAATATTGCTAAGACGGAACAGCAGCATATATAAGAAATATTTAGACAAGAGCTTCTGATAATGAATAATAAATACTAAAGTCAGCTCTCAAAGATCGGTCCCAATTGAAACTATTGAAGTGTTGTCTGGAAATTAAAAATATGAATGTAGAAATTCTTTAGAGCAAATATATACAACCAGCCTAATAATTATCGATCTTTAAATTATTGACGCTTAAGTATATGTTGTATTTAAAAATAGGTTTTAACTAGAAACCAGATGCTGCTGGACGTTATTATTTAACCACTTAATCTAAGCAAACTTAAAGTCTTAACTGAAAATTGCTAGAGGAATCAATTTTCTTATGATTAATTTGATATGCTGCCCGCCTTTCAAAAGTTGATATCTTACTAAAATAGAAAATGCTATAGTGTCACTATTGACTCTGTTGATTTCTACTTGTTTTTGTTTTTCAATTATATCAGGGCTTATATTTTGTGCTATGCTAATTTTTATGATCATTATATTTCTTTGAAATAATAATTGTTTGTAGTTAATTTTTTATTCAGCTACAAAAACTTTATTTACTATTTTGACCAAAATTTGTTCTGAGAACCTTTCTGATTATTATTTAAGAATTTAAGTGGATCAGTTCAGTTAAGAAGCTGAAATTTTAAGTAATTTCAATAATTGTTTTGTTTGCTGTCATTTAATTAATATGTACTTTTTTTTTTTTAAATTAATGTCAAAAAAAATTTTTAAGCAAAATATTACTTCTACACTTGATTTAGAGTTGTATTTTAGAGTATCCTTTGTAAGTAATACTTTACGGGGGCTATCATAATTCACATCCGGCTTCATAGTACAAGCTTTTGCTTGGTTTAGTGCTTCTATCACCTTAAACTTTAGCATTTTAAAGCTCTAAATTTAACTTTTGAGCTTGTTATCTTGTTATCTTGTGTTAAATCCTTAAATCGGTTCAGCTGTTAGCTTAGTAAAAAATTTAACTTAGCTCAAGATTTTAGTACAAATTAATTATTGAACATTTTTGTTTACATACAAATTATGAAATATTTTCAATTTTTTTAATAATTATGCAATTTTATTAAAATAATCTTTAAAAAAATTACTTTAAAATTAATAAAAAATATCTTAATTTAAACATGATCGTTGTTTTTAATGGTTTAGGGTTTAGGGGGTTGTGAAATGATGAAATTGCGATTTCTTTCGATAAAAACAAAGTTAAAAGAGAGGATTGATTTCAGCTAATTCTAGGCTGAGATTTGGTGATCAATTTTTTAAAAGATGACTTGAGGAATACTTTGCCACTAGCCAATTACTTAATATTTTTCTACAAAATTTTGTTGGAAAGTTACTTAATAATAAGCAAAATATTTTGAAATATATAAAACTTTAACCTCTGAAATCTCTAAAAAAATTAATTTTTCCCGTCGTTAACTCATTTGCTGGATTTAAGATTCGCACAATATTTTATTTACTTACAATATTATTACGATTTCATCAGAAACTATTTTTTATTATTTTTGAAAATGACGAAGTGGCAGCTATTGTCTAAATTACGCAGACAAGATTTGCTATAAACATCCGAAATCTTAACCGTGCATGTAGTTGAGTTATTTAAATTACTCTAAGTGCAAAAAAGAATTGTTAATTCTAATCCTAATTTAGTTCGTGCATCAAAACACATTTTTTTCGCTCAAATCTTAAAACTTAAGGTTTTTTTTTTATTGCTTATTGAATAGCTCTAATACTGTTTTAATTTAACATAGAAAGAAAAATGTTGAGCTGCACCTTTCATGAAAGACAGAAGCTTAAATTGAGCTCAATTTTTAAAACTCGGTTGATATCAATTCCATGTTCAATATCTATATTTTATATAATTATTATGTACAACTCTACAAACTTTTTACATATTTTTGATTTTGTTTCCACCACTTAAATTAAATTGTCCCCTACTGTGTTTTTATATCTATATTTCATATTGTGCTCCATAGTTTAAAGAACAACTTCAATTGGCATACTTCATTCCTGATTATGATAAAATAAGGTTTTGTTTTTTGTTGTTGTAAATATGTTGCAAATATGTTGCAAATTAATGTTCTTCTCACCAAAAACATTACATAAATATACGAATACTTCCTACAACACTTAATCATTGCCACTTTAGATAATTAGTTTTCAATGTAAATTTATAATTTCATGTTTGACAAGTTTTTTTAAACTCAAGTTTTATTTTTGCTAATGTTAAATATTATGCTTGGCATGTTTTAAGTTTTACACAAAATAAATCAATTGCCCTGTTCACCTAATTGATATAAATAAAGTCTTCCTACGTGGATTCAACTATGTTTTGAATTCAGTAAAACATAGTCTTAAGAAATTGTTGAACTTTATAATCCCCGTAATCACATTATGGTAGATAGAAAAATCACTATTTTATTATTATATATAGTATCGTGATTTTGGATCGTTAATCTAATACTTATACGAGTATAAAAGATACGTACAGGAAAAATTTTTATGGTACCTGTTTACATGGCCAGAAAATCTGGGCTACTGAATAATTGCATGTGTACTCTCAAAGAGATATCTCAATCGTGGTTTTATCGCATTTTTGATAATTTATGTTGTCTATTAAGATAAAACTAAAGTTGTTTAGTATATTTGCTTAAATACCAGCCAGACGCCAGCACTTACGGATTATATAAAAGAAAACTACTTTGAAGACTATGTGTCACTTTAGTTAGATTTGATTAAAATTGTATGTACGCATATAACCTGACTATCATCTTAGCTTTAATATTTTTCTATTTATTTTTTATCGTTTTTTTCTATTGTTTATCTAAGCTAATAACACATTCCATTCTTCTTATACATTAAAAGAAAAAAAGGTATCAAACACCTAATTCTTAGATTTTTTTTAAACTTGTTCTAAAATTCTTTTCGGAAATGCAACTTTATCTCTAAGTTTGGTTATAGTTACTTGAAATTTTTATATTAAAAAGATATCTAAATGACAGGTAATCGAAAACTCAACCAGCTACTCTATTCGGTTTTACATAAAAATTGCATAATATTTAAACTATGTATCAGAGTCTAAAATTTTTCACAAAATTATGTTTCAACTCACTCAACGTCTAATATCATAAACTTTGCTTCGTTATTGCTCCCATTAGATAAAGTTTAAGTTTCATGGCGCCATTTGAATATTTTTTATCTAAACATTTATGTTTTATTTTTGTTATACATCAAAGCTCTTGAATATAAAAAAAATAATAAATATGGACTTTTAAATTCTGCGATTATGTTTGCACACCAAATGTGTTGAAAATGGAATTGATTTAAAATTTTCTGACTTAATTTACTTCACAGGTACTTGATCACAACTTTAATGCTGGAAAAAGAGAAATAAACTCAATGATTCTTTTTAGTATTTTTTTAAACAAATAAATTTCTAATTATAAAAAAATTAAGCAAAAGAAACAATTAATCACATAAATCTTGACTATGATTTTTACCAATTTTAAGAGTTTAACGAATTTCTTTTTTTGTTTTGGAAAAAGGGATTAGGACTCATTTTGGTCCATCTATAGATCCATCTCTGATTATTTCTCTCGATCCTACTTATATACAGGAAAATTTTATGCAAATTTGCTACTTTATTTGTATCATCTGTTATTACGATCACAATGATCGTCACTTAATGTCTACATTTATTTTGGTTAGAAGGCTCTGATACTATAAGCTCTGCTTGGTCATAGTCCTTATGGCAAGGGACTTCAGGCGACTTCAATGGATGTTTGATAGTGCAGGTTATCGCTTCATACATTGGAGTACCAACTGTTGATAAATCCAATGCAGACGAGAGAAGTTGTGTGCTGAATCAAGTCGCACAAATGTATAAAGTCATTAAGTCACTTGAAGTTGTTTCCATAGTAATCGTGGGCCTAAAGGAACAAGCATAGTGGACTTTTTCTTAAGATAACTTTCTATTTGAATAATTTTGCTGAATTCAGATATAAGAAAAGACACCATTTCCTGTGGGATTTTTCAAGTCTTATTTACCAAATTTATGGGCAAAATATTGTACGCTTAATTCGATTAAACTAAAAGTCTGTAACTAGTAGTGATGTATCCCTGCGTCAGAAAAATAGTTAGCTCTAAAAATGAAAAGTGGGTTTTCTTCAAACGTAGGTCAAACGCTAAAGGAAAATTAAACTCCCACTCTCAAAACGGGCATAAGGGTAACAGAATTAAACATTAGGATCACTTATACTAGAAATACAATATTATTTTATAAAAACTCTATAAGATCTAATTGAAAGTCTTTTATAGAACTCTTTTGCTCTTTCTCTTTCTTTGGAAAACTTTGTAATAATAATATCTACTTAATATTTTTCTTTGACTTTTATTTTTGGTTAAATTCCTTTTTATCCTTATTTCATTGAAGAAATACTTCAAACGTCAGTCAATCTCAATTGTATGTTTCGTTGTCGAAAACAAAGTCTTTTGCCGAAAACCAAATAAATTTGCTTAAGGCAATCACGCAGGTATTACTAAATTGTTTGTAATTCTTATTGTTTGAAAAAATTAAGTGTAATCATTAAATTCTACATTCTTTTTTAAAGTTGGCAAAATTGAAAAATAATTTAGCAATTAAATTAGTTCCATAGCACTTTTCAATCTTCAAGTACCTGAATTAGTCTTTTTCGAAAGTCTCAAATTATACCAAATATAAAATTTTTTTCAATTTTTTTAAAAAAAACTGATAATATTGTTTCCTTTTTGTGTGTCATGAGTTTAATGTAGAATTCACTTTTAGTTCCTAAGAACCAAAGTAAAAAATATATGATCATTAATTTGAGTTCAACGACACGCACAATTTTTGCCTTAAGATAATTCTTTGCTATCCATTATTTTCCTAACCATGGATTGATTTTATTTCAATATTCGTGTTAGATATATTCAATTTAAATACATTCCAAGAAATTATATACACTTAATCGATTCAATCTTAAATTAATCCTCCAATTTTTGTTGTTGTTATTCTGCCTATTCCACAATTTAATTTATGTAATTCGGTTAATTGACTTATTCATGTGCGCGTGTCCTATTTAATAGATACTTGCAGATTGTAAATAAAGCAGAAATAAGATATAGTAATTTGTGTAATCTCTATCCTGTACCGCATTCTTAGTGCCATCAGGGAAATAGTAGTTTCTATAGAAAGCAATTATAGGTTTTAATTACGGTCAATTGGATAACTTTATCATCATCTGCTCTGGGACAGATGTCTGCTTCAATTTGAATATTAATTAGTTTCTTCAATTCATTCGATTTGATTTTTTTTTTTTTGACTTTTTTGTGTCTTCTACACATCATGTAAAAGCTTTGCTTTATTTTACTTCAGCACTCCGTTTAACAGAGATTGTTGAGAAAGTTGCAAATTTTATTAAAATATGATCTCGTCTTCTTTTAAAGTGTTTAAACTTCCAAATACGGAAATACGTTATTAAAATTTTTTAATCAGAACTCCTCCTTAAATTGGAAAAATCCTATTTAAAAACTAACAATGAATCATCAAAATTGTTATGATAAATTTGTTCCACTAAAAGCAAAATAGGTTTAAAATGCATTTTCACTGGAAAGTTATAACGTTGAATTACTAAAATTGGCACCATATAAAAAACTAGTGCTTAGAGTTTGTATATTGTAGAAAGACACATTTTGTAGCAAAAGCTTAGCCTTTAATTTTTCCCCTGGTTAAAAAGTGTAGTAATTGCTTTGTACGCTCTGTGTGTTTTGTTGAAAAGAATGAAAATTTACCATTTTAATAAAGAAAAATTTGTAAGGATTTAATAATAGGTTTTGAAGATACGAGCCAATAATGAAAAGATGAGCTAAATAACAGGTTTTTTCGAATTCAGCGACCCCAAATTAGTCCAAAAAGCACCTTTCTTTTAAGGCACACGAAAATGACCCAAAATTCGTCGACTAGTGAATCACTCTAGACAAACTCTTTGTAAACAATGCTAACACTAGAATAAAAATATTAGTAAAAGTCTTACCTTCTTTGATAAACCTTTTGCTGACACTTTTTAGCTCAAATAATTCACCAGTAAGTATGAATTTCCTCTTACGTAGCCTCTCTCTGTCCAAAAGATTTTGAGTACAACAAGACAATCTTGTTATTCGTGTATGGAGGCTCTTTGAAACTTCAATAATAACCTAAAACCGACTTTAGACATGTCAAACCGCTACGGCTAATATTGTGTTTTCACTGGAAGATTGCTAATGTTGAATTATTAAAATCGCCCCATATAAAAAAAGTGGTACTACTACTGGGTCTTTAGTATTTTGAAGATTAGTTATTTTTTTTATGTGAAAAATTTGTTCGTTTTTTCAAAAGTTGCAACATGAATAATTCAATATTAGCAATTTAGCCAGTGAAACTGCAATATAAATAACAGCTGCGATCATGGACTATCAATTAAAATGGGGTGGTGTTTAAAGGTAATATCAAGGTGAAGCTTACAGAAATGCGAAAAAAATATTCAAAGCAGCATCGTGAAGCCTAACGCAGACCAAAACGACAGTAGTAGCGGCAGTTACGGTAAAACAATATTTGACTAAATAAGTTAAAGTGGAAAAGGAATTTTATTTCAAATATGTATTTGAGATTATTTGCACATAAATAGCTTACAGTGTGATATTCATGTGTTATTACTAACAGCTTGTGACGTGTGTTACCAGAATGTTTTTATCTAAAAAGAATTATAAGTTTGTAGTGGATCAAACAAAAATATTATTAATATTTATAGGATTTTTTGGTACTAATTTCTTTATCAAGGCTTACTGAATATTATATGGCTGAGGTTCTTGTTTTAGCGATAGATTTTGTTCCTCATTGTTAATTTATTTTTAACCATCCAGCAACTTATCTCGCTTCGCTTTTGGTGCAATCCATATTTATCGCATATTTGTCTCAGGACTTTTGAATGCTAAAACGGGCTCCACTGCCATCGCCGATTCTGAACAAGGCCTTAAAAAGCCTTGTTTTCAAATACATGCCTAATGGTGCCTTTTCACGACATACAATATTGGGCATTTTTTGCCTAAAGGTTTGTATTTCTAGAAATCATTTTGATTGTTGGTTAGGAGTTACACATTTGAGTTATTTTTGCAACTTTTCAGGAGTTATCTTTAATTTAATTCTATTTAAGGTACAACTGGTTTCTGATATTTATGATTAATACCTTTAGGAATTTTCTACCCTGCTTTAACTGGTTGAGGTTAAGTGATTGTTGAGAACTGTAAAAATGTACTGCTAAAATAGTTTACATATTTGACTGTCTTAAAGTGCGTTTGTTTTTGTTACTAAGGCTGAATAAGAACCCAATAAATGTTTGCCGTTTTATATAAAATTTGAAAAAAATTCAAAGAAAGGATTCAATAAATCCAATAAGTGAGCTACATATTGTTGCTTAAATACCCTACAGGAAAAACCCACATCAAAATATTCAAACATATAAATAACGGCTGCATTGTTCCCATTGTGAAAAAACACCTCATTAAAGAATTCTTATGATATTATTCGATTGTCTGATATTCTGGAGCTAATATTTGTACTTGATACAGGTAAAAAAAACCAATAATAATGTTTTATTTATAAAAATTTCGCGATTCTAACCGTGCTGTAAATCAAATGTTATTCTTTTATTGGGAAAAGAATTACAGCATCACGACCGTAACTATCTCTTTAACTTCGGAGTACAAGTTATAAGGCTGCTGTTTGATAGTTTTTCGTGCAATCAGAAATCCACATAACTTGCAGCTGTAATCACAATGTGTGTGGCCTACATCATTTCATTGGCTTAGAAATTTTTATAGTTATAGCTGCTTAGATATGCTCATATGTATGGTATATATTGTTAGATAAATACTCTTCATTAGATCACTATTCACTTGGCTCTAAGCTAACTGTATATATATGTATATAAATTCAAAGTTAGAATGCCGCTGACTACCAGTTAGACAATTGTTAATATCTTTGTTACAACATGTAGGTTTGACTATTATGTTAAATAAAAGAAAAGTAATGGCTATCTTGCAGCTCAGGATATCCTGAGCAGTTTGCTTAAATTTTCTTGTAGATACCAATACCGAATATTTACTTATTGTTAATTATATTGAATAGAAGTAATGAAAAATACAAGAAAAAAAGAAAGGCTGAAGTTTAATTTTCCGTTTCGTCAAATTTAACAGCAAGATAATTTTGGTGATCAATTTTGTTTACTAGAAATGCGATCGATCTATCATTTTCAGTAATTCTTTCCTCAAAGAAATATATAATCTAGATTCCCATAATTTGTGCTTTATCCTTTTCTTTTGCTTCCATAAAACAATTGATTTAAGCACACACTGTTTTAGTTATCCTAGAAAATAAAATTAAGTGGAGTAAATTGAACCACATTTATTTGTTTAACCGGTGGAAATAACTCCGACTGCTGTTGTCTTTCTTCAAGCTGAATACATGAATTTCAAAAACGTTTATAATTTTATATTCTTTTGCACTTATAGATGAAGTCTTACCAGTCTTCAGCCGCTATTGTCATAAAAGAAACTTCAAGCAAAATATTTGCTTTGGATAAACTTATAAGATAGTGTATGTAGATAGCCATTGGCTTCTATGCAAATGCAAGAAGTAAAAAAATACGTTTAGTTTTGAGAGAAATCCAAAAGGAACAGAGTATATCACATTTCCTTCTGCAGAAATTTGCGTTAGCGAATTAAAATAAGAAACATAAATATGTTGAAGAACTAAATAAAATTTGTACATTGATCAATACCAATGACTTGACGACAACTCAGAGTAATTAAAACATAAAAATTTACAATTGATCCTAAATAATAATAGAAATAGAATTTTGAATAACAATAAATAAAAGCTTTCAATAATAAAAAAATTTAACTATAAAATTACTACAAAACTGTCAAAATTAAAATTCAAGCCTACCCATACGGACCAATAATGCAGTAAAAATTAAACGACAGTCTAAACAACTTTTTTCTGTGGAATTATTTCATGACTTTATGTTTTTCTTAAAACTAGCCCCAGGCTCTTATAAAACCTGTGATGAATAATTTCGTCCCAAAAACTGAGCATTAAATAAATCAAACTAAAGGAACAAAACTGAAGCCAAAACAAAAGATTTTACAATTGAAAAAAGGAAAATATATGCAACAGCTAAATATGCTCTAAAAATAGTATAATAGGTCAACCCACAAGAAAAATAATCAAATAAAACTAAAAGTTCCTTTATTTCGCCGATTACTCATTGCTGCATTAATGTTCCATTTTTGGCAGTCTTTAGAAATTTTTTGAACGCAAACGTCTTTTTGCTAAAGACGTGAACTGTGCATTATTAACCTAAAAAATAGAGGAAATGCCCAAAACACACATTTTAACAAAAATTAAGGCTTTTAAATATAATTTTTGGAAAGTTATATTTGATAAATATTTCTAAAAATGGCTCTATACGAAAATATTAGTAATGAGCGACATATTAAATCAAATATTTTGTTCAAAAATATTTCTAAAACATTCAAATAAAATCAGATATGATACCTGACCTGATATTAAAAGGATATTTAAAGGGTGCATTGATTTAAAAATTTAAAAAAATCTATGTTCAAAATATTCTTTTAAATTTTCAAGTTAATTAGAATAAAACTCTCAGAGATAGAGTTTAGGGAACTCTGTGTTGCTGACAATTTTCAATCCCGTTTTTCTCAAAATTTAATTTCGAAGTCGATTGCAATGATTTCCAAAAAAATAATTAACAGATCTTTTTCAAATTTCGCACACTTTCTCAATATAAGACTAGTGCTTGAATAAAGAATTTTTGAAGTATTTTGCTGGCCTCCAGTTTCTCAGAGACCCTTCACTGGCCTGCTTTGGTATCTTACTTTATTAAAAGTGTGCTTATAAGCAAAACTATTCTTTTAAGCCTTTATATTTTAGCTTATCTTTTCATCCAAATGTATTAGAAAGCGATTCAAAACTAAAATACACATAATAAAATATATTTTGATCAACTTCATTAAATCAATCGGATTAAGTGAGATAATTAAGACACCATAAAAAATTATTTATTATTTTCCCAACTTTTCAATTTGTAATATTTAAAAATTTTACTGTCAATAGGACAAACATTCAAAGAAAATCAAAGAGTTAACTCTTTTAGAAATATTTCAAATGATTAATTGGACATCTGTGTAATTTATTTAATTATGTATTCTACTGAAAAGCAGTAAAATGAAAAAATATCCATCAAATGTAAAGTTCATTTATCTAAAAAGATGTATACAAAAATAGAATGATCTTATCCACAGTAATTTATGTGAAATAAAAAACTAATTTACATCATCGATTGATGGTTTTGTATTGAAATGTAATATTGCATAATCAATACTATGACAACAGGTTGATAGATGCATTAGGCCAATAACAAATGTATTTTATGAAAGATGTGATGATTGCTTCGTCAGTAAGTGTCATTTAAGAGAAGAAAACGAAACAACAACAATAAATATGTTATAGTTGGTTAAATCTGTTATAAACCTAATAACATATACTTCCCATCAGACAAGTTGTTAATTGCTGATAACTTTTAAAGTGAATTCATTTTAAGCCTCATTAAAATTTTCTAACATTGCAATTACTTATAGAAAATAGCGATGCCATAGATAAAAAATTATTGAAAGCTACGAACTCTAGCACTTTTTTAAATCAGACAGCTGTCCACCTGCTGCTGCTCATGAAATAATTTATTTTTAGATAGAAAATTTATAGAAAAACCCCCCTGAGGTTTATTTCTGAGTTAATAAGAAATGTAAATATGTTCATTTTATGTGAACTTTTACCAATTAAATTCCGAATGAAGGAATCTCATTGATATTTAAATTTATTAAATTTCTAAAATTTTAATACTATAGAAAATATGGGCCTAATACTTGTATGAAAATGTATCGTGAGTCAATTAGCAAAAAACTGTAATAAAAGTTAAATACTGTTAAAAACACGAAATACTTTTACGACTGTATTGGAATTTTCTGATATTTAAAACAACAATTAGAGAAAATGTGTTAATTTCAACATGACGCCTGAATTGACGTTGCTGACTGATTGAAGCATTCAATAAAGTGCTCTAAACATTCTTTTCTACTCTCTCAAGGTTTGGCCCTCATGAAGAGTTTACTATTTATTATTCATACCATTGCATAGCACTAGAACCTTGATCGTGGTCTTAATGGAACCGGCTTTTGATTGTGCGAATTGTTGACTTCATATATTTGAGTAACAGGCGTCGATAAATCCAACACCAATGGGAAGTCAAATGTAAAAAATCACTAAAATATGCTTGAAGTCACTTCCATACGGACCAAGACAGTAAGGTATTTGCGAATGCTTTACTTATAAAAATTTTCCCTGTATCAGGCTCGATAGAAAGGTATTTTCTTTAAGAAATAGAAAAAACAACAACAAACAGCTATTGATTTGTTACCTATACTTGCCTTTTGATCGCAAAAAGTTTTCGTCGAGAAGATCAAAACCTTTTATTTTCTACAAAATGCCACCACACTAGGAGAGGAATTTTGGAAAGACATAGGATTTTGAGATTGACTTTCTATAGAAAAAGTCAAAAGGCATAATTCATTTTGTATTTCAAAAAGAATCTAGTATTTTCATTAAATAGAAGTAATTTTTTCCCTTCTAAACTATGTGCCTGAAATCGTCATTCATTAAAATTATTTAAAAATTATATTTTTATGACAATTGAAAATTTCTCAACCAAATAATAATTTATTTATTTAATCACAAAAGTACAACTTTGGCGCGTGCACTTTGACTGATTACCATAAATGATACCCACGCAAATGTCTATCCAAGCTCGCTAAAAAAATTTTTAATTTATAGATAATCTAGAAGAAACCGGCTTAAACGACATCCAAGGAAATGTTATATTTGGTTTGTAACTAACGATAGTCATTTAAATTGAAATATGGTTTTTTATTTACAAATCAGCTGGTAATTCAACTGAAAACATTTTAACCGGTTTCTATAGTAGATAAAAATTTTCATGAAACATCCTTTTAAATTTGCTAAATAATAGTAAGTGCATGTAGTCCTATGATGAGTCATTTGGGTTGCTTTAATAACGATTTAAATTAAGGGTTAATTCGGTGAAAAAAAGGCATGCTTTCAAGGAAATATAGATAGTTTTAGTTTATTTAATTAATTTTTATATAATAACAGAATATTTGAATCATATTCTGAATTTTCATTTTAAAATTTTAATAAAAGAGGAAATGGCGGTGTCTAGGTGTCTAGAGGTGCTTTTAAAAAAAGTTGCGGTGTTCATCATACCTCGCAACAGAATTATCTTAAACTAAAAAAACATTATGTATTTATCAAAGAAGATGTTTTTTGAGTTAACAACAAGGGGTTTTTTTTCGATTTTTCAATTTGTTGTAGCCTTTTGAAGTCAAAATACCGATTTTTGCTTTAAAAATCAACTTATTTGTTATTGTAAAACTAAAAATTATTTAAAAAAAAGCTCTCGTTATTACCTGGTAAAATATGTAAAGAAGTAATCTGCGAAATTTCAAAACGATCAGTCTTGTAGATTTTGAGTTCCAGGAAAACGTTTAAGATTTTGCTTACCCATTCCTTGCTGTAAAACAAAAGACGCTCAAATGCTCATAACGTTGTCAATTTTATTCCAATCAATTAGAAATTTTGACACAATATTTTGAAGATGTTATACATTAATTCAGAACAATAAAAGGAATGAAAAAAAAAGTTAAATACCGTCCAATACTTTAGCATAATACAATAACTTCGTTCAACCCAATATTGAATGACTAAGAGGATCCGAACTCCTAGTCACCAATAAAATTGGGTCTATATTTGGCATTGACTATTGTCTATATGATAAAATTGTAAAATGTATCAAAAACCCCTTTTAGATTAACAAAAATCCACCTTGAGTTTTCCTTAAGATATCACATATGCCACCAAAAGTTTTGGATTCATCAATCCAGTCCGTATGTATATTTAAGTATAAATTTGAACAAACACAAAATGAAAAAGTAAAATTTCTTTAACACAAGATTTTTTTGTGATTTTCACAGTGTTTTAAAAATAATACAATTTACAATTAAATTTTATAGCTTTTCTCTGTGTAATAAATTTCAAGTTTAGTTGCCAAGTAATAGATCACAGAGTTTTTTTTTATAGTTTCATGAAACTAAACTTTCTAACCACATCATTTATCAAAAAACTAAGCTGAAATGTCAAAGAGATGAGAATAAATTTTAATATGGTAGTAGAGTACGATTTTATTCCGATATAGACCTTTTTCATATTAAATTTTATTTTATGATATGCTCGTGGATTTTAATGATCCGTTTAACTGAATTAAGTGTCCGTTTTGTTTATAAGTTGAGCACTTCACTAATCCTCTCTCTTTCTCTCTCTCACTGTGTTCTTCTATTGCTGGAATAATTATTACATTACTTTATTCGAATTACAGGTTAGATACCAAACAACATGTAATCTGATTTTAGTAAGATAATTTCATCTGGTTTGCAAAGATTAATATTTTTATGGTAGTTATACGGTCTGGTTTTCACATAGATAATTAAGCCACAACTCATATTAAATAATGATATGATCATGGGACATGTAAAATTTTTCTTAGCAGCAAAATGTAGATTAAGACTCTGCTATACTTTCTTTTGATACGTAAATCGTAAATGCATCCGCACCAGCTTTTCAGTTTGGAATACGGGTTAAGAGAACTTTATTGTGTTGCAACACGACAAAGTATAGTGAGAAGTACGATAAATTTGCCAGGGAAATCGTTATTTCTTAATTTTCTATATAAAATTTTATCCTCATACACATGCAAAATTAGCTTATGAAGAATTCTAATACTTTCCAGCTGTCAAATTTGTTCGGTGTTATTTTGTAACGGAGCTTGTTTGTTTTAAAAACCAAATTTTGTCAACGGGATTCTTATCAGATTCCCGTTGGCAAAGTTAAAGAGAAAACAAGTTGTTTTTGATGGCATCAGTAAGTAAGGAAATTTTTTGATGGTCAGAGGTGAATTTAACGCAAAAAAATGCAAATCGCACAAAATTAAAAAGAAGCAGTAATATTTCAAGTTTATATATGTTTGAATAAAGTTTGAGTGCTAAAAAACATATTGTAGAGTTAATAAAGGAGTTGAGTAATTTCATAATGAATAGAAAAATAATAAAATAGAACAAATTTAAACATTTGAAATATAAATTAATTTTATATACTATTGGACTGAAAATTATTTAAAAACAAAACACATTAAGTGTTTCCTTAATTTATATTAAGATATTTTCTACGTTTCATATCAGTGAACATCTTGAAACATCTTGAGTTTTAGCCCTTATTTTACTGAAAGAATTGTTAATGTTGCAGGTATAGTAAAGGAAAGGAATATTAATGCTTGAGAAGAATCAGAATGAAAGCCATAGAATTATAAATTTAAGGAAAAGAAATCTTTATATGCAACTATTATGTACCTTAACGCCATATTTTCCTTTTTATTTTTAACTGAATACTTTTTTGTAGCCTCATACAAAAACTTGAAGAATGTACTAGCATATGAGTTGCAAAATTTAATTGGCTTAAGGAATATATAGAGAAAAAATACCTAGAAGATTTATTAACTAAAAGCCGATTGCGTTACAACTATAAATAAAAAGAGAAAGAAGCAATTGTAGTTTAGCGGCCAAGATGTACTGCCACCACTAAAAACAGATCGTTGTGCTTTTTGACTCCCATGTTATATTCTAAAACTTATTCAAAGGTCTTTTTCCAAAACCAAATCATTATTAAGGATAATTCATGCGCTTTACGATTTTAAGATACTTGCTGAAGAAGAAGCTACATTCCCCTGTTCAATATAACCTTCCTGCCCTCAGAAAGTTGGTTTTTAGGCGTTTATTCGAACTTTTACAATTAATAAAATCTACAGCTTGCCGTTATTCTTTTCACAGATATTTTTGTCACTTTATCAATGAAAACCTTGACTTTGACAAATACTTTTTTCTTAAGTTCCATTTTTCTATTAGAGTTTTCTTGAGTAACATTACAGATGCACAACACATTTGACACATTTACAAACTTCTGTGGGCGAAAAATTTAACTTTTATAACAAAACAGCGAATTTATTTCAATAATTTTTTAAAACTATTTAAAATTATTATGTCAAATTCACAAAGTGTAACATTTGATTTACAAAATAAATAAATAAGGAAGAAATAGTGTTATGTAGGCTAATACAAGTGACGATAATTGGGTTACTTATGCATGTACATAATTCAATGGATAAAATATAAGTTTTAAATCTCATAAATCTATTCTACCCTCAATTACCAACAAGAAAAATCGTCAGTTAGACGCCACTTAATTTATTTTTTTATACTAATGACGTCATTCAAAACAATATCGTTACCCAAGTATTACAAAAAAGCGTTGGCTGTTTCAAATCATGAATGAAAATGCACACATATACGCGTAGGTGTTTCCTGTTTGAACAATAATTGCAAAATGTCTTATTCCAATTGCTTAGCATATAAAGATCAGTAACTAGATTTTGCTTTTATTTCTTTGGATTCTTTTCAATTTTATTAATAAAGCCAATTCAAAATAAAATAAAAAAGATGAAGAAAAACAAAACAAAAAATAAATTTTTCTTAAGGTCATACCTTAAGGTGCTGGATTGGTTATTATTCATGCTTGTCACGTGTGCTTCTTGTTTGGTTACTTTAAATATTCAAAATCCTACGCAATATTTTCCCATTCATGTTCTCAAGTTGATCTTTACATGCTTGGAGACTGTATAGCAGGTGTCAGTGTATAAATTTAACAAATCTAGTTAAAGAAAATATATCGTTCAATTTGGTTATTACAGATTAATAAAATTAAACACGAATATATCCTATGCTATTTGTTATTCCTAAGAATTATGGATAACTCTCCTTTTAGAACTAAATAATGGGATATTAAAATTTATAATTTGTGAACATTTGATAAACTAATAAATAATTGATGCCTGTGAGACCGTCGACTTTAATGTTGCTCATAGAATTCATTTAAAATTGAAACAGTTAAATGCAATTTCTCGTAGTTAATGGTTAAAGTTGCCCTGAAAACTGTGATATGGGTGGGTGTGTTAGAGATGAGCACTTTATAAATTAATAAAACCTTATTTAATAGGACACGATCACTTAACTTTTGCATTTGATATTATTTTTATCATTGACTATTTCCTTTGGATATACCACCTTAAAGCAATTTATAATCCTAAGGCTGTCATCAAAATGAGAGCTAAATGTAGTTGGATGAGATTAAATTAAATTGCGTTCAATTAACTAGTAAAATTATTGTATTAAATCAATATTATTAAAAAATCAGCGGTATTCAATAAAATAAAATGATAAGTTCTATGAACCTAAAACTGGCTTATCGAATATTGTCAGCCTTAGAATCTGGATGTCAGTAGCTTAACGTCGAGATTTTACGACAATACCCTGAGACTATTTAAATATTATGCACGGTAATATTAATGACTTCAGAGAATAGTCTTCATCCATTGTATAGTAGAGAATCCATAGTAGAGAATGAAAGATAATACAGAAAAAATTTCAATAAACAAAGACTCACGAAACTTTCACAAAAAAATCATAGATTTTATTGCAAATTATCGAAAAACTATTCTAAAAATTGCAAGAGATTCTTTAAACATCAGTAAAGAAACAACCCTCATTATTATTCTTATTACTTCTATTTAGGCTAAATTATTGAATGATTGAAAATGGCAGCTCATACTTGGGCGATAGCTTAAATTTTTGAAATTCGAAATTCTCCAAAGTTTCTGAAATCAAATTTTTGTGCTTTTAGTACAATCCCAAAACCAATTATAGCAATTATAGCTTTGCATTTTGATCAGTATTATTTTCATCCTCCTGGGTGTTTCTGGAAGCTTCTTCAAGTTTTTTTAAATGAAGCTTTTTCCGCCTTTCCAGTCGCCCACCATCCCAGCCGCCACAATGGTTATACTTTATGGAAATACTTTCTTCAAATATTTTGTTTGGCAACGGCTAATCATTCGATTTCAAAAATTTTTTAACAAGTACTCCTGCAGTAAAAAATAATTATTTAATTAATTCATCAAATAAAAATCGTTCATTATCATAATTAAAGTAATCTTCAATATACCTTTTATAACTTTATAAAATTGAGTCTCAGTAAGTGTATAATTTTTTTTTTTTTTTATAAAAATCTACATCTTTTTTAGCTTTTATTTTTGCTGATACTTCATTATCAGTCGAGTAAACATATGTTTGATAATGTAATTTCTCGATTAGTTTCCCAGCATCCTCGTAGAAACCTACGAACAATCGATTAAATAGTCGAGAAATTAAAAATATTGATTTTTAACAATATTCGACACACAAATCTACCCAAATACCCAAATAATGAATTATCATCGCTTTGCCTAATGTGGGCCTGATAAGGCACAAGTAAGGTGTGTCTAAGTAAGGCTAGCCTAGTTCGTGCCGAACTGATTCTGTGGCATACCTAACTACATTTTTAGACGGGTATTTTTACTTCAAGTTTACTTAATCGCAAAAAAAAGTAATATTTTTACTCCTTTTACTTTAGTTCAGGAATAAATTAAAAACATATTGCAAAGTCATATAAAATTTGAAAAAAATAGGAAAACACAACTCGATGTGTAAAAATTTATAAGACAAGTTTGAGTTTTACGGTAGCTCCCGAATTAAAATTTTTTTTAAAAAAATTATGCGATACTTTTTCTTCCCGAAATAAATATAATTAGCTACATTTTCAATTTTGCTTGTTCCTAGTCAATTATATCTTCCTACTTGGGTCAAGGAACCTATTAAACGTCCAATAATAATACTAGCATATCTTTGTTTTAGCATAAAATTTGATAATAAAAAAAAAATTCTCGTATAGCATTATTACATTCAAATGCTGTATGTTCCATATGGTAACAGTATTCGCTGCGTTCTATTTATGACAACATAGCCGTTTACAGCGAAATAAAATCATAGCATTTTCATGTTTCTTATGGAAAATATAGGCCAGAGACAGGTAATTCAATACTTTTTAAGTCCATGTTGTTAAACGTACTCATACTTCAACACATAGCCTACAAATCTATAAATAAAAATTATACTATAGCAATGCTGTTTAGTTTGATAAATCTTTAGAGACGCTAAAAATTTAATAATAAATAATAATAATAATAAGAAAAAACGAAATATATCGCGTTAACGCACTTATCGTATTTTAATTTTTCTTTGCGTTTGGTGCCATTTCACGATATGCTCAATTCATTCATAAACAAGCGTGACCAGATTTTAGTAGAAGGATGCAGCAATAACAGCAGCAGCCGGCAGTCTAGCTGTGGGTCTCTTAAGTGGTTACGAACGTGCTTTGGCTAGAAATAAGTTTTAGTTCAATAATTTTAAACGTCATGCGCTAATAGCTTTCATTCATTTCGTTTTTTTCTTTTTTTAGTTTTTTGTTGATGTAAGGAAAGTTAGTGGGAAGGAAATGGGTGACTAAAAGATATTGCTTTTAGCTAAAATTCAATTTGAATTGCAAAATATTTAATGTTTATTGGTTTTCATGGTCATCAAGCCGAAGTAAGTTGAAAGCTTATTGAATTGGCCGACTATTTGTTGATAATTTTAAGACATTAGATTGTAACAAACCACTGTTTTATGACAGAGGTTAAATGATTTGTCATTTTTAGCTAATCCCAGAAGTTTACTGGCATATGGTAAGAAAACAAAATGAATAATAAATATTCTTGAATAATTGAAAAAAGTAGTT
This sequence comes from Acrocera orbiculus, assembly GCA_947359355.1. NCBI lineage: Eukaryota > Metazoa > Arthropoda > Insecta > Diptera > Acroceridae > Acrocera > Acrocera orbiculus. Next base: position 20,168,047 of record OX375757.1, read on the forward strand.
AGTGGCTTTAATTTATTTCTACTACAATAGTTTACATCACGATTGAAAGCTCTCCTTTTTTTTCTACGTTAAAAAATTCATTTTCTTTTTTATCCAATTTTTCATTTGAAAAAAGAAATAATTTCATTTATTTAATTTAATTTTTCAATTCTGCTTGAAAAAAAAAATAACGATTTGGATACCTCAAAAGTTTCCATCAAGAAAATTTTTCGTTGATCTAAGAATTAATCCAAAGATTGAGGCTGAGCATACAATCTAATATGCCTCATGTGTACTTGTGCTTCAGTTCTATTTAGACTTTTGAAGGCTTGAAGAAAGTGACTATAATCAAGAATATGTATAAAATACCTATTAAAACCATTTTCGGTCAGGCCGCACTCCCACCAAACAAAATTCCACTCAAAAATAATAAATGGAGGGTTACAAAAAATATAGCTAAGTGGAATTAAGATTTTAAAAGTAGAATTCTTCTATAAAATAAGGAAATTTAGCATGCCGAAGATTTAGCATAGGGTGAAAAAAAATATCTACTTTCCAACTGTATTTTTAAGACAAGTTCATGTTAAGGAAAGCAAGGTACTTTATCCTTTACATAGTTTGAGATCAGAAAGATAGAAGGTGGCTTAAATGATACTTCGGCTTAGACGAGACAGTTTAAAATTAATTTGCAAGTCGCAGTGCATTCATTTCTCAAACTGCTCTACTATCAATCACATAAATAATAATATTTAAGGAGCAAAAAATAGAGGTTGTAAATATTATTATGAAAATTTAAAACCACTTGAGTGAACTCCTCTGGTGCACACTTAAAAATTCTTTCCCAGTCTGTTTTTGATTTTAATTTTAAAAATCTTCCCACAACCAAACAAAAGCTACACTTGTGATCAGCCAGTAATTCTAAAGGGAAATCATAAAAGAGAAAATCTATTTTAAAATTAATTAAAAAGACAGAAAGATTAATTTATTTATAACCTATGATTATTTTTTTTTGTATTCCAGAATGTCACTGTAATGCACACGGATCAAGAAGAAAATTATGCGATAGAAATTCAGGCCAATGTATTTGTCACGTAAATGTAACCGGTAGAAGATGTGATAAATGTCAACCCGGAAATTGGAATCTTACTTCCGGTGAAGGTTGTCGAAATTGTCAATGTGATTCACTTGGAGCAAAAAGTATCGAATGTAATCCATGGACTGGTCAATGTGATTGTAAAATAGGTGTTGAAGGAAGCAATTGTGATCGATGTCAGGAAGGCTTCTATGGTCTTTCAAATCATGGATGTAAACCTTGTGAAACATGTCCATCAGCTGGTCATGTCTGTGATCCTGATACTGGACGTTGTATTTGTCCATTATATAGTAAAGGGCCAGATTGTCAACAATGTCTTCCTCATACATGGGGATGGTCTTCAAAAATTGGATGTCAACAATGTGATTGTACACCAGCTGGTTCAATTGGACAAATGTGTGATCAGTTGACTGGTCAGTGTACATGTCGTGAAGGTTATATGGGTCGACGCTGTGATATATGTTCATATAATTATTATGGTTATCCAGAATGTAAACGTTGCAATTGTCATTCTGGTGGATCATATAATTCTATTAATGAGACATATACCTGCGATGATCAGGGGAAATGTCAATGTAAAGTATGTTAAATTATTTGATACATAATATAAGGAAAAGGATGGATTTAAATATATTAAAATATTTTTAGAGCTTGGTGTCAGGATTAAAATGTGACAGTTGCAAAAAATCAACTTTTGGAATATCTCATAATAATCCAGACGGTTGTACTCGTTGTTTTTGCTTTGGGCGTTCATCAGAATGCCAGCAAAGTAATTTATCATGGGGTCATATCAGACTACCAAATGCACGAAATTTGAGTATTCAATATATAAATCCATCAGTTGTCCCTCTCAAAGAATATGAATACGTTGTGGTATTTAATATAAATTTAAGTTAATTTTATTTAAAACTAATAAAATTTAAGGTTATTCAAATGGAAGGAGCTAAAACATATCAAGAAGATGCAGAAATACAGACAATGAATGGTCTTAATTTAGTTCCTAGTTCAAGTGGTAATGTTTCGCTTGGAGCATATACTGCTTTTTATTATCCATTCTATTTTCAATTACCACCACAATTCTATGGAGATCAAACTAAAAGCTATGGTGGAAATTTACGATTTAGCCTTTTAACAGAAGGCGCTAATACTAAACTTGAATCACAAATTTTAGAACGTTCACCTTTAGCACAAATTCATTCACATGAAAAACTTATTTTAGATTATTTCGAGGTATTTACTATTTGATTTTATATTTGTTGTTAAAATTTATATTTCTATTTTGGAATTTTAAAAGGATGACAGTGAAAAATTTAATAGTGAAACAATTTATAACATTCCATTGCATGAAGCACATTGGAAATACCATTTAAATAAACAGAATGTTAATCGAGCTGTAATGATGGCTGCATTGCAAAATGTTAAGCATATTTTCTTAAGGGGAACAACATGGGCAGATTTCACACAGGTCGTGTAGGTATAATTGAAAATAATTTAGATTAACACCGTTTATATGTTAAATTTTTCTATTTATTTTATTTTATTTTTTAAAACAAATTAATTTTATTAACAAATTCTTGTCTTCAGTCTTTATAACTCTTTGATCTTAATTACTGCAATTTTATATTTTCAAATCATTTTCTTTTTTCTTTGGAAGCCTTTACTATTTGTAAAAAACGGAATTTTCATTTATTCTATTTAGAATTTTTTTAGATGATAAAGAAATATATTATAAAAATATACACGTTAAATTTTAATAAAAATGCAATTTTTAAAATGTTACATGATTTGCGTACTATGGCAGTTGATGTATTCTTGCCAATTTGATACCTTAACTTAACAGACTTGAAAAAATCACCTTACTATAAATATTAAGAAAACTGTAAAATAGTGGAGTTTTACTCCACCATGATGATTCATGCTAGAATAAGTATTTCTTATCCCCACTGCATGCCTTACTGGGATATTGTCCTTTTCTATTTTATTTCATATCAACGCCAGCTTTTCCAGTGGGAAGTGGAACTAATTCAACTAATCCATTAATTAGTTTTAACCAATTTAAAAAATAACTTTATTAGATTGAAATTGATTTTTTGATAATTATTAAAAGTTTTTTACCGGATTTGTTAATCGTAAAAAATTTCAATTTTAAATAGTTAAAATTTCAAAATATTAATTTTGTTATTAATGTTTCAATCTTCTTTCTAGTCTTTTAAACGTAAGCATGGATTCTGCCATTTACCTCTCAGGATCACGAAATATAGTCGCTAAAGGTGTAGAATCATGTGAATGCCCTGAACGTTATAGTGGACTATCATGTCAAAATCCAGGACGAGGCTATTTCAGATGGCGAAATCGAACCGATCCTGAAAGTTTAATTCTTGAAGATTTAATAGGACGAGTTGTACCTTGTAAATGTAATCAAAGAAGCTTAGAATGTGATCCAGAAACTGGAGTTTGCTTGGTATATTATAAATAAAAGGAATAAAATTTAATTATAATAATTAACATAAATATTTATAGAATTGTACTCATAATACTGGAGGTGATAATTGTGAAAGATGTGCTGAAGGGTATTACGGTGATCCAAACATTGGGGGGTGTAAACCATGCCCATGTCCAGAGACTAGCAAAAATTTTGCTCGTGGTTGTTCAATTTGGATGGGACAAGTTAATTGCATATGCAAACCTGGTTATACTGGACCATTATGTGAAAGATGTAATCAAGGATATTATGGTTCACCGAATACCCAAAATGGTAAATGTGAACCATGTAATTGTAGTATTGAAGGGTCTTTTGGTGGTGAATGTGATGGAATAACAGGACAGTGTAATTGTAAAAATGGTTTAATTGGGCGAAAATGCGATAAATGTGAAATGGAAGACCATGTTTTAGAAGAAGGCTATTGTAAATGTAAGATTTTTGAATAATAATGTTGTGAAAATCTTTAAAATTCTTCTTTTCCACTTATTATAGTGTGTGACAATTGTACACTTATTTTGCTTGACTTTATCGAAAGTATTGCACATCAACTTCGCCGTGGTATTGCACATATGGATCTAAGTGGCATACCCCCACCATGGATTATGTTAGGGGAATATAAAAGTAATATGGAAAAATATGATAATCAGCTTGAAAATTTCCTACAAGCAAAACAAGATTTAGAAGATTTTGATGATAACTCTATCGAAAAACTGGAATCTTATACCAGAAATACAAATATTCAATTGAAAAAACAGCTTACACTTGCCGAAAAACGAAATCTCATATCAAATGCTGTTAAAAGTGAAGCGAATGAAGCTCTTGAATCTGCTAATGAATACAAAGATAAAGTGAGAGGAATAATTTTATCCTTAAATCGATATGAAAGTCTGAGCTATCATATCAATTTACCAACAGCTTTAGATGAAGCAAAACAATTATTACATTCAATTCAATATCATGCTGAGATAATGGATGACTCTAGAAAGACCTGGACATGTGCCTGGAATGATTATGATTTTTATGGTAATGCATCTGATATAGTTCAAGATCAATTAGTTGATATAGAACGATTAATGATTGGTGTTAATACGTTAAATTTTCGGTTGTCTGATACTCAAAGGAATGTTGATAAAACGTTGGAAATTTTAAACGATGCAGAAGATATTCATGAACATAATAAAAACTTAAAGAATTATATAACTGAAGATAATGGTCAAATCCTAGATCTAGAAAATACTACTCGTAATTATCTTAATAATGACTTTATACCCGAGTCTGAAACATTTTTAGAGGTTATTAAAAATGGTCAAGCTGTTGTCTTAACAAACATAGGAAATGTTAAACGCTTAAAAGATTTATTGAATCAAACATTAAATGAAGCTACCGAAATTCTACGGAATGATCGCATACATTGGATCCCTAAAGCTTGGAAACATTCTACAAAACTATTCGATCGTTCCAATGATTATGCTCGACAATTTGAAACAACAAAAGATGGTGCAAGGGTTGCATTATTAGCAAGGTAGATTTTTTATTTTTTTTTTTCAAATGTGCAAATCATTTTTCAAATTCTATCATACTAAAATTCATTTTCTTCCTTTAGCTAACTAAAAAAGCAATCAAATTTATTGATATTCACTTTAAATATTCGTGCGATAAGTTTTTATGACTCCAGATGTAAATTTTTTCAATAAGAATCTGTTGACAGTTTTTTTTTCAATTAGTTTGAAAGTATCATGTCAAGCTTTTATATATTAATTGCTTGTATAATGAGTTTAATCTTTTGCTTGAGGGCTTCTTGAGGACTGGCTAGAAATAGATGTAGTTCTAAAATACATCGACGTGTACAGTACACGATTTGAAAAGGAGCATATCATTGGATTTATGTGTATTGCACGGTTTTTGTCTTATATGGCTCTTTTTATTTGAGAGGCATAAAAACCATCAATTATAATATTTTTTGGAGTATTTTGGTTTTCAAGCTTCAGTGCTCCGAGATTTTTTTAATATCTAAATCAAAGAGAAAGGCATGACGCAAGAGAAGAACTAGAAACAATCAAGTCATTGACCTTTCCAATTTGTTCAATCTTTTAGCAATGCTTAGACAGAAAAGATGGAAAACTCAGTTTTCAATTTCTAGTATAAACTTACTGAAAGGCTAAACCTTTAAATTCTTTATGTTAATTTTAAGAACTTTTCCAACAAATTTCAACTAAAAGCATGAGACCTGGTATAAAACTCCAATGAAGTCTGTTACTAACTTTGTGCAACTGTCAAACAAGCTTAGATTTTGGATTTTGGTTCAGATAATTTTTAAATAAATATCACAAATTTAATTAATTAATTTTACTATAATTTAGGTCGTTATGTGATTAAATTTATTTTAACTATCCACAATCTAATTATGCTAATCTTTCATTATATTTCAACTTTCTATAATGGCAAGTAATTATCCCAAATTTTAATTTAAATTTAATTTAAACCAACTTAACACAAAGGTTTTATATGTAATCAATAAATGAATCCTTTGTCCAGCAATTATTGTAAAGTTTTTTGAAATCTCTTCGCCTCTAATTTAGAGAATTAATAACAAAATTTTACAACCAGAAAATTCGGACATACAAATAATTCTTCATTAAGGAGTTTGAAAGGTTTTTTGACTTACTCTTGATAAATATATATTTTACAAAAATTAGTTTTCGTTTTTCATAAAAGATTATAAATTGTTTGATAACTTTTAACTTATTAATTATATTGCAATTTTAGCTCTGCACACAAAAATATTTCAGAAGCAATCGAAATAGCAAAAGAAGCTGCTGAAATGGCAAAACAAAGAGTATATGCAGCTAGAAATACACTTTATCCTTATGAAGAAGAATCTATGATAGAACGTGGCCACCATTCATTGAAAAAATCTAACCAGCTACAAAAAGATGCCATTAAAGAAATGAATAAATCAAATGGTAAGTACTTTAACTTTAATAATTTATTATTTTTCATTACTAATTAAATTAAGTACATATGCTTGGAGTCCCATATACATGCAATATATTTCTTAGGCACGCAACCTCTTAAATCATAAGCGTCAAATCATAAACTTTTTGAATATATTGCACCCGTTATACTGTAAAAAAATATGAAATAGCATCAAAGTCGTGCAATTTGTGTCTGTTTATTTTATGTTTATTGATTTTCCTAATTGATTGAATAGTTTGTTCAATTTGTAATAATTGGATTTGTTTTAGCTTCTGAAAGGTTAACCTGTTGAAGGAATTCTATTTGAATGTAGTAGTTCGATGTAGTCTAGATTTGAAAAACAGATTTTCTTGCTTTATTCATTGCGTGATAATTTTGTACATATCTTGCATATGAACTTGAGAACATGCTTTAAGGAACCGCAAGAGAAGCTTAATGATAAATAATAATTAATTGTAGATTCTGTAAAAAAGAAAATTATAATTCAAAGCCATCAAGTGAACTCCTTATGAGCTGTTCAACAAATTTTATTCAATCATGACACTCGCAGTAACAAGAAAATGTCGCAAATATTTGAATTATTAGCTAAAATAGCTGATATCCATTTCTGATAATGCTTTCCGCGTTGAAAAAGCGAAGGATCTCAAAAGGAAACTTAAGAAGGGAACTCAAAATCCCTTCATTTGATTTTCTTAAGAACTTATGATGTGATTGGAGTTGTTATAAAGCTCAATAGATACTTACGCAAATCTTCCCTTTTTCGGTACTAGTGGAAAATATTTTTAAATAGTTGCTTTAAAATAACAAAAAAATTAAAAAAATTTTACGAAAAAAAAGTGAAAATTTCAAAAACCGATTTTTGTTCCTTCAAACTAATATTATTATTTTTGAGCTTACACTTACAGTTTCTGATATCATAAATCTACTCTATATACATAGTAGTAGTATCGTCTTTTCACTTTTATATCTTTTTATTGCGTCACTACGGAAGCTGCGGTTTTCTATGATACGTGTCTCTTAATGTTTGGTGGACTAAAACATATTCAACCTGCAAGAAAATCGATGAGCTCGAATTGGTGATCTTTTCTTGTCAAAGCATTTCATTATTTGTTTTACCTTTAGAAAGTTTGCATTCGACAGAAAAAAACAGACAACTTTTTTTATGTTTTACAATTTGTAGTGAAGCATTATTCACAAATTTTATGTTATGAGTCAAAAATAAAAATGTATTGGAATACAAAATTGATTACTTTAGTTGTGTTTTCATGATTTTTCAATTTCTTTTTGTTACAACTAACTTTGTAGTCGTTACTAGCACTGATAGCGTTTTAATTAAATAGTTTAGGTTTAGTTTTTTTATATACGCCAACAAATTTTCTCGTAATCTTATCACTTTTTTCAAAAGTTATAAAATTTAGCGTGACGGGAGCTTTCATCGTTTCACTTCTAAGCAAATTTTAACTAACACGCCATAAAAAGTTAACAACTTCAAAAATAACCCAAAAAACTATATAATTTTTTTTTTCAAGATCTTATGACATCTCTTCAAGAATATCAAGACAAAGTAGAATCAATAAAAATGACAATAGTTGAAGCTGGTTCCAATAATAATAATATTTCATCAGCCCTTGGGCTTTTAGATGGTGAATCAAATATGAAATTTATAAAAGAAAATATTAATTCAGCTTTAAAAATTTCAAATGATATGCGTAAAGAAATTCGCAAAACAAATGATCTTAATTCTAATATTTATAAATTACGTGAAAAATTCAAATCACTTGAACCAGACTGGGATATGAAATTCGGGCTTGCCGAAGAAAACGTTTCACAAACTTTGAGTCAAATACGAATGGCTAACAAATCATTAAGTAATTATGAAATGTTATCAGAAAATTCAACTAGACAATTTCAGACATGGAACAATTCAATTTCAAAACAATTAAAAGAACTTAAGGATAAAATAGCTAAAGCTCGTCATGCTGCTGAAGGTGTAAGTAATTTTTATGTTTATCATTATAAAATTATTAAATATTAACTATGATTAATTTTAGATCAAAGTATCTTTAGAATCTTTAAATACCAATTGTATTCGATCTTATATGCCAACCTCATTTGGGCTATCAACGTCCAATACTTTGACATTAACATTTGCTTTGAATAACAAAAATGGCAACTCACCACTTATATTCATTCAAGGAAAAGATAATAAATTTATAGCGCTTGAAATGATTAAACGAAAAATACGACTTTTATGGAATCTTGGAGGTGAGACTGGTATTGTTACACATCCGTTAGAAATTCAAACAAGAGATCCGAAATATGATGATGCATGGTATCATATCGAAGCAAACAGAACACTTAATATAGGAAGTCTTCTTGTACGTAGAATGACAAACTATGGCTTCCTAGAAGATTCAACATTATACACGGGTGTAACTAGCTCAGAATATACAAGATTTTTCAGAACTACATTAAATCGTGTTTGGCTGGGAGCTGTTCCAAATAAACTTCGTGGTAAAGAATTGCTTGCTGAACCAGGATTGAATGTAATCGTACATCAAGCATATATTGATAATAAACCAATTGGGCTCTGGAATTATGTTCATTCTGAAGGTGAATGTACTGGAGCTATGTTAGGTGCACAAGAAACCTCATCTACATCAAATGCTAGGCATTTTAATGGGTATGGATACTCTCAAGTTAAAAAATCAAGACCACGGCCATATAGAAAAACTTTATTTGCTTTACAAATGACTTTCAAAACATTAGATGAGAATGCTTTATTGTTTTTAGCGGTTGATGATAAAAATGTAATTATTTCTTTACTATTGAAGTTTTCAAAAAATTTTGATTATTTATTTTTTTTTTTGTGAATAGAATCGATCAGTGTCAGTTACACTAAATATGGGTTTAATTGTATTTCGTATCGACTATGGTGCAGAATCAAGTCTAGAAATAAATACAACAAAAAAATATAATACTGGAAAATGGATTAGTATTGAAGCTGCTCGAGAATTTGTTCCTAAACGTGGAACTGAAAATGGAAGTCTAAAAGTTAATATCGAAGAACCCTTGGTTGGATCACCCACCGCACCAATTAGTGCATCAATGCTTCCAGATTTATCAAAAGCTGTTTATTATTTAGGAGGAGTTCCACCAGGTTAAAAATAATTATATCTTTCCATGTATTTATAATAAAGTTTTATTTTTCAGGCTTTCGTTCAGGTACAACAAAAGCTCCAGGAGCAGATAACCCATTCATGGGTTGTATGATGGATATTCAAATAAATGGAGAAACATATGATCCGCTTGATAGTACATCTTACTTTGGAGTAGAACAATCCTGTAAAGAAGCAATAACAAGGTATACCATAAATATTCCTTTTAGATGAAATAAATTTTATTAAATATTATTCTAGAGCTGGTTTCTATGGTAATGGATATGTTGAATTACCGTCTCAATCATTACGTAAAAAAGCAAATCTTGGTTTTGTTTTTCGTACACTACAACCAGAATCACTTTTATTACTATCGATTTATCCACCATCTGTTCAAGATGATTACGATTCAAAAGATTTACGTGCTAATTATTCAATAAGTATAATTGATGGTCATATTCATGTTTGGATTGATACTGGACGTGGAAAAACTAGAATTACTACCAATTATACAGTTAATGATGGTGAATTTCATGTCTTAAATATTATTAAACAAGGCAGAAAAATTGAAATAATGATTGATGATGAATTACAAGCTATTAAAAGTATACCTGGTTCTCCAACTGTGATTAATATGCCAAAAGATGCAGGTGGCTTATATTTTGGTGGTGTTCCAAATTTTGAAAATTATAGTAAACTTGCAGCAACTTTAAATGGATTTGCTGGCTCAATTAGAGATATTGTTTTTAATAATAAAACTTTACTATTTAGTGAAGCTTTAAGCTTCAATAATGTTCATATCGGTCGATCAGGACCAGAAATGGGTTCATCAAATGGTATGATCGATATTTTAATGAAAACTGAACCAATTGGAAAAAGTTTTACTGCTTCACCCGAGGGTTGTCAAAGAGTAAGTTGAATTTTGCCGTTAATATGATTTTAAATTCATTTTAAATATTTCATTTGAGTTCTTCTGTTCAAATAAGGGAATATTTGAAATTAATTCCTTTTATTGCTTCAATAATTTTTATATAGATAATTTATTATTCTTTATCTCTGCTTAAATGGTACTTTCTTACTCTTTAAATCATAAACTTAAAAGAATACCCTAAAACTCCATTAAAGTAAAAGAAAAAATTGCTGAAAAGACTTTTTGATAAATTCAAACAGGTGGCATGGCTACTTTTATAATATTTAAGCTATAAGATTTTGTAGTGTCTACTTTCCCAACATCGTAGATCGAATTGTTGTATGATTTTACCCAAAATAGTTATCACATTACTCTCAAGATTCTTTTTTTACTAAATTACTTGAAACTTATGTTTAACATTCAAATTTCTTAATAATGCTCAAATTTCGTGCCTTTTTTTCTGATTTTCATATATGCAAATTTTTACCTTGGTTTTATAGTAGCAGACAACATTTTAGGTTCCGATTACTTTACAAAATAATTAATTAAATGAATTTTTATTTTCTATATTTTCAAACAAAATGCTACATTAGGATCTACTATCTATAAGCTTTCCTAGACGTATCGACTACATTTATTTTCAATTAATTTAGTTGCTTTGAAAATGTGCTCAACCTTTTGAGTACGTTATCTGACTCGAAAATACTTGCACAAAATTTTCTTCATTGAACTATTCTGTGTTAAAAGGATTAAAGAGCTTCTAAACAAAAACATTTTCATCATAATTTTATTTTCTGTTTAACTAAAATAATAATTAACTTTATTTTATAGGCAAAATGCTTTTTGAGCCAAAAACTAATTTACTAAAAGGGTAAAGGTTTTTCTAATGTTAAATCAAAAAAATTGTGACAATATTACTTATACGGAATCTGATTTTTCGTTTTTTTACGCTTTATTAAAAATGTAGTAGAATATATGCTGTGCTTTTTTGATGCAATTTTATGACTTTTATACTTAATTGCTTTAATGAATATTTATAACTTAAAATATTTTATTATTTCATAATAAAGAATTATTATTAAAATATTGCATGTATTTTATTAAGTCTTTCAACTAACTGTATACTCCGTAAAATTTTTCCTATTTTTCATTTTCCTACATTTTGATTTATTTATACAACTGGATAACAGGTAACAAGAAAAGAAAAGTAATATTTTGCTGACATCACTGGTCTTTCTTTCATTGTTTTCTATTAAATACTTTAACCTTCCATTTTATACTTTGTTTCATAGCACAGGCTAAAAAATATATTAGGCTTAACTTACTTAATTTATCATGTTAATATTTTTGTTTATGTAATTCAAACACTTATTCTGTTCCTGATCTGTTGTTTAAAGCTGAGATCATAGTGAATTTTCTTCTACCGACTTCCAAAGATAAGCAACTTTTTTCTTCTCTTGAAAGAATTAGTCGATACCTAACGCTCTAATGTGTGATATTGAAAGAAATCAATTATGACTGTAATTTACAACGAGAACATATAACAATGGCAAATTTGGTCAAATACAGGAAAGAATTTTAACAGTTTTAATTTATTACGAAAGCAAGAGATCTGTAAAAGTTACATTTCACAAACTTCGTTAAAATTTCAATATACCTAATCCCACTACAAAGTTCTGAATTTGCTAAATTGATTAATATTTTAAAGAAACTTATGATGATCCACTTTAAACTGAATTTTGTGCAGTGCCGAAAACGTAATCTACATCTTTTTCGAAGATGAGCATAAAAATACATCTACAATGAATTCTGAGCATTATCGGTGAATGTAAACTGGGTAAACTTAATTGAATGTAAATGATTGTTAATTTTAAAAAATTAATAAATCAGTTAAAAAACACTTTTTTATATGAATTTTTTTCGGAGATATGATAAAAAAGTATATTGAAATACTTTTCAATAATAAAGAAATTAGTTTTTACGTTTATCACCATATCTTAACTTTTAGAAATATCCAAAATCAGAAAACTAAATTTACTTACAATTAGTTAAAATATAAGTTTTTACTCACCAAGTCAAAACAGCGATTTTTAATTAAAAAATCCACCATTTTGTCATTTTTTAATCCTCTAAAATTTAGAGTTTAAATGTTGTAAAACATAAAAGAGGCATCGTTGGTGGGAGGTATCTTTTATGTAAAAAGTATATATTTATCTATATATACAGTAGGTTTTGAATGGCGATGATCACGGAGTTTAAAAACATTGTTTCGAGGAAAAGATGCTTAAAGTTTTAAACTATGAAAAATATACAAGGGTTAGGAAGATTTAAAAGTCAATAACTATGAGAGTTTTGTTCCGATTGCAAAATTGTAATTTTTAATAAGTGCTATTTTTAACTATTTAGTCATTACGACAATGATTTCAATTTGCATTGTCTTTTTTAATACACTTATAATTAGATATGGTATTATTTGGTGCATAAACTAATCAAAATAAAAAAAATTTCTTAACTGGGTTGAGGACAGTGTGCAATGAGACACTGGCAAAGTACATGACACCGTTTATCACTAAATTTAGTATCTGTCTCCAATTTTCTATTTTCAAAATAAATTATTAGCTCGCAATCAATACCTAAAGATGATTTCATTTGCTACAGAAGAGTTTTCGATTTGAAAATATATTTATTATAAATTTGTAATGTTTTATATTTATCTGGTGCTTCTGCGACTGTAAGCAGGACTGATGTAGAGCTGCTGGACTACTGTAGTAAGAATACTAAATTGAATTTTTTTTTTTGTGTTGAAATAGCAAAACTTTCCAGAAGAAATCTTTTTAAAAAAGTTGGGCATTATCTTGTGAAAACATCGTGTGCTTCTAAATCAAACGAGTTCAACATTCACTGAATGCTGGGGTTTTGGGAAAAAAATTTATTTTTAAATATATAAATTTCACGCCTCGTAAGAATGCAGGCAGGCACCCTGATTCGCCTCTCCCCTTGCCACCCTAAGTCTGGGTTTGTTTACAGGTCACTTCTTTCCAGGAAAACTGTTAATTTTTAAGAAAGATTTTATCGAAAACCTTAAAGTTTTTCACTTAAAGCCATTTTTCTTGCAGTCGCAAAAGAAGTAATTACATAAGTTACTGTTTTGGAACATTAATTATAAACCTTTTTAAAAAAAAATACTTTTCCACTGTGAGTTACCCTGTTCCACAACTTTAATTTAATAGTTTTGATATTTTTAAACCTCGAAACAAGGGACATCGAGCCAAAAATTCATGCATGCTAATTATGAGTAATACTCCATATAATTAAATTTAACAGTATCAAAGTTTTAGGAATGTATTTTAATTGAAAGGAGCAAAGAAATACTATTCTTCTTTTTCTTTTAGGTTGGAAGCTACTCCTATGAACCAAATGCTTTTAAATTTGGAGACAGTCAATACAGTCATTCACAGCTTAACATTCCAATAAGACATCTATGGCAGAAGAATTTCAATATTAAATTTGATTTTCGTACATTTTATCCAAATGGAATAATTTTAATAGCACCAGGAACTAAAGAAAAACAAAAACATTTTATTGCATTATTAGTTAAAGATGGTCATCTATTATTAATTGTTCGTGGTAGACGTCGAGAAGAATTGAAATTAACAGCAAAATTAAATGATGGAAAATGGCATCATGTTTCTATTATTTGTCGTGAAAGAAAGATAACAATGAGCGTTGAAATTGGTAAAACAGGACAAAAAACATCTGCACAAATGAAAATACCAAAAAAAATTAGTGCCTCAAATATGATCTTTATTGGTGGTGTCCCCGAAAATAGTATAACATTACCAAATGATTTGATTATGAAATTAGAAGGCTTCAAAGGTTGTATTAGAAAAATGAGTATAAATAATGCCACACAAGATTTAGCACGACCTGAAAAACATTTAAATGTTGGCCAATGTTTCCCTAATGTAGAAAAAGGCTCATATTTTCCTGGAGATGCATATGCAATTTATAGTAAATTTTTTATTAACTAATTTATTATATTTTATTATCTTATTTTTAATATTTACACAGAAAAAAACTTCCATGTTGGAAAATATTTGGAGCTTGAATTAGAATTTCGTACTTCTGAAATGAATGGCGTACTTCTAAGTGTATCTGAACCTGTAGGATTTCCAGCATTATCTTTAGAGATAAATAAAGGGAATGTATGGACTTAGATTTTTGAAATGTTAAAAAAGAAAATATAAAGTGAAAAAATTATTTTAGATTGTTCTATCATGTGATTTGGGTGATGGTAATCCTCTACGTGTGGAGTCAATTTTTCCTTCTAAGTACACTTTATGTGATAATAAATGGCATAATATATCTGCATTATATGATTTTGAACAAATAGCATTACGTATAGATAATTATCCAGCTATTATATCTGTAGCACAACATCGGATTGCTGGAAAAGTTCATACAAAATCACCACTGTATATCGGTGGAATACCAGGTTAGAAAATTTTCATAAATTTTTTATTAATATTTTATTAATAATCTTGTATTTACTATAGATATTGCACCAAGTGGAACTCTATTGAGTCGAGATAATTTCAAAGGTTGTATAAGAAATGTTTCAATTCGGAATGAACGAAGAGATTGGATTGATATGGATGGATTACATAATGTTCTATTAAGTGAATGTTTAGCTGTTAACTAGTTCTTCTAAGTTATATTCGTGAAAATTAGATCAGAATTTCCATAGCCGATTATAATAACAATAATAGAAAACAGAAACAAACAAAAAAACAATGCCATACGCTTAAATTATAAATTAATTTTTTCTTTTTGGTTTTTTTTCTTTATATTTATTTATTTTTATTATTATTTTTATATTTAATTTTAAGTGAATGTTTTTACAATGTACATTTTAGTTTTAAGAACAGACAGAACTGCCATTTCGGTCTTAATACCGATATCAAAGCTTTCATATTCTTTAGCTGAATTTTAATTTTCAAATTATTTTTTAACATTTTCAAGATTTTAATTTTTGATAATCTTTAAATGAAGAGTAAAATTACAAATTTAGTTATACATATTTTTATTGTGCAGTGCAGGAACACTTAAAAATCTTGTACCACCACGGCATGAAGATGTTTTCAACACACGATTTAGTAATAGTTGGGCATAATTTATCAGTTTTGTCTTTAATTACTGCTAAAGAGTGAGCTAAACAAAGTTATTTTTAATTATTTCAAACTAGTCAATACCTAATTTCGCTCCCTAAGATTATATTTTTGCTTGATTGATCAGTAATAATTTTTATTTTTGAGTTACTTAAGTTGAATTTTTCTTGTAATAGAGTCATTGGTATTAAACCTTTTTGATTGGCTTTTTTCTGTTAAAAATTTCATTTCAATGGTTTTAGCCTTGCTATAAATAACTGATCAAAGATCAACTAAAAATTGCAAAAATAATTTATTTTTCTTAAGTCTATGATTTGAGTATCAGTAGAAGAAAGATTGTGCACAGAACACATTTAACACTTCGTTATCTTGGTTAGCAAATGTTGCCTTACGATTTTTTCTTAGAAATATATATGTACTTTAACCGAAACCAATGATAAACAAACTCGTAGCTGATGAAGCGTTACTCCTCAAAAATTCAAAGAAACAGAAAAATTTTTTCTTACGTATAACTTTTATTGTTTACTACACTTAAGTAATTAATTATATTCCGTTTCAACTGTTCAAAACTAATTTACGGTCACTATCCATTAAATCATACATCGAAAAATGGAAAAATAAAAGCTATTGCTGCAAAACTTATTTGCCCGACTTTAAGTGACATGCCGCATTTTCAATTTATATGGAATTGATCGACACTTGGCGGACAAATCTATGGCACGATAAGAAGTCGCTTCGATGTGGACCATAGCCAAACAAATACATACGTTTATTGACTCTTATCTCTATACAAATTGAATAAACAAAATCATTGAAATGTTTAATACAAAAAATTATAAACCCAAACCTTTTTTATCTTTCTTTATTTTATGCTTTGTGTATTAAAAATTCAACTTAAAACTTTTTCTTTAAACGTAGCGGCGGTAGCGTCTATATATTTTCAATGCAGATAAAACTTTTTTGTGCTTTAATTAAGAGTCAAATATTATTTCATTAACTTTCAATTGCGCATTACAGCCTGCATCTTATTCTTAAGTTTTGGAAAGTATTTAATAGTTATTTATACTTCTACTTACCCGAAGATTGCAAAGAGCTCATTTTCTTAAAAGCGTGTCTTCAGTAGTTATTGCTGCTTTTTTGAGTTTTCAATAAATTTAAAACCCTTACTTCTTCATGGACTCTGATTATTAATGTGAGTTTCAACTCTATTGCCAGAATTTTCAGCTACTTAAATTAAAACCTTAAACATGCTAAGAACTCAAAAAGTTTATATTATTTTTTTAACCTACAAGTACATCTTGAAGTTAAAAGTTGCTCGAAAAACTGTCTACTTTTTAAAAAAGATTCTATGATTATACTGTTTTTTATAACAGCAAATATTTTGAAACAAATAAAAAATTATTTATGTTGTTAGTATTTTTTAGGGTTTAACAAACTTTGACTCTTCTATTATTGGTGAACAAATATTATAGACCACATCTTTTCACCACATGCTTTTGTAAATATATAAATATTAAAACGTTCTGCTATAGGTTTTATTTAAATTTCCAACACAACACAAATAATGGAATTAGTATTTCTTAACCTGAAGTCATAAAGCTTAATAAGTTATAATTTTTAAGAGTTGCAAAATTTACATTATTTTGTAGCAATACAAATAGTAATTGACAAATAGAGCTACATAAAGTTTTAATTATTAAATACTTAACTTAAAGTCCTATATATTTTCTATATCAATATTTCCAATGCCAAATTTCTAAATTTAGTCTTAATTTTACCTGGTAGTATAAGTCGAGCACATATTTCTTATTTACGAATGTTCCTCTTACTTTCACTTAGACCACTAATTTAATAATAAGATCCTTAATTTTATCTCCATTTCTCAATCTTCATATATTATTTGAATTGTATTCACATTTTTTAAAATCTATTCTACATTAAATAGTGATTATAATTCTTAATTTCAATCTTTACATCAGTATTTAAAACTTTAAATAATTTATTCATTATTTTATAAGGAATTCACAAGTTTTGATCCTCTTTTTTAATTATAAATATAAATATATTTTTTAATGTAGCAAAAGAATTATTTTAAAATTGAACAAAATGAAGCTACTTACAATCCAAATTTAAATAATTTATTAATAAATGGCATAAAATATACATTTAAGCGAGTTAGATAAATAAGTGAAATTTTTTTAAATATTTCTATGAAATATGTTTTATTATACTATATTAAATAAATAACTTATTTTCTGACAAATTCAATAATATATTATCTTAAGTCCAAAATGATGCGTAAACACAATTAAAAAGGCTTTGGTTTGATAAACATATTTCGAATCTAGAAAATGATATTTAATTAACATTTAGTTAAAATATTTTTGTAATGCCACTGCCAAATTTCTTGGGTAAAATAGATGAAATTTCAAAGCCTAAGCAAAAAGTTTTAAATAGTTACATAAGCAATGTGTAATTTGCAATGGCAGGGATATTGCTAAACGCCGCTGAACGCGAACTATATTGATGGATTGGTCGTATTAAATATAACAAAAAAAACTGGTCTAAGGGCTTTAATGCCAAGTCATTCTCTAAATTTTTGGATTTAGTACAGTTATTGTTTTCAAGAAATTGTTTTATTAATTCGTATGAAGAAAAAAAATTTCTTAAATATGGCTACACTTATACCTCTTCAACATGCAACACATTTTTTGTATTTAGTATCCTCTATTCTTTTTAATTTTTTTTTTAAATTCCTACGACTAGATAGGGTCTTGATCAAAAAATGTATTTTCACAAATGCATTTTTATTCATCCACTCAAGTACAAATAATTTTTTTAAACCTGCAGTGGATGACACCTGAGGTTAATGCAGGTTTATTTAAATAAACACAAGCCGGGGACGTCTTTGAAAACAGATGATTTTTGATGATCTCAGCTGAAAATTATCTGAAACTTTGGGATTAAAATTTTTAACTATCAGAAAAGACGAAAAACAGAAATTCGAATTTTTGAAAGTGCAGAAAGAACTTTAACCCCCCCCCCCCCCCACATCCCATCATTAAATTCTTCAAATTCTTTCTTAGATTCTTTCTAGTACTGTAGAGCTACGGTAGAAGTTAAAGAAAAAGAAGCTCAAAACTGGGTGGCTTTAAGCCATGAACAGGGAAACGTAAGAAATTTTTGGATTTTTGGGAGGCGAATATTTCTTTGTTTAAAAAAAATTTTATTAGAATAAATTATTGATCAACAATAATAAATTATTAAGAAATCTTTGACTAAGACATTACTTATTTAAATGGTTCAAGTGTTGCGTACAAGCAATGAGAAAATATAAATTCTCTTTCTCTTTTACAACCTATGCGTTTTTAAAAGCACTATAAATATTTAGTATAAAATCCAGTCCAATCCCCAACCAAGATAGTTAAAAGGATGGTTTTTGAACACTTCAACAGCGAAATCAAGTAATGTAAACTGTTGTTTACCAAAAAGAAATTACTATTAGGTCCCAAATTAGGACTGTACATCCTAGTTCTTCCAAAGAACATGTTGATGATCATTGTATCTCTGCTGAAAATTATCTGAAACTTCGGGATTAAAATTTTTAACTATCAGAAAAGACGAAAAACAGAAATTCGATTTTTTAAAAGTGCAGAAAGAACTTTAAGCCTATAAAGCCTATTAAGTACTTAAACGTTAACAAATTCCGCGAAATAAAACACTGTGTAAACTCAAATGACATTAATCAGCTGCTTTGAAAAATTACGTTTCGCCTGTGTGCCACCGAAATTGTATGGCCTAAAATATATATGACCATTAGAGGCAAAATATGTTGTTTGAAAGTATATGGCCATTAGCGCCTGTGTGCCTACCATGTTAGCTTCAAAATGATCATCTGGCAGCAATAAAGGCGAAAATTTTCTTTCGCCGTAGCCATTTGACAGCTGAATCATAGCAATACGATTCATAGCTTCTTGGAAAAACATATAATAAGAAGCATCCCAAGCGGTAAGTTTGTATATATAGTAATAAGTGATTTAAATAATTAAATTATAATTTTTTTATTTAAGGTAGCCATACTTGAAAACTTGGGTTGCAAAAGGCGGAATTTGTCACAGCCGGAGATAAATAAATTTATCCGAATTTGGTGAGATTTTGTAACGCAAGAAAAAAAGAAAATACCCCGTTTATTTAGAACTTCAAAAGAGGCTCTTTGAAGAAGAAAGTTAAAAAATGACACATTTGGAAATAAAGCACAAAATATGCAATTTGTTACCCAAAGATACAGGTATCGAATTAATATATTTATATAATCATAATTTTTATTCGAAATTTACAAATATTTATCTTCAAATTTTGGGTTGGAAAAAAGGGTCATGGCAGCCCATCTGCATGGGAATACTACAAACCGGTCGATGCAGCTAGTGGCCGTTTTGTGAGTAATTCGCCATCATATAGGGTCAAGTCGACTATACAAGGTAAAAAAATAATAACAACACACTTAAAATATTTTAAAACAACTTTTTATTCAGATGATGAAATGCCATCAAACATTGTTCCACAAGCATTAAACATTCCGCCATCACCATCGGAGTCATCACTAAGTGCTCCGCTACCATCATCACCAGCTCTGCCTTATGTGTATTAAAAACAAAATTTTAGTTTGTTTCGATGAATTTAAGGCTAATATTTTACACATTTAACAAATGTTCCGTCCTCATATTATAAATTATTATAACATATTTTAAAAAACTAAAAACCCAATTATTACATTAAATTACTTTTTTTAAATTTAAAAATTGTTTTAAAATCAGACAAACAAAACACTGTCAAAACTTAAATGACATTATTGACAGATAATCATCTTTTTGAAAATATTACAATCGCTTGTGTGCCACCGAAATTGTATGATCTGAAATATGTTCATTAAAAGTATGGTCGTTAGCACCTGTGTGCTTACCATGTTAGCCAAATTATTTTTTCTTGTTAAAAGTCTAATGTTGTTAAAAAGAAAAATAAAAAATGTTGAAGAGGATAAAATACAATTCTAGTTTTTATTGATTATTCCAAATTAACAGATTTGTTGGCAATTGCATTAGAGCCATTTCCAGGCAGTGTATCCAGACCCATTAATTCCTACTACTACACTTAAAACGATATCTAATTATCAAATGATGCTGCTGAAAATTTTTCCTCAGTTTATTTCGAATATTTTTAGCAAAAAACAAAAATTAAATATTGTTAAAAACAAACATGTCGATAGCATAATTTAGAGCTTTTATCCTAAACTGTTGTTCTTACAAGATATTCATTGTCTTTGTTTAGTAAAACAGTTGAATTGTTTATACTCAGTATTGTCATAAAGCCTTGTAAAAGTTCAACTGCACTAAATATAACAAATGCCGGTATATATAAAAGTGAAACAAAACCTTGACCTTGATGGAAATTTAATTAACACCTCTACAAATCATTAAATTTGTTTAGTGTATTCAGAGACTTCCATCACAGAAGTTGCTTAATTTTGTTGCAAGCATAAATTTCTTTTAATTTTAAAAATTAGTTTTGCATATATTTAAGTTTTCGCCAATGGAAGCTTAAAAGGATTTTCAAAAATAAATTATTTACCTTTATTTTTTATCTTGTTAAAAGTTTTTTAAATTGTATTTGGGTTTGTAATTATTATTTAATTAGTATAGCAGTTGAAAGCAATATTTGTTTGCAAGATGTTTGAGTTTTCACCATGTAATGCAATTGCAGTATTTTTAAGGTAATTGGATTTCTAAGAAAAAACACTTTCGATATACATACACAGCTAATACTTGTATTTTTATTTTATTTATCAAACAGGAGCTTAAAATTTAATAAGACCAATGCAGATACAGTACAATGTTTTTCCGAGGTTCGTAATACTGCTTTTGTTGTTGTTAATTATTATAATTAATATAATTAGAGCATGAAAAATCCTTTTTAGTTGTTATTATATATATATATATATATGTATATATATTTATTTATTTATTTAAAATAAACTTTTTCAGTAGTGTGATTTTTTTCGAAGCTTGGAAATCACAACAACAAAAAAAACAAAATTACCGGTATTGAATATTTAGTTGACCATGCCATGATGCCCAGATTTACATTATTTGCCTTTAGAGTATGCTCCCGATCACTACTGACTATTTCCCAAATATGCTCCAGGGAATAAGATATTGTTAAAACAAAGACGTCCTTGATTAAACTGGGGCCTTTTCCCAAAAATAAATCGTTCTAGACACTTAGTATAAAAAAGTTACAGGAGTTTTGAAAAGAATTTATCACTCTTTAAGAAAATTTTCCTTATTTATCATTCGAGGGAGAGAGATTAGCTGTCTTTGATTGGTAACCCATCCATAGTTTCCTGATTTCTATTGGGCTATTTTAACAAAAGATTATGATAATAAATTAAGTCAAATTTTGCAAAAATATTATATGTATTTTGTTCTATTCGATGTATTATCCGGTGTAACTGTGATTTCAATCTATTGCGTGGTTTAAAGTTTACATGTTAACTAGCAAAAACCAGGAAAAATTTTATATATATGAAGATAATGAACTTGTTTTATTTTACGCTCAACTACACAAATCTTCGTGTTTTACAAAAGAGAAACATGAGAATGCTTGAGCCACGAAAGTGGAAGTATAGGGGGCACTAACCTAAGTCAATTTAAGGTTTTTCGTTATTATACCTTAAGGCTGATATTTGGTTCTCAATTTTCATTAATTGAAAGGAGGAATTACTAAATAATTTTTTAAGCTTACGACTGATTAAATCCTTAACAACATTAAATAAAGCTACATATGATATTTCACTAAAGAGTCAAAACAAATTGTTGGAAATTGAAATACATATTAAATATTTAAGCTGACACATTTGCTTATATTTAATATACATTTACATATTTGAAAAGTATTTTCTTTTGTTATTTTGTTTTTGCAAAAACCTTGTAAGAAAAATCGATGTAGAAAATTTATATGGAATCGTAAGGAACTCAAAACTTGAACAATTAAAATCAAATTAAGAAAGTCGTGTTAAATAATTAAGTAAATTATAACCACGTGCTCTTTGTCACATAAAAGAATTTTTACTTTTTATTTAACCCCTTTTTAAAGTTTTCAATCATATAACCAAAATATTAGCCATGACAAAAAACTAAACTTATTATAATTGCAAAGTTAAACGGCACAATTTTTTTTATTTAATAAAAAATCTAATAAGACGTACTATAAAAGAAAGCCAAAAAACTTTTTAGCATATGTTTATCAAAAGAAAAAAATTTATATTGCCCACGTGGATGTCTGTATTTGTTCTTATGCCCTAATAAGAAATCTTGATATTTTAAAATATTGATTGCTTAAGCTCATAATAGTACTATACCTTGAAGGTTATTAACATTTCATTTCGAAAATGAATGAATTAAGTTAGAGCTGTTGGTCTGTAAATGCAATTACAAGTAGATATAGAGTCTTTATAAGCCACTGAATTAATGAACAAACAGTAATTGAGTTAAGTGAAAGTGTAATTGAACATAAATTAATACTTCGGATGTACAAAAAACAACGAAACAATATTCTGTGGTGAAATTTGTTTACTTCACGCCTAGTGATGATTAATGGTGCCTTAAGCGCTCTAACACTTTGAAAGTTTTTAATGATCCAAACGTTGGGTCTTTTTAAATTTACCAAAAATGCATTTTTAAATTTTTGGTTAAGGTTTTTTCAACTCCGGAAAAAAAAAGTTTTTTTTTGTTGTTTTTCTTCTTCTTTTTTTAATTAAAGCTCAATTAACTTTATCATATCAATTGACTCATGGAAGATTTTTGTAATTAGGGATGAGAGTGTGAAATAAATTTAACTTTCTCCTTTTCGTATGCTATTGTTGAAGGTTTTTTTACAAACTAGAATGATAAAATTCTCGTGTTGTTTTTTGGTATTAATTTAGTTTTGTTAGCTTACTTTTGGTTTCGTTCAGCTCCATGAGCATTGGTGACATGAATAAAAATTTATTATGCGTAGAATATTTCATGCATTATTGTTCTATTTAATTTATATTTTATTGTCAACAATTGAGATTTTAGAAATTATCTTTTGCAAAATTTACATAAGTCGTCAGACACTCATACAAACACAAATTACACTGATTGGGTTATTACATTCAGCCTATAAAACCTCTGAGTTTTTGGAGTATTAGAAAGTCAAATATTTTGATAATGTTACTTTTATTTATAGTACTATTAGTTTTTTTCGAAATTATTCCTTGCTGAAATGTTACTATTGTACATTTTGTGAGGTAGTGATTCTAAAATCCTCATTTTCTATTAGTAATACGCTGAAAACCAGAAAAGTATCGGAAAAAGTTATTAAGTGCTAAAGAGATAGAGAAAGGAAGTCCTAAAAATTGCTTCAAGTTTGGTTAGTAATAGCAAGGTGTATTACATTTTTTTTTTGTTAACTATAAGCCTTTTATATTCGGAATTACAGTTTTTAAAAAGTCTGCTAAATAATTACTAGTATGAAATATACATATAGATCAACGATTGAGGATGTTTACTTACATTTGAAAGTACATTTAAAAATTTCAAAAGTTTTCATTTAAAATTTATTTTTTATAGAGAACGTCCCAAAAGCTGAAATAACAAAAACTTCTATGTTTATTAACCCACTATACTTATACTAGAAAATGTGAGACAAAATTTTATTTTATAATTGATTATTGAAAAGGTTCAATTTTAATTTGAAGCCTTTGATTACTGCTAATATTTCAAATTTGATTTCCCTTTTTTATCCGATAGCCGAGAAGTTTTCACTATAGAATTGCTCTTTATTGTGATATTACAAACAAAGATCTTTCCAATATAATGAAAAAACGATCATAATATTATATTTCTTCTTAAAACATGTGAGCATCAAGTTATTTCGTTGAAAATATGCACTCAGTCAGTTCATAACTTTCAGTTTCAGTGGCTTTCTTAAGCATAAGTAGAGTGTAAAAGGTTACATGAGTTTGTTTTGAACAACATCAACATTTTTCATTCATTAGCCTTATTTCGTTTTAACTTTCTCAGCCAAGGTCTCTTTCCCTAAAAATCACAACATTTAGTGGCTGCATGGCTTAAGGAAAAAATTCAAAGCATGTCCAGCTGTCTACATGAAAATTTTGTATGTTTAAACAAATTTGAGCACTTGGTATCTAACTATCCAAGATAAACCTCAAAGTCTGTGTGAGTACTCTAGGGCATATATGATTAACTAGAGAAGATATTACCTTCATTTAATTAGAAATATCACTTTAAGATTTATGACATAAATTCCACAAGTAAAGCTTCTTTACACGAATTTTTCCAAAAAAATAAGGTATAATCAAAAAATTCATGCACTTTTGACTTTAACTATTTATTTTTTATATATTGTATGATCCTTAAAAATAAATAAAAAACTAAGATTAATTGTTTTTGATAATTTTAAAATGTAATACGATAGTTGGGATGTAAAAACCATCGCAATAATACAAGTTAATTGTGTTTTCATTTTTATATTACAAAAAATTGGTGTCTTAGTTACAATGCACTAAAACTGTACAGAAGTTATAAAGAAGTTGGAAATACAAAGAGCAGCTTAGAGAAGTAATTGTTGAAACCAGTAAAGACATTATTTAAGTATTAAAAATGTTGTTAAATAAAAATTAATAAACGCCATACATTTTTGTTTGAACAAGCTACGATGCAAGTTTACCTGCTTGACAAATTGCAATAAGTCTCCTTCTTTTTCACTATAGTTATTAAGACAAAACAATAATTTGACAGAAATTGTTGCCAAAAATATTTATTTACATCATATTAAAAAATCTATAAAGTAAATTCTTTAGGTAAAATAAACTTGAAGGCTGCCTAAAACCTACTGCGGTAATAATATTTTATTTAATAATTTTTTTAATTTTTAAATAATTTCGGTTTCATTGAATTAAATGTCCATCACATTATATTTTAAGATTTTTTTATTTTTATTTTAAATAAAATATTGAAATATTTCAATAACTCATGGCTAAATACATCAAATAGCTATAAGCAATTAAGTATTAAAATAAAATATAAAAGATTAACGATGCTGTAACTTATAAGCAATAAAATTTAGTACTCCAATTTTTTTTTTATTTTTTATCGATGTTTCATCTACTTTTCACCTTTGAAGTTTGTGTACTTCATCCCAAGATACTTAGAATATATTATTTATATCTTTTAAGATATACTTAAGCCTACCATAACTGGAGTCGAGTTCTAGTTTTAATATGCTTAATCTAAGATAGATAGGGCTTAAAAAAATTTTTAATATTTTTTATTTTAAAGTCTTTTTGCAAATCTTTCTGATCTCTTACATTTTATAGGACTGTTAAATATTGCATAATCAAAGCATTTTTATTGAAATTAAACTTTTACTAAAATCAATCAAAATATTTACCCATTAAAACAAGGCCAAATATTAAATGGTTTCTTCTTATTTATATGAACCATATTTAAATCAATAATATAATAGATATCTCAATCAATTTCAGCTGTCAGAAATCCTTCTTAACCATGACCTCGAATTTATTTTAAAATAATAAAATTTGTTTGTTTATATTTTTGTTATAAACATTTAATTCTAAAAATTTTTGTATTTAAAAAGTTTTTTCTCTTCTCATATACATTTTAAAATTCTGTAAAATTTTAAATTGAAAAATATCAACAATTATTTAATATATATTATTCAATTAGTTAAATTTTTTTACAACGAAATTGTGTTCAATGACCGCAAAATTAAAATTACGTGAGTAATATAGAAGATAATGACACCAAAATAGCACACACCATTCATTAAATTAAATTTATTCAAAGCACTTGGCTGCCCTCTCTGATTAAGGTAGTATCGTGTGCGTTTAATATTTGACATTGCAAAATAACAGAATATTTTTAAAAGTTAATTTTAAGTTTAAAAAAAACTGAATTCCTTTGCTACATAAATAAATTTTGTCATATAAATGACATTTTGCTTACCTCGGCATGATGTAATCCATATTGATTCTTAAAGCCTTCCAATTACAATTCAAGTTTTCTGTGTTTATATGTGCGAATTTCAAAAAAACTGTGTAATATTCTGACGTCACTTTTAGTATACTAAAAATTTCATTTGATTAACGGTTGAATCATTTTACATTTTTAGCCGAAAATTAGTCATTATATTGTGTTCACATATAATTCAAGTTTTGTACCAGCTCTGATCGTCAGAAAGTTAATGAACTTTATAAAAAAGTTGATTTACAAAACCTGAAAATTTGACCTTGCCTAAGTATACATATAACATTTGTAACATCTGCCAACTGATCCTTCAAACGAACACAAAATATTTTTTAAAAGCAGAAGTTTTTTGAAGTCTAAAACTTTACTTGAGCGTCTAAATATCACATGTCGATCAGTTGGCTCATGGAGCATTCGGGAAATATAACGTGTTCTGGCTAGGAATAGAAAAAACTCTTCTAGAAAGTTTTCAATATGTTATTTGACCTTTTGTAAAATTGAAAATTAAAGAGTCATATACTTGGGATGTATTTGCAAACTATGGCACGTAAAATTTGAACATTTTTTGTCAAAAAGGAAAATTTTTTCCAAAAGCTGACAATTTTTTAAGTCATAGTTTAACGATAATTAACCATGAAAGTATATGAAATATTTTTTAGCTTAGTCTTAAATCGTTTACGAGATATGAGGCTTAAAATAAATAACTTATTTGTGATTTAGGAGGTAAAATTAAAATATTTTGAAAATTAAATTTTACTGTTTAAATTACAGTATAAAAAAAGACTCGTAACTGTTATAACTCGTAAATTCGTGGCAATTTTGCACTTTTATTACATAATTTAGATCGATAAATTTCTTAGTTAATTATTTAGTTAGCAGTCAATGAAATAATGTCTTAAAAATATATGAATTTTACATCCGTTTCCGTCAAATAAGACATTTTTTATGTAAATTTATGTCTGGTCTAATTTGTCAGATTGGTTAGTAGGGGTCACATAATCAGATAAGGATATTATGATATTGTCATTTTTTGGATTTTATTCATTACCTTTACGAGAGTCTGCTAGCCTTTGAGCTAGCTATCATTGTTTTATCGAAAGTATAATAATAATTTACAAATAAACATTAAGTTGTTCTTTCTTAGAGCTTCTCAGTTTTTCACTCTTTAACTTATGATCTGTAAATTAGAAAAAATTATTTTATTGATCTAAATACGCTATTTTAGTAAAACTAGAATCTGCCAAATTCGACCTATATTTACATGTATATATATAATTTAAATACTCTCTCAAGTGTCACTTTTTATTTAAAAACTGTAGAAGCGAATTTTTCATTCAAGTTTAAGGTTAAATGGGGGCCGGTTTTGTCGGCACGTCAAAAAATTAGCTGTAATGTAATTAAATTTCGAAGAATCCTTTCTCCGAATTTTTCCTAAAGTGTTAAATTATGAAACTAAACTAAACAAGATTACCCAAACCAAAATACAGAAAAGAGTAAAACTTCAAAAAAACACAACAACAGAATTTTGTCCATCTAGGAAAGATGGAATCATACAAAAAGTTTGAATGATTCCAGAAAAATGTCATGATAAATAAAAATCCTGACATATTAATATATACAATTATGATTTTTCCCAATATATTTTTAGTTTTTTCTGCATATTAGTTTTCAGCATATTTGAAGAGTTTCAATCATAATTTAAAATTTTTCTTTTAATTTATGAAAAAAATATTTGTGCATTAAAATGCTAACTGAAGCCCGAAAGAGTTTGACTTCGCTCCTGCATAAGCATATTATTTGGAGGAAATTCATCAAACCAATTGTTACACCACTTTAACAATTTGTTAACAAGCTCTATTCAGATTACTTTTTCTTTATGAAAACAATATGTTTCTTCTAAAGAATGTTTTTTGAAGAATTTTAAACAAATTAATAAAACCTAAACCGTATTTTTGTTGTTGTTAGTTTTAACTCAAAATTGCATCTTATATATCGATAAGAACTGGTAAAAAAATAATATCTCTATCTTTTTTTTTGAATGAAATTTAATTTTCAATTGAATAAAAATAATAAATTTGCATCAATATCTTTTATGCTATGCTTAATATCTTTGAAACATGAGAACGAGCAGACAAAATTGTATCAGATATTTAAAGCTGAAATCAATAATTTATTGTAAATTTTTTTTCTACTACTCATATAATACGAAGTATTATCTAAAACTTGTATGAATAATTTATAGATATTATTGGTATCAAATACCTGTTCGAATAGTGCTTTATACTTTCGAAGATGATAAAAAATTGTCACTTTCATAGCCGTAAACAACCGTCATGCTTATTTAACTATAACCATATAAAACTACCTTGACATTGGTGAAAACTAAACAGAAAAGATAAATTGTCATGTTATTTGAAGGCCATAAAATGTTTATATATGGTGAAATTCCATGTCTTTAAGAAAACTATTCAAAGATTGTGTAGCAAAGTACTGTTTCCTGAACTCCAAGCTTAAGTAATATGATTTTTTATTCAAACATGGAATGTAATCGACATGATTTTTTTTTGAAATTATATTTTTAAATTTTCTAAATCTGGAATAATAGGTCTCATACTAAGAATTTAGATATATCTGGGTTTGAATGTAATTTCATTTACTTATTTTATATTTTATCATTAGGAAATTTATTTCTGAAATTTTTTAAATAAAAACTGAAAAATTGATTGAAGCAAATTTTTTATCAAATTTTCTAATGTCAACATTTGTTTAATACGAATAGAAGGACGAATAGAAGGAATAGAATTTATCAAGGACTGTGTAATTTTTTTACCTGTTCTTTTGATATTCAATTTGTATCAATCAAAAGTCACTTTAAGGTTGTTAAGTTATTTGAAGTTTTTTTTTTTACATAGAAAACCCAAGCAAAGCATACAATTAAACCAGGTTTTTATTGATACCTAACAATAAAGTTAATTACCTAACTTTAATTTTTAGTTCAATTGATGTTATATCATTAGTTCGAATTAATGGATAAACAGAAAATTCTTAGCAGAATTTACTTTCTATTCTGGTCACGTATGATTAACCCAAGTCTTGAATTCAGCCGTACACAAGATGCAAGTCATAACTTTTTAATTTAAAAGGGGCTTAACTATTTTTACAGTTACTTTTATAGTTGTAAATGATTACTTATAATTATTAATTCTTTTTAAATATTGATAATAAGTGTTCAAAGTCAACATTAGGAACAATTATAAATTTTTAACACAATCATTATTTCTTGCTTTTCTTTTATTTTCAGTCATTTTGATGTTACAAAAGGGACAATATTTATATAATTAACCATTGCAAATACATTGAAACCATTCACAGATATTTTAGATAAGATTTAGACAATTTCATAACGTTTTTCATACTCTGTGTTCAGTGTGTACTATTTCGTAGTACACAATCATTATTTCTCGCTTTTCTTTTATTTTACCAATACTCTACCTGAAGGAATATTTCTCTACCTCCCCGGTGACAGTGTGTAAATAAGGAGATGTATCGAACTTTTCGACAGTAATCCCAAGTTATCAGGGAGGTTTCCCTATAGCCTCCAAGAATATTGCTATCACATTATCTAAACGTGCATAAAGGGTATGTATGTCTCGGATATTACTCACCTTGTCAAGAATTGGATCAAGCTTACAGATTCAGACTACACCCTAGCATTGAATTTCTTAGTTAAGTTACTATTTTAATTGCTGAGTATGGATATCAAGTTGATTAGAGTGGAATTGAGTTCTATAAGGTTTCTCTGATCTTATTTTTGCCAGTCGTTGCTAACTAGAGGACTATAGTAGATTAAATTTATTTCTTTAAGCCCAGAATTGGGAATTTTAAAGGAAATCTAACACGCTTTTGTTGTTAGGGTTTATGGTGAAAGTGTTTTCAGTGATGGTTGGTTGTCTGAAATAACAGGACACATACTTCAGCTTGGAGAACACTTGGGTCACTTTCAAATGCAAAAAGATTTATTAAATCCTTTGAGCTTGGATCTTTTATCCCAGCTCTAATACAACCTTTAATTTCAGATCTATCGGCTTACAGAGAAAATGATAAAAATCTCTTTCTGATTATCTCTCTAGCCTGCACCTGTATAGAAATATGTACTTTGTAAACATGATTAGAATTTTTTTAAATTTTAAAGTAAAAATAAAGTACACTACATACTTAATAATCAAATTGATTTGCACTCGACTCACACCTGCCCTGCAGACGTGCTTAAGGCATTATTAAGGTGTGTTTTATTTCAAACTGGGATAAACTACGATTATTTGACTGTCAACACGAATGACATTAATGTAGATACATAAAATAGGTTAGTTTACATTTTTATTTTTAACACATTATTTAGCTATTGCATGTCTAATTAAATAGGAGAAGTTTTAAAGTATTTTGATAGTAATTTAAAGGCTATTTTAACTTTTTTCTATAATTTTTACTTTAATTTACTTTAATTACCTAAATTCCAACTATTTAATATTTTTATTTAATTGATTGCTTCTTAATTGATAGTATATAAGGGCAATACATCATTTTTTTCAAATTTTTGCATGTCTCTTAAATATTTTCGAAGAAAATTTGAGCAAAAAACACTCATTTACTTGGAAAATCTTTTAAATCTCTAATATTTTTATTTATGATGTGTATATTACTAAAACAATCTTTGCTCTGGAATTATAAGATCATTACAATCAGTGAACACCACTGCAATTTATTTACTAATTAGACCGATACTGACTGGAAACACATGCTTGTCTAGCTTACTTTAAAATAATCATCCAATTAAATTTACTATGATTTTCGCACATTTGGAGCACTAAATCTGCCATATATACCGGTCATAGCTTAAGATAATGTAGATATTAGAATAATAGCATGCTTTTGGAGAAGTTGGATGTAGACGGCGGGAATTCTAATTGATGTTATCTATTAAAATTTTACATGTACAAATAAAATTTTACTTAGGAATAATTAATGCTATTAGTTTATGAGATATATTCTGTGGAAAAAATTTTGACTTTGACTAACTGATTTATTGAAACGAAACATTAAATATATAAACAATTTTTTATCCACATCATTTAAGTTTGTTTCAATAAAATGACGTGATATATTTATTTGTAATTGTTTTTCCTTTTTCCTCATAGGAATAATCCATTATATTTTCCTGGAGTGTTTGTGACACATAATTTGCCACGAAACCCTTGGATCAGTGTCACCACTTTAGAAGTTAACTACCTAACTGACATCAATGATGGAAAATTTAATAAAATTTGTCACATTACAATAATACTTTCATTGTCTAATTTAATTTGTTTTTTTATTTTAATTTTTTATGTATTGATTTAGTTTTTTTAGTAACAAATTTTAAAATTTTATTATGTTATTATTAATTTTTAACATTTAATTGTTATAACAACTTTTTAGCATATTTTTTTAGTGAATTAATTAATTATTTAATTTATTTATACTTACACTTTTAAAGGCCTTGTAGATTAGATTATTAGATTCATTCTTTTGCAAATAGAATTCATCTAGAGTACCAATTTTCAAGTTTTTTCAATTATTTTTCAAATAGAAGAGGATCAACTACCTTCCCCCTCCCTCCTTCCACAGACCTAGTACTATTTTAGTAGTAATTAAGAAAAAAAAAAGATACGAGATGGCATCAAAACCATATTGCAAAAATAGTTTCACCTGAAATTTTCATTTAAACATAAAATGGTGCTAGTGAAATTACGTTGTTAACGAGACTTTATTGTTAACTTTTATTATTCAACACGGGAACCAGATTACTCTTTGCATAATTAGTAAGCAGAAGCTAAAGTTTGAATTCTTACATGGTTCAGTTGGCAAAAATAGCCCTACATAGAATTTAGAATAATACTTCAATGGCTAAAAACAATCCAAAGTTCAAAACTAGCTGTTTTTGGAGAACAGGTGCAAATTGAAGAGCTTTGTCATAAAGTAATTATCTAAGTCCTTGACTAGCTGGATATGATAGAACCAGAACTTATTTTAAAAATATGTGCACACCATTAGTGATGAAAGAAGAAAATCTAAGTAGACAGGTTTTTTTACTTGAGTTTATATAAAATTGTAAAGTAGGTAAAATTAACATCCAAGTGTCTTAAAAAAAAATATTGCTATCTTAGATGGTAAAATTTATCTTTTTAATAAGAAAACATCTTTAAGATAATTTTTATTTTGCAGTTAAAACTAAGCCTTAAAAGGAAAAAGAAAATTAAAAAATTTCACTTTGGAATGTTTTCCTATATTTATTACATCTTTAATAAATTATTAAAGGGAATAAATGTGAGATCCTTATTTAATGCAAAATAAATTTCATTAATAATTTATTTTTAAAAAGAATATTTAATATTTAATAAGTTTTCCAAAAAAGCAACTAATGTAAGTCCTTAAAACATTTACTGTAAGAGCTTCGTTCCTAATTGACTTTTATAGATTTTTAGAAAAAGCAAAAATGTCTTTAAGTATTTTGAATGAGTTTCAATATAATATATAATACCAGCAGGAAAGCTTTTTCCTAATTTAAAATATTCAAATAAGCCAATAAGAGTCATTTGAGAGCTCAAAAGCACATAATTATGTCAACAAGGAAAACAAGATGATAAATCAAGGATCATATGCATAAAATTTTCAAGGTTTAAGGGAGGATAGGTGATATAAAGCTTTCTTCAGTATGTATGCAGATGTTAATTGCCATTTATAGCAAAATTAACAGCTCTGATTGGATGCGCAGTAAAGGTCAAAATTGTAAAAATCCACAAATCGAGGGAAACATGTTGCATTTAATAAGAATACTATGTACAAATTTTTTATATATATTAAAGTTTTTATGTATTTAAATCCTATAGAAATATTTCATGGTTGGTAGATTGATGCAATTACTTGAATTATGGCCAAAATATAGCTGATATCCATTTCTGATGACACTTTATATAAGTATGAAAAAGTGGAAGAATTGCAAAATTATTTTATCCAAAACCAAAAGCATAATCTGAAATTCATCTATAGGAATATTCCATAGGCTCCTTAAAAATTAAATTTACTTCTGCAATATTTCCTTTTTTTAAAACCCAAGCGGTTTTTTAGGAAAAAAAAACAACATTCACCAACTCATTAAATTTAATAACATGAATTTTGAATTTGTGTTTTTTGGGTATGTCTATACTCAATAATCCAATATGTTGTTTTTGTTGATAACAAATTTCCTTAACAATTTAGGTAATTACTCTTATGTAAAATTATACGCATGGCTCCCTTGATATTAAATCTTAATATGTATTTTATTCATCTTTAAATGTATTAATTTATTGATTAGACTTTTTTTAAATAAATAAAACAGAAAAATACATAAATTTAAAAAAACTAATCCTTTGATTAGTTATTTTGGTAATTTTTTCAATTACCTTTTCAATGAGTAAATAAGATTTCTTTTAGTGCTCTTAAAATTTTATTTGTAGTTAGTAAAGTAAATGAAACATCATTTAAAAAATAATTGAATATTATTATAGAATTTATTTAAAATAATTCAAAGCTATCAAAGTCATAGGTGTAAGTATTCATAATAAACCACTTGTGGCTTGTAATTTAAGATTAATTACAAGCCATGTGTAAGTATAATTATGAAAAAGAAATCTGTAAGCTTAATAAAACTTATTAAATTTATTTAATTTACGTGTGTTTAAAATATTACAAATATTTTTTAAAGTTTTTAGTTTTCAATTATTTTTAGATCTTTGAATTGTTAACTTGTACTTTCTATTTGTGAAAAGACAGTAGGATAGTTTTTTTGTGTTACCATATAAAAAGCTCGAGCACTACAAAATAAAATGACTTATTTTTTTTCAAAATATTTAAATTGCATATTTCATCGGTTGGAACTTATCTGATTGCTTACAAATTAAATAATGAAAAACATCCCTGAAGTACAGCCATGAAAAAAGAAATCTTCGGAAATTTTTCCTTTTTTGTTATGATCAAATGATGTAGGTGGACCGCAAACTATAATTCAAAAAAAAAGGTACCCGTAGTAACCAAAAATTTGGCCATATCCCTTCCGAAAATGTCTATTACATCTCCAGCTAATAAGAAATTAATACCACACCAATTAAAAATTCTAAAGATTATAAAATTTATTTTTTACAAATTTAAAAATACTTTCACCCTTTAAATAATTTAATAATTTCATAAATTACGTAATAATTTTTAAAATTCATAAGCGGAGATAAAATTGCCTTTCCTTTCGTGGATAAAAAAAAATTAATATCCTTTTCTCATATATATACATATACACCTATATAGAATCTATAGTCTGCATAGCTAAACTCTGTATTAAACTTAGCCCTCTGACGTCATGACAGATGGAGAAAATTGCAATCATATACGCTGTGACTTTTTCTTTTTATTTCATTTCTCTAAATATGTGCAGCCCACGAACTTTTTTACTTATCATTTTACAATGTTTTTCATATAAAAAGTATAAAACATTACAAAAAATTCAGCTCTCTTGAATAAAAACAGAGCGGGGAAAGCAATTTTTTATATAATTAACCCCTGCCAGCTTAGTTTTTCGTATTTATTGTGTGTGTGTGACATTCGTTTCATTTTCATTTCGGTCTCTTCTGTGTTTGATTCCGCGAGGAGATTCAGTTGAGTAAAATAGTCTGTTGGAGAGAGAAGTGAAGATGGTGTAATTTTTTAAAACAAAAATTTTTAAAGTTAAAATTAAAACAATTTCAAATAATTTACTTAATTTTTTAACTAAAAATTCAACTATTATAAATAAATTTAAATTAACGAATCAAATAATTCCGTGTTATTTAGTTTTGTGTGCATAAATTAAAAATTATTTTTGATAACATTCTAAGCATCCAAAGGGATGCTGCTTTAAAAAAATAATTAATACATGAAAAAAGGGCAGCCATATTTCTAAAACAAAGGAGTTACATTTATTTTGTTTAATTAGAAATTGTTGTAGTTTACAATAGTTGCTGCTGCTGTGACAGAGACTGTTTTTTGTATTCTTTTTGTTTTAAATTCTGTTTTTTTACATGTGTTGTTGTTACTTGAAGACAAAAGGGATTCATAAGTATTCTCATTGAGTTTTAAATATTTAGTGAATGATTTTTTTTATTAATGCCGTCTATGTTTTAACAAAATCAAAATTAATATTTTTCGATATTTAAAAAAAAAAGTAAAAGTTTGTTCTCAAGGAGGCAGAACTTGGAGAAAAATCTACAGAATTTGGGCCTAAAAGGAAGTCATCAGTTATCCACAATGCTATTTGGCGTAAGTTTTTTTGTTGTATTTAAATAGTAAATTATTGATTTATTAATTTTTTTTAAAATAATTTTCTCGTCCTTTATCTTAAACGTCAAGATCTCTTTTATCTTTCTGCGCCTGTACTCGACATTGCCAGAACCAAGAATAATGAAAAGCGAAAACAACAAAAATCTGACAATGACAAATTTTACAAATGGTCTTGTTATAAAAATTACAAAAACAAAAATATTTTTCATTCTTGTGTATTTATAATTACCAAAATATTTGTATTTAAATCCCGAAAACAAAACAAATTGTAGGATATTAATTTAAGTCCTTTATGAAGTATTAACATCCGCAACAAACAAATGTGATTGACCTCAAGTGTTATAGAGTTATCGTGATTAACACGTTTTTCTTTTTTCACAAAGAATCGTAGGCGTTAACATATAAAATGTGTTTTCTGACTTGGGATATCGGTGACCTCTTTCTGAGAAATATTTAAGGAAGTTTAGTAAAATATAAATAAAATTTATAAAAAAAACATCATATTCAATGACAATTTATTGCTCTTGGGATAATTTTGAAATAAATATGAATTATTTGTATGCATTTAAAAGAAAAAAAGAAATTGAATTTTTTGGACTTTGAGATTTTTTTAAAGACTTTTACCAATATCAAATGGTTTTTGAATTTTAATTTATTATTAAACAATTGTAGCTCAAAAATATGTTGCAATAATGCAACATTTACAATTTTAATATTTGTCTTTGTGTTTGTTACCTTTTAAAAGCAGTAACACAGCTTTTTCATAGATACTTGAAAGACTATGAAGTAATTTGAAAATAGTTGTAATAGAGACAAATATCAATTAATTCTTAATTACTTTCAAAAACGTTTCGTAAGTTTTAAAACGTTAAACATAACAACAATGGATAAATTGTTATTTTTTTGTGTGCTTTAATTAGGAAATAGATGAATTTATTGATTTTGGGTTTTCTTTACTATCTGTCTTGACTGGAATCCTTGCTTTCTTGTTTACCTTTATGTGGGTCTATTAACCCCGATTTGTATGCAGCCTTATTTGACTGGGCTCCAGTTAATTAAAGACCAAACAGACGGCTTGTTGCCGTTGACAAATTCTATAACTATAAGGATTAGCCACTCTTTCATATAGACATAGGTTGTTTTACTAAGCCAAAAAAAAAAGATAGAAATAAAATGCATCTTGGGTATATAGATTTATATATCTATATATATATAAACAGGAAAAGTTTGAAATATTTTAGAGGCTATGCTATTGAGTAAATATACTTTCATAAAACCCTTGTAAAATGTATTAATTATGAGAGAGCTTTTTTTCTTCTCTATTTAAAATTCTCTTATCAAATTCAAAGGGAAAACCAAAGCAAGTTTTTGTATGAAAAATTTTGGGTGATTTGTCAAACTCAAAAAATCCCTTTTGCCTTTTAGTTGGCAACAGGTGCAAGAGACAAAAGATAAAAGCGAAGTTTGATGTTATAATTAAAAGATTTGGTTGAGAATGTTCAGTAACGTATTTTGACACAATTAAACATTGAAAATAGTTAATTCTTGACTACCAAAAAAGAAAATTGATTTTGATCATTCTAATTAATTTTGTCTCCCTTAAAATAGTCCCAATTGTTTTTATTACAATTATTATTTACACCGAGCCCATTCCTTCATACATTTTTTTGCTGGCTGGAGAAGGGTATTGCCTTCAATTCACGCTGCAAATTCTATTTGAGTCTTTAATTGATTTAAAACGGTTTTAATGGAACGGCAATTTCAATTTGAGAAAGAGGAAAAATATATGAATAGAGCACTATTATAAGGCACATTATTGTCGGGCGAAATCCATGTATTATCTTTCAAATAATTTTGCCCTTTTACGTTGCATATTTTTTTGCGAACTCGTTAAGAAGTTCAGATAATAATCTTTTATGATTCATTTATACAAAATCCAACGTTGTTATCCTACAATTTATATGAAAAAAAATGTGTAAAATTTGGAAAGTATCAGTGCAGCTGATTTTGTAAACATGCAAAAAGAAGTATCTCCGCTACAAAAATTCCAACTGCTGTAGCCAGCCATGAGGGTAGAATGAAATCTCAAACATTTATAGTTCCGTCAATTTTGATCGCTAGACCTAAAATTTTATTTAAAAAAATCTCATGCCTTATGTACATTACGTTCAAATGTCAAAAAACACCTAACCATCGTTAAAAAAAAATCAAAATAATTTGACCTTATTAACCCTTGCCAAATAGTCTATTAGTTTGCCATTTCGAATGACCCATGATATGCCATTTTGCAAAATTAAAATTAAAATCTTTTATAATTTCTCTTAAACACGTTTCATTTTATCAAACCTACACACAAAATACTGCCTACAACTGACGTAAACTTTCCAAATTAATTTTACATACAAGTTACGACACGTTTTAGCACGATGCCATTAACTCTGGCGGACATTATTGCATATAGGTCGACTTTTCAAGTATACAAAGGGCAAATTCAATGCATTTGGTATTATCTATATAGGGTCAATAAGCGACCACATATGCACAAAGAAATAGCTTCTATATTTTATCAAAAATGAATTTTAATATGCACAAAAAGAAAAACAGAAAAGATTTTATTGAATAAAAGACAAAGATAATCGCAGATAGATTCAGACGCGTGTAGTATACAAATTTTGATTAAATGTTTAAATTGTTCAGTTGTTTTTTTAGTGATAATTTTCGACAAATATTGTTTAAGATATCGAGGATAATAATTTTTGTAAGTTTTAAGGGTAATAAAATCAAATTGCATACACTAAAAAAATTATCAAATCAGTTTTTATTTGAGATTTTCATTGTTTGTTAGATTTCAAATCAAAGTTTCAATAGTGAATCGTTTTTTTCTATTTAGGTTATTTCCAACTAATAAGTAAATAAATGACTCATTACCGATTGCTAGAAATTTTATCAGTAAAATGTAATTTTTTCATTTAAATTAAAATTGCTGATCATAATTTTTTTAAGTTTTTTATGGAGAGTGCTAATTTAATAAAAATTAATTTTTAGAATTATAAATGTATGAACTTAATAAGTAAATAAAAAATT
Organism: Acrocera orbiculus; assembly: GCA_947359355.1. Lineage (NCBI taxonomy): Eukaryota > Metazoa > Arthropoda > Insecta > Diptera > Acroceridae > Acrocera > Acrocera orbiculus. The sequence goes on from OX375757.1 coordinate 20,207,368, forward strand.
AAAATTCTCTAATTTTAAAATATGCAAGGCATTAAATAAAGTTTTTTTGTTTAAATAATTTTGCTTTTGTTACTATTATTCTCAATATTTTGGTACGGAGCTGTTTTCGCGTGGACTAATCAGCAACTCCAAGCATTTCGTAGCGCTTTTGTTGAATTTTTACCTCTGACCTAAAATGATTACACACATAAAGTAACACATAAAACTTTTATATTTTAATATTTAATATGTATCTTTACATCTTTATGAAGATAATTTCTTAAACATTAGTCTTTGTAATTTTTCTTTGTATGATGTTTAATGTAACAACTGTTGAGATGCATGCCCAGCCTTTCGGGACAAGTGTCACAATTATATATCGTTTGATTTCTTTTGCCGGGCTTATTTCTTTGAGAGCAGACTTTGCAACCTTTCCTAACTCCTGTTAGAATGTTATGCAGCTTTCCATTTTGGCATATTTGTTCGGAATTAGAGGTTAAAGTCAAAGCTCGAGCACGTGTCTGACGAAAATATCCATTCAATTGCTGAACTTTCACATAACGTAAGGGGTAAGGCGGCTGTTCTCTCTGTTTAGTGATTTTATAGAATATATATGAAATTATTGAGCAAATTTCCAGACCCGAAAACATAAATTGTTTACAAAGCGCATCGGATTTCCGCACCAAACAAAGTTATAAATGACAGTCACCTTTTGAGCTGCGGCATTAAATCATGTGGTGAGCGAGACTCACCTCTCGAGTGCAAAGGGTTAGTAGAGAAACAATTTAAATAATTAAAAATTTAATATAATTCAAAATAGGATCAGTCAGGCTAATAATATATAAATTTTCAAAAAGAATATTTTCTGAATATTCTTATCGAACCATATAAAAAGAGGGCTAAAATTTTTTCTTAAAAATGTCAAAATATAAGAAAAATGATTTTCGAGATTAATTAAAAAAAATTCCATAACGGATGCAGGTGTCTTCGTAGAGTTTTAATATGTTTTTTTTTTTGTCTAAATTCACTCTATCCTTAAGCAAATTATTAAATTTAAAATCAATGAAGCCCCTGACCATCTTCGATTACTGTTCTCTAGTTCTTTTCAAAACACCTATTTTACTTGTTTTTTGTTTTCGTCTTCTTACCTGTAGAACAAGAACAAAGATTACAGAAAAGGTTGGCGACCGGATAAGCAAGGTGAAGTATATAAAAATAACAAACAAAATAAAGTATATTTATATACATACATATATATTTAGCTGCACCAGATGTTCTTTTTCTTAGCTGGTGGCAGTATAATAAGTTAAAATCAAAGCAGACCGGTTCTTAAGGAAAAAGAGGAAATTTCTTCTTATTTTTTTCTTTTTTTTTCTGTAGAGGAGTACTGGCCACAGAAGACTTAAATAAATTTAATTCAAGATGCTCCAACATAAAGTGTTGACGGAAAACTAAATGTTATGCGTGCTTGCAGAATATGACTAGTAACTTTTATCTGACCCCACAATTACATATTTGTTGAGTGCAATGACTTTTAACCATCGCAAAATTGTATTTTTTTTCCACTTTGCACATGACATCATATGATGGGGCTTTTTCTTTTTACAAATGCTTTGGCTGCCTTAATTGTTCAATGACACTTCGAGATATGAAGAATTCTAAAGCTAGAATTTAATAAAATTTTCGATACTCTAGATTTTTTACTATAATAATTAAGTTTGGTACATAGCTAAAAATAAGATCATAATAATAAAATATGTTACATATTAAAGATAATGGCACTCACTGTCATAGAATCAAAGGAGATAGTTTTCTCCGGAGTGCTATAATATATAAGAAAAATGGCACTACTACACTCTAGGATAGAAACCTGATTGAAGAGAAGGGGAAACAATTTCATCGACAATAAATGAGACTCTTCCATTTGGAAGTAATGATTTTCTGAATTATTTATGTTTAATTTTTACTCCTCCAAACACTTTATAACTTTTGAATTAATTTAACTACAAGTATTTGAAAATTTTCTCACTTAAAACCTACAATACTGTGTTTGTAATAAAAAAAAAAAAAGCATTGCAAGTAAATTTAGTGACATGGTAGTGGGTGCTAGCATAGAGAGAAAAAGAAATAAATGCAAACATAAATAGAATTAAGAGCTAAAAAATTATTAAATATAAGTGAGAGTAGGTAGTGAAGCAAGGGCAGTGATTTGTTTGAGAAATTCTTGCTTAACTACGTGCATCTTAGACTTATTAAAGAAAACCTCCTATACAGAATCAGAACTGATTTTTATGATCTGACCTTAAACAAGGAAAATGGTAAGAGCCAAGCAATAGTGTTTAGGGTTTGCGCTTAAGGGGGAAAGTATGGTGTAGCCTTATTGTACCTTATCTTAAATAGTTAAAAAAATTTCTGTAGCAGGAAATCTTACTAAGGATCCCATGGAATTATTTTATTCGAAACTGTGGAACAATTTTGTAAATTTTGTTTGATCATCCGTTTTTGTAATAAGTTTCGAGTACTAAAATACTTTCTTGTATGTTTCTTAGGGATCCATGAATAAATTTTCCATATTTTTTACTTGAAATATATCAGAACAAAAGATCATGTCACTTTCTATTTGACACTAAAACTATTAGTTTAAAAAAACCAGATGAAACATCCCATAGTACCACTTTTACTAGTTTACTTTCAAGTGTTTTCTTCTAACTACAATCTCTTTGATGTACTTGAAGCATCGAAATATCTTTCAACACGTGATTTTTCTAATGCAAACATACATATTTGCATTGAAGAGAAACATGGATCACACATGGTTTTTACCAAAGTTTTACAGTGGGAATTAAATTAATGAAATATACAAACAACAAAACCGAACACCAGACTTCTATTAAGAATACGATTGAATCTTGTAGACGCTTAAGTTTATAAACTTAAAATATTTATTCAAAATTTTTATGCATTTGAATTGGCTAACTGTTTAATAAAATCGGAAAAAAACATCTAAGACTACAAAAATAGTCTGAGAATCTTTATATAATATCAAACAGTTTATGGCCTAGAATTAATTTGACCATTGGAAACTTGCTCCAATTATTCTAGACCAAAATAAATGTGACACAATTAGTGAAGAAAAGAATAAATATTTTTATTAGAATTCTTAAATTATGAACTCACAACTTAGGTTATTTAAATTAATATTCAAAAATTTTTTATAACATTTTGTGTTTTTCTCAATGCATTGACTTTTTTTATTAGATATCTTTTTGCAACAAGATAATAAAAAGTCTGAAAAAAAAAACTTTGACAAAAATTTTGTATTTCCTATGCCACCAAAATAGATGTGTGCTGACCCATTTGGCAGTTGATTCATAAGAAGAAGATTTGCAAACAGTACAAACAGGGTAATCTCAGATTGATCTACTTAAATATCATTGGGTGGCATCGTAAAATTTCTATTACGGTTGCTGGTATCTAGCTCACGTGGTGTAAGAATTCAATTTTAATTAGCTGGCATAAAACTTCCAAAGAATTTTGTTAGTTTCGGGTAAATTTAGCTTAAGGTGTTGTTTTTAATATCAATAGAAAATGTTTGTATTATAATTTTTACAGCTTTGAGTTCTAAAAGATTAAAGCCTGATTGACTGGTTCTTGCATATTTTACCTAAGAAATTCTACCATGTTACCAATTTGAAATATTCAAACGTCATGCTAAATTTGACGAATGATTTGCTGTCATCAAGCAAATCTGGCTTAAGTAAAGTTTGTGCAAATTTTGCTTTAGGGCCATTTTTTTAGCTTGGTTTTTTTCATCATCATAATGTCACTTAAAAGCAAAGGTGCCCATTTATCATAGCCTAAACGGCCAATATTTTATTGTTCTTTTTTGTGATCAAAAATTTGCGATTACATAACACGAGAAACTTACTATAGGGGATTTATTTTTTGTGGTTTCTGATAATTTATACTATGCTTACGAATATAGAGTGCAGACCACAGTTATGTTTATTTTTCATACTTTATATTTGATTTTTATCAAAACAAAAACCAAAGCAAAGCATCTAAAAGAGAAAAGCAAGAGTTGTGCAAAACACAATAAAAATTAAAAAGCTTGCGACCAAACTAACTGCCTCCTCTGATCACAAAAAGCCAGAAAAATGGTATTAGCAGAAAGAAAATAAAAACATAAGAACTGTTTGTTAGTTCTGATGTAATTTATTGCTTTTAGTGAACCTGACATAATTTCAAAATCTGTTCAGTTGTGGCTGTTACAATTAATGGCCATCTTTAACCTCGAAAGTAGGTGTTTTAAGGCTGCATGGCGAAGAAGATGATCAACAATATAAAAAGATAAAAAAAGCAACTGGGTCACAAGTAGGATCTAAGTCCCTATCCATCCCATAGGTTGGCTGACTAAAAGAAAAATGTATTGATGGTTTTATCCAACTTTTGTATAATTAAAATTAATCAACCCAAAAAAATTCTATTCTTATAATCTACAACCAAAAGGTGAGCTATTTTTCCCACAAAAAGAATGTCTTAAAAGTATAAATTTATATTCACGCTATTTGCTTTTATTACGGTGGATTCACTGACAATTAATCTGCAAAAATTTAAAATAACAAATAGCTTAGAAGAAAAGAAAAAAGAAATTCTATAAATAATAAGTTTATATGCTCCCATGAATATTTACGTGGTCTCTTTAAATCCTAGTCATGTACATGTCCAGCAAAGGAAGTATACTAACCGCGTTTCCTGTGTATATATGTAAGAAATCCAAGAATCTCTCTGAATTGTCTAACTTCAGAGGTTAAAATAATTGCAATTGTCTAAAATAATCACAATGTCGTAGTGATACGAATGTGTGGATAATCTTCCATATTCTTGCTGTCTGATATCGCAGTGATCTTCTGTATTAAATCTATCCCAAAGGTGCTGTTCACTTTTTTCTTTGGTCACTATGGCATCTCAGTTGACATTCTCAGTTACTTTCGGATGGACAAACATCATTGTTGATTGAAGAATATTATCTAAACGTTTTGAAGTGTTTACGTGACTTTAGATGCCACATATTTTGCACGATGATAATGCTAAATAAAAAAATAATATTCCTGATGACAAAAAATTGTTGCTACTATTAGCATTAGATGTTCTTAGAGGTCTTATTTATCGACCAAGCAAAAATTTGAAATATTGTTTTAAAAATGTATAGTTATAATTTCAATGGAAAACATTAAAAATTGATTTTGTTTTATTTTGAAAAATGACTTCGATAAAAATGCAGTTACTATAATTTTGAAAAGATACTCAAACTCTTATATAGATAAATTTTAAAGTGATTCAGTTATAAGGTTGTATTTTAATTCAATTTCGACATAAGGTTCTTATGGACATTGTTAACGCTTCAGAAATGATTGACCTACAAAAGTATTGCTATTAAAGAAATTGTTGTTGAATATGCCATCCGTCAAAAACGGTGACTCCTTCAACACAATAAAGCCAGTATGATTTTTGCTAATCCGGATTTTATTAAACAACTGACAGATAAGGTTTCTGATAGCTAAATCTATATACCCGTGTATGGGGTTCCTTCAAAAAAATAAGTGAACCTTTTAATGATTAGCACTGCGAGATTTAAATAAAGTTAAGGGGAAGTCAACACAAACCTAGAACAATTACAAAGAATGTCTCTTACATATTCCTTTTTTTTTGTTTTGTTTTTATTTCAAAACCTTCTTTTTTTCATATAGCTTTCTTTTAAAAATCTAAAACTTTAAAATTAAAAATTATTAATCAATTTCCAAAAATATTATTCAATATCTTTATTACACATACACTCAAATTGTTTATACTAAATATCAAATTTATTTATTTACATAAAAATATGTATATTTAACTTTTTACTGTTAAGTATCCTTTTAAGTGCTATCCTAATTATCTATGAATTTCTAACAATCAACGACAATCAAGAAGTCCCGATAACGCTACCCCAAAAAATCACTCTAAATTTATTTTGCAATAATTCATGATATCATTATGATTTAGTAATTAAGTAAATAAATAACTTTGGTAAATGATAAAAATAAACAAAAAGAATAAAAAGTACAAACAGTGTGCATATTAGCATAACAAAAGCTTGCACGTGCTTGGTTACCTTAGAAAGTTTCTAATGGATAAGATTTTATACTCATTTTTAATCAAAACGAAAACCTTGACAGCATATATGAAAACTTTCTCATATATGATGCTGTGTATCATAATTCCAGATATAATATCATTTGTTTATATTTAGCATTAACTAAAAACAACAAATATTATACTAATAGTTTTATTATTAAGATTTCCATTGTTTGCTTTAATCTCGTTACTATTGTAAATGAAAAACAAAATTTGATTTTTTTCCATGAAAAGTTGTAGTCTCTTTTATTTGTACCTTCTTTAAAGTCATATCAAATTTGATTTCAACAAAGCACACACACATACATATAAACCCAAAAATTTCGCCCTCCCGTTGATTAAATAATCAAAATCATTATTACAGTTTAAAAAGATTGGGCTTGGGCATTCAAGTACATCAATTTCGGGCTTTAATTTGTGCAGCTTAAAAACTTATGAAAAAACAAAAAAAGTAGTTATTTTTGTTGCTTTTTAGCTTTCGTGTTAGAAGACTTGTTCAATTTTGTACTTTTTTTAAACCGTAACTCATGGTTTAAACAATTGTGTAACAATTTTCACTTTTTGGTGTTTTAGATTAATTTTATTACTAAATGCCAATCTCATGAAAAGCAATTCTGGTTTGTTTTTTGTTGCCTTAAAAGCCTTACTAATCGATACCAAGGAATTTTACAAATTCATAACATTGAGAACAAACAAAATTTTATGTAGTTGTGATCTTATTGTAGAGTTACAATTTTGTAGAATTACTCAATTTTCGCATATAAAGTTTATGCGGTTTAAACTCATCCTTATGTAAATGTAATTCATCCTTTTTAAAATTTATCTCTTCCGTCTAAAAAAGCCGTTAAGGACAAATACATTCCTTACATTACGTAGAGTGTAGAGTGATTGATTCACTCAAAAGATTTAGCCATGAACCATATGCATGTCAGGATTATAAGAGATTTTCATTTCAATTTATTTGCTCCTCACTTTTTGTCTTTTGTTGTAATCGCTTCAACTAGGAAAACTTTGACAACTTTCTACGTATTAATTTATGATGATAACATCTTCATCATAATTAATACAATGAATTATCATTAAATTCTTTAATTATTATTATTATTGAATTTCTTTTGCTGTTACAAATACTATTTGCCCTGTTCGGATAGAAAGTTCTTGTTGTTTGTGTGGTTGTAAACCAAATTAAGCTTGTTGCTGATATATTTCTTCTTTTAATTATAATACATAAATTATAATTATTTTAATCTAATTCATAAAATTCTCTTTCTGATGTATGGAATTAATTGATTCACAAGAAGAAATTTACTTCTGTTTTTCAAACTCAAGTTCACCAATGCCGATTATTTTGATGCCCTAATTTAGGGGTCAACAGTTTTACAATAACAGTCTCAAAGTTGATGATATTTGTATTATTTTAAATAACTTTTTTATTATTCTCATCACCACATTATAAATTGGTGCATATATGCAAGTTATACATTATTTTTGTGGCTTATTTTATTATAACTTTTCTTCTTTTAAAAACTAAAGCAATAAAATTTTGCAATACTTGCATGACATTTTTTTAGCCTCTGCGGATTAAATTTTATTTAATTTGTGCTTATTTTTCCTAAATTAAATAAAATTAAGATGTTGTCGTTTTGGCTTTTTTCTGCCTGAAAATTTATTTTTTATGGAGACTTCTTTGGCCTTCCGATGACAAGTTCTTCAATAGTGTACAATCAATCATAATTCAGCCATGAGTTAATATAAGAAAGATTAATTGATGTGCATTTTCCGTAGTGGACCTGTACTCTAAGCTTTAGGTAAATTTTTTTTGTTATTTTGATGCTTTTTTATGTTCCCCTTTGATTCCATAAATCTCACAGATATCAGTTACTACTCAGTACTTCTAGAAAAATCCTTTTTTTTTTGTTATCTAGAACTAAAATTCTTTTTAAACTTAAACCGTTTATTTTGCTGTAGTCAAGCTCATTTTTGATCCATTTGCATTAGACCAGAAGAATATCTGGAGAGATGTTTTATCATCCTTCTTATCAACTCCTTTTAATTCACATTAATAGAGGAATCTTTGATGTGAGCGATACATTTATAATTATTTATTTTTAAATTAAATCTCTGCCAATTAAGGAATCGGTAAATATTTCAAGTAATACCTCAAGATACTTTCTTTCAAAATTTGGGCATAATCCGAACATTGGTATATTTTGGACATCTATTTGTGTTGTTTAGAAAATGTCGTCTTTGATTTATATCCATGGATAGAAAATTTTTACCCGTTTTTATGTAGTTTTTGGTTAGACATTCAATAAATACGACCAAACAAACTCCGTTTTCACTTAATATTTTTTGTCCTTCTGGCTCAACAGAATTTCGACTAGATTAAAATTATTAAAGAAAATTTAAAGGAGAAACTGATACGCATACCTTCAGTGGCTTAAATTTGGTTAAGCACTGACATATCGTTTGTATAGCTTCTAAAGTTAGTTATTTTAAAGGAGCTAGAAAGATGAACCAAAAGAATTACAAAAATGTTTTTTTCTCTACAAATTATGATAACTTTTTGATCAACAAAAACTGTTTATACTGATAAAATATAAGCAAACCACGATATTTATGCCATAAATGAACTTTTTTTACTTGTAAGTAAAAAATATCCTGAGTTACTAATAACATAGACAGGAAATGGAATCCTTAAAATTTAAAAAATAATATTTTTCCTTAAGTTTATAACGAAATTTGTGCATTTTCTAGAGATTGTTATGTATATCTTGAAATAATTCTCCTAATCAGTTTGGAAATTTATTGAAAGATACAAGACACGTGCGTTTAATCAAATCATTGTGACACAGATTACCACTTTTTCTCTCTAAAGATTTCGAGGCAATTTATTAAGTACAAAGAAAACCCAAAGAAAATATTATCGTTATCATTCTTTATAAAATGCTTGGCATATCCGTTCTGTGAGGAAAAGAAATACACTTAAAGGAATTTAATATCAATAAGTCTTGGTCGATAAACATTATGCAATCTCATAAATTCAGTTAAATCTGAATTTTAAACGCCTATTTTTCTTTTAATAGTACAAACATATTTAGATGAACAAAAATAGAAAGAGAAATTTTAAACTAAAAATGATATCGTTATTTGTTTGAAAGAATTTAAATTATTATAAATTAATTTTATTTATGTAATATGCCTGGAATGAATAAATTAATTTAAATGATTACCAATGTTTATATTTAAAAATGAGTTTTTTGTTTCTTAGGAACTATGAATGCACAGATTTATAGCTGCGTCAAAAGAAAATAAAATTCTAATAATTCATATACACTTGAGTAAGTTTAGAAAATTAATAGGACGTTTTAATGTAATTACCAAGTATGAATTGCATCTAAACAATTCACAGTTACAACTTAACTACGTCTGTTAAGGGATATTAACTTTGCAGTCAATGACAAAGATTTTTGATAAATCACCAAATTTGGCTATTTATACACCTTTACCAGTTCCAAGTAAACGCAACGTCGACGAGCTGCTACACTTTTTAATTTTCAACTCTCTCAATAAAAGACATAAAAAGACTCCTTTTTCTATACATCCGGTATAAAGGTCTTAATGCATTGCATTTATCGACAAAAATTTATTTGTGATGACAAATTTTGACATTCTAAACATTGTGAAATGCTTATTTAATTTCTAAAAAAAGTGTATATATACGTATTGAGTCACCAATGCCAAGTGAATAACAGCTTGACCAAGATAAAATTGATACAAAAACTTTAACTAGGATATTTACACAAATGAATAGCAAAGCGAGGCTTTTGACATCAATTTTTCTTCTCATTACACTGAAAGCTTTTGGGTTTTAGTCATTTTTATACACAATTCCTAGCTCGGGAATCGAAAAGTATTTAGTCTATAATCTGTTTGTCTTTCATTTGCTCTAAAAATATTTCTGTTACATATTTACAAACTATAAATGAAAATTAAATTATATTTAATTTGTTATGGTCAAATTTAAAAATTTTAAGCTTTTCCAAATTAACATAAAAAGGTGCAAAAGCAAAAATAATGTATATCTCAAATATTTTTTTTTGACTTTTCCTCGGCAATCAAAGCAAAAAGAACGAAAACAATTGAAAATCAATCTCAAGTTAACTAATTCACTATAAAAACTATTTACAAAAGCGCTAAAACACTTTTGAGTTGTTTTTATTGACATTATTTTCAATTGTTTTACTGTAAATAAAATTATTGAAATAATTCTGAGCTGCACACAGCCCGTGCACAACACTTTTTTGAAGTATTGCTAAACTTTTATATACATATTTATAAAAAACTTAAATTAATGGCACGCTATATTAGCTGCAAAGCACACTTATTGGAAATTATTGTTATTCTTATTTATCTAAAGATGAAACTAATTATTATGCCGTCTCCATACCAAAAACACTTACAGATTATAAAAATATCATAACAACTTATGTAAAAAAAGCAAAAAAATTTATTTATTGTTTTTTCAAACCTTAAAATTATTGTTTTTCTTCATAGTGTCTGACTTCATTTGCCCAAATGAAATTGAAATTAATTTGATTTTCTTTTTGTCCAGCATTTTGTGATACGTAACTATTGCTTGAAAGTAAAATAGTTCCCAATTTTGGTTTTTTTTTTTGTTTTCTGCTTTTTACTCACTTTTTGTTAAAACAATAATCGTTCCGGAATTCGATTTTATCAGATGTGAGAACGCAATTTAAGTTTTCTTGATTTGAAGCAACTGTGAGACAAATAACCTGAAAGTAAAGGTGAAAATGAAATTTTTGTTTTTAATTAACTTTTATGCATAATGCGGTGTAAAAGAAGTTTTGTTTCCATTAAAATTTGAGTAACTGTAATTAACTTCTGATTATGAAAAGTTTCTGAAATCAATTAAGGATTTCTAATAAATATAAAATGCTTACATTTTATAATTAAAATAGAATACACCAAGACAACAACAAAATTAATTTAATAGAAAACATAGACTTAATTTTTAAAGATATATATTTCATTAGTCAAGCTCATACTGCTCTCTCGTATGTTTTTGATAAAGTAATTCTTAAATGGCTCTTAATGTCAAAAAAGTTGCTGAACCTATACAGAAATCTCAGAAAAAAACTTAAAGGATTCGAAGAATTTTTTCAAAAATGTAACAATTTTGTTTACAATTAATAAGAACTAGGGTTTGTTACCATATGTTATCAGATTTTTGATTTACTCAAAAAAAATTCTAAGGAATACTGCGATCTTAGCTGTAAAAACAAAGTTTTACTTGGCTGCAATTAGTACTTAACAATTTTCCAAAGTTTTAGAAACGATTTCTAATTTTAAAAACCAACCGCTAACACTAATAAGTTTCAAAATGCAAAAATAAAATAGTAAATTTCTTATTCAAAAGTGGACAGCTTAATTTAAGGCTAACGTAATTATGTAATGCAAATAAATAAATCATTTGCTGCTAAATTACATTGTCTTATTTTACAAGTAACTTAACCTCGATCAGCACATTTATCGGTCATTTACTTAAAAATTACATAATTGTTTAAATAAATGCAACTATTGGTTTCTTGCCAGACAGTGTTTTATTTATTTTAAGATCAATACAACCTGTTGCAAGGCAACGTTCTTAAGAATTAAAATGTATGCAAAATATTTGTTCAGTTACTATATACAAAAATTTAGTTAATATATATTTTTGTTGTTACAAATATAAATGTAAAGGATTCTTTACTTCAAAGAATTACAATTATTAAATAATAGCTTATTTGCGTGCTCATTATAGTTCAAGGTCTCTGTACTAGTTTAAGGTTGTAGTAACTCGGACCTAAGACCGATAGAAATGTAACATTTAATACTTGAATAATATTATGCTTATTTTTAATATTAAATCTAATTAATTGGTCACGAAAATATACGTTAGTCGCATTTAAAAAAAGAAAAAAAACGCTAATAACTTGAGAAATATCGCTAAATGGCACCATAAGGAAGTTAAACTATTTTGACTTCAAATAAAATTAGCAACGACAAAAAATATAATTATAGGAAAACTTAATAAGATTTTTTGTAATTAAGTAATATCGAAAATTACTAAATTGTATATTTATAACATTGGACTAAAATATGAATTTTTATACGAGTTGGTTGTGTAGAGTGACATTTTAAAATGCGAACGTAATAGAAAAATGGTATTGCAAAATAAGGATTTGCTCAAAAAGTTTGTTACATACACAAGATTTTTTTTTTCTTAGTAAGGAAAATTCGCATCAGGGAATTTGTAATAGAAAAATTTCTGTGTACTTAAAATAGAAAAATGTACAAGAGAAGTCATCAATAGAGTATGCAGAAATTGGCCATCATAGTTTTTATTTTCATGTCAAAAGTAGCATCTTTTCCAACAATTCTTTGAAGAAGTTCGTTCATGTTTTCCCTGAGAAAATAGGCTTTTTGAATCAAAAGTAGCTTTCTTTTATTGATGAAATAGTTCTACTTTCCCCACTCGTGTAGATTTCTTTTATTTTAGATGGATTGCTAACTTTCTTACAAGAAAGTGATAAAAAGTCGCTTGAGGTCGTGTCCTTAAACAGCAACTAAAATTGTATAAAGTTTCCACATTTAAAGTTACTTCTTCGATGTGTTTCTTGCAAGTGCATTTTTTCATCATTATTCATGCATAAATTCATTAAAAGGATTTTGGTTATTTTTAAAAGTTTTTTGTCCTAAAATTTTTTCTGATCTATACATAGTTTATAGACGTCGAATTCCTACTGAATAAAATTTATTTAAACTTATCCCAAATTTATTGACTTTTCGATCTGTATTGCAATTTTAATCTTCTTTTTTTCAGAATTGAATAATTTAACTTTATTTTACATAGTACTACTTTAAAATTAAATGTTTTAAAGTTTTAGGGCTAGAATTTTAAGAATTAACAAAAATAAAAAGACAAACCGTCAACCAATCAACTAGAAATGAAACCATTTTGAAAAATTGATTTTCTTTTTATGCTGTAAATCCAAGCCTTGGGATCAGATAATAACTCAAATTTCAATCGTTTTTATTTATTTTTGTTTTTCCAGTCAAATGACCTTTACATAATTTTTGTATTTAAAATTCAACTTTAAACAAAGTTAAACAAAAAAAATTCTGCTTTAGATTTTTCAGTAGGTATAAAAAATCCAATAAACCATCAATTTGTTGCTTTTTTTTAAATAATTGCTTTGAGAATCTCTAAACATCAAAATGATTGACATATTTTTCATTACTTAAAATGTATTATATTTCTATGAAGCAGAATTAATTTTTCTTTTGTAATTGCCAGCAACACTTCAATTTGATATTTAATTGATTGAAATTTATTTATAATTTCCTGCTTCAAATTGATTTAAATTATGATATCTGAATTTTCAATTTGATGCATTTGCTGTAATATTGCATAGAAAATCGGGAACGAATTAATAAATAAAACATTTTTTTAAATTAAATTTTCATTAGTTCATGTTTTATATTTGAAGTGTCATTTGTAAACAATTACATGTTATTAGTTTTTTTTTTACTCCCTAAACTTAATTTGTAAAGAAATAGAAATAGTGTAACGCCCTTTTATATAAACTTAATAAAAAAATCATCAATATTAATTAATCAATAAATAAATGAGTTATTTCAACACATACGAATTTTTAACCCTATAGTTTTTTAGTAATCTACATTAAATTTGCAATTTAGAAGATTAGAGAAAATTTTTTCATAAGAATGAGAATTATTCAATTTTAATGCTTGCATATTTTTGCATATGATACTTAACTTTGTTATAACTTAAGTTACTGTCCGTAGAATTGAATTTCCTCTGACTTTTTAAGTAGGAAATTTTTGTATAAATAGAATATAAGTCTATTTATAAAATCTGTTAGTCATAATCAATCTTTTAATTTGTAGACTTCATTCAGCTTTTAAGCGATTTTTATCAAATCATTGATGATATCAAATATCATCAATAATTTCTATAGAGATCAATATAGGCTAAATAGGCAATATTAGCCAAATACGCAGTATGAAATATATTTTATATATTAGAAACTATTACATGGCACTCCTGCAACTTCCATCCCTAATAACAATAGTTATATTTTTATTAATATACTTATATTTCACATATTTCCTTTGAAAAATATGAATTAAAACGCTCTAATCAAATTTTGATTAGTTATTTCACCAGTGGAATTGTATGCAGTTGGTATCAAATATTTTATTGCAAGAAAAATTGAAGAAAGTGGGCAATTAATAGAAAATTAAAAAGCTCCAAATATTCGTACAAAAATTAATAAGAAAATAAAACATTTCCATTAATTTGATAGAAGTGCATCTTTTGGAAAAGAAAGCTAATTTTTCAATTGTTTTTAACAAGGACATTTCTGAAATCATATCTTATATGGTTTTACCAATTTTTGGTATTTAATTATATCACCAGTTTATAATCTTTAGCTCTCTTTTGTTGCTTTAGTGTTACTTTTTTCTCTTTCACAAAGTAATGATGCAATTATACAAATTTTTATAACAAAACATTTTCTCTTTTATGATATTACCGGAAACTATTTTTTATTGAAACAGCGCAATCAATAAACATTATCTATCTTATGAAATGAGCTGATTAGATTTGTGAGATTCAATTTAACCATCAGCTATACCAGATATAAATGTAGTGAATAACACCTTATGTTTGTTTTTTGGAACTACACCCAGTTTTATTATTTTAAAGCTTTTGAGATAAATTTTTGTTTTTAAAAAATTGAATAACTTAATATCTACTAGCAAAATAACAAGTGGGTAGCTTTGGAAATAAGGAAATAAGCTATAAAATTAAATGATAAAAGCAGAAAGTAGAAAGGAAAATTCTTGAAATTCAAACAGTTGGAATGAACTTTGAGAAATTTAAGGAAAATTTTTGGACAACGAAATTATTTACTACAAAACTTTAAAATTTTGAATATAAATAAATGTATTTCTTTTTCACTAAAGTTTTTTAAATTGAAATATATATATTAAGCTTTACAATCTTACTTACAAATAGCTACGTAGAAATGTTTTTTAATTCAACAAGTTTAGTGCATTTTGTATGCTACAAAACTGCTTTTTCCTTTTATTGAATTATGAGAACTGCTGAAATTTATCCAATTAAGCAAAGACATCACATTTCAAATAAGGAATTTTATTCTTAACTCATAGATTGTCATCAGACAATGCCTCTCATTTAGCAATATTCCTGCCCTATGACTGCTTCTGCTTATATCTGTCATCTTAAAAGTCCTTTTTTTAGCTCTTAAATTTATTCTTAATGTGGTAGCTATTATTTTCCACACATATTCTGCGTCTCGTTGATTTTCTGCATTCAAATTGGTAAATTTTCCTTGATCCTTTTTGTTTTTATTCATTTCTCTGTGACATAGTTAGGTTTTTTAGTTTAAATAAAGTTAAATTTTTTTTTGTTTTTTCTCGAAGTTGATTTTTGATGATTTCGGCAAATATATATGCAGTGAAATCTTTGTTTTTTTTAGCGTGATATAGAGTTACTTTTTGGTGCTGATCAAACACAAAACTGCAATCAAAATTTACTGGCAACTAATCTAAAATCGATGAAAAAAGAATAGATCACACAGTTTTCTTCTCGATTTCATAATGAACTAATTAATTATCATCAAAAATACTGTGTGAAAATTTTAGAACGATCCAAACATTATAACTTAATGAAAACTTCGCCATGTTATTTCAACACATGCGCTTTTTATCTAAACCAACAAACCCTACCTTTTGAGGAGTCAAGTATTATTACCTGATATTTTCATCAAAAAACCAGAAAAATAATATTTTTAAGTTATTTATAAAGGTATTTGTCAATTTCAAATTTTATTTAATAGCAACCTGAAAGTAAATCTTTTTAAACAGCCCTTTTTTCAAGTGGCTCTAATTGTAACTCGAATGAATCTCTGAGCAATCCATTGTTCTCGTTATGAAAAAACATCCTGGAAAACAATAAAAATGAAGAAGTACCGACTTTTATTACTTTTCAATTTTATAATTTTGAAATTTTGAAGAGAATTTTTACAGATTTTTTTTTAGTAAAGTTATGTTTGGTCAGATTTACTCAAATTCCAGCCAGATAAAGCTCCCTATCAATGGGATCATAATATAAATATTTGATATGTGTATGCACTCGTTTTAATCCATTTAGTTAAGCCCTCGTTTGCTGTAAATATATTTTGTATTTTTCCATTGAAAACTCCCGTTATTGATTGATTTAAAAAAGGGTCATAGTTTATTACTTAAGTACTTAATCAATTTTAATTATCTTCTTATTGACCATATTTTTGGTTATTTTCAACAAGTTTCTTTGTATTTCACTTCAATACTCGTTTAGGTTCAAATATGCTTCATTAAATTTATTTTCCCTTTGGCTTACGTGTAATAATTGATAATCAGCTTGAAACATCTAATAACAAACAAATTCAAACTTCTTAACAATAATTTATTTAGGTGCGGAAAGTGAATAATCTGATGTACTAATAAAGCTCTTAGCCATAAGAGAAATCTCCATTTATTCCAGTTGTAGATTTTTTATTTTTTTTTAGTAAGGTCATTGGCACTTATATGCTTCGTTCCGCGACCTCAGAAGAAAATCGAAAGTATATTCTATTCATCATAGCAATTATTATGTAGACCTTAAATTGTCTGTTACATCAATTTCCCTTCTATATATACTCGTATATACAAGGTCTTTGCATTAGGGCTCCTGCTATAAAGCATTTAATTCACCAATCTCTGTTGGTATTTTGATCTATCCATTAAGTCAGCTGTAAAACTATCAACCATAAAATATGGCCATATTTTTCTAGCATAAGTTCGCGAAGAATGAGTTTTGAAATTGACACAATGATCGTGTCTCGTTGGAAAAACTAACAAAGGCTTAATAGATTGCTATTATTAAAATTGTGAAATAGTTTTATTTCAATCAGTTTTGATTTTATTTCTATTGAAATCATTTCCTCAAACGGAGGTGTTGTTTAGTCAAAATTATTATATTTAATTATATGAACATAATGGGATACTACTATTAAAAAATAACAACAACTGTGAACAACAATTTCTTAATTAGTGAACATAAATGAGTGACAAGAAGGTGAATTTTTGTTGTATGTTAATTTAGGGCAATAGAAGAAATTTTTAGTTATTACTGATTACTATTCGATTTCGATTTGAAATCTGGTTAATAGTTTTGTAATAAGTTTCGTTTGCATCTTTTTAATACAATGATGCATCATCTATACCAAAAAGGAGAGGCGTTGATGTGTTCATACATAAGTTACACATCAAGTGGTTTTACTTGGAACAATTATATATACCCAGTTGAGTTTTGAGAACGACTCACTTTCGAAATCATAGAAAATTTAGGTGGATGCACTGAATTCAACTTGGGTGCGTTTTCAATGCATTTATAAATGACCTAAAAAGATAAAACAAATGTTTATATATGATATCTCTGATCCGTGAACTGATTTTTGTGTATTATCATAAGTAAAGTATATGCTTTCCTTTTAGTTTCTGGTTGTAGGCAATTATAGTGAATCGTGCATTGTGTTGTTTTTACTGAGGATGTTGAACTTTCACTAAATAAGTATTTAGCCTCTTGTAGGCTTGAAATCATTAGGATATTTCCTTTTGCCACGAAAGTACATACAATAACGAATCGTTTGTGCTGCTCGATTTTTGTTCTGCGTGAGACTAATTGTAGGAGATTACTTTTAAAATTACAAATAGTCATTAATAAATAAAATATTACTCTTATTTTTATCAATTATTAATAATAATTTAATTACATTGATTATCTTGAAAGTAAAATAAAAACTGTTAAAAATTTAAAATGACGATTTTAACTGCATTTCTCATTTAATTTTAAAGTATAAAATAAATTATTTTTACGGGTAAACATTACTTCTGTCATGAATATTTCATTAATTTGTTATTAACATCAAATCAAATCCAAGAAACATAAATTTTTTATTTATTTTACTAATAAAATTATTTCAATACACAAAAGTATTCACTCTGAACTAATCCTGTACAGTGTTGAGAAATGCAAACAATAATTCTGTCATGGGTTCCCTAAAAAAGTGTTCCGTCATAAATTAAAAAACATAAGACGCAAATTAGCTTTTAATATAAAATTTTAATGTCAATGTTGGATTTTATTACTTTATAAAAAGAAAATATTTCTTTTTAGAAAGTTTTAAATTCCAAAGAAAATCAAAAGTTATTAAATAACTTAAATACATTTGACAGGTCCTACTCACATTAATTTTTATTAATGTTCCTAAATAAGATAACACTAAATAACACTCCCTAAGATCATGACATATTAAATAAAAGAAAAAATTGTTCACTTGCATAACAGTCTTTAATATTAATTTATATAGTTTTGTATATGGCTGCAATTGTTGTCCAAAAATTTTCTAATCTAAATTTTCTTTCATGCTTCAGACAATATAGTACAAATATGCGACACTAATATTTTCGATTACATTTCGTATACCATGAGGTATTCAAATTTTTTAAAAATATTTTCTAGGCCGTGTCTCCAAAAACATGATAAGAAAGGTATGCGGTATGCTAATCATCTGATTTTTACTAGATCAAAATACCAAATTTTGAGAATTTTAAGTTAAGCCATCATTGAAATTTTTCAGTCCAGAAGAATGATTTGGGAAATGCTCAAATTCTATCAATAAAATTTTATAAGCTAAACTTTATAAAAAAAATAGCAACATGTGTAAAAGAGCTTAGGAGGAATTTGCATATTGAAAGATTCCTTATTAAATTCTTGACTTAAAGGCTTTTATAATTATACACGAACTTTTTTTAAACAAAAATCATTTCAAAAATAAATATTATTAAGTAAGAAAAACCCTCTTAATATTGACATCTAAAATTAATAAATTATTAATTTTTAAAAAATAATAAAAAAGATTAATTTAAGCCATTCACTAAAATCTTTTTTCTTATTTCAAACATCCCGTATTAAAAACAAGTATCCACCTTGAGAGCAGGAAGATAATTTTTCTCATTTAGGTGAGAATTAACGGATAATGAAAGCTTAAAATGTCTTTATTCAATGCTAAAGCAACTATAGTATACGATCATAAATAAAATTCAATAAAAATCTTACGAAGGTAATTAAAATCAATGATAAAACTATTTAGTTAGCAAAGCATTTCCTTAGTGGGCAGATAATACGTGATCGAATTCATTCTATTTTCCTTATAAAATTCTAAATAAAAAGCATTTCATATTTATATATGGATGCAATTGTCTGGGTTATTTGTTTCCTTAAATGAAATATGTTAAATTTAAAATTAATCTTTCATTTAGGAGATCAAATTCGGCAGATAATATTTTATTCTTTAATTCGTTCGGGACCTGTACAAAAATATTGAGAAAATATTTGAATTTTTTGAAAATTTATTATTTAATTTTTAATTTTCTACTTAAAGTTTATGTAAACCACGAATTCTCTGGAAAAGCTTTTTTGTTATTGGTGTTTTTTTTTTCATCTGCAGTACCAAAAAAGAAAGGTGAAACTAGGAAGTGATGTGTATAAGTTCACGTCTGGCTGAGGATTGCCATAATATAGTTGCATGATAAAATAGTCTTTTCTATGGACTCGAATTTCAAAAAAGAAATAGCGGATGAGTGAATTAATACTTAATACTTTTAGAGAGCCAAAATATGAAGATGAAAAACTCACCTAAAATATATTAGAAATTATCCTTTTTCCAGTTAACAAAGAGAAGCATTTAGTAAACTTTACGGCAGTAGGTTTTTTAATTTAGCACTTAAACTTGTGAAATTTTACCGTTTAGACACTTTATCCAGGTACTAACTTCATTATTTTAATTAAAAACCACATCTGATTTGTAAGGAGTAAAATTCCAATATTTCCAAGTGGTGAAAGTGTCCTTAATGTAGTGGCTAAACCCAAACTTTAGTACAGATAGTAAGACATATTGAATATTTAACTCATATCATTGTCCTATTGTATTAATAAAATTTTATTTAGTTAATCCTTATTTAAGTTTGGTTTTTTTTCTTTAAAAACACTAACAACAAAATATTTATGTTTTGCAGGTTCAAATTGATAACGACAATTGTCGTCGTGATCAAGACAATCGACTATCAGCATCCCGGATAGATCTTCCTGGTCTTTGTAGTGGTTCAACTAGAGAAACTTCAAGATCGAACAGATGTATAGATTCTCATGGAAATTCTTTACCACGAATTAGTCCAACATCAACGAATAATAATTTTTCACCATTGACACCTAATTCTAGCCCAGGATCACAAATAAAATCTATACAAAGTGGAAATAAAATTGAACAAAAGCCAATGACATCATCAGGTTAGTCCTTTTAAAAATTTCTTTTTTTTTTGTTTTGAAATTTGCATTTGTGTTCAAGTTTTCTTGAAATTCTGGTAAATATTTGGATTCCAGCCAAATGGAAAATAAACCTTTTAAATGTTTGACTGAAATCAAGGATGACAATATAGCTTTTAAGGCTTACCACAAGAATTTTTTAACAAAGATTTTATATTATATAAATTTAATTTAAAATAAGGAAATTATTTTATATTTTGTTATATTTTAAAAGGGTCTTGTCAGGTTTTTTTATTAATTTTTTAAAACTTTGAAGCTAATCAAGAGATAAGTTTTTTATTCTAGTAAAAGTGTTCTGTAAGCAAAGCACGTGAGCTTAAATATTGTTAATTAATTCTAAAAGTAAATCGATTTGTACTCCAGCCTTTTTCTTTTTTTTTTTTGTTTATGCTTGATGAGAAAGAAGGAGTAGTTTGGATTACTTCATTTGTGTATTCATTTTGGGGTTATTGCCTTCGTTGCTCATTTTTTTAAATGACTTTTATTGTAATGAATATAATGAACGTGTCACAATATTTGGTATATTAGTTGATATAATGTACGGAAGTATAAAATGGGTGAAAATACTTTTATAGTGTTAACCATAGCATTCTATTTGCCAACAGTATAGTTTACTCAGAAATTAGGTCAAGGGATAGTTGTATTTGCTATCGTAAACAATTTAGGAAAATTACATTAATTAAAAGAATTTTATATTGAAAATTTTTTTATTATAGTTGAGTCCTTAAATAGGCAGCATTTTTTACAAATATTGTAAATAATCCAAGCACATTTTATCGCAACTTTTCCTGATTATAAAAAATTTAATTCACTTTTTTCCAACGAAAACTATGACGTTAGTAAGAAGCCATAATGAAATAATGCCATATCTATAATTCAATTTTCATTTCGCTAAATCTGAAAAGAAAACTCTTCAAAAATATAAAGGCAAATAGAACGGATATCCCTGAAACACATACAAGTTTAATTTTAATTGGTATAAATTTTTAAGAGTTAAGGAAGGAGTTTTTCTTTTAGCTAGCCACAAAGTTTTAGTTGAAGAATAAAATTTTAATGGCACTTTAACTGGTAAACAAGTTCAAGTTTTAATAAGGCCATACAAAAAATAAATATTTGCTGATTAACGCTTCAAAAAATATTTTTAATTGTTATAATGAAATTAAATAGGAATTTGTTGTTTAATGTAATTCTCTTAATTCTTATTTTGTTCAATAGAACTATGAAAGAATTTTCAAGAGCTTTGAATTTTGAAAATTGTATGTTTCGTAAAGGATGCGATGTTTTAAGTCACCCATCAATATTATTCCATAGTTATCTTGCTATATAGCGCGATGAATCGCATATCTTGGGGATGATATTCACCGATAGAGTGTTTCAACTTGCTGGCTGTATATTTCGTCAGATTTAATGAGGCTCAAAAGAAGCATTTATATTTTTTGGTTATATTCAAAAGAGAAGTTTTTAATGAAAGAAGTAGACCTAAAAATTTTTTCTTGTAAAACTCTGTTCATATATTTTATGGACATTTTTGTTATCGATTAAATATTGCTTAAAATACTTTGAGTAATATTGTATGAAAATATATCATGGTTAAGAGGTCCTTTTAAAAATCTAACATTTATATAACATTCATTTACAAAAATACATGCTAAAAGAAAATTTAAACCGTTGGCATATTTTCATTTTAAGAGTGTGATTTTTATTCGTGCAAATAAATTCGATTAAAGTTTAGAGAGTAAAAAAATTTCGTGTTGAATTCAAAATAGCAATTAACTTTGATACAGTGTTCATCATCAAAGTTCTTAGAATATCAAATAAAAAAGTTATTTTAATATCAAAATAAAATTTGAAAACTTTAGTAATAGAAAATTTTTATGAAATTTAATAAAAGTGAAAGCTTTTTCATATGGTGATTAGCTCGAGTACTCAAAACACTTCAATTTGATGAGATTAGATAAATGAAATTTTTAGCAGTTTCAATGATTTTTAATCAAATTGAACATTTTTGGCTTTGTTCTTTAGTTAATATGTTTTTGATTGAAATCGTTGTTTCGTTGTTTCGTTGAAATTAAAAAAGAAAAGAATCTCATTTCTATAATAGTAAAATTCTTGAAATTCTTAAGCTTTTAAATATCACCACAAGCACAAGCTGAGTTAATTATCAAGCATACTTTTGCTTTAATTAAATTTTAAAATGCAATTAAGGAGTGAAATAACGAGTTCTAACGATTATCAAAAACGCATTGCGCGCATTTCGAATCCTTTAAATTAATCTCTAGGGTAATAAAAATAGAAATTCAAGCTGAAAAAATGTCATGAATGTGGCTTGGATTTAAGTAATTATTTAAAGAATTTCAAAAATTCGACCAATGAAAATACCAAATAAGTATCATACCTGAGGTTATATGGAAATATCGACTTTTTGGTTTACAGTAATTTGATTTAAAAATTAAAGTATGTATTCCATGAGATAGGTTTCAATGTAATTAAGCTTTTGTTCCTTACGACGCTACTTTGCTAATTTCATTTAATTGTATTATAAACGAAATGTTTCAGAATTTACACTAATAAAATAAATCGTAATTTGAGGACTAAATTAGTATATTTATCACTTAGAATAAGCATATAAAAATCCTTGAAATTGTTTTTCAAATAAGATTTTTTAGTTATACGCTTCAAATGCTTTTATTATACGTTTTATCATTGTTCGACTTGTACCGAGATAAGACCGAGTTAAAGTTTACTTTTACTATAAATGCATAATGGTATAATTAAAAGATGTCTTAGTATATAATTTGATGACTATACCGCTTAAAAATAGGCACGGCACACAATTTTTAGAATTCAAATCTAAGTAGCTAAATTTAATGTTTTCTTTTTGACATTTACGTGTATATCAATCACAAAACATTGTACAATTCTATCGCACATCATTTTAAATAACGGGTACCATAAAAGGTCGGCAATGTAAACAGGAAAAAATTTGCCTTTACACCTATAGTAAAATTTTTGCTTTTTATTGAGTACTTCTAGTAGAGTGCCTTTTGCGAAAAAGGAGCTAAATTTGGAAATGGCATAAATTTTGATGGGACTTATTTTATTAGATTTTTGACGAAATCTGAGAAAAAAGCCTACCGTTTCAAAAAAACGAGATATGCTAAAATTGCACCGTTTTACAAAATGGGTACGCATAGTCTAGTTTTTCAAACGAAAATTTCACCCGTGATAGTGAAATAAAAAGAGCTTTAACCAAAGGAGAAAATGTTTTGATATTAGGCTTTTTTTAACTTCAGAATTGAGCTACATTCTTTTAGCCATTTATCCTTCTTGTCAGTAATTTTAAAAAGTTAAGAATGGAAGGAATACAAAGTTTCAATCAGATTGTTAGCAATAAAAAATTGAACAATTTTAAACCCCATTTTTTCGATCTTTTAAATAATATCTTAATTTTGGGTTTTGATTTATTGGTATAATTTAAAATAGCTATAAATATTAAAACGTATTATAAAATAATGTTTAATATTTCATAAAATTGCAAAGATAAAATTGTAATAATAGTAGCAAAATTCAAGTTAACCTTTATTGGTAAAAAAATATATAAACATTTTATTTTTATTTTATAGAATTAGTAAAACGCTTCGGAAGTTATCTTAGTGAAATGGAATTTCAGGAGGTAAAATTGTATACCGAAATTTATTACTTTGGGCATTCAGGAAATAAAATAAATGCCAAAGCAGGCACATCAATGAATTGTGGTTATGATGATGAAAATGGAAATTATAAAATCGTAAGTACTATTTTATAGTTTTTTTTGTTTTTCTTAAAATAAAAGGGAAAAAACTTTTTAATATTAATTTATTTTATTTCATTTTTAAGATTGAACATGACCACATAGCATACAGATATGAAGTTCTTGAAGTTATTGGTAAGGGAAGTTTTGGGCAAGTTATACGAGCACTAGACCACAAGACTAATGAACATGTAGCCATTAAAATAATACGAAATAAAAAAAGATTTCTTAACCAAGCTGTCGTTGAATTGAATATTCTTGATGAATTGAGAGAAAAAGATAGTGAAGGATTACATAATGTTATTCATATGTTAGATTATACATATTTTAGGAAGCATCTTTGTATTACATTTGAACTTATGAGGTAATTTTGATTAAATTAAATATATAATTTTTGTTTTTAAATTTTATTATGTACCAAAGAATATGAAATTATTGGGAAAATTATTTTCAACATAGCTCCTAAAGTGCTATTAATTATCGATATTAGGCTTTGAAAATTACTATAAGTGTACAAAGTTTTAGTCAAAATAAAGTACAGTAAACGAAATTGTTAGAAAATTTGGTTTAAAGGCAAATATAGAGATCTGCCATTTATGACTTCTTTATCCTATAAAGAAGAAGTAACCCCTTAAATTCCAGCCTGGTGATTTATAAACCATCCATCCAAGCATTAATTATTTATGAATTTAGGTACAATATAAAGTATATTAAAAAATATGGTTGCTGGAATAAAACAAATTAATAACTCCCTAACCACATTATGTAAAAAAAGATATTCTATTCAATTTTCTTGTCCCGTCAAGATTCTTAATCTTGTCATAAAAAAACTACTTGGAGAGTATTAAGCTAACAGACACAATTCTCAAATTAGCATTCAAATTTTTGAATTAATAGCTTCTGTTGTTCGTTTTTTTTTTTTTTTTTTTCAACTTTTGTATATAAAAAGCTTATTCACATCTTCCGTCAGGTTGGCTCATTCTAAGAACTGCCAATGCCAGAGAATATGTGTGTTATTTTACTTTTCTATGACAACTCAGTAGGGAAAATACACAGTGAATTTTGCATTTAAGAATTTCTGCCAAAAAATGCACAAGTGAAAAAGTCATCAATAGAGTATCAAGAAAGTAGCCATCATGGCTACTTTTTCGTGGAAATGTAGCAAGAACGGTGACGTTTGCAGAAATTATAGAATAAAATTCATATTTTTTTTCCGAGAAAATAAGCTTTTTGACTGAAAGGTGGCTTTTTTGCTTTTATGAAGGACCCTTATTTTCCTACAGTGACACTATTAACCTCAAAAGCACTAGAATCACAAAAAGCTACCCAAAAAATATTTATTTAGGTCTTCCTAAGACCTGTATTAATCTGCAAAGTGATTTTCACATACTTTTCACAACAGAACTCCGCAGGACTCTCAGTTTTAGAATTTACTCCATTTATATTATATTAATCTATGTCCTGATTGATTTCATTCCATTGATCCCTTGTCAATGATTATTACTGGAATATATGTGCTTTTAAATGAAAATATTGGTAAAAGCAATTTATGACCAATTTTGTCGGATATATCAGAGCTACTATACATGTTGGCATCGATAACACAAAACTCCAAGAAACTTTTTTTTTTCCATTATAAATGCGACTTCTCAATAGTTCCCTTGAATATTTAATATAAAATAATCTAATTTAAAGTCATTTTTTAAATTAGAATGAAAACTAGGATAAATGCACAAGCAAACAATTTCATTTAACACATACAATAATTTTCAATTTACATTTATGTTGTAATAAAATTTCCTAAATCAAATAAGGAAATGTTACCCTTTTATGGTAATAACAGAGTGGATCCAAATAAGACTTCCATGTTTCTAAAATATACTATTGGTTTCAATGGAGATAATTTGTAGGAACGACAAAGTTCTAGCGCCCTACTTAAATAATAAATATTTGCATGTCTAAAAGTCGTTTGGTAAAACGAACTCAATTTACTAGATTGTGAATACATTCGTCATAAATTCATTTTAACTAAGTTAATTTTGGTGCTCTTTTATAAAAGACTTTATTAAAAATGTGACTATATTTTATTTAGGGTTTGTCCTTTTGTCAATGCACTACACATAATTACTAAAGTATTTAAAAATGTTTATCAATAGTTATTAATAACAAATAAATAAAATATTTTAAATATGAAAACTTTATTTAAAATGATTTTCACCATGAATATTGATCCTTTTTCTTTTTCTTTTCTAGTCTTAATTTGTATGAACTTATTAAGAAAAACAATTACCAAGGATTCAGTATAAGTTTAATCAGAAGATTTTGCAATTCGATAGTCAAATGCCTCAGGCTCCTGTATCAAGAAAATATAATTCACTGTGATCTCAAACCTGTATGTGAAAATTTTATTTTATTGATTTTGTTAAATTCATGAACTCTTCTATTTTAGGAAAACATTTTACTCAAACAAAGGGGAAGCTGTTCTATAAAAGTAATAGATTTCGGAAGTTCCTGCTATGCTAACCGAAAAATTTATACCTATATACAGTCAAGATTTTATCGTTCTCCTGAAGTCATTTTAGGTTTACCTTATGGCACATCAATTGATATGTGGAGTTTGGGTAAGTAATTACTTTTAATAATAGATATACTTTTCTCACTTTATAAACTTTTCTAAACTTTATATATTACACGCGCCATTTCTATTCCTGCACGGCTTAAAATCTTTAAAGAATCAAAATAGACAATAAATTCCAACCAAACCATTTCTGACTAATTAAATTAAAGGAAATATGAGTTTTTTGCATTCTCATTATTTGCACTATTAAATTTTTAATATTAAAATTAAAAACATTTATTAATATCATGGAAAATGGAAGCCTCCGTAGTAAGGCAATATCGAAAAGTGGGAATACAAAATACACAGCAAATATCAAAAACTGTAAGGGTCAAATCCAAAGTAATGATGCCAGTTTCAAGAAATTTAATATGATTAGCAAAATGTATTTTTTGAATTTTTATTAGTTTGGTAATTTCCAAGATTTGAGCCCTTCAAAAATTTATGTCAATTTTTCTTCTTTTTGTTTTTGCATTTTTGAACTCTTTAATGCAAATAAATAAAAAATAAGTGTCCTGAAAGCTTGCATTCTGTGTATAGTTTTTAATTGGTCAATTATTCCTATCCGTTAATTATCTCAAAAGATACACGACCTTAAAAATATCTTACATAATTTTAAGATATGATGTTTTTCAGCTTTATTTTGCTATAGTTCTTACAATCCATTAAACTCCAAACGTTGGGTACTATCTGAAAGAAAACGTAAATGCAGACAAATTTAGGGTTGCAAATAATATATACGTCATTTGAAAACTTAAATTACGATCTTAAAATCAAAATGCAAATAAATGATTGGGTTTTAGATTTATTTGAATTTTAACGAAATTTACTTTGAAAATTTTATAAAGTTTTTATGTGGCTGTGTCAAGTTTAACTGTAAACTGCTTTGATTTCAACTTAACATTGTCAAACTGCTAGCGTTCCATAATGAGACCTAGATTCAACAATCTAGCCTTAGGGAAACAAAGCAAATCGAAAGAAATCGTCAAAAATTTACATTATGAAAATATTTTTAATTAATCAAAAGAAATAAAAAGAAAAATGCTTAATATCACCTATAAAGATAAAAGAGGAAAAAATATCAAATTTTAATAAATAATTAAGCAGCTCAAATAAATTGTTCATTAGAAATCAACTTCTACGCATTTTCTTTTATATCAAATATCAATCATAAAACAATTATTTTTCTTAATAACCCCGTTTTAATAGCGATTGATAAATTATAAAAGGGTTTATTTCAATTTCATTATTTGATAAAAGCCACGGAAACTTGACAGTGAATTAATTTGAAGTGACAAAAATATACGTAATTTATAAAATTAAATAGTCAATATCATATCTTGAGCAGGATAATGAAACGAAAATACCAAAAAATAAGTTTTCATTTACTTGTGTAATAAAATGTTGCAAGTTTTTACTTAATAATTATTATTAGTATTATTTTGGATCGCTTTGCATTCTGAAATTGGGGTCAACAATTTATAATAATGAAGCATCTAAATACTTTGATTTAACTGTAAATTATGTTTTTCTTTTTGTTCTTTCCACAAGAAAATGAACCACTTAAAACTCTAAGATATGACTTATATGTGGCTTTGACGTGGATGTATTAGACTCACTTTAAAAATCTAGGCAGAGTGATAAAAAGAAAAGGAAAAAATCTGAATATTTAGACTAAAATTTGGATCTCTAAATATAGCTGACTCACAAGTTTCTTAATTTATACATGACAAGGCTATCATTATAACTGCTCCCATTTTTTCCGCATATTTTTCCTATTGAGGTTTATTAAGTCCCAATAATGCGAAAAAAGCTCTTGTTTTTTTTCTTTCCGAGGAAAGGTCTGGCAAAGTATGCCGGGCACTCATTTGCTCTTAATATTCTATGATCCTAATATCTCTTGAACATTTGTTTTATATAACACACATTGAAAATCTGCGAAAGAAAAAATTCAAATATTAATAAAGAAAATTTTTTTTAGGTTGCATACTGGCCGAACTTTATACTGGATTCCCTTTATTTCCAGGGGAAAATGAAGTTGAACAATTAGCTTGTATAATGGAAGTTTTAGGTCTACCATCTGAGGATTTAATAGCAAATGCATCAAGAAGAAGATTATTTTTTGATTCACGTGGTAGTCCCCGTTGTATAACCAATTTAAAAGGACGTAAACGACGACCTGGTAGCAAAACATTAGCCCAGGTCATACATTGTAATGATATACTATTTATCGATTTTATTAGTCGATGTTTAAAATGGGATCCAAATAAAAGAATGGTTCCAGATGAAGCAGCAAAACATGAATGGTTACAGCCAAGCTCATCTTCATCATATAATATGTCTAAAATGAGAGAACGTCAAGAAAATATTGATAATCATTTACATATCTCACCGAAAAATACCAAAAGCCAAAGATCACTACATTTAGCACCAATTAATATTTTACCAGATATAAAAAATAAATATGGTAGTACTCAAAAGATTTCTCGTAATAAAACTGGAAAAACTTCATCAGTAAATGCCGATAAAAATGAATTAACGACATCCACATCTGATTTAGAATCAGTTCAACAGTATTCATTGTATCGTTTGTATCAACATAATTCTCATCAAAATGCTCCTACTGCTGCTCGTCGAACACAAAATATTGGAAAATTTGGTACAAATGGAAATAGTATGTCACATTCACAGAGTACTGGTGACGTATCGACTCTCTTTGGCCGAGCATGACAAGTCCGAGCCATTAATTTTGAGCTCAAGAAATGTAAACTAGTCAACATGGTGGATCTGTTTAGTTAAAATATATAAAATAACATTAATTATAAGTTTTAAAATGAACAAAAGCAATTCTAAATGTTGACATAGACTGGAAGAAAAGGCAAAATAAATCACATAAAATAGAATATTTTGAAAAGTATTCAACTTTTCAAAATTTTTAGTGAGATTTTGTGTTTTCAAAGGATTTTAATTAATAACTTAGGATAGTGGTTTCACAAAAAAATAACCAATAAATGAAAGATTTTAGATTTATGTAGATTTTTTAATAAATTGTTTACTCAATCGATCACTGCTATAAACATACATTTCAAAATATAATAATAATGATTAGTAATTAGTCTTATGTAAAAATGTATTGATTTTATGATTGGTAGTATTAATATTTTAACTTAAAGTGATAAAAGTTATACATACACATAAAAATTATATTTATGATTTGATCTATTACTTTATTATGCCTACAACCATCTTGTTTTCCTTTTGCTTTATTGAATATTATTCTTGGTCGTGTCCGAAAGATTATCATTCTTAGGCGGCCAAAAAAACAGTTTTAATTATATATCAATGAATTGAAGTCTTAAAACATTTTAAATATTTTGGTGAATATTTTATGTTTCGTTATTACTTCTTTTGAAGGCAACCAAGCAACTTTCCTGTAACTCCTAATTATGAGGGTATTCATGGCAAAAAAAAAGCCGATAAACATTATGCAAATTGTATAATTTGTGTTGTTTTCAAGCCAAATTTGTAGATGAAAAACGAACTTCGTACTTAGTGTGCTGTAGGTTTTTTTGGATACATATTAAATTCGAAAAAGGCAAATATATGTATACCATTCAATTGATAAAATTTCTATCATTGGTGACTTTTAGTTAATTTAAATCTAAATATTTAGCAAAAAGTAAAAATGGATTATTTTTAAAAATTAAAATCTTAGTTCAAGATACAAACACTGAAATTTTTTATGATAGTTTCATAAACAATTAAAGCTTAAACTTGTTCTTTAGCTTTAACTTTAAATAAAAGTGTATTTTAGGTATAAATTAAGATTTACTACAGTTAAAATATTTCTTAGAACATGAATGAATAAAACTCTACTTATTGCTATTATGATAATTCGAGTAAGTAAATTTATTTGGTTCTTACAGCTAATTATACAATCAAAAAATTTAGCATGGATTTTGAATTACACACCAGAAATAAAATGCGGTCATTATAAAGTTTAATTTGAACTATCATTCATCCTGAGTATTTAAAAATAGCTTTTTTCTTTATTTTACAACGATCTGCAGTTCATAATTTTACAAAAAAAAAAATTCTATTCTTATAAAAATCTTTTATTTTAAAGCTAGATTTATCATAATTATACTTCAAAGGGAATCAATACTTCCAGTAATTTTTTTGAGATCAATCGATTTCATCACATCATTTGTGGATGTTGTTCCTCCTTTCGACGTAGTTAAATTATATTTTCCACGACGTTTAATTCCTAATAAAATAATAAATCATTAAATTCGTATTAAGCCAGCTTATTTCATAGAATTCATTACCACATTTCTGTAAAACTACAGTCCATACTGCTCGCTTACAGACAAAAATAGCAAACACAAAGGTACCTTGCAGTGCATTAAACAAATCTAAAGCATACCAAAGATAAGTATATTCCTCTTGATGAATGGAAGCACTTATAATTTCAAAAATCCATGAGACTCCCATAATAACAAATATTTTTGTATTCATAATAAAACGAGCTTTATCCGCTATAAAACGTTTTTTTGCTGATGATTTTGTTAGCACATTAGTCTGTTGCATTCGATTTATTTCAACTTTAACTTTATTACAATATCGAAATGTTAAAATAAATAAAATTGTATTTGTAAAAATTAAAATACCAATCGGTATTAAAAAATATATTATATGGGGAGGACGACTTAGTACTGGAATAAAGTAAATAAAAATTATTTTTCTTTTTAAAATTATCAATGTGAAAAAAATTTTACATGAAAACCAGCATCTACCATCTCCGAAATTTGGGCGAAAATAGTCAATTACTAATTTAAAATAATCAATTGAAAATGTGATAGCA
The DNA here is from genome assembly GCA_947359355.1 of Acrocera orbiculus. Taxonomy (NCBI): domain Eukaryota; kingdom Metazoa; phylum Arthropoda; class Insecta; order Diptera; family Acroceridae; genus Acrocera; species Acrocera orbiculus. Next base: position 20,239,313 of record OX375757.1, read on the forward strand.
GTCAAGATTAGTGGAACTCCCCAGCCATAAATTGAGTAATATACAAATCTACGTAGTTCACTTGCTTTCAAAATTTTCTGTATTCGTTTTGTAGAACTGAAAATGAAATATTCTTTGATGGTAATCAAATAAATTTTAATGCACTTGAGATGATATTTAATGTTTCAAAATATAAAAGGAAATAATTTCCAAATTGCAAAAACACTGATCAAACCAAAATTCTGTGGAACAAAAATTAAACAAAATAAAAATTGGAAATTGGGCATTTAATTTTTTGATATTTAAGTATTCCAGTCTAAAAAGAAATCCCAATTTCTTATATCTGGGATGATAAACCATCGGCCTGCTAATAACTTGATAAGAAACAAAATTTTGTCATGACAAGTCATGACGACAATTTTCACAAGAATTAATTAAAAGTATTATTTTACTTTTTCTGGTTTTGGGTATATAAATGCATATTTTTAATTTTTTAAACTTTCTTTACTAAAGAAGCAAAAGCAACATAAGTACAAATAGTACAAATTCACCCTAATAAAGCTAATAGGGATAAATTAACAAAAATACAATTTCTTTTGTAGTTAGCAACTTGTTAAAAATTAATTATTACTAGGATCGCCCAGTTTTTTCTCCCATACATTTTATATGGGATAAAACATGCAACACACATCACTGATTTGCGAGTGACATGGGTGAAATTTGGAAATAATTTTTTCATTTCGCACATCTTGGTGACGTCGCCTTTCAAATGAAACCGGCTTGAGTAAAATCGATTGAGTATAAATACCTTAAAAAGGTAGTACAAAAAGCGCCTTGCTTTTTAAAAATTTTCATTAGAAAATTTCATTTAATACCAATTACGGTAATGAAAATCTATAAATACATAGAATTCGTTAAGTGTAGATTAATTAGCTCACAACGCCATAGACAACTGAGCCCAAAGCGCGCATCCGAAAATGATGGTTCCTTGTCAGTAATAAAAAAAGAGGCGTAATTAATTAATTTTCTGTCTGGCCCATTAGATGTACATAATATGGGACTTAATGTTAAACTTAATTATTTACGAGAAAAACCTTTTTTTTAAATCAAAATGGTATCTGAAAAAAGCAAAAAGCAAAAATTTAAGTTTCCTTATATATTTCTTTTGAATAGTTCAAATTAAGTCGATACTTTGCATAAGAAAAGCATTTAACTTCTATTTAACAGATTAATAATAATCTAAAATGTTGAAACTTTTAAGTGATATTTATGTTCACCAATGGACTTAATAAAAAAATGATACTTTATTCAATTATTTAATATTTCAAAAGATATTTGCAAAAATTCTTTTATTCATTTTATGAAAGTGATTTTATCTAGAGATTAGCGATTTATATTCCTAACTTTGTAACAATGTTTCCCTTTTTCGTAAATTTTGTTTTATATAATAAAAAGTGACAATTTTGAAATTGATGCAATCAAACATAAAATGCTGGCATTGTTACATGAACAGTAAATTTTAAATATTCGAAAGTAAATACGGGAAGATTTTATTATTTTTCTTAATTTTACTAAATCCACATTTTTCACCTTTTTACTGTAAAAATCAATACCCATATACCATGTGAAAAATCCTTCTTCAAGTTTCCTGTGAAACTTTTTTTACACTTTGCTTCAGAGCAACATTATTTTCCAGTGTACGAACACTTTTATGACGGCCAGTTTTTGGCCGATAGTATTATCCATTGTTTTGAGTTTATGCAACAAACAACAGACAGTGTCTTATTTGTATAGTTATAGGGACCATATTATGATCACATGATGAACCTTTTATTTTTGCACCATATTTGTAGCCCTCTTGAATGACTTTAATGCAGTCTGCCATTAAATATGTTTCCATAACTACAAAGGGCAAATACTCAATTAAAAAAATGACACACTTTCTGCATCCTATATTGACAGGCCTATATAATGATTTTAAACTCACCCAAAAGTCCACCAGATATCAAAACACATCACATTCAGCCATGTAAATGTTGCCAAAAAACAATAATAGATAATGAAGGCTGTAATTAAATTATTAAAAGTCCATAAAAAATTAAGTATTTGGATATCAAACCGTACCAAAGGGATAGCAAAAAACTTTTTGTATTCCTTCTGTGTATTGAACAATTACCAAACCAATATATGCCAGTAGCATACTAACGACATGGCAAGCGAGAGTTTTCCCATGTAAATTCAAAAGTTTTGGTACACAAAGGTAAACAACCAATGTAGCAGCTAGAAAGAAGCTCGAAATAATCAGAGCAACTGAATACATTTTGAATTTTAATGTGTCGGTTTTGTCCTCTTCAAAACATAAAAATGTGGCAAGCTAAATTTCAATACTTTTAAATATTTAAAAATTAAATATTTTAAATAAAAGCTTACCTCAATTGTGTACGATGTTTCTATAAATTCCATACAGTAATGGTTATTGGAGTGTATTTCGGAAACAGTTGGCACATGCAAATGTCCATTCCTGTGGTTAATATAATTTAAATCACTTTCAAATATATCAGGACTTAGCTTGTATTTAATGCAATCCAAGCTCTGTAGTACGCCATAAACTAAAAATATTTTTTTATTCATTTATTTGCTTATAAATATTACAATTTTTTCAAAAAATTCGTTTTTTTCTACACCATTTTTCGAAAATGCAGGGAATAAATATACAAAAGATTTGTTTTGTGAAATTCCTAAAATTTTAATAAATGCAGAGTTGAGCGAAATATATTTTTATGACAAATTTATAGTTTTTTTATATTTTTATATTTTTTTTTGAAAAATAAGCCCAAAAAGGTGAAAATTGAATTTTTGGAGCGGTTGAACATAAAATTGAAATCTTTGTTACTTGATTGTGTTGGTTTTTTTCAATTGAAATCAATTTACTCAAGTGATGCTTATAAGGGCTTGAGCTACAAGCAGCATCTTGACTTGAATCGGCTACAATCAAATCATTTCTAATAATAAAGCTTGCCAGCAAGAAATATGGCTTCTCTGAATTGGCAGATACTAAAAATGGCAATAGATGAACTAATGTAATGTGTAAACAAAAATCATTTCTCTGTAAACAGGGACAAAAAATGAAAATATAGTATATGCTCCTTTGAATATTTGAGAATAGCAATGAAAACTATAGCAATGACTTTTAAGACACAGAATCTTACAATTAGTAGCACTCAGAGCTATACATTCTATAATGAATTTCTCTGTATCATCACTTGATAGGACTTTGTTTCTCTTTGAAAATGAAATTACTCCAATTCTAGCTTCGAATTAGAGCTGATATGAGAAAAATAAGCATTTCTAGCCTAATAGCAATAGAAAAGCTAATAGTGCGTTTTCACTGACCTTAGTACTTAGTATTTAGTACTTTTTTAAAAGTATTTTGATTGGAAATCTCTAGCTTAGTTTTTTAATATGTTAATAATAATTATTGAGTAGGTACTAGGCACTAATTTCAGTGAAAACGCACTATTATTTGAGAAATAAACTAGATATTTCCCATAAAAATACTTTTAAAAAAGTACTAAATACTAAGTACTAAGGTCTGTGAAAACGCACTATAAGGGCGCACTTCTTGAAAGCTAGTAATAGCTTCACAGAATACACGCTCTCCTGATTTGCATATGAGCTACCTAAAGAACCCCTTTTACTACAGCAGCTTAGGTTAAAAATAATTGAAATATTTTCTGCCGGGAATATGGCTAGCAAAAATTGTTTGTTAGAAATATTAGATGAACATATTTCAAATTAATATTGTTAAGTGAGAATTTTAATCTTAAGGTTATTAACATTTACTTGGTAAAGTGATTATTGCTCGATTTATATCATTACATATAATAATTGAATTAGTTGCCCTTGACTTTTGGATAGCACACAGAAATAGCTAAATTTAATCCATGCATCAACACAGAAAAGGAAGCATAACATTCCTATTTAGCCAAAAAAGTTATTTTTTAATTGATAGCTTTCTGTAGACAAATCCTGCCCATTCAACTCAAAAATTATATCAAATATTAAGCTTAACAGCAAACCATAATCAAAGTTTACTTTGAGGTTTTAAAAATTGTAATTTTTGTTACCAAATTGATATCTAAATATTTTTATATCAAGTTCATCTGATCTAAGAATAATTGAGACTCTAAGAATATGGGAAACCAAAATTTAATTGAAATAAATTTTTTAAAAACCAGTCGTGCATAGTCGATATTTTAGTCTATTAAATAAACATGCACAGTTTAAGCAATAAAAAGCAGGTGAATCTTTTCAAATATACGAATTCAACGTAATTGCTATTAAAAGTCTAAGTGATGAAATTTGTATCCATGTTCTAGATTCATTTTGTTTACATTGTACAATAATACCGCAAATGATTGCTGAAATAAAATAAATTTTGTTCTTAAACTAATTCGACTTAATTCTTATCATTTAATTCATCAGAAAATGACCTCCAGGTTAAAATTTACATTTTTAAGTGGTAAAAGAAATATATTTTTTGCAGTATCTTAAATATGTATACTATAGAAGTTGTATGAAAATAATTCATAAATCAAAATACTTTCATAATGAAAAAGTTTGGTAAATATGATACATGATTCGAGAATCAGAAGTTGATTTCAAAGTTAATAATTTTAAGTAGGTCTGTAAAGTGTAGTAAGGGCCTAGTATAGGGCCTTATTTGATTGGGCCTGACCAAAATTTAAACAATTGACTCATAACCTTCTATTGAAGGCGTGAAATATTGATCAAGAAAACTATTTATCCAAGATGCCTTAAAATTAGCTATCACGCCCAAGGGTTTTTTTACAAATTCCCTCAAAATTTTTAGGTAATTCTTTTATTAGATGTAATATAAAAAACCATATATTACGGTTATATTTAACGGTGGCTATTGATTATTACCATGCATCATAATCTTCTTTTCAAAAATTTTAACCAATTGTGCTTTTTTAGTTTTACAGATACTTCCATCAATATGGAACATCAACGTTGGACCTGATATAAGTGGATATGTTAATACTTTCTCAGTATCTACTTTATGATCTAGAGATACTTCCCACATTTAACCAAATTCATCTCGATGCATTCTCAACTCTTCAACTTTATTACCAAGAATTTCTCTTTTTTAGGAGGAGTAGCAGAAAAATTTAATATTTGATGTTGAGGATTTTTTAGAGATTTCTGAAACTTATCTTCTTTTAATAGCACATTACTTTATACTATGAAGGTTTTAAGCTCTAGAAATGCACAAGTGGTGGGAAGATGTAAAGACAATAGCTATAAGAGTTTTCTACCGATTGACTTAAAATTATAACACAATATAATCTTAAAATGTTGTACAGGAAGAAAGTACAATGAAAAAATACGATTTTTGAAAAATTTTAATCCGTGTAAAATATTATAATATATCTTTTGGATAGAAAGGGATGGGCTTTATTTATAAAATAAAAGCTGTATTTTAATAATATATTAAAATTCAAAAACTTACCTGGAGGTTCATGGACTGTAAAGTTGTCATCATTTTTTTCAATATGATGGAATTCCGGTATCAAATCAGTATTGTGCTGGATACATGTCTTAGATCCATTAATTTTTACATATTTTTCTTTATAATCACAACATTTTCGTACACAAGGAATAGTTTCACAAATTGAAGGAAGTTGACATGTTCTCGCCATGTAAATCGCATGATAATGTGATTTATTTATATTCTCTTGCTTTTCATCAATTAAATCTTCCAAACATAATTTCTCAAAACCAAATTTTTGTTTTCCAATCAAAAAATTCTTATGATCAAAATCAAACAGCAAATTATCAGAAAAATAATCAACTATAACATTAGGTGATGAGCAATGTATGTCATCAACTTTAACCGCTTTTTTGTTTGCCACAAGTTTTAGAAAATTTTTAGAATTAAATTCCGATAACACACATTGTCCACTCCTAAAACTATAAGATTGACCCCACGGACAACATTTTTTCACAGTATTTTTAATATTATTCGAATTAGGACAATATACAAAGAAAAACTGATTTTCAAAATTAGCCAAGCAAGTAACATTGCTATCATTGACTTTGATTGATTGATTTACTTTAATAAAGGTTGGATCACAGGGTGGCTTTGTATAGTTAACAGTATTTTTTATTAATAATTCATTTTTTGAAAATTTTTCATCAAATTTCAAGGGAACGCATTGATATTTTGAGGAAGTTTTTTGCAACTTGTATCCTTCAGAGCAACACAAATAATTCTCTTGTAAATTTACATAATCAACTAGCACAAATAAAATCAATACTAAGCACTTTAACCACAGCATCTTTATTTTTTACACAAGTGCTAATTAACGACAAGAACACTAGTTTTTTAATTCAATCAAAAAAGAAGAACTGTTTTAGGCAATGTCTAGTCGCATACTGGAAACTTTTCAAGTTAATACCTCTTCCAAACAGCCCCTTAGCGAATTATTTCATGTAATATGTTGTATGGAAGGCATATAAAGAAGTATAAATTTTGTTTTAGTTAATATATAAAGCTTGCGTATAAATGGTCAATTTTAGATTTAATGAGATCACGAACAAATCCCAGATATGATAACAAATAGCAAAGATTCCGCAAAAATTGATAAGATTAGCAATAACAAAGAAAGCATACACAACATATGTTTTTTTTTTCGGAATGGTGACCGTACTTGAATACATATTATTTAAAGCTTTTATGTAATACATACATACTTTGGTTTACATTGCTAATTTTAAGCATAAACAAACTTAAAATATGGCTTTGACGAGAACTTTCAAGGTGCAGTAAATATTTATTTACTATTTCTTATGAATTCCTTTAGGAAATCCGCTTACAAAAAACAAATAAATATTCTTCTCCATAATATGATAATATGATATTTAATAATAGCTGTAAATGTGATGGAGAAAATTTTCTCGAAAAATTTAAACCTTTTCATCTTCTGGGCTCAAGTATACTGAAATCTTACGACCGAATTCTCACCAACTTTTGAATGAAATTTGAATTAAGGAATCATGAATAATATCTTACATTAGTTAAATGTCTAAAATCATTTAAAAATTGGTGTAGAAAACTCATGTCCTCCCACTCACCAGCAGCAGGACTTGGAAAAGAAATTGGTAAATATTTTATTTTATTATAATATTAGTTTTACCATAATATAAGTAAATATTTAAAGTTGGAAATAAATATGACTAAAAAGGATAAAATAAACATAATATTTAAAAAAACTATTGGATATATTGATAATATGAACTAAAATGAGAAAAATCATATTTCCTAACGGAAACAGAAGCATAAATATTGCTTTTTAAAAAATTCATTTTTGATTTTTTATCACAATAAATAAAAGTTCGTAGCATCCTGCATAATAACTACCTATTCCTACATGAAAATTAAAATTAGCAATTAATTTATATCATCCCTAGAAAAGCTCTGTAGAAATTAATTGTAAAAGGATAAAATTAATCGGCATTACTGTATGGGAAACTTTTTATATGAGAAAAATTTTCAGAATGAGTAAATTGATAAGGAAATGGAGTTCCAAACTCTATTCCCAAACCTGTAATATAGGGACTATTAAACATGTTTAATATTTTATTCACAAAAGATTCAGCCATATATTTTATATGGCACGAGAGAGCTATTTGATGAGTTGGAAAAAATAGTGAATAGTCCCTAATAACCTTTCTTAACAGGCGCTATGTACAACCTTGTAGTCTTCAATACAAAAAAATTGGTTCTTAACAGGCAAAGTACGTACATGACGACAAAAGAAACTTGCCATCTAAATCTAAAAAAATATGATATGAACTGTCAAATTAGATGTCATAGGTTGTTAAATTTTTTAAAAGTGTTTTAACTAAAAAACTAAAGAAAAGTTAATAGTTTTTAATTTGTTTTGGTAAATTGTTTTATAGAGTTAAGCAATGAATATTAATGAAGCTAAAAGAGCTAGAGATACACAAAGCAGAGGTATCCAATAAGAAAAAATTCACAATATATGTCAATTTTCTCTGTCTACATACTTTGAAAGGCTGTAGTTAGTACACATTACCAACCACCTATGTACACAGTTCTCCATACAAAAGTGGCTTTCTGTTTAGTTACAAAGTGTGTGCATCCGCCTGTTAAGAAAGGGTATAACAGAAACCCCTTGCCAATAATTCAGCAGTCTTGCTGAATGAAATATTAAGCTGGACAGCCCTAATGTTATAATTAGGCCTGCCATATGAAAGAGAATCATTATGGCAAATGTGTTAAATGTCAAAACCTAAAAGTTAATGTTTCTAACCTACAAATTGTGAAAATGTAAATGCGGAATTAAATGTATAATTTTAATTATTTATTTTGTAAATATCAATATAATGGATTCTAAATATTCTTTGATTGAAAACACCTTAAATGGCTCCATTAAAAATGGTAGTTTCAATGGGTTTACTGGAAAACATAAAATTTTAAATGGATCAGAAATTTCAACCAAAAAATTTAAAACAACCGAGGACTCCAACGCTCATGAAAAAAATATTATTAACCGACAAGTAAAATCAAGAGATGACAATCTTATCAAAATCCAGGAACAACGTAAAAATTTACCAGCATATTTGTGTAAAGAGAAGTATGGAATATAATATTTCATTTGAAATAGATTAATAACCACTTTAATGTTACAGAATTATTAATGAGATACATTGTTCTTGTACAACACTTATTATGGGTGAGACTGGATCTGGGAAAACTACACAAATTCCTCAACTACTTTATAAAGCGGGTTATACAAAATTTGGGATGATTGCAATTACTCAGCCACGTCGTGTTGCTGCTATAACTGTGGCAAAACGAGTAGCACAAGAGATTGGCTGTCAATTAGGTGATACTGTAGGTTTTACAGTACGTTTTGAAGATTGCACAAATGAATCTACGAAAATACGTTTTATGACAGACGGATCTTTATTACGTGAAGCATTATCTGATCGATTACTTATGAAATATAGTGTTATTATACTCGATGAAGTACATGAAAGAACAATAAATTCAGATGTCCTACTAGGAATAGTAAAAGAGGCACAAGAAGAACGAAGTAAAAAGAAATTAAAAGTATTAAAAATAGTTATTACATCTGCTACAATGGATATTGATAACTTTAGCAAATATTTTGGTGTTAAAGGAATATATTTAGAAGGAAGAATGTATCCAGTTAGAGTATTTCATGTTAAAGAACCTCAAAAAGATTATCTGCATGCATGTTTAGTAACAGTTTTTCAAATTCATCGCATTGCTCCTATAAAGTAATACTTTTTAATTTAGCATATCATAAATATTTTATTTATGTCATGTTTTTAGCCATGATGTACTTATGTTTCTTACGGGTCAGGAAGAAATAGAAACAATGGCCGCTCATATAAGGAAAATAAATAAGGTATTTTGTATTACAGGTAAAAGTTAATTTTTGAAATATATTTTTTAGAGTGATGAAATGAAAACAACAAATTTGCGAGTATTTCCGTTATATTCTCAAATGCCACAGCATAAACAATTAGAATGTTTTTTACCATTCAATTCAAAATTTCGAAGGATTATTTTATCAACAAATATAGCTGAAACTTCTATAACAATTCCAGGCATTAAATACATTATCGACAGTGGCTATGTTAAACGTCGTGTATATAATCCCTTAACTAACGTGGAAACTCTTAAAGTTGTTAAAATTTCTCAGGCTCAAAGTTGGCAAAGATGTGGAAGGGCTGGACGAGAATCGGAAGGATTTTGTTATAGAACGTATACAGTAGATGAAATGAAAAACTTTGAAGAAATGCCTGTTCCAGAAATTTTGCGTAGTAATTTACTTTCAACAGTAATTGAGTATTGAATTTAACAATTAAGAAATAATTAAGGGTTTGTTTTTCAGTTGATCCAGTTATTAGCTATGAATATTGATTGCAGTACATTTGATTTTCTTGATAAACCAAAACCAGAGTCAATCAAAGCTGGATACCAACATTTATATTTTCTGAATGCAATAAAATCTGTTGAAGACTTAGAACTTACGGCTGTTGGGAAAACAATGGCATTATTCCCATTAGATCCACGTCTTAGTAAACTTTTACTAACTGGTGAAAGTTTTCAATGTTTAGAAGAAATGCTAAGTATAGTTGCTATTCTCTCTGGTGAAAATATTTTTGTTACAAATACTGAAAAACGAGAAAAAGCAGCTTTAGCACATGCTAAATTTCAATCATCTTTCGGTGATCATTTAACATTATTAAATGTATTTAAAGCGTTTGAAAAACAGGAAAAAATAAAGGTACATTTTCATTATTGATTATAAGAAATTTTAATTTAGTTTTTATTTTAAAATTTATAGATTTGGTGCCATGATAACTATCTTAACAGTAGAAATTTACTTTATGCCAAGGATGTACGTAAACAATTAGAAGATATTTGCAAAAAATGCAAAATGGTAATTTCAAGCTGTGATAATAATTTAGATCAAGTGAGAAAATGCCTTTTGGCTGGCATATTTAATAATATAGCGGAATTACAAAGTGATCATTTTTATTTAACTATATCGGGAAGACAACGGGCAAAAATTCATCCATCAAGTGTCCTTAGTGGTAAATCTAGACCTCAATTGATAATATTTTCTGAATTAGTTTCGACAGAAAGAAATTTTCTTCGAACTATAACTGCAATTGAACCAAGCTGGATAAGTGAAACTATTCCAAATTATCCTTATATAAATCGTATTAAATGCGTATCGTGTTGAGTATTTTTGATTTTTACTGGCAAAATAATAATAATCTAGGTATGTGTAAATATAATGTTATAATTTTTATTCTAGGTAAGAAATTTTGTTAGTTTTTTAGAATTCTAAAAATATTTCATTTTGTAATTAATGTATACTAATTCTCAGTTGGTCTTTTATTTTGAACAACATTGTATAAATAAAAAACAATATTTTATCAATTTAAACTTTTTTATAATTTTATCTACTTGTCTATGAGCTGAATTTTACTAATATAATCCTTGCGTATACAAACGTAATACTTGTTAATATAACAAAATCAAGCACAACATAAAGCGACATTAAAACTAGAAACAAGGTAAATTATATTTCTATATACAATTCGTAAAATAAAATAATAACCTAATGAGAACAATAATTGCATACATCTTTTTTAATGGAATAAAAATCTCATTCACAATTTTACTAGCTAATTGAAAACTCATTGAAAAATTAATTTTTAAGTTTTTCTAATTACATTATTTTTCCACGACAAGATTTTCTCCACGAAAAGGAACGTCTATGCAAAGTTTAGGTTAATTAAAATTCATGCAAAAATACTGAAGAAACATAATAAAAGAAAAAATATTTTTTACAAGATTTTAAAAATAAGCAATTTTTATATATTGCTTTAATCAAAAACGAAACAAGATCTTATAAACTTTAATGTTCCTCTCCCTCTTAATTTCTTAAAACCTAATCAAAATTTTTAAAAATAATCAACAATGTTACTTTCTTACTATAGCATCAGTTATAAACCTATAAAAATATTTAGTTTAAATTTGCTGTTAAAAAATCGGCGACTAACCGCTCAAAAAATGCACTCGCATAGCTATAGGTGCAGTTTTGGAAAGCAAATAATGGAATGTCTTCTGTATTTGGACTCGCTGTTATATTACCAATCATATTTTGAAATGTTGGTTCAACTTTTTGAACTTCATTTGAAAATATATTATATAATTCAGTTTTACAAAAGCTGCCTTCGATTTTAATGTTAAAAGCGAAAATACATTTACTTATATTAGGACTTGCTTCAGAAAGTATTATTTGATCCTTTTTGGTCATTATTTTTTTAAAAATACGACCGATAAATTCAATTAATCCTCTCAAAAAAGACGATATCGTTAAGTTTGGGTATATTTTTGATGACAAACAACTTATTAATGTAATTTCAGGAATATAATAATCGTATAATAAATAAATGCGACCACTTAAATTCCGAATATTTGTTAAAATTGTGGATATTCCAGTTAAAGTATTTTGTCTTGGAAATGTTGTAGTCCTAAAACCCGGAATATTTGTATAAAAATTAATTAAAATACAAAATTTATGTACTTACATTTGTCTGCCATGTAATGAACTAATATTGCTAAATGTAATCAATTTGTTTTTTTCAATTTGGTAGCCTGGCAATAGCATTCTTCGGGTTTTACTAGAACTATTAAAAAACTTTATTTATATATTTCAAAATACCCTATTTAAAATCTAAGAAGATTAAACAATTAAATAAATGTGAGCTCTTCTAAATATTAATATACTTATTAAAAAAATAAATAACAAACGGTTTTTAGCTAATTTAAGATACTGTGTTTCAACTCTATAATTGAGACAAATTAACGTATTTGGGGAATTTAAAAAGATATTTTCATAAGTTTTATCCATTTTTTTCATAAATATATATAAAAAGCGTATAATTTGCAAAATAATAAAAATGATGAGAAAGAGATCATAATGATTAGATAACTATTTTTTTTTCTTTGCTTTCGTTAAATAATTTTCATCGTTATGAAGAAGGGCAATGATTTTTTACTCATTTACTAAAGAGGACTTAGTTTGTTTTTTTTAGTAATTTTAATAAAATGTTTACCTCTTTTTGTTTACAAATTAAATAATTCAGAACGAAGAGTGTTTGAAAGCTTACACCACAGAATAAACCTTTTGCATTTCTTCTTCATGTATTTTAATTAAACTTTTTTAAAAACCTAATTTAAATATTTAGAACTTCGAAATTGGGCTTTTTTATAAATCAACTGATATAAATTCATGCAATAAATTTTAGAACTTTATTTTGTGTCGAAATTATATATCAAATGGTTTATTGGATTAGTGCAATTCGGAACAATACGAGCAAACTAAATAATTTCAATATTACGGGATTTTAAAGAAGAAATTATTTTCATAAAAGGTTTTCTGAATTTTTTAAATATTTGTAGAATTGGTAGTTTTTAGTGTTGTTAATATTACAATTTAGCACTACTAAGAAACTGGAGTGTAGATCGTTATTTTTCTAATAGAACTTTAAGATGATATTAAAAAATTCTTGGTAACTAATTCAATTCTAGTTTTAGTTTGCTAACTGTTCGTTTTTCGTTGAACTAAATTTGAGGTCTTTGCTTCATTCCTAAAAATTAAAGAAGAAATTTGAATTTAAAAATATTTAAAAAAATTATATACCAAAAAATCAAAATTTATTTATTAAAGAAGAAGTTTTCCAAGGTAAGCCAAAGTGATTTTTTGTTTTTTCAATTTTTGGTAACCTTTGAAAGCCAAAATAGCCTTTTTAGGTTATTTGTAATTGTAAAATTAATAATTATTATATTAAAAAAGATCTCGTCTTTACCTGGTGAAGTATGTGAAGAATTAATGTGCAAAATTTCAAAACGATCGGTCAAGTAAATTTTAAGAATAACAAGGTTCAGAAAAAAGCTTTAAAGTTTTGCTCTAGAGCAAAAGATGCTCAATTGCTCATAGCTTCGGTAGTTTTATTTTATAAAATAAAAAATTAAATATTGAACCCCCTTAAGTAACTCTCACGAAATCACAATTATTAAACGCAAATCACTTAATAAATAAACAAACTAAGCTATAGAGAAAATATTCATTATATTGTTAATTTTAATTTAATTATTGGACGGTTGTTTTTCTAGTAGTTTTGTAGTTTTTTATTTCTTAAAGTTAATTATGATATGATTACTAAAATGATCAAAAAACTTGTATATTTTTTTCACTATTGTTTTTTGGTTTAATTTGAATTATTTAAAGAAAGATTTCAAAATTTTTAAAACTTACACAACACTTTTTTCTCGTACAACGGAGATGAAATCACAAATATTCAATAAACTTAATAAAGTATTACAAGCCAATATGAATTGGACAAAATTTATACTCATTATTTTTTCTGTAGTTAAAGCTTTCTAACATAAATTTTTATTGCTTTGAATGCAGACATAGGAAATCCATATAAGTTGCACTGCTTGCACTTACAATAAAGTTCAAATGCCTTGAATAATTATTTGATATGTTTTCTCTGCTTCCAGGTAGGTAAAGGTATACTCCTAATTATAGAGAAAAGAAGTAATTATAAATAATTTGGCATAATTCGTTCTGTATTAGCTGAATTCCGATTTCAAAAATTTTTTCTGTCTAGCTAAAACTAAAATTACTTTCAAGAAGAAGAAGAACAATATTTCAAGTAGAATTATTTGTTTGCATTTTAATATTTTATATACGCACTTTGATGAAAATTAAGTGATGAGGTTCTAGACGATAGACATAATTGGTTATATGAATAAATTGTTTTGTGTTCTCTTTTCAAGTTGTTGCACTTATTATAATAATTAATGATGACTATAATGTCAACTTAATCAATCAAATAGTTTTCTCTTTACAGTTTTTTAAAATTAAGCCATCATGAGCCATCAATTAATAGGAATACTTATAATGAGGAGAACCTGCCTTTTTGATGGTTTAACTCAAACAAAAACTTATCAAAAATTTATGAAAGCGCTTACGAGTTCTGCTCCTTCATTTTCAACAGCTAAAAAATAGGCGGCTGAATTTAAATTAGGCCCTACTTCTCTTCAGTACAATTTCTGTTAAGAACGGAATAAAAGCTGCCACCACAGACGAAAACATTAAAAAATAAAATATGTCTTTTATTTATTATCTAAATCATTATTTGTTCTGTTTTTTGCCCGTTTAATTAATTATTTTAAACACTTGAAAGGCTATATTTCAGCACAATGTTAATTTTTATTGTACTTTTTCCGACATTTCCATCACATGTTCTAATACAGTGTATTAGCCAATTAGCTTTTTTTTATGCGGGAAACTAATACAGTGTGGAAAAGGGGTATTAGATTGATATTGAATTTTGGAATTCTTCATTATTTTTTATCTATTTGAACAAAATCTTAGAAATTACGTATTTCCAAATTGTGATACATTTAGTATATATATATGTATTTACATTTAAATAGATAATACATATATAATACATATATTAAAAATTGATACACATGTTTTATGAACAGCTTTTACCTATGTACTCCCTTAATTTTAAATATATAAAAAAATTGAATACTATGTTGTATAATATGTTTTTTATAACTTTTATATATAATAAAAATAACAGTATAACAATAAATAGAGTAAATACTGTATCTTAGTTTTCTAAAGCTAAAAACTAATTTATTTATTTTCAGGAATTCATTTTGAAACTATTTAGCTAAATAAAATAGAAAATTTTTAATATAATTTTGAAAAATGAATAATATAGTTAAAAATATAAGGCTACATTTTATAGGGTAACTAATATCCTTGCAATAACAATAGGTAAAAGTATTGATAAAATTTGTACACAGTTCCCAGCAGATCCATTTTTCCCCTTTTTGGAGTCTAAAATTTTTTTATTTTACATAACACATAATTTATTATGTTAAAAATATTTTTTAAAAATTTCATACCAACAACATTAGAGGAGTTTTGGTTTGGATGTGGAGTTGTAATTTCTACCTCTTCAAATCGAGTTATGTTACGTATCCAATTGAAATGTTGACTTATATTAGTGTAAATTGCATAAGTAATTCGTTCTGTTAGACAATTATCAATTGGCATTTGATATGGCCATTCTATTGATGAAAGTATACCATACAATTGATTATTGCAAACTAGACCCGCTCCACGATCACCACTTGATCTTAAATAATATTTACCCTAGTGATAGAATACATTTTTGAAATAGTTATAAATGCTAAAATTTAAATTATCATATACCTGGCAAAGAGTTAAACCTTTTGCTTGATAATGTGAACAAATGCTGGTATTCTGAATTTTTACTGATGTGGATCTTAATTGACGGGAGCACATACTATTAGAATAAAACTCCAGAGTTTCCTTCTGTAGCACTAGTTTTCTATTTAGCTTAAATAATTGATTTTACTAGTTCAAAAATTCGATTTTTTTCATGAAAAATTACCATTGGATTATAAAAACTGGCATAACAATTTTTTTGTTTATTTTGATTAGGTACTAATTGTAAGTCAATTGCTGATATATGAATTTTACTATTCAATGGGAGAGATTCATTTAGCTTCAACAAGGCAATATCATTTTCTAATGATGTAATATTAATTGTTGATGGACGAAAGATTTTAACAATATCTCGATTTACAATTATATTATCATGATTTCCAGCTGTTATTCTTAGCATATCCTCTTTAACTTTTATTTCTCCTAACGGAAGGTATAAGTAAGTACATCCACCTGATGTAAGTACAAATAATTCATGTATTATAATTCCTTGGCATAAATGAAAAATATTCTCTTCATCATAGCCTTTTATTTTAATCGATACCAAATATTGTGGTTCTGATTTAATTGGAATAACACAAATTGCCACGTAAACAAAAATAAATTTCACCAATAAATTCATTTTTAACAACACAATTATTCTTAGCTTGAAGTTTTTTAATCATACTGATTCATTGAAAGTAAGACAACACATTTTAGGCCAATTATTGAATCATAAAAGCTTATTTTTTTCAGTATCTAAATTCAATTTTCCCCGCTCCTTCAAGGCAATATTTCTATTAAATCGTTTGATGTTGTTATCATATTGATATGTTAATTTTTTCATGGACCAAATAGCTTATCTTATAATAATACACAAGGAGGTAAATATTTAGAGCATTATTATTTACTAAGACTGTTAATTACCTTATCTATATGTATCTATTTTGTTGAAGGCTTAAAAATAGTCAGAAATTAACATATCTTAACTCATATTTATTTGAAAAAAATATTGCAAAATTTATTATCCTCTACTTTATTCTCTAATAAGAAATTTAATAATAATATGTATTATTATTATGTATTAATTAAAAAGAATTAAATATCGTGGATAAAATGATCAGAAGCCGATGCCGATGAGATAATAACAGCACCAGGCTATTTTTTGATACAGAAGTAAACAATAATTGTGTCATTTCTTAAATGTATCATATTTAGATGAATCAAAAAAGAAGTCAATAAATATGCGAATGAAATAAACAACGATAATACTTTTATTAATGATTTTATCAATTTCGAGTATACACTAAAACAAAGATCTCTGCCGCCACATGCAATTTATAGAAAATTAATTACCAATTTTTTTGTATTTATTAAAGGTTCTGGATTCTCCAATTAAAACCGTGAAGAGTTTAAAGCTTATTTAAAACATATTTAATAATAAATATTTTCCAGTTTTTTCATTCTTGACACAAGATGCAAACTTTCTAGGGCTTTTTTTGGCTTATTACTAATATGTCGTCTTTTACTAGGCATTAAAAAGCTTGTGTTTAAGATTTTATATTATTTATTACAATATAAATTATTTCATCCAATGATTGTAATCAGTGCTTTAATAATTGACAAGCATTAATTTTGTTAAGATCAATCAGTGTGTGGCAAAAAGTTTACACGTACCTATTGTTAGAAAAAATTAGTTTGGATCATTTTTCTAAAAAATTGTATAGTCCTTTTGATTATTTTCAACAAAAGTGCTGTGATTATTTCTTGACCCTCTTTCACAATTAACATATAGTGTCTGGTTTCAAAAAACGCTTACGCCACACAAAAAATCTATTCTACTCATCGTCTGAAATGTTTTTATCGTATTTTTACCAAGATTTGTATGAAATTTAATAAGAACAAAGTATTGTTTTGATATAGCTCTAATTTTTCCTAATTTTTTAGCTATACATAAAAGAGATTAAAAAAGCTTTGCCATTTTTTTGCTTCTAGGAATAATTTGCTTCATATTTGTTAGTGGGATTGTCTGTGAATTTGCTTAGTTGTTAGACTCAATTCTCTTCTTTTATGTATTTCTAGTGTTTATTGCTTTTTTTTCACTATATAAAAATAAAAAATAATTAAAAGAGTCTACATTCAAATAAAAATAGGATGTTTTAGTAATTAGAAATTACACATACGTCACTTTGTGGCCCGGTAGATTGTTGAACGTATAGTTTCTCAACACAAAACAAGATCTTGCGGCTTATGACTCAATTTATTTATCTAAATATAGAAGAAAGTTCACACCCAGCAGGAAATTTTTAAAGTTCTTCCCTCGGGAGGCTTTCTAAAGCACTTTCTACCAAACAAAATTTAAAGTGCTTTATCCCAGTTTGAATAAAAGAGGTTTTGAAGCTCTTCTTTTGAAGCAGTTTTGTAGGATTGTATAATTGGGTGTAACAAAATATCTTTTGCCAGATTTAGAGCCTAAAAACCAGAAATTATTATTTTTTTAGGGTTTTTTTTTTTTAAATATAGAGTGTAACACGTGTAAATAAAAGCGAAAAACTATTTGGTAAGTCACGCATTTAAAAAGTATTATTGTTTTAGTTTGTTTATTGACATCGTCGGCATAACATTCGGTAAGTAAAAACATCATTTGGTTTAATTTTTTAATTAATTGTTAACCGAAATTTTTTTCAGTTAAATTCTGTATTTTAAGCTCGTAGACTTTTCTAGTTACTAATAGCATATATATAGAAATTTCGGTAAGTAAAAATATCAATTGCTTTAATTAAGAAAAATAATGTATTCTTTTACTTTTTTCTAGCTAAAACAACTTTCAATTGGAGTTTGTTCCTCTAAAAAGGAAAAAATAAAAGTTTTTTTATCATCAAAATATGTTTTTTGTTTTATCTGTTCTTGGATGCTTGACATCAAATTATAAAAATTTATATAATTTTATTCAATTTTACCAAAAGTGCTTAATTTCAAGCGCCGGAAAGTGCGTCAAGTCAAGTCAAGTTGAAACTTTCGTTTTGAATACTTACAAAACTGTGATCTAAATTTATTTTAATATTTTTGAAAAAAATGTAGATGGCAGTGTTCTGCCTAATAAAAACTAGAGAAGCTTTTGGAACCTTTCATCCAATCGAAGAAAGTGATTTTTATACCAAACTGATTATACTGTAATACTGGTTACTTCTGTAATTAAAAGCCAGCCATGAATTTTGTTTTTGATTGACTAAAAAAGTCCATGTTTTGACTTCTTTCTGCAAGCTTTATTGATAAATTTTTTAATTGTGAACACGGATGAATTTATACATGAAAAATTAGCAGATGAACATTTTTTCAGCTAGGATAATAATATTAAGGAAGTCTAGATGTTGTTCGGCAGATAGTATACTCATAGAATATTTTGGATATACCATCAAGGCAGTCAGATTTTATATACAAACCAAATCAAAACAGTTTTTTGATAATATTCTTCATAGTTTTTCAAATGGTAAATGTATAAAAACCCCTAAGTATCTCCAATTGTTTCACAAAAAAGTTACGCATAAATTAAAATTTTAAAATTGAAGACAATAGGCAGGTCAACAGAGATCATAATAAAAAGGTATCGAAAAAGTAGAATTTTAGTAAAATTTAAAGCATTCTTTCAATTAATTTCATTGTATTCCCAAACCTCAGGGCAACATATTGAAATTAATTCTATGATATTTTAGGTACATTTTTTTGGAAAACAAAGGTTAAAAATCATTGTCACAACTTAAATGTATCATTTTAGTTTGAAAATTTATTGTGTGAATTTAATAATACCAGATATTTCCGCTCAGTTAAAATCTTTTATGCAACAACTTGACAATCAACTCAAAGACTATTTTGTTCCTTGGCACAATATTTAAAGGCGGATGCAAATGTGTTGAACATTTGACCCCTAATGTTTAAGTATAATTGAAACCACTTATAATTTTCAAATATGAATTTTAAATGTCGAATAATAAGTAAGTACTTTTAAAGAAGTATATAGAGCAAATTAATTGAATCATTCATACCGCAAGAAAGTTTTATAACGTAAATAAAATAATTTTATTCATTGTAATAAAATTGTGATAAAAAATTAGGCTGGTGTAAAGCTTGGATATAAAATCAAAACAAAATATTAAATTCAGAAAAATATGTAGAAAGAAGATGGTGGAAATTACGTGTTCTAATTGCATACAAGCAAAATTTATTGATTTAGTTTTCTTTAATTTTTATACCTAAAGTGCTTTTCTTCTAAAATTATCTTCTGGTAGCGGTGATAGATTAAATAAATCCCTCCAATGGTACTCATTATATGTAGGACAGACTGGTTATTGTACTCGAAATAAGCAGATCATTGAAATATCCTACTTATACGTACAAAGCGCAACAGTTGTACAGCTCTCAAAAATAATTTTTTAGAAGAATTAAAAAAAAGAAGAGAAATTCATGAATAGAATCAAATTTAAAAAACTCTATAAATCAAACCTCTTACGTTAAATTGCTTATACCTATGCCTAGGTAAGCTGTGTCGAACCATTTTTCGAATGAAGTTTTATTTCACGTACACATGTACACTGTAGGATGTCCTAAATACTCGTTTTAAGATTCAAGGAAGGATTTTTATAGCTGAAATGTACATATTGCTGACGAGTATTTAAAATTAGTTTAATACAATTTTGATGAGCTTTTGTGACAAAAGCTAGACAAAGATCAACTTCAAACCGAAAATTTTAAGCAAAGTATTAATCCAAACATTTAAATGAAATAAAATGTAGTGCGACTGTCAAAATAGTCTATGCTGGAGAGCAGCCAAAAAAACATCTTTATTTGCATGCCGGCTTTGCTTGAAATTACAAAAATCTTCTGTATTTAATTTAAATGACTTCTGTTTTCTAATGTAAAAAATTCCAAAACAATTTGAACCTATATTTAGTTAAGAGTGGCGATTTAGTATTAAAAAGTTTACCATTACAAATATAGAAATTACAAGAGTAAAAGTGTTGAGAGAGGAAGAAAGTGCCTGCTTTATGAAATATAAAGAAAATAATTTTAAAAGAAAATTTCCGAATTTTAAAAAACTTGCATTATTAACCGCTCAATATAAATATATTTTAGACTGAAAACCGGGAGTTGGTTAATTACCGTTACAAATGCAATTTTTAAATCATATATCATCAGAAAACTGAGAACATACAAACACAAAGTACTTATTCGTCAATTGACTACTCCGGATCCACGTGTGATTCTGAATTAAAATATTTAAATATTAAAATATTAAAATATTAAGACGTAAAAAAATCTTCAAAAATGAGTTAATCGTTATTTTTCAATAGAGAAAAAATGTAGTAATGTAGTTGATTTAAAGTGAAGGATTCACGATATTTTGTCGTAATTAAGAAAAGTTTCTACGGGTGTATATAGCTACGAATGAAGCATTGACACCAATTGATTTTAAAAATAAAATAAAATAATGGACCTCTTGATGGTACATATTTTGATTCGAAACAGGAAGACAATTTAATAATTCACCATTTTTTTAATATGCATATATATATATATGTATAACCATACACAACTACCTAGAAAACAAAGAAGGATATCGGAATGTGGTATGCATTCTGATAAGAGCGACTAAAAGATAAGAAATACCATAAAGGTCCAAAGAACTTATACTATTTTTCAAGCTCCTCTTTACTATTTTGCAGCTAAAATTATCATTTTTACTATTATATCTTAAAAACTGACTATTTTCTAATATAAATCTACCGACTTTTTCTCAAGATCATAGGTCCTTATAATCACCTCCACTTCATCTTCTTAAGACAAGGTCAGATATAGGGTTTATTCATTCTACACATTAATATTTTGTTACAATTTATTACAATTTCAAGTGAAATAACTCTTAGCATATCACCAAATTTTTAAATTATCAAAAGTTTTCCGGACTAAAAATAAAGTTTGAGAAACTTTACTCTAGATTATAAATACTTAATTTATCATTTAATACAATATTGTATCGTTATCGCTATACAATTATAAATGAAATTTAAACAAAATTAAATTAATATATCAATTAGTATTTGTTCACTATTAAAATGTTAAGGATTTATATAAATTTCAGAATAATAAAGATTTCTGGCAGCCCCAGAAAAATATATAATCGATCAATATTAACAAATCAATTTTCATTGCAGCAAATAATTGAGACTTTGAGTACAAGCGATTCTCTCAATTACATGTAATTTGTGATAACCAAACAAAAAACAGATATGCTTTTGGCTATCTGTTTAATTCAAGGTCTGAGCGGACACAGTAAATAAGTAAAGTGGGCAGCAGTCACAGGTACTGTGCCAAGAAAAGCACAAGACTCAGTCCAAAGCTGATACTACGAAGTGAAGACGTTCGAACTGTTGTGCTAAACAAAAAAGTAGTGAAATTAACTATTTCTAGTTTTTAATTTTAAAAATAAAGATGTTTAATAAATTTTTTGTTACATATAATTAATTTAGAACAATAAAAAATCATAATATTTAATTTTGTATAGCTCATATATAATAAAGTGCAATAAACACGTCATAACCTAAAAATAAGCAAGTGCTACTTTTGTATTTGTGATACTAATCAATGTTTTATTATCATTTAAAACACATTCAAGGATTTATTCAATCAACAAAAAAGTATACAAAAAAAAATTTCTTTAATCTATTTTTAATACTTCAGTTTTTCAGTTGCATATGTGCATTTATATATTAGAAAAACGGAATAAAAGGAATAAATATAAATTATTTAGTAAGTGTTTTACATAATAACGTCATTCAAATAAGCAATTCTGGCCAGGGAAACGGATAATAATCGCTTTGGTTCAAGTGAAAGAACTCTAAATTAAAAATACCTAATTGCTGTACATGATTAACTAAATAATTAGCTTGTGATTAAAATGACTTCATTTTGAGGCAAACGTTTTACCGGGCCTAGAACGGTGATAATATGACTTGGAAGTTTAAAAGTTTAATTGCTTGAATGGCATTCAAAAAAATAAGCTTTTTGTCTTGCTTTCATAAAATTTTCAAAAGGTCACTGTCGATTTGAAATATTTTCTACAAACACATTATCACCTTTTAGTATTTTGCAAGTAACATTTTTCATACTTTACTTAGAACAAAAGTTGCTTTTATATAATTTTGCAAATAAATTTATTTCTTAAGTATATGTGCTTGAAATGAAAATTTCAAATTCATTTAATCAGACTGATAGAAATATCACAAAGAACAACAAAATCGAAATCTATGACTCATATTTTTCTTCTTAAGGCAATCAGAATATCTGAAAAATATATAAATATTGAAATCAGATATTGTTTGCTTAAGCAAAAAAAAAAAGTTTGTTTTATTTCGGTTACTAATATAGACAAAAATTTATTTATCACCTAAGGAAGCCAATGATCGTAACCAGAAGAGAAGCTAAGCTTTTCGCTTATGTTCTCAATTCATCATTTTTGGCTTACAATTAGTTTCGAATACAGCAGCAATTAGAACAAAAGCGTATGCAAAATTAGATTTCAAGATAAGAGAAAATTTTTGAAATAAAAACGAATGCAAGACAATTTTTATTCCAGTTTTATTTTATATCAATTTTCTCGGATACGCCAAGAAAATACAATAGATGATCTTCTATTTATTCGGGGATATAATGATCGTAGTTCATTGTTTTCAGCGGCAGCACAAAAAATGTCGTACTAAGAAAAACTCAGTAATTTATTAGTGATTTTTTAAAAATTTCATCTATTTATTGGTTACATATGTCGTTATTTGGAGCTTACTTATATGAAATTTATCTAACATCGCTTACATTGTTGCAGCCACTGTAATAATTCAAATACTTTAAAAATTTAATATTCCTCAGCTCAAATCTAATAATGCAAATTACATTACAGTATAACTATTGTATACCGGTTTTCTTCGAAAACGATGAAATTTAAAAAATTTCGGAACTTCGGAACAACTCTGTGAAGCAAAAATTTTACTTTTGTCATTTTTCCATTACATAATTATAATAATCTCAAGTGTAGTAAGCATGATTTTACTCTCCATGAGTTACAAAATTCAAAGTAGCTGCTATCCTCATGTGCAGAATCATTTTTTTCCTATTATCCACACCTTTTCAACTTAAATTCTGTTTAGAACTGCATTTGGTTTGAAAATGTGCCACAAAAACAGTTGGGTATCTAGCCTTAACCATTTGAGTCCTAAACGGCGCAATCGTACTATTGAGATCTTATGTCCAGAAAACCCAGCACATTTTGAATATTGTGTACAACTGACAGAGGTTTACCGATTGTCTTCTTGGGTGCTTGGGTCTTTTCGTACTCTTTTAGAGACAGCGCAGTTGCACTATTTAGGATTCTTTGACAGGGTTTCAATACCCCCTGGTACTTAAACAATTAAACAAGCTCAATACTGCTTAATACATTTATGTAACTATAAAACGGGGACAGAAGTAAGATTTTTCCCAATTTAATGTTAAAAGAACATACTAAGGAATCTGCATGAAAAGTTGGTTCTTCTTGTTTTACTGTTACTGTTAAATATTTCGGTGCTCTATAAATGGTGTCATGTATAAAATGCGCAAACTTCACAACGTGACTATGGCATCGGTCTAAAAAAAAGCACTCACATTTATCATGTCATATTAATAGATACAAAAATTTAAATACATAATGAACTATTAACTTATTTCATGTCATTTACTTTACTAAAATTTCTTGTTTTTATTTTCAACTATCAATATTTTTTCTAACAAATAATGAGAAAAATCAAATAAAAACTAGAAACATTTGGAGTTTATTCCCTGCTTTATTGTAAACAAAATTATCTAAATGCCTATGAAACGTGAATATTGCGAATTTGCAAATTTTTCGAGAGAAACCAATTTTTAATATTGTAAAAAAACCTGTAAAGTAAACCTGTCTAAGCACTTTTAAGACGCCCAGACTTCCGGCAAACATAGAATCAATTAGGTAAATAACAAAAGATTTGCAGATTTTTATTTCTTTTCTTAAAGTTATCATGAAATATGAAACTTGTTATATTTTTCTATTTTTTCGTTATTGCTAAACTTGCACATTTAACCTTGGCTTAGTTAAGCTAATTAGCTGTAAAAGATGATAAAAAAAAGTTTATGTTTTAAGCAAATCTGGTTTCTATACTTATAGTGTGAAATAAATATTTCTACAACCGCATATTTAAATTAATTTTAAGAGTGCTGCCAATGGTTTTATCTTTTATGAATGACTAAATGAAAACTATCATAATTTAGTAATTACTGATCAACAAATTTTATAAACAATTGTATAACACGAAAAAGGTTTTAAAGTTATGAACTTAAAATAAATAAAAATGATCTACAAGGGATGAGTGGTCTTCAAGTTTAAACTAGATGACTATTAGAAGTATTGTAATAAGCTTATGTTATAACTCTATTTAAAAATTATTTTATTCTGATAAACAAAGTCCAAGATTCCATGCCCCTTGCAGACCAAAACATAGTCATTGTTTGCTAAATTTTATTTGTGTCGCATCGTGCTATGCAGGGTTATTGCTGTAGAAAATGAGCTCTTGTTACTGGCAAAAATACTGGCTTACCGTAAGTTTAAGCACCCCAAAATAATCAGAAGCCTTCCAAAGATTTCCTGAACCTTTTTTGGTTAAAACATCTATTATCTATAACGACGATTTCAGCCACTCATTCGAACAGGTGTCCGTGACACCAATTTTGTAAAAAAAAATTGTCTTTTCATATTCCAACTTCGGCACTTTTCTACCCATATACTAAGTTTGCTAACATAAGATTATCAGAGTACTTGAAGTATTTAACATTTGTCTCAAATGAATAAAAAAAAAATTTACCACAAATATTTTTGTTATTTACTTAAACATTTTTATTATTACCTACCAATAAAAAGTTCAGATTAATTTTGTTTTCATTTCAATTTGAACCTGTTGAAAGCATCATTTTTATTATCATTGCATGCGTATACCATAAAATTTTTCTCTTTAATTTAATTAAAACAACAACAAAATTAATAAAAATTTTCAACGAATGAAAAAGAATAATTTAGCTATTTGAAATCTTATCGCGAAATTTTACCCGGTAAAAATGAAGACCTGAGAATTTGCTATCAATTAGCACATAAGAAGATAACAGCTTCGCCAACTGACAGAGTCGAATTGCATCAGTACTGTTATAACAACGTCAATTACTTTTCATTGAAATTAATAAAAATTAATTGTAAAATGATAAAATATTAAAAAAATATTTAACTATCTGTTGTAATTTTATTATTTTTGTATTTTAATTGAAACAAACAGTTTTTGTGAATACATCTGATTAAATAATATATCAAAATGCTATTTTTAATATAAAATTAATAATTAAAGAGGAAATAATTTAATAAATATGAAAATTATTTTTATTGCGCAGTAAAAAAAGTGTTAATTGAAATAATTTTGTGCAAAAGTGTTAAAGTATGAGCGAATCAGGTGCCAAATGGAATAGGGGTCGTTCGCCTGCATTAATTTCTATCTATAACTATCCTGAAGATTTAAATCCTTTTTATGAGGATGAAAATCATAAAAGGCTTCGATTTTGGAATATTGGAAAACAAAATGGTCGGCGTAGTAGCTTTTCACTTGGTGGACTAAAAGAAATGTGGTAAGCTTTTATTTTATTTTTCATTCAATGAACGCTTTTAATTTTTTACTGAGTATTATAAAAATTTTTTTATTTTATTTTTATTGTATTTTTTATATAATAGCAAAAAAAAATATCAATAAAACATAGCCTTGCTATAAATCGATTATCTTTCTATAATAGATAAGACCGAAATATTACGGCTAGAATACAATAGTTCTATGATTATATATTTCGCATGTTGATAATTATATCATATAATAAATTTGATTCCTATAAGTGAAACATATGTGCCATAACATATTTTATCAGTGTTTTTGTTTTAATTGAAATTTGAAGTAAAACTGATTTTTAAGTCCTTTTTTTTGTAACCTAGCTACCAACCTCTTAACAAATTTTTGGAGGCACAAACAATTCAATTACATTAAATATCTCCATGCACGCACTTAATAAAATATTTTCGAAATTGCCTCACTTTTGAAAACTCCTTGGTAAGAGAGGCTAAAAAATTTCCGGAAAAAAGAACACCTTATAAAAATTGCATAAAATAGTTGAATCGTCTAGGTTGAAGAGCTTGAAAATTATTCTCATGTAATGTTTATTGTGCTTTACAAAAACAACTGCAGCAGAATTTTGAAACAAAAATAATCGTTTTGATAAATAGAATAAAGGCCATAAATGGTCCCTTTTGACTTCATAAGGTAGAAATTGCCTTTAGGCCATTCCCATATATGTGCACTAATAATAATGGTTAATAATATATGAAAGTAGACCAACAAATTTGATCCCAGATAAGGGCATAGACGCTTAGTTATACCATAAATATAGCATGCCCAACACTACATTCTTGTTTTTATAGCAGGCTATAAAACTTATGTAAAAAAACACCCATTTTATAATTGTAAAATGTGAAGAGGGGTTACAAAACAAAACACGGCAATGACTTAGTGTAGTTTTTGCAGTGATTTTTGCAGCATTTAATGATTTATACTACTGGTTTATGGTAATTAATGAAACCTAAACATTGACAGTTAGGAAAAGTCATCCAAAGCGGCCAAAATCACAACAGTGGGCTGGCAAGGCTATGGCTTCTATATTTTGCGATTCTTATGGTATTTTACATTTTAACTACCTTAGAAAAAAAACAAACAAAATTATTAAATTTTGTTTATGACCCAACGAAGCAATGATTGAAGGAAACACTTGTAAAAAAAAGGCTCTTTATGATTAATCGGAAAAATGTTACTTCATTAAAATTTGCACCGTGTCCCAAAACGTCTAAAGCAATGATCAAATTACATCCATAGAGCTTCGAGTTGCTTTTCCATCGACAGAATTCGCTAGATTTTTTCCTTAGAGACTGCTGCTTGTTCACAAATGCTTAAGGAAAAGAGATTTTAGTCTAATAATAAAGTTAATACCACAACTCGTAGAGCTTTTAAAGTCAGCAATTAATTATACTGCATTTCTTGGTATGAAAAAGTTAGATATATGTGAGAATGAGTGTATTAAACTTGAAGGAGAAGCTGTTGACGAATAAAGTCGAGTTTTACCAAGAACTTCTATGAGCCTTCCATAAACTTATATTTAAATATTCATAAATATAATTTAAATGCTTTCAAGAACAATTTTTACATTAATAATTGATTGGATCATGAGATTCCACCCAATAATAATAACTTTAATACTTTTGCACTACACATAAATATATTTTCTTTGTTTGATTTTCGTAACCTTAATTTCTTCTATTAGATAACATTTACAAAATTGCGTTCTTTACTTAATATAAGATCAAGCAAATCAATCTATTAAGTTCATTTTAAGATATGGATAAACAGCGCTTCTACACAAAGGCAATTGCTGTAATTGCTTGTTGAAACAATTGAGAATTCTGAATACGGTTCGTTCCACACCATTTGATTAACAATTCAAATGATAAAATTTCAAAGACATTTATATTTTGATGATGATAGATGGCTTTTCGTTCTTTTGGTGTAGATTTACAAAATTTCCTATCATATGTACCTTTTTATTTTGTATTTTCTTTATTTATTTGAAAAAAGCCTACGGCTAATGTTTTTCAACAATTATGGTTAGCCCTTCAGACACAGTTTTCAAGCCAAGGAAAAAGTACTTTGTACAGATTAATCAAATTTCAAGGTGTATACCAACTTTGCCACACTTGGCTTGAAAATTAAAATTGTCAGTACAGTCAATATTATTTTATTTTTAATGTCTATATGTTCTATATCATACTAAAAAATATTTTACTTTTTCTGACCATATCAGAAGTTCCAACTCTCAACCTGACAAGAATTCTTTCACTCGTCAGATAATGATTTCAGTTGAAAATTTGTTACAATAAAACTTAAAAATATCATAATTTAGATCGAATTAAACGTTTTAGAGCAGATGAAATAAAGAAAAAACCTATTTAAGTTAAAATGCTCCAAAAATAAACTAAAATGAGTCTCCTTCTTTTTTTTCTATATTCTTCAATTTTGAATTAAAGTCGACATAAGTTTTTAATATGGAGACTGACATGGGCCCTTTTTGAAAATATTTTTTTTCAAAAATTTAATCCAATTCAATTCCTATAGAAATTTGTTTGACCAAAAACATATTTCGAAGCAATCTTAAACCCTTTCTTTTTAAAACTTTACGAACAATGAAAGCGTATATTGAAAATTTTTTATTTTATATCATAGTTTTCGGATGTTTTCAAATCAATATAATTCCTTAGCTCGTTTTTTCTAAATATATGTGCAACAAAACAAACCTGAAAACTTTCAGTTTGAAGATTTTCTTTATGACGTCAAAAATGCGATTTAACAAACTTCATTTTAATAGCATAAATTTCATTTTAAATAGCAAGAATCATAGTACAAAAACATAACAAATACCACAGCAAGTTATTGTATAAGAAAATATATTCTGCTTTTTCGTTCTTGTTCTTTTGAATCGAGTAGGTCAAATTGGAATTAAAACTTGCATTTTGGAATTTTTTAACCAAAATTGACGTATTATTATTTACCGAATAAAGTTCATTGCTAGATTTCATTAAAATTGGGATAGTAGTAATCTTGACTCTTATTTTGCTTTATTCCAATACGGCAACAAAATCACACTTGCAGTTTATTCAGAACAAATTTATCTTTAAGTTAAAATTTAAAAAAATGCATTAATTTTATCCAAAGTAAAACAATTTTATTATTATTTCCAGGGCATTTAAATCATTTCGGCTAAAAAAAAAATCATCTACCTTGGGAATAAATAAAACATCAGAAAGCCCGCCACAATTAAGACGTGAATTACAACAAACTGATGTAAATTATGCAACATATGATCCTCGTTTAAAAAATACAACAAATGGCAGAGAAATAAATGAGTATTTCCAACGTAATATTCCGTATAGAAGTTCCTTACAGGATATGAGATCAACTCAAGTAAGGCTAGTGTTATCCAATACTAATTATTTTAAACAATTAATTTTATTTTTTCTAAATAGATAAGTAAACCAAATGATTCTGGATTTGGTTTCAATCGTAATGATCGATATCGTAATACACTACAAGTAGCCGAAATACGGAATGGTTATTCATCACTTTCAAGGCCGCGAGTACCCCCTAGAAGGTACGTTCATAAAGGTTCAGTTACTCCTCAACCACGTAATCGATACAATGAGTATATTGAATATTCTGAGGCTATTAGTCGTGGGTGAGTAGGGATTGTAAGTGTTTGTCCGGTCTTATGTTATCTAAAGATACATATAATTCAAATTTGACTTTCATGTTATTTACTGTAATGTGGGTTATAAAAAACCCTAAAATACTGTAAAGTATAATAAGGGGCTAGCAATCTTTATTCTTGTTTGTTATTCAAAATGTTACCTGATACTCTTTAAAATATATTTTTGGAAAAACAATGCCCCAGTATAAAAATTAAGAGTAAATAAATCATTGGTCCTTATGCCTAAGTTTTTAATGTATCCATTAATGAACTTTATTATTAGAACAAGGCAAAATTACTCTCCTGGATATTTCTGCATTAAATATATGATTCCAAAAATATTCTCATTCTCGGTATTCGCCTAATACTAATTAATTTACAAAGTGGCATTCTCTGCTAATAAAGGATTAGGCTTAACAATATTTTTTGTTGTTGTTATACAATACCTTTATTCAAATATTTTTCCTAATAATTTCAAAATAACAGTTTTTTTTTAATTAAATTTCAGACCATCACAAATTAGCATCGCAAGCACAAATCCTTTTGATGATGATGACGATGATATTTCAAAACCTGAAAACATGGAAGACTTTGTAAAAAATGAACAAAGTTCCTTGAAACAACTCCGTCCCATAAGGAAAAAACGCCGAGCACCACCACCACCTGTTTCAGTAAGTGTGGGATTAATTATATTAACAAATTGATAAGGACCTAGTTAAGTAATTAACAAAATTTTAAAGTTTCACTAAAAAAATCGAATATATGTTGAGCAAATTATTTTTTTTCTTAAAATGATAGAAGTTATTTTTGGATATAATTATTCTAAAAATATAAGAGTACTGAACAGCTTATTTTCCAACAATCAATTCACTTAATATTCTGGCCCAACTAAAGATAGGTTAAAAAGAGTGTCCAACATTGCACGCATTGTGAAAACTCCTTCTAAATTTTTTCAAACTTCAAGTTAAGAAGAAATTTTTTCAAATTTTACAACAAATAGCAAGCAAGCAATAACACATTCGCTTTTTCATAAAACTAATTTTTTTCATTTTAATACCGCGAAAAAGAGAATGATGCTAGAAACATTCAAAAGCAATATTTAATTTAAAGTTTTTTTTGAATGAAATATTTTTTCTAATTATAGATGCCCAATGTAATAGACGAGGAAGAATTAAATACACCTGTAACAATCGTTTCAAAAGTAAACGAAGAAAATATTGCAAGCATAACGGAAGAAATAGAAAATTTTGTCAAAACAACTACTGATTCTATTAAAGCGGATGAAACTTCAGCTAACCAATCGAATCGAATTGAAGAAGACACTGAAATTATAAACAAGCCCATAACTAAAGAATACGATCATTTAAAAAACGATACAAATAAAAACAAAGAAAATGAAGATGTTTGTGACACTAATCAAGAAATACTTAATGTAAATAAAATTAAAGAAGTTCCTTTACCAGATAACAATCTAAGGCAAATTCAAATACAGGAAGAAAATGATTCAAATAAAAATAAAATTTCTGAGAATTTAATAATATCAAATAATAACTTAGACAAAATTACTACTGATATTAAAATTGTGGAAAGTTATCAACAAAATTTGCCATTAGTACTAAGAATAACAGAATCACTGGAGGATTTAACTGAAAATTTTGAAAAATGTCGAAATTCAGATGATTCTAGTGAAAAAATTCAACAAAATTTAACATCAAAGATCCCACAACCTACTCCCAAAATACGAGAAAGTATTTGTAAGAAAAGAAGCTTAGATTCCTCTGAATCGCTTTCATATGACCAAAGGCGTTCGGTAAAAGATATTATCGAATCTATCAATCGTAGCCAAAGTTTACTTAAAATTAACCAGGAGTCTATAAAAGCTAGTCCGATTACAAATAATTTAAATGAACCAGACATAGAAGGTCAATCAAAAAAGATAACTAACAATAATGAAAATAATATGAATAATAATTTTGTTAGTTTAGCTGAAAGTGAACGGGAAATTAAACGAATGATGAATGAAATGGAAAATTTAGCTACAAATTTATCAATTGATAATGACAGTGGTTATTCTTTAGATGTTTTTGAAAAACTAAATAATGAACTTAATAATAATAATAAAGAGAACAAAAACGATATATTTAAAAAATGTATTTTAAAAAAGGAAATAAATCGTGAAAGTTCACCAACGTCATCTAATTTAGATTGGAATCCTGTACCAAAGCCTCGAAGGACTAAAAATTTATGTGCTGAACTTGGAGCTGATTGTTCTTTAATTAATGGCAATAATGAAAATTAATATAATTATTATTTATAATAAATATTATGCTTTATGTAATATAATTTTTAAGGTGTTTTAAATTGTTGAAGATAAAAAGGAAGTAATTGACCTATGTGCCGTTTGTTATTGGGCAGTAAAATAATTTTGTTATTTAAGACATTTTTTTATTTAATATTTAAATTTTCATTAAAATTGATTCCTGTAAAATTTTCTTTATTTTATGAAAAATTAAGGCTTAAAATAGTAACTTTTATTACAAAATTCATGCAAGAATTCCTCAAACAATTTTTCCGACAGAAATTAGCCAGAAGAGCTTCTTTTAGTTTCCTTTTCACTAAATTCAATAATGTTTTCCCTGAGAAATTATAACTGAGAAGTAGCTCTCTTTTACTGACATTGATATAGAATTCGATATATCATAAAGTAATGAAATGAATATATTACTAAAAGGCAATAAGGAAAAATAGAACGTAAAGATTTTTTGAAAAATAGGCTTTCAGGGATGACTACTAAATATAATTAATGAACTCAAAAGAACAAAATAACTGTTCTACTGTTTAATGGGAACAAGGGCTTAATGAAATCCTTTTACAAGATACATTTACAATTAAATAGCACGTAAAATAAAAATGTGATATGTTGAGTGATTGCAAAGTTGCAATAACATGTAGAAGATACACATTGTCTCAAATCTGTTTGTAAATCTTTATTATCCTCTTCAAAACAATCAGCTTAAGTTATTTTTTGAACATACTTCAGCAATCTTCGCAACTCACCCAAAGCTATAATTCATATAATTGTGTCTATCACTCACTTATTACTCAAAAGAAACATTTTTTATATAATATTAGATGTGTTGGCACTATTGTATAGTCTGATCACTTATTTGTTTTATCAAAAGTATAATTTTGAAGAATTCCTCTTAGAATAAGAGACTTTCTTTTTCAAAATTTTATTTTTATTTTTCTTTAGTCTACAAAGATTACAATTAGGAATTTTACATAAGCTTACACTTAGCCAGTGAAAACTAAATTTGCTCCCAGAGCGTTTATAGAAAAATCGAAGAACATTTCGAATCAAACAATTGTCAAAACAATAATAATTGTTGGATCATGCTTAAAATTTAATGGTTTGCCAACTAAAATTTATCGGCATTTTCTTTGTCCTTTAGATAGTCATTAATTTATGAAGTTTAATTTATTGTACGAAATTAGCAAAAATGAGCTCAAAAATAGCATACCTTCAGTGCCAAGCAAATTTTACGTATGTTGCCGCCAGTACGAAGCGTTTATTTTAATGAAGCCGAATTTTCAAAATAGCAAAAAAAGGAAAAATAGCCGTACATTAACTTGGAACTTAAAAACAAAAAAAACAAAACTGAAAATTTCAAAAACTTATTTTGTTAACCATATTATATTCCAAAAAAGTTGCACCATTACTTTGGAGCTAACCCTAGCAGTTTCTTTATCTCAAATTTGCTGTCGCTGTTTTACTTTTGGATTTTTATATTGCGACTCTACAGATACTGCCGTCTCTCGTGATGACCATCCAATAGTTGAAAATTAAAATTATTTGTAGATTTTGTCAAAATTTTGAGAAAACAATTAACAACAATTGAAAGATTTTTTAAGAGAATCTTAAAATACTTGTATTGAAAATATAATGAAATGAATGAAGTAAAAGTCGCATGTATCGCATGTTAAATATCAAAAAGGCCAAAAAGCTTTATAAAATTATTTATATAAACTTTTATTAATATTCATGAAAATATTAAAATCATTAAAGGGAATTTGTTAAAACTATTTTATTATTTTTAGACCACAGTAGGAACATAATCCTTCATCATATCTTCGATATATTTAGTAAATCTTGAAAAATTAGTACGCACTGTCATCACAGCTGGATAACGATCACTCAGTTTATGCTTCTGTTCCCTCATCTATTTGCATGTAACAGAAAATAATATTAATATATTTAAAGGTATACATTAAAATTGCGAAAATACTTTATTCTTTAACAACTTTTCAAGTTCTTTTGACTTCCGAAGCAAATTCAGTTCATGTGAAATTTGTTTCCAATCATTTTTATAAAATATGTCCATTAGAGCATCTAATGCCTCAGCTATAGTCCAGGCATCTTGCTCCTATTTGAAAGAATAATTTTTAGATGTTTTATTATTTTATCTTCTAATTTCAAGTTAAATGTATAAAATCTTGCTGTTTTAAAAATATAATGAGCTGAATATTTCATCAAAGTTTTAATAAAAAATTTTCAGAAAATTTTTTTGAATTTTAAATAGGCTTTTAAACTTGTAGCCGTTAAAAGACTAAAATACCTAATGTGACATATAATTAGGTAGAAAACATTAGTCATGAGGAATATTTATGAATGTTGAAACCAGTGCAAAGCTCACTGACAATAACTATAATAAAAATTGGTTCAGCAGTATAATCAGATTAAATCTAATAAATTTTTTTTTGTGAAAATAAATGTTTACAAGGTATGCGCCCTCCAAAATTACAATGACGTACAAGAAAACTTTGTGATTAAGAAAACTTCCAAATATACCAACTTTGACCTATCTAAAAGCTGGTAAAACAAGAAGTTTTCTGCAACCCAAAATAGTTTATAATAAAAAGAAAGCTCAGTAAAGTTAAATGAGAAGAAAATTAAATAAAAACTTATGAAACAATCGATTGAAATAAATTATCAGTTAAATAACATAATATTAGTATTGAGTATACTTTTAAAGTAAATCATGTTATAACTTTTATATCAGCAATAGGGTAAAAAATTTCTTCACATCATTTAAAGTAATTATTAAAGAAAAATTTCCTATCATGCATATTCAATTAAAAATTACTTACCAAACTGCAAATACCCATTATGAATTCTAAAATAATCTTAACAAGTTCTTCTTTTAGCAGGCAACCCAACGTACCTAGCATTCTTAACAAATTAGCACGTATTTCAGATTCAGAACAATTCTGGACACCGTTAAGCATCAACTTAAATAATAAAATTTTAATAAAATAACACACAATGAGTAATATATTTTCAAATACTTGTAAATCATTGCTAGTCATCTGATCAAAAAGATGGGAATAATCCTTTAAATGATCCAATGTGGCTCTCATTAACGATGTACATGGTTCTAGTACAAATATATTTTGAGAATTTTGAAAAACTTGTTGGCCTAAGTCCAACCAAACATTATAAACTGCTTTATGGCCACCAAGATTTTCTATCGTCATCTCATTACATAAATTTTGCAAACATAGCAAATTTGATGCACGTAAACTGTTTATTCTATTTAAATATACAAAATAATTAATATTTTATAACTAAAATAACTATGAATATTAACACAAACAGTACTTTTTATGCAAAGTTTTATTATTTTCCCAAAGAATTCTTTCAACATTGTCTTGTATTGGCTGTGCTCGTTGCCAGAGCTAAAATTTTTAAACTTAATTTTAAAACACTTAATAAAAAAAAACATAATAATTTTACCTTCTCTACTATTGAAAATGCTTGTATAGCTTCTAAAATATCTCTTGGTAGCTCTTCTTTACACTCCGATAACTTATCATTTTCTGAAGACTCATAATCGTTGATACTCCCTGTATCAGATAATTCATCTTCATTTAACCACTCTAAAATCGAAAAAAATGAATAATCGTTTAGTTTTCAATAAAAAAAACTCATACTACTATCCTCTGATGAGCAAAAATTTGTTATAATTTCGGCCGCAGTACGCTGTGCATCCAATAAAAATTCTACTTTTTTAATTTGTAATTCTATTTCTAGTGGAAGATCTTCTTTACGTCGACGCTCAAAAGCTTCTTCCTCTGTTTCTTCTTCTAAATAAAAATTAGTAAACAAAATTTGTGATAAAAAAATATTACCATTCATTTCATCAAAATTTTCTATTATGTCCACACTACTTTTGCGTGTTTCTGTTAATGGTATTATACTAGTGATACACCCTAATTCAGTTCTATGGTCAATTTCTAATGATTTTGCCAGTGTTGAAAAAATTTCAGTTAAATGTGCAGCACTTAAGCTCGGAACATTCGATAAAATCCCTATATAAACCAAGAAATATAAAGTAATTTTAAAAAAACTGGTAAATTTTTCAAACCTGCTGTTAAACAACTTAAATAAACATGAGCATGACTTCCTTCAATACTTAACAAACTAACCAAATCTGAAACAAATTCATTCAAGCCATACCAACATTTTGGATTGTCCTCCGAGATAATAAGTAAACATTGAGCCACAGCAATCGCTATTTCCATTCCAAAGATTTCATAATCAAGACATCTTTTGAAACTTGGAAGCAGATGAGCCTGATTTAAAAACTCTAAGGTAACAGAAGTGCTTTCACAAAGATTCCAAAGAAGATTAATTGTCTAAAAAAACATGATTTTATAAATTTATCGAACACATAACCTTCTCCTTTTTTACATGTAAGAATGTATCTGATTTTTCATCGAGTTGAGAAAATATTGATTCTATATTAGGTTTCCAGTCAGTTTCATTTGCATACTCAGTCAACAAAGTTAGTAAGGCAGTAAGAACATCTTGTTCAACTAAATAATCACACATTTCTGGACCATTAGTTGATATATTACGTAAAGCTCCAGCAGTTGCATGTCTTATTGATTGATTTTTATCAAGTAAGAGAGGAGCGACCGTCCGAATCATTTCGCTACTGCAAATTAATTCAATTTTTTCTTTATTCATTGATAAAACAGCTAATAATTGTAATCCATTGATTTTATCGTTAACACTAGGTGACTGAATTTGTTCCAAAATGGCTTGCATTGGACCTAAGTGTTCATCGTGAAGGACGTCCTCACTGACATCTTTAATTGAAGGTATTCCAAGTGGGTTTACCTTTGTGGTCCTTTTTTTTTGTTTCTTGCTTTTCCCCATTACTTTCTATATTGACATTAACTTTACAATGTCTGTCGTTAACCTTACTTTTCCCACGTTGTTATATGCCAAAACTCAACGATATTTTCGTTAAGTTTTACAGTGCTGCTAAAACTAATTTTTGATTAAAGAAATTTATATTGAGTCGCTCGGAAGCCAATGTGGATAAGTCCATTTCTTCATATTTTTGTAAATTTTAATAGAATAAATAATATATTTCTTAGTCTTAAAAGGATTTACTCATACTTTCATTTTTTGTAGGTCAAAAAACCCTTTTTTTAATAGCCTCCGCATGAGTTATGTATTATGAATGCATTAAGAAACATTAAATTTCTCAGTTTGGATTTTTTAGACTTATCCACATTAGCTTCTAACGACTCTTATATTAATATAACATATTTTTTTAAAAATATTTAACAGAGTTCAGTTTGGCTGGATATACATACAAAGCTGACTTCATTTTTAATTCATTTGAGTTTTTACAAAAAAGTTGTAAAACTTCGATACAAATTCAAACAAAGAAATAAAACCTGGAAATATTTCTTTTAATATGAAATTATAAAAAATTGTAATAAATTGAATTAATTAAATATTAAAAGTAAAATTTTGATAGGATGATATTTTGTTCTAAGCAGCTACCCTAACTCAGACATGAAAACTGAAAGAAATTCTATGCTAAAACTCTTTACACGCTTCTTATTACAATTTGGTGTAAAACTGCTTTTAACGTTAAGTATTTTTTATGTTATTTTTTAAATTTAACACAATCGAAAATAATAATTCTTAAAAAAATTGAGAAAAGCATGTTTTAAAAAATATTAATAAAACTTTATTTAACAATATTTTCTTTCAAATTTTATATAAAATTTAAAAATAAATCACTATATTTAAATGCTTAGAAAATTTTAAGCTTAAAAAATATTTTGACTTTGTCAGTAAAAGTAAAAGTTTTCATTATGTTGACTTGTTGAATTTACTCATCATGTAACTCATCCTCTACTATTGGACTATCCACCTCTTCTTGAATAGCTGTTTCAATATCAGCACGACACATTGGACAATACTGAAGCTGTTTTTTACAGTTGATACAAAAACCCCTAGAATTAAGAAAACCCAAAATATGAAATAAAAAATCAAAAATTCTACAAATATTTTGGATGCATAACCTATGTTCAGCTGGTGATGTTCTACTTAAATAATCAACTCTAATCTTCAATATAGATGGTGGTGAACCCGCCGATGTTGAACTGCTGGGTGTTGAGGATTCCTTTTTATTTCTTCCAACACGACCTTGTTGTCCATGCATTTGCCTTGGCTGTGGTGGCTGTTCTAATGCATATGCAGTTTTAGCATATGGTGAACCTTGCGATGATGCTTGTGGACTAGATTGCTGGTGAGTTAGTTGTTGAATTGTGTCTTTTAATGATTGAATCTCCCTCCTACAATCCGCCAACTCCTTATCTCTTTTTTCCAGTAGTGTTATTGATTTATTTCTTGATTTGATTTTGCAATAGGGACCACCGAGCTCCAGTAGTGGTTTAAGATGTTTGCTGACTGTGCTTTTACGGCAGCCAACAAAATCTGCAATATCTTTATACGACTTGTCTCCTCGGTTGTGTTGCCGCAACATTACCATTTCCTGCTTGTTGGTAATACGTTTGCGTTTGCACTCCCTGCAGGAATTAAATTTCAATAATTTAAATTAATTTAAATTATTTACATATACTTACATTTTTATATCCAAATTTTATTAAATAAAATTAATTGCAATACAAATACCACAAATTAGATTTTGTAATAGATTTATCTATTTTTTTCTTTTAGCAAACCTATATTTTCTGCATTTTATATATATTTCTATTATGCCCACTTAATATTTATTTCACTTAATATTTCTTTTGAATGGTTCTTAATAAAAAGACAAGTTTCAAACTATTCGTATGTATATAAAAAATGTTTCACTATAATATATTTTCGCTTGCGAAAAAAACTCAATTATTTAAACACTATTATTTAAACTATCATTTAAACATTAAACTTCTGAAATATTTTATGCAACGCTTCCATTTTGATTTACCGACTGGCGACTACATAGTGACAAACTTCACTACCGGGTAACTATATATATTTTTAGCAAAAGTTACTTTATCTTCTTCTTATTTCATAATATGTAAAATATTTTTTTTTTGTATTTTTTTAATTTATTTTCACAGTTTTTGACTACAATCTTAGTTACAATTAATTTATTAGTAATGTTGACTTATGCTATATCATGATACTTATGCTACCATGTTTTTATCTGGGCTGTTGATCCATTAATCAGTCCCCATATGTTAAGTCGTATGGCTTGATTCGCTGCAGTCGCCTAATTTTATCGGTGGTATCCATCAATTGGATGGCCTCCGTGTTTGAGTGATAAGCAGTCTTTTCTCATGCTTGGTAGCATATTCGTGTATTAGTTCCTCGACCCGTTGTATTCTCTGTTGCTTTAATTTAAGTTTTGTCTATTGCAAGTATAGCAGTATCGTCTGTGTATATCTGCTTTGTAAAGCAGGTACAGCATCGGTCTTAGGGTACTACCTTGTGGTATACTCGCTTTGTTCAATTTTATCAGTAATTCTATGTATCTGGTCTATTGTTGAGTGATTACTTCCGAACCCAAACTGGAGGTCTGGGATGTTCACAAGTGGTTAAATCTTTTTATTAGTAGTTTTTCGAACAGTTTAGAGATTGTTTGTATAAGTGATATGGGTCTGTATGACGTGACTTCCTCAGTTTGTTTGTCCGGTTTTTTATCATGATGATCTGTGATATTTTGAAGCTTTCAGGAATGTGCTGTAATCTCAAGCAAGCATTGCATAAGTGCGTTAGCATGTAAATTGCTTTCGCTGGTAGTTCTTTTAGTAGACCCGATGTTATTTGGTCCACTTCAGGAAGTTTTTCAACTTTAAGGTTGTTGTTTATTTCGTTGGCTATTTCATATACGGTGAATTTTTTTATTTTTTTTATGTGTTTGATATTTCGGGTCCGTATTTATGTTGGACTGGATATCATGTGGCTCGAAGACAGTTGCTAAGTTCTGCTTTTTCATCGTTTTTACGTGCCCAATTACCATGCTCATTTCTTAGCGGAGGCACTCTGATGAATGGGCGTTTGAGCTTACGCGTTGCTTTTCAAAGAGTATAATTGTTATCCTTATCTGGACCTAGCTCATATATCTATCAAAGCATTCGTTTTTGTGTAATTTGATCAATTCCCTAACTTTGTTACTAATGTGATTGAAGGTGTTCTTATCGGCAAGGTTACGTGAATTTTGCCATATTCTTCGTGCTCTTCTTCTTTCCCTAATACTTTCTCTAATTTCAGCGGTATAGTTATTATCGCTAGGGATACACTTTTTTTTGGGTTCTGGTGTGGCTAAGGTTGCAGCTGATTTGATTTGTTTTATGAATGTTCTTGTATATTTATCCAAGTCATTTCTGCTTTTCAGTTCTATTCTTAAGTTAATGTTTTCCTCTAGGTCAGGGGCTCCCAAACTTTTTTGATTCACGGTGCCCTTATGAATTTGAAATTTCTTCAGGGTGCCCTTGTTTTTTAGTTTACTAGTTTAGTTTTAGTTTAATAAATGAAGAAAAATATACAATTTTATAATTTATCTTACAATTATAACGTTTATTTACATAGAAACAGAAATTTACTGATATAATTTTTAATGCAAATTAATGTGACGGATGAGGTTGATGAGTATAACACAGTTTTTGGGACCGAGGAATAAGACTCGCGACTCTCATTTCTTGCTCCACATTGATTTTTGATCGAAATTTGGTTTTTATTACAGCAACAACATAAAATCCAGCTTCACATAGATAGATGTCACAAAGGGAATCAAGATTCTTAAAGCTTTTTTACTTAAAGTTAAATATTCATTTGCAATTGATAACCAAAACTCCACTAAATCAGAACAAGCAAATTTTGCTATTGACTATTTCACAGGGAAGTTCAATTAGGCTGTCTTCTTTTTCTGAACTGAATTCTAAAAGCGTAAAAAGGATTTTGAATCCACAAAAATTTTCCATCATCATCTTCCGCAAAATATTTCGCGAACCAGTTGGTGAG
Source organism: Acrocera orbiculus (assembly GCA_947359355.1). Classification (NCBI taxonomy): domain Eukaryota; kingdom Metazoa; phylum Arthropoda; class Insecta; order Diptera; family Acroceridae; genus Acrocera; species Acrocera orbiculus. The sequence goes on from OX375757.1 coordinate 20,280,983, forward strand.
CGCTAAAATGTGTTTTGTGAAGAGAGATAATAAGTCCTGGGATACTAAACAAACAAGCAGTTAATTTCATCAGCAAATTCCTTGAAGGGATTATATGTACAGATGGAGGCCTGGTGAGTATCGCGAACAGGAAAGGAGTTGAGAGCAGAACGGGCTGCATTTGCATAACTATTAGGATGTGAGGAATTTCTATGGGCACCTTCAAGTAATCATTTTTCGATAGCAGGGTGAATTTATAATATATTTTTTTAAAAATATTTAACAGAGTTTAGTTTGGCTGGATATACATACAAAGCTGACTTTATGTTTAATTCATTTAAGATTTTACAAAAAATTTGTAAAATTTCAATACAAATTTAAACAAAGAAATAAAACCTCGAAATATTTCGGAATATATATGAAAGTATGAAAAATTGTGAAACCTGAAAGAAAACCTATGCTATAACTCTTTACACGCTTCTTATTACAATTTGGTGTAAAACTGCTTTTAACGTTAAGTATTTTTTAGTTATTTTTTAAATTTAACACAATCGAAAATAATAATTCTTAAAAAAATTGAGAAAAGCATCTTTTAAAAAATATTAATAAAACTTTATTTAACAATATTTTCTTTCAAATATGATAGGTTTTTCTATAGTAATTTCAAACTTATTATAATTATAATTAACAGAGTTGTACTGTATACTGTTGCAAAATAGTTAAACATAAGCCCCTTAGATAACAAATTTAAGTAACCCTTATATAAAATTTAAAAATAAATCACTATATTTAAATGCTTAGAAAATTTTAAGCTTAAAAAATATTTTGACTTTGTCAGTAAAAGTAAAAGTTTTCATAATCTTGACTCATCATGTAATATACTCTTCTACTATTGGACTATCCACCTCTTCTTGAATAGCTGTTTCAATATCAGCACGACACATTGGACAGTACTGAAGCTGTTTTGTACAGTTGATACAAAAACCCCTAGAGTTAAGAAAACCCAAAATATGAAATAAAAAATTAAAAATTTTACAAATAGTTTGGATGCATAAAGAAATTAAATTAAACACATAAAAATCTCAGTGAACAAGCCATACATGAAACTGTTAAGTTGCTCTAAACATATTTTCGAATATGCACCAATGCAGATCACAAAAATAGAAATGAGATGAAAAAATGTAAGAGTACTTTTAAATTAAAATAATATTTACCTATGCTTGCATGGTTCAAGTCTAATTGTAGCCTTTTTATCAAAGCAAAGTGTACAGGAATCATCACGGACACTTAAACGCCTTAATTTTTCTAGGAAAATATGTCTTGGAAGAACAATCTATAAATTTTAGCTGATTAAGTGATTCAAATGAGATATTTACATAATATACTTTATCTTTCGGCCGCAAGCTTGCATTATCATTAAAGTTTTTAAAACATTTATGCGCGGGAGGGTACCGAAACGGCTCAGCTCCAAAGTTGAATCTACATTGTTGAAATGACATAAAACTAGCAGCAGCAAAATATCCTCCCCTTAAAAATGTTTATTAAATACTATATATATTAAATTTATATATAATTACTTGGCATTGTTAAAAACTTGTTTATAAACTTTACTTTCGACACCATCTAAGCTAAAAATCACTTCTTGTTCTATTAAATCTAACAAACAGCCTAGAGTTGAACCATTATGCCATGCAGGTAAATCATGACTTGTAGATTTAGCATTATGCCATATTAGTCGACGACAGCCATCAAAAGCTATAGAGAATTTATCGTCACCAATTCCATATCCATCATCACTTAAAAAACTAGAATCTTTTGTCGCCCATCCTATTTGCATTACCCCGGGTGTTATAACTAAAACTTCGTAATACCAGCATCCAGATGTCACCTACAAAGTTTTTCATATAATAACTTAATTAAAATACCTTTTGTTTTTAAGTTTTACCTGATAAGTACATCGCACACTTTCAAATGTATAGGCATCGCATCTCGCTTCAAGACCATCAGGTGATATTTTTAGGTATTCACTGACATCTCTCGTATTAAGCATAACGTTTACGTTGGACATATCAACAGTCTCATAGGAATACTTTCTACCTTCAACAGTAACTGAAATATAAAAAAAGAGTTTATAATAATCATCAATTTATATTTTTAAAAAATGTGTACTACTTAACGCATGCAGTCAAAGAAAAACAAACAGAAAAAGTCTGAACAGTTAACTATAGAATGAAAAAACTGCATAATGTTAATAAAATCGACTACACCAAAATATTAATAATTTTTAAAAATTAATTTAGGGGTTATATTGTCTCTAATAACAGGCAAGAAAAAGTGTTTTTATCTTTCTTTGGTTTCAAATTAGAAAAAAACACTCACAATAATTATCTAAACACCATCGCGCACAAAAGCCTATTTGTCTCAACATAAAATCGGAACTGTTGGCATATTTTTCCAGTTTTAACAATGGATTACTCGAATGATTTGCCAATTTTTTCTAAAAGTTAAAAAAATTTAATATCTATAACATATTTAAAAATGACTACCTTAATTGTTGCCTTATTTTCACTCGTTTGTGCAAATTTTTCTAATGCAATAATAGATAATAATACTACACCAAGATTTATACCTTCTTCAAGATTTTTGATTAAATAATTAAGAGTAGTTTCAGATAACATTGCAATACTGCTTGGGCCAGCAAGTTTTTCAGCTAAACACCCTAAAATTACACATAGATTTCTTGCCCATCGAGGTGTTCGTTTTAATGAATACGTTATCATATGAGCTACTTCAAGAACAGAATCTTTTGTGGGTAATGGACTGTCATCTAAAAGTAATGCAATCACACTAGGGCCCATTGGGTGTTCAACAGGCACGACACGTACAAGAGATTTAACTAATTCTATCCAACCAGAAGGTTTGTCGGTAATAGCATGTAGCAAAACCATTGAACTAGGTGGCTGGGGCTCACTAAAAAAATTGAAAATATATTTGAGACATCAATGATTTGATATAAATGGATATATTTTTACTTATCACCAATAGTTCCAATTACATCCAATGTTTCTTTTACCAATTCATCAATTCGGTCAGCTAGGGTTTTATGTTGTTCAATTGAGGTATTTCTGACATAATTCTCATTGTTTGTAGCGCTAGGAATTGATATTATTTCATTTGGTAAGCCTATATCTTCTACCTTATCTTTACATAAACAAATACCCATCATTTGAGCAATATTATAATTTGGCTATAAGCTACTAAAATGACTAACTGAATGAAAAAATGTTCATTATTTTGTGAACCCATTTAGTTATACTCTTTTAACAAATAGAAACCGACCATTCTCCGCAGCTGTAAATAATAAAATTATATAAAATAAAATAGTTTTGATATGCACAATACCTAACCAGCTGTCAAATATTAAACTTAGTGAAGATAGCATAGTAAGTTAGACCATCAAAAAGTCTTCTAAAGTTTAAACAAAAGGGCATGGCCAAACTTCACATTTACAGCATTTCGAAATTGCAGGCGAGAAGAACAAACAGCAAAGGGAAGCCTAGTTATAAAGTTAAAAAGAATTTCATATTAAAGCAGATTACCAAAGGAGCGTTACTACAACTTAACAACTTAATATGTATTGGTAAGATGACAAAATAAAAAAAAGCATCTACAGCAGGGTAACTCAGAAAAAAAAGGGTCACAAGGATATTAAATATTTTGTAGAGATACATAACAATTTCTGGAATACATCTATGGCATAAAGTCCTTCATTCAGAGATGCTACTGTAAATTCATCTTCGTTGTCTTCTTTATTTTCTTCTTCTACATAGTTTTGCTCTTGAATTTCAGCTACAATATCAACTTCATTAGCTGATGCACAGATTGTTATGTTGTTATCTATATGGCAATAAACTCCTCTGCTTCATCAGCTGTTAAATTTGGTCTGAGAGATGTGACTAATTCAGCCAAAGAAATATTGCCACGTTCATCAAAACTATTTATCTATTGAAAACAATTGTGCCAATGGTATATCTCCCTCATCTTGGAGTATTGTTGAGAGATCTTGAAATCCTGCATGCTTGAAACGGTTAGGGTTGTTTTTTGCGTGACCGTTTCCTAAGCTTCTGACACCATCGAAATGGCATCCATAAAAGTAAAAATTTTATGTTTATTTCTTTCTAGATTTTGTACCATTTTCAGCACTTGTAGTATCCTATAATGAGTTTCTAAGCATTTTATAATACCTTGATCCATTGTTTGTAACACGAATGTAGTATTAGGAGGTAAAAAAACAAGTTTTATGCACTGCAGATTAGTTACAAATGAATGAGGAGTTATCAATCAAAAGTAAAATCATACTAAAAAATTAAAATTATTATTCATTTTAATTCATATTTTTTTAGGTAAGCATGGCCACTTTTTCCATGTGCACAACGCGTTAAATTTGCGTATTAGTTGTATTTATACTGCTCTTGAATTTCCTTATTTTGCTTCTATTTGTGTCCAATATCATCTCAATATACTCACGCTATGAAATAAATTTAAGTAGGTAAAGGACAATTTGAGAATAAAAAGAATTTTTACTGAATTTTAACTTTATTTTTTTAAATTTTTTACTATCAAATAAAGCTACAAGGAGAATGAACAGTATATGCGAAAATGTATTTCTAATGCTAAAAATGAAATATTTATATTAAAAACAGTTGCAAACAAAAGCAAAATAAAAAAATTTAAAATTCTTAGCTGTTAGGATATGTTATATTCAGGTTATTATTAAGTTTTAATTTGTTATAATCATAGTCACGTTTAATTAATAATAATTGAAGTTCCTTTGATATTTTGTTATTAATGCATGCTCCGTCCGTAAAAATAACCCACGGTAGATATACATGTCATGTAAATACAGCGAATAGCGTTTATAAAACAATGTATACTATGCCTTTCGCCTTCTCTAATCTCTAGTAGATTTCCTAATGGATGTATATATATATTTTCAATATTTTGATATTTGTTCAGCTGAATATTAGATTTGAAGAAAGATTTTCTAAAATTGATTAGTAAAAACGTCAAAAACTTACGGTGGTTTCTATTTCCCCTAAAATAATATTTCGCTGTATATCATGTTGAAAAACAAGTAAAAAATATTTTACGATCAAAAGGCAAAATGGTAGAGGCAAGAACATAAGTAATATTTAACTTGGATTTTTAGAAATCTTATGAAATCTTTTGATTTCTTCTAATTCATGTATTAAATTAAAAATGTGCGCGGGCTATTAGCAAGCACCAGCCGGGCCCTGTGTTGTGCAGGCCTGATCTATCGGCAAACACTACCAAAATATATGTCTTTAACTCAAACATTTGAACCTAATTTGAGTTTGAGTTTAATGTTAATTAAGTTTATCAAAAATAGGCTGGAAGAACTCTATTTACTTCAAGACTTCGTACTAATACTTCAGGATTCTTAAATTTAACAAACAATGCTAAGATTCGAAGGAGTTCTGACTTTCGTCAAATTTAAAATCTTTTATTTTTAAAAATGTGCAATCTAGTAGTTTTAATCCAGATTGAAGCATTGAGATGTTTAGGTTAGCTGTATATATATTGTATTTGAAAATGCAGATCAAATAATGTAAATTACCATTGAAACTTACATAATTAATCTTAAAAATCTTTATGAAGATCTTTTAATAAAAAATAATAGGGATAAAACATGTACACATTTCGAAATTTAAACTTCAACTCAAAAAGTTATTTGCAGAATATAATAAAATTGATTCTCATTTCATTTCAATTATTATATTAAAAAAATTTATTGCCGATTAAAAATATAAATAAAACACAATAATTTATTTCGTCTTTTTTATTTTAGTTGTGAAATTATTCTTCATATTAATGACAAATTTCAACAGTTTTCAATACATATTACAGGATTCTAATATTGTTAAAATTATTTTTTTTTTTTTATTTACAACAAATGTTGCAGAGGATTTTAAGTTTTTTATATGTGACTATGAAACAAAACAATAAATAAAAATAATTAAAATAATAATAATAGCAGAAAACATTTATAACATAATTCTTTAAGTTTATTCTTATTATTTTTTTGAAATCCTTTCTTTATTTTCAAACTGAAGACTTGGAATAATATTTACATATCTTGGCTTTTATTATTTGAGAATAATTTTCATAGTAGAATTTTTAAGCTTTATAAATAAGTCATATATTCGGTTTATCAAAAATTAACAACAAAGGTTTTAAAGTAACCTGAACTACATTGAAGAATATTTGAACATTTCTTTAATAACAACAAAAATGTTGCAAATTATTTCTTTTTATGGAATATCAAGCTGAATATCTGATATAATATTATTGCTTTCTTATATTTCCCTTCTAAATATTTAGGAATACTTTTATAAATCTTACTGAAAACATTTTTATCTTACTTGAATTAAGTACGAAAGAAAGTGATTGTGAAATTTAAAATTAAATTAAATTTTAAATTTAAAAAAAATATTTTTTCCTTCGACATATTCAGTTTAATATTTTTATAAAAAAATACTCAAGCTTGATATTTTATTTAAATTTTGGATTTCGAATAAAAAACTTTCTTGAGACTTAAAGTCTATCTATTTAAAATATTTTTATTATAAAACTACTTAAATTATTGTTAGGAAATTTTTCTAGCTTTACAAAATCTTTTGCTTTAAATATATAGAAATGTCCAATTTAAATTGATTGATTTCACTTTTGGCAGTTTCAATTAATAATTATGTAAGAAAAGATTTGAATAACAATGACAAAGTCATTTAATGATAATAAATTTTATGACTTATGTTATTTTTCTTGTTTTATTCCCAACATTTTAAAAATTAGTTTTCATCATTATTAATTTTTAAAATTACAATGAATTTAAAATTAAACTAAAATTTCATTAAAGTAACAGCCAATAAACAGTCTTAACTATTATACTTAATTAGTCAACAAAAGCAAATTAATTATTTAAAAATAAAGAGTATTGAAAAACGGATATTAATGTCACCAATTCAATAAAATAGAGAATTAAATGCGAATAAAATGATTTAAATAAAATTAATTTAAATATATATATTTTTAAATTACATATTATAACGTCAAGTCTATTGATATGATTCGATTAGGTGAAGTGATTCTATTATTGATTGCTACATCTTTATCTTTACCCATCATATCCATTATATGTAAAATTTGTTCATTACTTTCAATGTGATTGGTTGAAGGTGTCAGCCAATCTTCATTCGAATTTTTTACTATATTATTGACATTTCTATGATTTTGTAAATGCTGTATTTGACCATCGGTAATTGTTGGAGAAAAATTTTCAACTGATATTCCCTTTTTTGTTGTATAATTTGAAAATAAAAATACTGAAGGTTGTAAAGGTTTAATTTTATTACTAGAAGTTTGTGAAACTAAAAAGTTTCCTTCAAATGTATTTTGTTTAGATAAATTAGCAAAATTATTTTCATTTGGTCGACTAATTCGAGTTATAGTAACTTCAGAATTTAAATGTGTTTTATCAGATAAATTTGTGCAATTTTCAGTATTTTCATCATCTGAAGAACATAAATCAATTGTATCGATCACATTTGCTCCTAACGCTTGGTTTGCAGCAACTTTCCATTTGGCACTATTTACATTTTCTCGTTTTAGTCTTATATTTATATTCGTATTCATATTATCAACTACATTTGACTTTTGCTTCAAATATTCATTATCATTTAGTTTTTTAAGGCGGACTGTTATCGGACGACAACGTTTTAATAATAAAGAATTAAAAAATAAGAAACTTTCCATTCTATATTTACTTGAAAATTGCCGACGAGGAAATGTATACGTGTGCAATGTATAATTAATTGGCTTCTTAAATGTATACGATACATTAGTTGAAGAATATTTTTTATCTAGAAATTTTGGCCTACTAATATTTTCCGAAAGTTGAGGAGCATGACAAAAACGTTCCATTCTGTCTAAACGTTCGTATAAATAATCCTCTGTCATTAAAGTTTTCGAATGTTTAATCATTAATTGACCAGCTGGTGATGATAAAGCAATTATTGGACAGCGTGACAGAGCATAAATTCCTCGATTTCTTCGTGGTAAACGTTTTAATTTTTCTAACGATGTTGTAGATTTTTTAGGGCTCTTGTGTATTTTAATATCTTTGGATATTTTGTTTACATTCACTATATTTTTTTTATTTAAACTTGACAGAATGTTTTGATTTTCCAGGCCAAAATTAATTAAAAAATTTTGTTTCAATTCCTCATTATTACACTTTTCTTTCTCTTCACCATGGGTAGAAGAAATTTCCGAAATAGGTGAACTACATATGATTACATCATCATCTGAATTGCATGTCTTTTCATGCTCCTAAAATAAAAGAAAACATATTTTTTGAGTTTTTCAAATATTTTGATATTGTCTGTTTAAGTTTTAACTACCTAATTACAAAGCTGAAAATAAATTCCTTAAAGAGTAACATTAAACGATAACTCAACATAAGTATCTACCCGCAAACCGAGAGTATGAGCCTTCAATGCCTCGATATTGCGATGAGGTATGAAACTGGCCATGTCCTCTAAAATTGTCTACAAGCCGTAGTCTAGCGCGTTAAGGTCTGGACTACCGGAAGGCCAATCTTCGGTTGCAATGAACTCTGGAATATTTTCTCTAAGTCATTTTTGAGTGGTTTTTGCTTTTTGAATGGTTTTTCCTTTTTGAGCCGGTGCTGAATTCTGTTAAAAGACACAATGCTCATTATTGACCATGGCCGAGTTCAAAGCCTTAACAACTTCTTCCAAAATGTTCTCTTGATAGTTCTTGGCGATAGTTTTCACACCTTGCTGGCAAAAAAGTAGCTCGGTGCTACCACAATCTCTTGCTTTCGGAGTGAATTTCTAAGAATTAAATGACGCACTACTTAAACAACATCTTTTCTTCGACTGGTGCGAGGTCTGCCACTTCTTGGTCGAATTTCATCGTGATTTGCAGGGGCTCGGATAAGCTGTTTTTTTTTTGTGTTTAGTTTACTACAATCTTAATCTATATAATTAGTTTATTAGTATTATTAACCAGAGTGTGTCTGACGTGTGTGGGAGTTTTGATCCTGTGATCAGTTCCCTATTGTGTTAGTATTATTATAATTATTATTAAATTAATTCATGTGCTTTTATACGTTTTAGCCGTCTTATCTGGTTTGTTGTGTCCAGCAGTAGAATAGCTTCTATGTTGGGGTGATGATGGAGTCTTTTGTCATGTTTGGAGGCATATTCTTGAATAACTTCTTCTACCCATTTTATTTTTAAGTCTTCGTGAAGCTCCTTATTCGTCACATATCTGTATGCCTTAGTGATTAGTCGCAGGAACTTTTTTTGACTTGTTAGTATATTTCTTCTGTTGGATTTGGGAGTACATCCCCATAACTGGATACGTATGTCCAGATTGGTTTAATTATTGCCAGGTATAGTAATCTTTTGTTCCTTAGGTTTAGCTGCGACTGTTTCCCAATTAACCAGTACAATTTTCTTGTTTGTTCTTTAATCTGTTTAGCTTTCTATCGCACATGATGCTTCCAATTTAATTTAGAATCTAGATCTAGACCTAAGTTTTTGGCCGTTTGAGCGTGTGGGATTTGTTCTCCGTTGAGATATACATGCAGATTATTGTCTTTTTTCCTCAGCGTATATGTTACATAAGTTGATTTGGCGCTATTGAGCTTAATGAGTCGGTGGTCCATTTATTGACGTGGTTTAATATTTTTTGAAGTTTTTCCACAGCTTTTTTTTGTGACTTATCACTAGCTATTATTACTGTGTCATTATCAAAGGTGTCGATGCATGTGTCTTCTGTTGTAGGTTTATCAACGGTATATAGGAAGTATTTAGAGGAGGTATTTAGAGATATTTCCTAATAACACCCTAATTATTCGAAAGACCTTGCAGCAAATAAAATACCCTTAGATTACTTGTAGCTTTTTAAAATCCGGTTAACCTATTCAAATGATTAGGTTAAAGTTTTTCATCCCAAAAATAACTGCTTTGATAAAATCTCAGGATAATAATTTAGAGTCTTGCAAGTGTGGTATGTAAAAATATATTTGTGCTTTCAAGGATTTTTTAAGCTCACAATTGCATTTGAAGCAAAGAACTATACAAGATCCTTATTTGCTTGCCAGTCCATGGTGAGTAAACCTGGGGTCTGAAGCCCCACATGGCTCTTTGGCTATACCAAACTGCCATAAGGCCCATAGTGTCATACGGGGCGTTAGTAGGGTGGCCAAAGGCCTTAGCTGACTAGCTAGCTAAGGTAAAAAGACTAGCCTGCTTATGTGTTACAGGTGCACTGAAATCTGCACCCACAGCTGCATTAGAACGGTTGCTATGCCTGCCACCGCTGCATGTTTACATAAAGCAAATGGCATGGAAAAAATTAGCACTCATGACATCAGTCCGCAGTATTCGGAATTTGCCAACATACCGGAAAAAATTGATATACCTATGGAAATTATCAAAATGACTGATCACATGGACCAATTAACGGACTGTAATGGGAAGTTTAAAGTCCAAGTGGACTCTAGAGAGCTGAAGCTGTTGCCATTGAGGCCGCTGCAATCCAGTCTACAAATAGGGGCTTCAGAAAAGCTCATGTATACATTGTCTCGGATAGTCAAGCTGCACTGGGGGCCTTGATAGCTCCTAACTTCACATCTAAAGTGGTTTGGAGCTGCTACAAGAGTCTTGGCTGAGAGGAAAAATGTAACACTAATGTGGGCTCCTGGCCACGAAGGTATTGAAGGAAATGAGGTCACTGTTAAACTGGCAAGAATGGGTTCATGCGAAAGCTTCATTGACCCGCAACCCACTATCCCATACTAAACTTGCATGCTAAAGCAGTACTTGAACGATTGATCCAAAGACTACAATGCCAGAATCTGTGCTGAATCCTCTGAATGGACTCAGTCTAAGACATTCTTCAACTATAATATAAGAGATTTAAACGAAGCAAGGAAACTTTTTTTTTTTTTTTTTTTACAGTTTAGTATGCTACAATCTTAATATCATAATATTAATTTATTAGCAGTGATGATTCGCACTATAAGGTGAAGACTTGTGAGGGTTGTCAGTCCGAAAACTGCACCCAGTCGTTAAGTTAACTCATGTGGCTTAATTCTTTTAAGTCTCCTAAGTTGATTTGTTATGTCTAATAGTTACTTCCATATTGGTGTGATATAGAAGTCTATAACAAGGAAACTGAACAGAGTGTCACTCAGAACGTTGACACTACGGGACATGGTCCTTTTCTCAAATTCCTTTACAAGCTGGGAAAATCAGAAACTACACGTTGTATATTCTGTCAGGAGGTGACGGATACACCGACCCACTTGTTATTCGAATGTGAGAGGCTGATGACGAAGAGACTCAAACATCTTCTCGCTCGCTACGTGTCCTGTACAGAGGAGGGTGAGTTGAGATTAAAAGATGTTTTGGCTCTGGCAAGGGAGCTTGATATAAAGTTTCCTGCATAATTCAGACGGGGAGTACAATAGATCGATTCTGGTCGCAGTGCAGCATAGCCCTCTCAATGATAATAATAATAATAAAGAACTATAAAATACTAGTAGCAAACCCGACCGCGCGTTGCTGCGACTGAGATAAGTTAAATCTATTAATTGTTGCATCAATGGGTGTTTTCAGCAGCGTCTTTATAGACGTCTTTAAAGGCGCGTTTACACTCAGTAGAAACCCGCGATAAGGAACTTAGCGCTAATACTTTATCCTTTCTAATAGGCGTTTCACACAGAATTGATATTACAATTTCGACTCCGCCATTTTGTAAATTTGTATGGAAAATTTAATCTACTCTAATGTATTGTAATATTTCAATTGCAATATGAGAGCCTGCGTGAAACGCCTATAACTAATTGCATTTCATCAAACTCATTAAATTGATATAAGAAAATTACTAAAAAAATGATTATTTGTATTTTCTAAAAATCTGCAATTAGCAATATTCTTGCAGCTGTCAAATTACAAATACTTCGTTTTCTTTTTAAATAATTTTTTTCTGTCTGCCTTTGTCTGTCTGCCTTTGTCTGTCTGTCAAGTAAAAATACTTTATATATACTTATATCTCCTTTTTATCTAGTCCAATTTATATTATAAGACAAAGACAACTTCACTTCATAAATATAATTCATTATGTGAGCCGTTTATTTTGAAAGTGGTGCAAGTCCATTTTTGAAAAAATGGAGATAATGGTAGTTATAGATAAAACTTGTTATGATCTAATTCTGCGTAAACAATTTATAGTAAAAAAAAATTTAGATTCTAGTATTTGGGAAGTGGAAGTTTCAGCTCTTAACGTTATTAAAAATATGTTCATTTTAAAAGTGGTGCAAGTCCATCTTTGCTTGGAGTTATTTGATTTTGAAGTGGTAAAAATGACAATTCGGAAAACTGCTTCCTTGTATATTTCCCTGAATTACAATAAACTAATAAGAAATTGTCGAAAACATAATAAATTATTAGTACATGAAATGAAACGCGAAAAAATTGTTTTAACCCAACCTCTGGAGAAAGCGGTTTAAAAAAAAAAAAAACCGATAGGGAAACCGTGAATTGGTTAAATATATGCTAGATCAGATTTACAAGAGATGCACCATACAAAATATTCTACAAAACTTCGATGGAACGAGATGCTGAATTTAAAATTATCGATTTGTCACAACGACGTGGAAGACCAAGTAATTTCGGAAAAATAAAATTATCTTCAATGTATGAAGAAAGGAGAACAATTACTTCTGAGAAATTCAAGGACATGATGGATTTATTACCATATATACCTGCCGTTAATCATGAATATTTTAAAATGTTAAATCTTTAGTAAAATTATACCTATGTACAAACTGAAAATGTATAATTTAATTGAAATTTTTAATAAAGCTGAATATTTTTTTCTCATGTTATTTTCTAATAGAATATTCTTTGTTTTATTTCGCTTTTTATCAAATGAAGAAATTTGATAATAATTTGAATAGTATTTTGTTTTTATAATTAAAAAAAGGGTGATGCAACTGAAAATATTCCTAATTGAATGAACGATTACAATAATTCATTGATTTTGAAAGTGAGGCAAGTCCATTTGGATATAATAAAACCCTTACTTTTTGTACTTAGTACTGTAAACACTATTCGATTATAAACTTACATTACCTGAGACTACAAAACACTAAAAATATATCTATTAACACTTACCAATATTTTTAAATTTATTGAAATGCAAACCTTTAAATATCTCGAAATAACAAAAAGTGGACTTGCACCACTTTCAAAATAAACGGCTCATGTATCACTTGTATTCATATGGCAACGTGGTTAAAGAAGCATGCCCCTTCTTCCAGCTGAACGCGCACGTGCAAATCAAAGCAAATGACTTGTCTCTGCTTATGTGCGCCTAGTACCAGTAGTGAGAAATGAAAGCACTTAACCCGCAGTCGCAACTCCTGATCGTCTAGTACTTGGTTTCGGGCTTCAGGCCAAGTCTAAAAGTTTGGTATGGGATTTTCCTCAAATTGGCTTGTTCTAATTCCAGTTTGGCGAGTCCAAATTCAATATAAAAATCGCCCAAATAGACTCAAAAATCACGGTCAAATCACCGAATTCGTTAAAAATTTGCTCCCCAGAGTGGTGAAACTTCCTGACATCTATGCGGCATTTACGCCATTTGCGCATTCCATGCGTTGACATACGTCGTAAGCAATATACTTTTAAACATAAACAAAGTGCGAGTGCGAGTGGAAGTGTAGATAACAACATATGTTGTTTAAAATGACAGTTTCATGAGATCTGTTGATGGCAGATGGAAGTTATGAAAATGTGCATTAAATTTGCAATAACTAATTAATGAGTTCACTAATCCAAAAAAAAAATATTCTATCTTTTTTGCGCGACCAAATAACATAATGCTACAAGATTTCATTAAGATTGGTTCAGTATTTTGGAAGATTACCCAAACCAACATCGTAACACGAGATTTTTATATATAAAGAAGATTAAACGAAATAACAATAACATACCTTTATTGCTTCTAATGAATACAATTCTGCATCACAATTATCACAGAGATAGATTTCAAATAATGCTGGTTCCACCATTTGTTGAGTATTACTATCTTCATTCTGAAATCGACTTTTCTGCTGTAATAAACTTTTCCGGTTTTTTTGTGGTTGATCATAAAACTAATATGACAAAAAAGAAATAAAATAAAAATAACAAAAGTTTGACTTAAGTGTTACCATATTTTCATTCCGGAATGTAACGATTAGTTTATTTAAGTGTCTATCATACAACGAAGTTGTAGAGTTGTAATTATTGATAAAACGCAAGCGAGCATGTTCATAAGAAGCTAGATCATTACAAAATCTCAAAAGAAATACACTTTCGTGAAACTGGTAACAAATGACCACAATTTCTTTCATTTTATTTAACCAATTCTGAAAATATTAATATGTTATTTCCAGAGTTTAATAAATATTTCGTAGAACACACCCCTTCGAAATTCTCTGGTTTTGAAAAAGGTATTGTAAAAGGAACATCTTCTGGCCACCATTCAGGTTCGCTGACATCTCCACCTGCTTGATGATTTATGTGTCCTAAAGAGCATTGCACCATAAAAGGAATAAAATTTTCCAACTGTTTTTCTGTAATCTTTTCTAATGATGCCGGATAGCCATTGGCAAAAATCAAGGGTAAGTTCGAAACCATATTTTGCCCCTCATCTAAATCATTCATTCCCGATACCTTTTCGGTGTTGTACCTAAAATATTTGAATTATTTAAATAATTTCACAATATCTTAATACATTTTATTTAGGAAATAAAATAAAGAATATCAATTTATATTTTTTAATATAAAATTTTTAAGTATGTTTATACGTAATGACTACACAAATAGAAATGAACTTTGTACACAAAATTTTTTCTAGCTATGTAAGCATTTTATGTTTTAAGATTTTTTAGGGCTCACACACCCAAACAAATATGGTGCACATACTGCTAGTTCAGTTTAGAATAAAGACGTTGGTAACAAAGGCATAAAATAATCATTTGTTAGGCAAATTTTGTTAAATACTACCGCCACCTTCCCAAGATTCAATACGGAATAATTTTTAACTAGCGCCAATCAATATCTACAGATTTTAAAAATTAATCATTTATGTTTAATAGTAAAAAATTATTAAATAAAAGTAGCTAACGTATGCGCTTTACATAGAATCTTTCGTCAATGTTCAGGGAATCATTTCAAGACAAAAGGAAATTTCGTTGTAGACAATTTGAACTGTACAACTTCGAGGAATTTTTAATATTGATATAAGTGTCCCGTTACCGTTTCACACCTGTATACTCATGATCTAATACCAGTATGAAAAAATTAAGGCAAACTATGATGACGCACAAGTTCCGACGGTTCATTTACTTATGAGATGTAAGTAATTGATAAAATTGTTGTAATGTACCCAGATATTTTATTTTGTACCAATAATAATACTTTTAAAATACGTCATACTAGACGTCTGAAAAAAATAATTGTACTATTATATAAATAAAATTTAATAAATATAAACAAAATATGTAAAATTAATATAAAGAGTACTGTTTTTCATAAAAATTTAAATCTTCACTACCATACACTTAAGCAACCATTTATTAATTTCCTGGGGAGCTTCTAAGGCCTGGTGATAATATTCTTTTCCAATAAATTTTCATTAAAATTTTACATCAGCATTGCCTTGTTTTTGTGTATTTTAATAATATTCGAAATTTTTTTTATAAGAAGTTGGGGAATATACTTCAATTCCTCAATTATAAATTACTTGTCCTTTTTCTTCGCACTTTATGTCCTTTTTCTTTACACTTTGTATTTTTTTAGTAAAAAACAACTAAGGTTTTATTGCAAGGGGCACAAAAATGGCGTAAAATTAATATAAGGCTGTGTTTATTTTTTTCGCATGACTTTTTTAAAATGTATCATTTTTTATTTATTAAATTAATTTTTGTTTTAAATCGTTCATAAAATTTTAACTTTAAGGCTCTGAACAATATAAACAAATTATTTTTATATACATTAGTAAGATGCAACAAAACTAGCAGCATTTAATACCCTTTCTTAACACAAGCCTGTACACAGCATTTAGTTTGTAAAAAAGACACTTTTGTATGGAAAAATCTTGTACTTCACTTGTTGGAATCGTGTACGCAGTACAGCCTTTGAAACGCTGTACTCCGCGAAAATCTCACATCTATTGTGAATTTTAAGGTTGTGTACCAAATCAAAATTAAAATTCCGTATGGGCTTATGTCAAAATTATAATGCAAATGTTGGCAAATTTTTAAGTATATTAGTTTGTTTTGTTTTAAAAATATATTTTGATTAATTAAAATATAGATTAGTGATTTTTACAGTAATTTATATATCCTAATAGTAATTGACTGACAGATCCGCGTAGACATTCTGATCATATGTTTTAATAAGCCGCCATGTTGTACACGGTTTCTCTGTTAAGAATCAGTTTTTTTGAAGGAGGTGTATAAGCATGTACACAGCGTCGGTCAAGAAAGGGTATAAAACAGCCGTATTTGACGGGCATCAATTCGAAATAATTTGAGCTTCGGAAATTTCGAAATATTTAGCCTAAAAACCAAAGTGTGTCGCTTTATGATGCACCGTCAAATATAGCTGAAAGAGTAGTTTTCGAAATTTTCGAAACTATAAGATCAATGGGGTGGTGACACATGAGTTGTTATAACATGCATAGCTTTTCGGAGGCAGGTTTTCTACTACCTGACACACAAGGATGCATTAGTCCAATTTCAGGATGTGCACATATAGAGTCATTAATATGTGCGTGAATTTTTTAAATTGTTTAAGGCACTGTACTTTTTTAAGAGATATCGTTTTTATTTTCTATAAAATTTTTTACACATCAAATAAATACAATTATAACTTATTGTTAGGAGGATCAATGTAAGATAACAAAAAAAAAAGAATTTGTGAAAAATGACAATGTGAAAATTTAATTGGAATCTTGTTGACCCCAAACAATGACTATAGCTAAAAAATAAAAAGTGGTATATGGGAACGATCCCAAACACGTCTACCACAAATGCAGACAAAACAATTGCAATAAGTGTTTGCCCTCTCGTAGCTGTACAGTTATACATATATTAAACAATATTGCAAAAAGAGCTAGCGCACTTTAGCGCATATTTAAACCTGGTGATTGAACATACAATTGACAAAAACATAGCATCAAATCAGCCAAAGAGTTTTGGTTGAAATACTTATGGTGACTTCATACAAAAATCAGACAGAAAGACCGACAGACACACATACTAGCCATCCAATCAGCTATATTTAATAGTACCTCATGAGACAGC
Organism: Acrocera orbiculus; assembly: GCA_947359355.1. Taxonomy (NCBI): domain Eukaryota; kingdom Metazoa; phylum Arthropoda; class Insecta; order Diptera; family Acroceridae; genus Acrocera; species Acrocera orbiculus. The sequence continues at coordinate 20,298,435 of OX375757.1, forward strand.
CTCATTTTGATTATTAGGCTAGCGAGTCACAAGGTAAGGGGAAAATTAGGAATTTTCACAGTTAATTTTGAGGCAGAAAACATGTTTGACCCACAGGTGGATTTACCAATACACAGAAAGCAAATTTTGTTTTGACATTTATAAATCAGTTGGGCGAAAGCCGATAAAGTTTTTTTCAGTGTGCAGTGTCGTTTTAATTATGAATTATGGTTTAATTTTTATAATCAATTATAAAACTATTTTTCCTTTATAAAATCTATACACTTTTGATACTAGGCACAATTTGAAAATATTACAAATAACATATATGTGAAAACCTTATGTACACAAAATTTTGATGCTGTCTCATGAGGTACCGTCAAATATAGCTGAATGGTCCATGATACACTGGATGTCTTTACATCGTTGGCTTTTGGGACAAGTGTCCCAATGCATCAATTCAGCAGAAAACGTACATTAAGCAGGGAATTCACTTGTGAGGAATAAAATGCCTCGGCCATGTAAAATATATGGCTCAATCTTTTGTGAGTAAAATATTAAACATGTTCAATATTTTACTTACAAATCGCTTTCGATCTCCGAGACTGCACACATGTCAGTCTATCAATAAACTATCATAAGCCAGCAAAGTTTTATCAGCTCCACTGATAGGCGTTTCACACAGGCCCTCATATTGCAATTGAAATATTACAATACATTAGAGGAAATTACTATTTTTGTGTCATAATATTAGCTTATTTAATTTTGAGTATTAAAAATGTCCATATACTCATACACAGAAAATATAACAATTTATTGCATTTTTTGCACTTTTAACTTTTAACTATCTTACCCATTTTAGCTGCTATGTTTTTAGTCTCGTTCTCGGTCTCGGTCTCGGCCGAGAATATATTGTTTCTCGTTCTCGGTCTCGGCCGAGAATAAAACATCAAACTCTCACACACACAAGAATAAGAATCGTATATGATACTGTAAAATGAATTTCAGCTGGAGAAAATGAGAGCCAAATCTGATTCGATAACATAGTAAATACCCCGCTTAATGCAGTTTTACCTTTTGCGAGATATGTTTCCCAGTTGCTCTGACAAGACCCACCCCTACGCTCTACTGCTATAGCAACGGGTAGCAAGCTTGGCAACCAAGTCACAGCCCGAGTAACCGGTGAATTACGCGTGTCATTCGGTCACCATAGGGGTGTGGCCTCAACCACGAATAACATTTATTTACTTTTAAATATCAAAAAGAAAGTATAAATAATTTAGTTGAAATTAATAGGTTATAATTATATTGTTTTAATTTGGTTTATATTTGTTATAATTACTGTCACAATTAATTAATTACAAGATCTTTTAAAATTTTGTTGTTGTATAATTACTTGCATTTAATTACGTTCACTATATATTCACTATTAGCTTTCACTGTTGCTTGAATTTAAACGTACGCGTGTGTGTGAAATTTTAGTTGTTTTTACATGTAAAAAAAAACTATAGTATATAAACTTTCTCTATGAAAAATTAACTGTGAGGGCTATGATTTGGTTGGCTGGCAAGCATTCATCCATTGGAATTAGGTTGCATAATTTACTGTGATTTTAGGAATAATTGAAATTTTTTCATTAAAAGGTTGTTTTTTTTTAACTCAAAATTAATATTTTTCTTAACTTTTCAAAGAATCATAATAAAATTTGGTTATTTCTGAAAATGATATTTTAACTGAAAAACTTACCTATAGCTTATATATGACAGCACTAATAAAATACCTAGATATATATCGTTTTCGTCAGGGCTTTTATAAGAGTTTTAAAGTGCGGTTATGTATATTGACTGCAATAATTGTTTGACCTTTTTATTGGAAATATATAATTTATGCTCTTTAACTAATTTTAATATACAAAATTGACTTTTTATGAATAATTAAGCTTGATAAATATAATGAAATTATTTGAATTGTACAATCTAAAAGATTTGTTAAGTAATTATTGCAGTCAATATACTTCTGAATGTCAACTTGCCTCAAAAACTCTTATAAAAGTGTTGTTGGAAACGCTAATCTAGACACAGCCTAACCAAAAAGCAACAATACTTCTGCTTTAGTATATTTCTATGCTTATAGTTTTTAAGAAGAAAGGAAGAAGAAGGTACGTCAAATACTGAATAAAATTTCTTTGCAGTGAGGTGTTTGTTTTTTTTTTTAATAAATATATAATGAATTCTAACAATGAACCGATAGCAAATTCTTTATTAAATGAAAGTTATTTAGTACCGGACGACTTAGATGTATCAGGTATGCATTTGAAAATGTTAGATGTAAATTCATAATTAATACATAAAATGTAGATGATTCTAGCACAGATAATACAAATAAAAGTGCACTGCTAAGAGAACAAGATAGATTCTTACCTATTTGCAATATTGTCAAAATAATGAAAAAAGCAATTCCTGATAATGGAAAAATTGCAAAGGACGCACGAGAATGCATTCAAGAATGTGTATCTGAATTTATTTCCTTTATAACATCCGAAGCAATAGATAAAAGCCTATATGAGAATAGAAAAACTGTAAATGGTGATGATATACTCTTTGCTATGGACACTTTGGGTTTCGACAACTATATTCAACCTCTTACTCTATACCTGCATAAATATAGAGAAGTATTTATTAAAGTAAGATATAAGTAGCTGTTTTGAATAAGAATCTTTGTTTCAGTCAACGAAGTCCGATCGTAATCTTATATACCATGATCAATTATTTTTTGATGACTCCTCAAACGAATTTAGTAAGTATCGATAAAAATTTTTTTCTAATTTTTCCCTTAGTTATTTCAACAAAATTGGATCTTTTTTTTTAATATTAATTTTTGTTTTGGTTGAACTTTTCCGGTTTAGCAGCTGCAAAACGTTGATTAAAAGGATTTGGAAAATTTTTTGGTATGCATGTGTGACTATTTTTTTTTGTCTTGTTGTATTTTTGTATTGTTTTACTTAAGTGAAATTTTCAAAACTATATTCATTTTATATGCAAATTTTGCTTCGTTTTGTTTTTAGAACAACAGCAAAATTGTGGAGTAACAACAATTTTAAACGCTCAAGCAAATGAAGATCCTAATATATATTACCAAACCAATCACTCCGAAAATTTTAATCTTTAATTTCTCTTAACAATAAACAATTTTAATTAATTTTAAGTAAAGTAATGAATATACAACTTACAATTAGTTTTTAATGTAATGTGAATATTCAACAAAAAAATCTAATGTAAATTGCTGTTTTTATTTAATATTTATATCAAATTGTGTATTAAATAAAAAATATCAGAAATGAAAAGTTAATATATATTTTTGAAACCATTTAGAAATTGAAATTTAAAAAAATTCACAATCAAATATTTCATAGTACAGGGGTTCCCAAAGTGTGCTTCGCGACGCTATTTCTAGGGCGTCTACAAGCTATCTGCACGCAACATAGGGAGTGAATATTCTTTCACCTCGCTTCCCGCTCTTTCGTTTCCTTACTCTTATGTTTATTTATCGTTCCACCAGTCTCGATTTGTAAAGTTATGCTCAGAAAATCAAGCTCATCCTTCTGATTGATTTTACAATGTACTATTATATTTTCTAATAAAAAATACTAAGAAAAATAAATCATAAGATGATTCTTGGAGTTTTCTTGAATAATAAATAAAGTAATCTTAATGCATGTAAGCGCAAGCACAGTTTTTTTTAAAGTAAGGCGTCGCGAAAAAATTAAAGTTTGTAATAGGGACTATTCATTATAAAGTTTTTAATCGGCTGAATTTCTGAATTTCTGTGGAAGAACAAGATGAAGTTGACGATGTGCCTAACTCGGTAAGTATTGATTCTCAGCAAAAATATTATTTGATGGTAAATGTTGCAATTTATTATGGATGTTGAAAATGAAGGAAAAACTTCATGAAAATGATCTACCAAGGAGAAAAAGAGGCCAAATCGCTAATGTAGACACCAAGTAACCATTAAGCATTACATTCTGCTTTTGGTTAAGGGTATGCATCAGCAGTCCATGGATTTTTTGATTGTATAGACTAGACCCTGTTCAATACATATAAAGGCCCTTGTAGACGTCGGACATTGTCCGTGTCCGGGGTAATTTAAAGCCTAGCGCAGACCAAAGTGTCTGTAGCCGCTAATTTTTTAGTGTTTTTTTATGACTTTTGCTATTCAGTTTTTTTTTTTGTTTTTGCTAATAAATGCTCTGATTTGTAGCAATTGAAAAATGAAATAATTGAAACATTTATTAGAAAAATTATGTAAAGATTTTGATTGGACCTATCAAGATGTTCTTGTTTGTTAGGTAAGTTATGTATTTTAAAAGAAAGTCCTGCAACAAATAATCCTTTATTACTTTATTACTCAAAGCTTGCAGGAAAGTGCAAGTGGAAAAAAACTGAATAGCAAGAGGTATAAATAAATACTAAAAAATCAACTTTAAACAGTAATAACAAAAATTAGCAATATCTAAGTTTAAGTCACAATAATACTCAAACAAAACTAATAATCATTAAAAATTGACAATATTCCACTAAAAAAAGCAACCTACATTAAGAAAAACTTGTCAACCAAATTTTGATACACCCATTAAATATGATTGAATCGGCAGCTGAAGCTGCTACTGTAGCAGTTACAAACGCCGCTACTGTAGCGGCTACAGACGCTTTGGTCTGCGCTAGGGTTAACTGCGTCTACAGTAATGTCCGAGTAAATTATGTGTTTACGCGGCAATAATGACAGCTTCATACATTTTTAATAGCACGAAAGATTACAGCACAAATATAATATTGCTATTCATTATGATATCAAAAGTTTAAAGTTTTCATAATTAATCATTTTTTATTAAAAGTTCAACTTCATGTTATTATTACTACAAATTATATATTTAGTAAAAAATGATACAAGTCCGGGCAAATGAATGTCCGACGTTTGCAGGGGCCTTAAGATATTTCACAGTTGTCAAAATATGACAAGAATATTTTTGTGAACTCCAGAAAAAAGTGTTTTTTACTTTAAAATTACTTTATGTTAATTGTTGAATAATTATATTAATTATTGCTTATTAGAAAAGATTTCTAATAATGAAAATTATAAAAATTTGGAATATATGTGAGGTATTTCACAGTTGTTAAAATATGACAAGAATTCTTTTATGAACTTAAGAAAAAAGTGTTTTTCAGTTTTTATTAATTATTGTTTATTAGAAAATATTTCTAATAATGAAAATTATAAAAATTTGTAATAAATTTTTACTTTTTAGGCTATCCAGAGAATTGGTCAATTATCCTCAGACATGGAATTAATATTGTATTTAACCAATATGTAATTGGTGGGTTAGAAATTCAAAAATTTCCAAGAAGTCACCCATATTATTTATAACAATAGAAGTTTTTGTTTACGAAAATGTAACCAATTAAAAAAGGTAATTTGTTCAGCAATAGTTATTTTAATATTTCCGAAAGTATTTACAAAACAAAAGTTTAAACTTCAGGCCATATATTTTAAAAAAATGCATTTTTCTTAAAGATTTATTTTTTTTAATGTTAGTAAATTACAAGCATAATATAATATTTTAATTATTTTTTATATTTTTCATATTTTTCATCTTATATCTATTAACATATACTCGGATTTTTCCATTATGCAAACCTTTCCGCATACACTCTTCAAACTCCTTGTAGCCAAAATTTTCACATTTAACTGCTTCTAAAATATTAATTTAATACAATTAATAACACGTTGTAAATTTACTTTGCATACCAAATAAATCGGCGCTAAAAAAATTTACCGATTTCAAAGGAAATAAATTATTATTTCCACCCCAATTGATTTTCATCAATAAAGAAAGAATTTATACACTTAGAAAAGTCTGTTTGCCCGACAAATCCCTTAATATAATTAATCTGCAAATTGAATTTTATAAATTAAAAAATTCTATACCATAAGTAAAAAAATTACCCTTTCTTCTTCTAAGACTTGATTTAGTTTGCTATTAAGCTCTCTTAACTCCTCTAAAGTTTTAATTGGAAAGACTTTTAAGTTTGTCCTTATAGAGCACATTTTATTGACTAGTATTTCTATTAAAACAGTTTGTCCCACAAATAATGAATTTAATTGTTTTAAATTTTCTGCTATTTTGCCGCCTCGCTCTTCCAAATTTTTTATTGTCGCTAAACCCATTAAAAATTATTAATATTACGAGCAATATGTTTATGGTATTTTACCTAAAATTTCTCCTTCCATGCTACAAGATTTTTTTTCACTGATCTGGAAGGAGAGGTTAAATAAAGTAATTAAATGTCATGTACATTCCTGGAGAAGTGGAATGCATACGATTCCAGAATTGTTAGGTAAGCCCATTATTTTACAAATTATATCTCCTACTTCATAAATATCCTCTTCGCCACTAAGGTTTTTCGGATAGCAAACATTTAAAGTTGTCATAGACTCATAAGGCTCTTCAAAAAAATTTCTTCCATAAATTTCTTTTCAAGGATATATTGGTTTTCGTTTTCATCTTTAAAAAAACCTTTAATTTTAAAGGGAACTAAAGGTTTTATGAAGCTCAAATTATTTGGTGTAGAGCCACTTAAGTAATACAAGTCAACTTCAAATGCTTTATATAATTTGATTTCATTTGAATTAAACCTTATAATTCTGTCAGATAGTTTTTTAAACCCAATATTTTTACACGCTGTAATTTGGCTTCTCTCTTTAGCCCTATTGTAAAGCTGCTGCAGAATTTTAATCAGTTTACGACAGTCTTTTTTTTAATGTTTGAAGGCAATTTTCTAATCTGTAGACTGAAAAACCATCTACACTCCCAAAATTTTGAACGCAGTCTGGAAGGTGTAATAACGCATGAACATTATGAGATATAGGATTCACACCATAAATTACTGGAAATTTATTTACAAATTTTTCTAGAATTATACGAGTGCATTCCAGATTTTTCCCGCAATCTTTAGGGCACGATAAAAGTCGATAAGCTCCATGGAGCAATAAGTAGTGTTGATACATTTCTTTTAGCAGAAGGTCTTTAGATTCCACTATACAATATGATTTGACGAGACTCTGATGCCTTATACCGTTGAATATCTTTAAAAGGTCGTGGTTTTCTGCAAAATTCTCCTGGAATGTAATATGCTATAGAAAGGTGTCGAGTCTCCAAAGTTGTTTTTTGCGGCTCAGTTAGTTTAATACAATTGGTTTTATTCGTCCATATTTTATTTAATATTTTTTTATGAATCCCAAGATCAATTAAATCCATCATGTCTAAGGGAAATTGGGTTATCATTTTTATATTGATTTGTTCCAAGACATTTAAGTTTTTTCTAAAATATTGAAGATGGTAAGGAATATTGTCGCGATTTTAATAATTCTCATCTGTCCTGAGATTGCCACAAGTTAGTTGTAGCATATGTGAGCCTATTCCTTTTTTTTTGCGTGTTGAAAACATTTCGGACATTCATTTTCCGAAGTGTGACCAACCGTGCCAGTAACAAAAGCTCTTGCAGGTGCATCACAAACAAAAAGTCTAATTGATATTTGTATTAATTTTCCATTTAATTCAATTTTATTTTTCTGTAGAAATTCAACTTCCTTTGCAAATTCTTTTAAGTACGAATTAATTGACTCAGGCTTCTTCGGCCAATATCAGCTCCTATTAGAAAAGGTTTTATATTTTTCTCTCCGGCGAAGGCACCTAAAATTGGCCAAAGAGTCTGGGTAGAGCTTTTATACAAGGGTGAACCGTCCACGTTTATATCAATTTTTATATTATCTGACACCGTATAATTTAATTCTTTTATAGCGTTTTCAATCGCATAATAAAAATATTGGCCCGATAATAGAATTTAATTAGGAAAATTTTGTAGTAATTATGTAGAGTTGTGTATATAGGAATGCTTTGTAACACCAAACTTTGATTAAATAATTGCATTAAACACAACTGCTTCCGCGATTTTTTTTGGTTTTTATTTCAAAGCCACAAATTTATGACCATTCTTTATATTTTAATAAATTAACAAGTTAATGAAAATTATTAAAAAAGGTTTTAAAACTTAGTCATTTGAATTCAGGCAACTAACATTTAATTTAATTTATGTTAAACAAGTTTTATTTGTATTTTGTAAAAAAATTTATGTAAAAATACCATAACTAATAGATATGTATGTAGTTAGAAATTTAAGAAAATTATGTTAAACAAGTTTTATTTGTACTTTGTTGAAAAATTTATATAAAAATACAATAACTAATAGATGTATAGCTAGAAATTTAAGAAAAATTGATTTAAATACATCTCAAATAAGTTTAATTTGTATTTTGACAGAATTTATAAATAAATATGTAATAAAAATTTTTTTAAATAAAAAAATTTAAACCTGAAATAATTTTGAAATATTAACTCCAATGGAAAAAAAAAATCTAAAGGTGGCTATAGACTACAACTGAAAGTGGACAGCTTTTGCCTCCTTTTCCATATAAAAACCTGTTTTTTGGGACTTTTCTGGCTGATATTAAACATGTTTAATATTTTTCTGATTTTTACATGCTCTGCACTAATACACTCACAGAAAAATTCATTTTTCAATTTTTCTTCGAGTAGTGCATATCGGTCTCTACCATGTGATATTTAAAGAGATGGGATTGGAGTACTTGTGGGTTTGTACTGCAAAGTTTCTTTTTCAGGTTAAATAACAAGCAAATTTATTTCGTATTTTTTCTAATGGATTAAGTTAGTATGCAAGTAATTATTCAATTATTTAATTAATTAAATAAAAAATTATTAGATGATAATACTGAAGAAGATACACATAAAAATATATTCAAAGAAAATAAAAATTTGGGCAGCTTAATTCATAACCAATAAATAAAATAAGTACACCTAATATTAAGTTTAACCAATAATATTTGGAAAAATAAAAGGATTTCAAATGCATAATTTGAAGAAAGGAACTTCAAAAGAAAATACGTCCGGCAGCAGTTACCGCACAAGCAACTTCTCTTGAGAAAACATTATTTTCTTAATGTTCCGATACCTCGAATTGGCTGCAAATGATGATCCAGATCTTGAAACGTAAGAGAATACAAAAAATTAACTATTTCAATTTTCGGACAAATTATAGTAAATTTGACACTGGGTGGTGTCATGACATGCATAACGTATAAAGAGCTCCCTGCAAACTCACTGTTCTTCATGCGTCTCGCCCGTAACTTCGAAAAGTTATGCATGTTATGACAACTCGTGTATCACCAACCACTCAGCTATATTTGACGGTACCTCATGACACAGCATCAAAACTGTCAAAATTCGAATATGGCTATTTGACGGACCTCATGAGACAGCATCAAAACTGTCAAAATTCGGGAATGGCTATTTGATGGTACCTCATGAGAGCATCGAAATATTTTGTGTAGTGTCAAAAGTGTACAAATTTTATAAAGGAAAATTAATTTGTTATAAAGCGTTTAACTTTTAAAAAGTTTAATATATAAAATGTATTAAATAAAAAACTTTATCGGCTTTTGCCCAGCTGATTGATAAATGTCAAAACATAACTTTCTTTCTGTGTATTGGTGAATCCCTCCGTGAGTCAACCATGCCGTCTGCCTCAAAATTTAGTTCGAAAATTCAAAATTTTCCCCTTACCTGGTGTCTCGCTAATCTAAAAACCAAAATGAGGCACCATCATGAGTTATAGTCAAATATTGCTGATTGATTTTAAAGGCTCAAACACAATGCACACGGCACGCGGCAGCGTCGCGCAAATGGCAAAGTAGAATCCATGCAAACAAATGGGAGCTGACACAATGCGCGCCGCGCTGTAAGAAAACCGCGTTAACACCCAAACACAATGAACGCGGCGTGCAAGTGGAACGCGTTTTCATTCAGAATTACGAAATTCAGCTATATAAGATCCCATAGCTGTGACAGCTGTCACCGCTTGCGCGCCGTGAACCACGTTCATTGTGTTTGGGCCTTCAAAAGTAGACCTAAATTCTACTTTGACACGCGGTTTCTTTGAACAAAATTTAACCAGATGGCTTTGCTTGTGTAGCTTTGAAAATTTTTTAACAGGATCGTTCATCGTTGAAAGATAATTACTTTTAAAAAAATATTTTCGATGCTTTGTTCATTAAAGAGTGTAATAAAGTGTTTTAAGTGGACTAATTGGATGTTTATTGAAAAGCGATCTTAAGGCCATCTGTTCGCTTTTAATAAAATACACCAACCAGATAGCAGAGTCATCTCTTTTTTTGCTATAAAAGTCGGTAATATGTAACCGCGTTCTGGTTTTGTGCACAACTTCACAAAAAACCGCGTTTGCGCGCCGCGTTCATTGTGTTTGGGCCTTAAGCCTTCAGTTTTCTTTTCAAGCCTTCACCATGCATCTTCAAGAAACGCAATTAACATATAGCTTCATATTTGACAAGTGCGGCAAGTTAAAGTCGCGTTAATTTTTTTAATTTCAAACGAAAAAAAACTTAAAATAGATATTAGAAAATAATTTTAATATATTTATTTTGAAGTTGCAAGTATGATGCGTATTATTGCTCTTAATGAGCAACGTGATAGCGATGAATGCAACGATGAAGATATACAAGTTACGAAAGAAGCCGAGGTTTTATATCCAAAAACTGTAAAGAAATTAACTTATTTATTTATTACTAGGAAGCAATTGCTGTTTCTGAATATATGAGAGCTCTATCATTTAAACAGAAAAGATTAAATAAAAATGCTCTAGTTTTATTTACAGAATTATTAGAAACGCAAGTTTTGAATGAGGTATAGTGAATTAAAATAATATCATGATTAATACTAATTTTATTTATTTATTTTATATTAAGATATCATTGGAAGATAAAAATGATAAACTGTTTTCAGTAAGATATAACTGTCATAAAAATCTAGCATTAATATATGAAGAAGAGGGAGACGATTTAATTGCTGTAGAACATTTTGTCAAGGTATATTTTTAAATTGTTTCTTGAAATAATCATATGGGATGTATAATAAAATACTAATTTAGGCAATGGAACTTGATGATTCAGATGTTTATACAATGAATCGTTTAGGACAGTTAACACTTAAATTGGGAAAACTTGATATCTCTGAAACAGCATTTCGGAAATGTCTTACTCGAAATCCAAATCATTGGCCATCAGCTGATGGTATTTTACAAATTTATTGTTTAAATGAAAATATAATTTCAGCATATGGATGGGCATTAAAATGGTATAATAAAGACAAAAACTATGAACGAGCTGTTAACGTTCTTGAAGAAATTAATGAAAAATTTCAAGATGTAATACCATTTTTTGAAAGGTAATTAATAATTTAGATCAAACTTTTATAAATTTTACATGTTAACAGTGTTTGGAAGTCATCATATAAGTCAAAAAAAGAATCTATGAATGAAAATAATAAAAAAAGTGTGTTTCCAACGCATGATTACATAGAACCAGTTGAATATATGGTAACTCCAGACTTAAAAGATTTTTGCATCAAAACTCTGTCATGGTTATCCATCGGAAAATATATTGTTAACGTATACGAACATTTAATTTTAACACACCAATCATTTTTTTTTATACTGACAATCGATGAAATGCTTTCTAAGGATAAACAAGAACAGGATATTTCTAATAAAGAAGTAGAAGAGGAAATAAAATTTGACAAAGACTTATCAACAAAAATTGAAGAAAATGTACCTAAAGAAGCTGAAAGTAGTAAGTTTAATATTTTAATGTTTATAAAAGAAAAGTAAAATAATAAAAAGGTAAAATACTAAATAAAAAAATGTTTTATCATTAGCTCTCAAAACATGTGAAACAATTGAAATGGATACTAGTGTCTTCGTTGCCCCAACAACTGATATTTCTGGTAATCAAACTCCTCAACAATCTGATTCAAATGCAGAAGACTCAGATAATCAAAAAGCAGAATCTGAGGCTATTAAACCAAAACCTCGACGTAGATGTAGTGATTTAAGTTTTCTAGAGCAATGGGGATGGCATAAAAATCGTAAATATACTTCACGTAAGAAGAATCAGCAGGATCGAACTGAAGTTGATACAACGGTAAACAGTTTTCTTAGACGACTCTTTTCCAAATATTTTGAGTAAGCATTTTTTAATTAGAAATAATATCTTTAAGTATATATATATTTTTTTAAATATTTCAGAGAAAATTTTGATGGTGAATTTCCTTTCCTTGTGGATAAAAAAATTGAAGTGGATGCAGCCAATCGAAAAAAACAGGAAGAAAAAAATTTCGTTGGTATGCAAAGCTCATATGAAGATTTTCAAATGAAGACAATTCCAGAATTAAATTTATTTTTGTTAGAATTACATGTAAGTTTTATAACCCTTTGTTGTAAATATAAATAATTTACTAATGTAAATTATATACTTTCAGTCCCGAAGTTTTGATCTAATTTTATTAGTATTTTTATGGTTGAAATATGTATCAAAATTTTGGAATTTACCAATTACAGAGGAAATGAAAGAATTGTACAGTAAAATTTTTAAATATTACTTGTAAGTAATTGAAATCGTTGACTATGACTTAAATAAAAATTTAACACTTTAGAAACCATTTCGATCTTTCTACCTGGAATCAGCTTTCAAACGATGATTTTAATGCATCTTTTCGCATGACACTATTTTTTCTAGAATTTGAACATGAAAAGGCCTTAATGAATGCGAAATTGCAAGCTAAACAGTAAAATTAAAAAAATACATATTTCTTTAAAGTTTTATATAAAATTATAACTATTTTAGTGAATTAGAAGAAAAGTGGAAAATGCTCTTTTATCATTTAAGGTTTGAATCAGGTAGAGCATTCGTTATATCAGATGATATGTATGAAGAAAACATAATTCGCCACACTTGGTTAGATTTTTCTTCAGCGAAATTCGAAAATGATCTCAATAAAGCCGTAGAATGTTTGTTACATTTAGAATATTTACTTCAAAATCAAAAGCATGGTTACAAATTGATTCTACCTAATTTACATGAGAACAACATTATTGAATCAGATATTATCAAGACAACTAGAATAAGTTTACAAAGGTATTAGTTAATATTACTTTTGACGATTTAATTATAACAATTTTTTGATATTTCAGAAAAATAAGTTTATTAAATGTCAAAAAATTATATGAGAATAATAAGTTTGAAGATCTTATTGAAATACTAAAAGATAGCCTTGTTAGTTGTACAGAAATTAAAAATTCCGATAATACTGTGATGAAAATACAAACACAATTCGAAGTTATACTGGAGTCATTGTGGAATATAGAAAAGTTTGAGGTAAAGCATATTTATAGCTTCATAGAAAAACTCAATGTATATAAGACATTTTTTTAAAGTAAAACTTCAAGTCCAAGTTTAAAAACTTTAAAAGAGTTTACAAAATGCTAACACTATAAATAAATAACCTCTAATAAAATATAAAAATATTATGCTTCGAAGAGATTCGATCCGGCATGAAAATTTTACGCCGACGCTCTACGATTTTGTAATTATAAGAAACATTTTTTTGTTTTTCTGAAAAGGAAATCTTTTTTGAATCTGAATCTGAGAAATTTTCTGGATTTTTTCTTCCATATACATATGTAAAACTAAAATTAATTAACTGTATTATCATCAAATGTCAGCTTAAGCTTAAAAGCTTAAAAAAATTTATTTAAATTGGAGTTGATGAATTAAAATTACATGGTTTGATTAATTTTTTATTCGCATTACGAAAAAAATTTTTTTTAAAGGTTTGGGGGGGGGGGGGGGGGGGGGGGGGGGGGGGTGAGTTTAAATTAGTTTTCAAAGCCAAAAAACAGGTTGAGCCTCACTCATAGACAAAGACCTTTATTTTACCTACCAACCGGGCTAAACATTCACAACCAATCTGCGGGTTGCAGGATGAGTATGGCAGCTCTACGAGAAAGTTTTCTTTAATGGTTCAATAAATAATAGTTTCGCATATTGAGACCAGACTATAATAAAAATATTTTGATTAAAAATTTCCCTTCAAAAAATAAAAAGAATTTCATTTTGCAAAAGGAATGTCTAATATGGTCGGAAAGATGCTTAAAATATGCTGTAGATAATATACTGGATTCACCAAGTGACACAAATTGTTATAAAGAATGGGCAGAATCTATTAATTTTATTTTAATATATATCGAAGAATTAATAATTCTTGAAAGCTATGAAACTTGTAAGCAAATGTCAATTTAAAGCTTGATTTAAAAATGTATAAATTATAAATATTTTCAGTTGAAATACTAGAGAAGTATATTTCCAGACTTGTGCAGACTTTGATTAAAATTTTAATTCATCAATTGGATGGACCCTTTGATAAAAATAATAACCCCCATCATCCCATTAATATAAAAAGATCATGGATTATTTTACATAAAATTTTACAGATGTAAGTTAAATTTTATTAGACTATATTAAATGGTTATGATATACAATTACCGTAGGGATGAAGATAAAAGTCCTGTCATAATCAAAGTAAAAAAGTCGGACACAAATACGGAAACTACAGAAATTGATGATATCATTCCTCATACATTTTTACTTTTATTTACAGGACATGAGTTTCTTGGAAAGTAGGTTTAATTTTTCATAAATTAACGAATAATTTTTGTACTTGTGTTTTAAGGCGACAGTGGTGTACCCGAGATAATGGTCAATTTTTGTTATATACCTTAGAAAATATAGAACAGAAATTTCGAGCGCCATATTTAGACGGGTGCAGAGATCATATCATCGAATATTTAGAGCAGGTATGTACTCTATTTTACAAGTATTATGCTTATTTATATTGAATAAATAGGCTGTGTTAAACATTGGCTATTACGTGGCAAGTATCAACGAGAAACATTTTATCGAATCAAGAATAATTGAATTAATTTTAGAATCGAAAAACTGTTGATTAAAACCAAAAGTTTTTATGTGGTTAGTTCAAGGTTCGGTAACCTTTGTATCGTTAAAAGGCATTTTTATAATTATATTTACAAAAATAATACTGACGGACCGGATGTTAACAGTTTGAATAATGAAATACATATTTTTGAAAATTAAGTTTATGCTTTTTAGTTAAAATAATTTTTTTTTTTCTCTTTTAAGTTGGTTTAATGAGATACACTGCAATTAAATTAAAATATTATTTTATAATTCATACAAAAATGCACTGAAGTTTTAAAGCGATTTTTAGTAAAGAAAATAAAATTCTTTTGATTTATATTTCATTTAGTCATTTAATTAGTCCATAATATTCAGTATTCGTAAATGTAATTCCTAAAAATATACATATACGATATTCCAAATCTTCTCCGTATTTAGTTTTTATATAGGTAGTATCCTAGTATCCGTCAAGGAAACTATAAGAAGTGAAATACGCCAGAAACAAAATGTATTTATTTTTACAATCATGACTGCTGCATTCTTGGCAGTAACAAAAGTCGGGAAAATTTTTTTTTCTAGAACTCTCTTTTGTGATTTGACAATAGTGACATTTTATTTAGGAATCCTGCCTAATGTATGTAATGTGTGTATGTACCACCAGTGGTACTTACTAAAAATTGAAGAGCCGCAATTTTGAATGAAGGAGCCGCGGGTTACCGAACCCAAGTAAGGTGAATTAATTGAGTTTGATAGTATATAACATAAAACATGCAATATGACAGCTGAAGTTCTAATTGAATTTGAAATATTAAAAAAATCAAACAAACAGACATGCAAACAAGGTTAGAATAGGATTTGTTATTTACAGCAACTACTCCCAGCTTAAAAAATTTTCACAGTATTCATTTAGATAAAATTTTATATTTTATAATGTTATTCTTTTTAAATATTTTAGATAACTTATTGCCTTTATGGATTCCCTTTGAAAAAAGCCAGATCGCGACATATTGAAGAACATGACGCAAATCAAACTGAGTTAACATGGACACGAGCAATACAACTTTTTAGCTTGTATCGTCCAGAAAATTTACCAGAATTTAATTCATACAAGTAATTTTATATAGTTCTCCTTATATTCTCTATTGAATAAATTTTTTATTTTAGACTTGAATCGATATCAGCTGATATGGAGCAACTGTTACTTCGAGTTCTTCTTCTTGTTCCTAAAGAAATCGATCCAAATAATTTTACTTCAAATATTACTGATTATATATCTGGTAAAGTTCGAGAATTACCGCAAGAATGCTGTTTACTACCTTATCGTATATCCTGTATATATTATCTGCTGGCAGATTATTATTTCAAATGTAGGGATTTTTCAAAAACAATTAAATATTATATTTTGGATTTAACATGTGAGCCAACCCGATTTGATTCGTGGGCTGGATTAGCTTTGTCTAAAGCTAGTAAACTTGAAACAAAACTTAATTCATGCACTCAACTAAAGTACTTAACATTAATATTAGTAATGATATTTAATTTTTCATTTTATTTTAGTGTTAAAGAATTCTTGGAACAAAGTGAAGATGCTATTAAGTGCTTTAAGCAATGTATAAAACTTAAACGTAATCATACATTATTATGCATTGAATTTGGTTCATTTGCGTATATAATGCATTCCTTTTGTTCGAGAAGCTTAAAGCAAACCAGTGATACTTTGTCAATGGAAAAGTAAAGTCAATGATGTTTTTCAAATTGAAACAAAAAACTTAAATTTTATTAATAGATTTTCTTATGTGGAATCAAAAAAGGAAAATTATTTACGTATTTCTCGAGATTGCTTTCTAACAGTTGAAAAGTTTGCTTCAAGCCCTAAACATGATCCTAATTTTGAAGATAATGATACTCATGACGAGAAATGGTTGAATCATTATATGATCGGTAAAATTGCTGAAAAACGTAAGGAACATCCCAAAATATTTTTGGAACATTATTTACAGGTAAACTGACTTTTTATATATATAAGAAAAAAAGTGTGATTTAGAAAACAGGAAATATATTTTTTAATTAGCCTAAAAAAAAAGCATAATTCAAATGATTGTTTTTTTCTAAATTACAGGCTGCCAATTTTCTTTACCAAAACAATGCCACATATCCTATTAAAATTAACCATAGTAATCCATCAAATTTGGCAATAGAAGCTCTGGAAGTGTTTTATCGAACAAATTCTGCTATTGTTAAATATTTGGAACAACATGCTGAAATTAATCGTGAAGTTGGAAGACTATTTACACAAGTATTAAAAAATTTATCAAATAGCCCTTTTGCATATAACCAAGCTAAAATTGATGGTAAGATTTATGGATAGCAGTACAATATTTATTTTTATTTTTTATTAAATTAGATAGCAGTATTAATGCACTTAAACGAAAACTGGCTGAAAAAGCTGATATGTCGATAAGCAAACAATCCAAACCTGATATCGTAGTAGATATTGTCCAAAATAAAATTGAAACTTCCGATATAAAAGAATCAACTTTAACGGATAATATAAAAGAGACTACATGCACTAATTCAATCAGTAATAAATGCCAAAGCAGACCATCAACTCCTAATAAGATAGGCAGTGATAAATTAGTGAGTCCATCAAGAAGAGGATCACAGGTAAGCAAGAAAATTTTACTATATTTACTATATTGAGTTGAAAAACTCTTGAAATCTATTTTTAAGAACTTTGGACCTTCTATAAATTCAAATTAATGTTATTTGAACTAATTTAATTTTACTGAATGCAAATATTTATTGAGTTTTGTTCGCCTTGATTCAGTTTTTCTCATATAAAATATACTCCAAAGCCCAATATTAGGATCATTTTTACTTTAAACAGGAATAAGGTGTTATGTTTTAAATGGTATTTTGATTCATGCAGTTTTCTGTATCATAACCCATAGGGTTGAACTAATTCAATAATTTTAGAGGTTATGTTTTAAGATTAATATTTGTCTATTTTTATTCTTTCTAGAAATTATTTCGTTTTTAAGCTTCTTGTAATATAGCGAAAAAAGGGGAAAATTTAAATTTCAAAAACCAAAAAAAAATTGCACTCTCATTTAGAAAAAAAAATTTAAAAAAAATGTGTGACCAACCAATTTACGGTGAATATCATATCTCAGCGTAGAATTATCTTAAATAACAAAATCAAATTTATATAAATAAATCATATGTTTTTCTTTCCCCAACAATCTTTTATATTTTTCTTTTTTCATTTTGAAATTTGTATTCATTTGGAGCCAAAACAAGGTTCTTTCAGCGAAAAAATCCGCAATTATTCGATACCCTTCGTGAAAATAGACACGTTAGGATTACTATTAAAAAGATATTTGTCAAGTTTTTTCCTTAAAAATTTTGATTTTGTATTTGATTTTACTTAGAAATTATTTTTAAGTTTAGTTATGTAGTTTTAGATAGAAGTGTATAAAATTAGAATAGGACATCCTCAATTTCTCAATATGGAAAACTGTCTTGGTTTAAGCCTTGCTAGTAAATTATAAATTACATTAAATAGAAAATGACAGAAATAGGTCTTAAATATTTATTAATTTCCTACAAGGAAGATATAATATTAAATTACTTAAACTAAAGGAAATATGTCCGAGCCTATCTTAAAATGTTATTTTTTTGTTTCAATTCAATAACTACACAAACAGTTATATTACATTAAACGAAAACATTAGTTATAAAATTTTTAAAAATATTTAAAAAGAACCTTATCAATTATATACTAATCCAATATTAAAAATGAAAGTTATTTCAGTGCATTATTTTTTTCATAATATAGTTGTTTAATTTGGTTGTTTTTCTAGCTGATATACGGTTAAATTTATTGAATAATAGGATTACCAAAAGCATTATGTGTCATTTGTGAATGACTTTTCTTTTGTGCTTGATGCCATATTTTTAGTCGATGGCTAATTTCAGAAAATGATGGTCTTCTTACAGCTTGTTCATGCCAACATTCAATCATTAATGAATAAACAGCTGTAGGGCAAGCTTCAGGGCATGGTAATAATTGTCTTGCTCGAACCATATTTATAACTTCTTGATTACTATATCCATAATAAGGCTATTTAAAAGAATTTTTTATTGTTTAAAAAGTTAAATTTTTTAATAAAATATTAATTACTTGAAGTCCATAACTATATATTTCCCATAAAACAACACCAAAAGACCAAACATCACTTTCAGTCGTAAATTTTCCATATAAAATTGATTCAGACGGCATCCATCTTACAGGAAGTAAAGATTTTGACTGAACTCTATTTTGGAAAAAAATTTTTAATTAATATTTTTTTAGATTGAAATAATAATTTATTACCTGTAATAATCAGAACTGTATATATCACGTGATAAACCAAAATCTGAAATTTTTACAGTTAAATTTTCACCGACTAAACAATTGCGTGCAGCTAAATCCCTGTGAACATAATGATGACCTGATAAATATTCCATTCCATCACTGATTTGCATAGCAATATATAAAAATTGTAGTTGGGATAAAGATTTTGTTTCATTTGGTGAATTTGCAATTAGAAATTCATGTAGATCACCGTGTGACATGTATTCAAATAGCATACAAAGTGGTTCCTTATTTAAAACTACACCTAATATACATACAATATTGGTGTGCCGTAAATCTGATATTAATTCAATTTCACGTTTAAAATCTGCTTGTGTTTTTGTTGATGCATTTTCTTTTAGTGCTTTGACAGCTACGAAAATTTTTTCTCCATTTGACAGTGTTAGCTGACCCTTATAAACTTTTCCTAAATTTCAAAATATTTGGTCAAAGTTATGTATATAAATTTTTGAAGTAAAAGTAAAAGAAAATCAAGATATAAATCAAAGTACGAAAAATAGAAGTATAATATTTTACCAAAAGCTCCTTCGCCCAATTCTTCAACAAATTCAACATCCTGTAAGGTATATTGTGGTATTCTTAGTGTCGAACTTCTTCTGCAATTATTTAACTGTCCATGTATATTATTTTGATTTCCGCTAAACAAACGGGACATTTCAAATGAAGAGTTTACTTGAGAATTTCCATATATATTTTTATCCGCATTTGGTAAACTAATCTAAAATTTTTTTACATATTAAAACCATAAAATTTTAATTCATAATTTTATCAAAAAATATTATAGTATTTACATTTTGGATATTTGTCATTCCTTGTTTCTTTGTTTTCTTATAACAAAAGTAAATTATGACAGTCATTATAAAACCGAGTATTAAAGTAAATGAAACAATTATATAAAGCCATAATTCACGGGAACATTTAGGTATATCACAAATTTCTATCCTCTTAATTCCAGGTAAATCATCAATCCAACACCAGGGTTGATCTTTAATACTTCCAGGATTTCTAAAAGAAATTTTTCATTAATTTAAAAACTTTAAAGAAAAGATTCAATTACCGGCAGTAATTCTGCCCAGCTAATTCTGGATAATTGGCAATTTCTTTCATATACCAAGACCATTTTTGGCATGGCTTACCAGACTCTGAAAATGCTTCTGTACCACGATATCCGGAACCATCTTGCCAATAGCATTTATCTTCGGGTAAAACTTCAATTGATATACCAAGTGATGAACAATCTTTACTATTTGGAAGATTAAAACAATCTTCTAATGGAAGTTGTTGTCCTATAGTTGGATGACGCTTTGCTATTGCATATTCTTTTTGACACAATTCATTTTCAAGTAGTTCACATTCATCACGACAAATTCTTTTAAGATTTTCAGTATTTCTACTAGGTGGATAGCTATTTGGGATATCAATTAATGATTCGCTATGCAATAAAGATTGTCTTTTTAGATATGAAACATAATTTATCGATTCATTTTTGATATTTGTATTACTTTCTGATGTTTTATTAAGATTTTTTACATGTTTTGTGCGTTTAATTCTAGCTGCATTAAATTTTGCGTTATTTGTAAAATATAAATTATTTGTTTGTTCTGGAGTTCGACAAATTGGTAGAATACTATAGCATAGACTTGGAAGTGCATAAACTCGACAATTTGCATTCATGTCCCTAAATAGTTAAAAATATTAAATTTTATGCTTTTGTTTTAAAAAGTTTTGAAAAGAAATTTTTTTATTTAATAAGAAAGAAATCACTGATGAAAAATTAAACGTATAAATAAACTTGAAATGTGTGGAATATACACTGCGAGCTGTAGATCTTATAATCAATAATTTTATTCACAAAAATTTTCGGTGAATATAACAACAGTTTTCGATCACATTTAAAACTTTAACGTTTATAATATATTTGTTTTTTTTTTTAAGATTAGAAATCATGACTTTAAAAATATAAATCACAAGTAAAATACGGAAAGACTTTTTAAATAATTTCATCTAAAACTTTAGCTGTAAGACCCAAATACTATTTTCTAAAACATACAAAAAAATCTCAATCTTTTAATAGTAAAAATCGTTAAAGAATAATTTTTAATTGAAGGAACTAATTTATTATATTAAATTTAGAATTGAATCCGTGTGCTAGACTGTACTGTTTTTTAACCTTTTTTGCTTGAACACGAATGTGCTCAAGGCTTTATATTTAAAATTGCAACTACCAGAGTCATATATACATATTTTTAATAGTAAACTTAATATTAATAAATACTTTACTGTACTTTGATTCTTTGATGACTCCATAGGCAGCCTTAAGGCGTTCTTCGATTAAGTCCAATGTTAAATTGGGTGGTACAAAAACAGGTTTGTTAGCCAAAAATTCACTACACACAAACCCATTATATATTTGGCATATTCCTGATATTTTCTATAATTAATAAATATTTATTTAAATTAAATATAAAATTTTTAATATAATTTACCTTTTCTGTAGCACGGTTTTGCCGTGCAAAGTTTGATTTGCGTGTAAAGTTTCTAAAAGTAAAATATATTAATTTTATTTAGTAGCGTGCATTGAAATAAAAATATTACATTTGATTTTATCAAAAGTTAAATTATGACTTAATGGAAATAGGTGAATTTGTAGGCATATGAATAATTGTGTTAAAAGTGGCTAAACAAAGTTTGATAAATCAAAAGTAATGGTAGTTTCGAACTGATTTGCATTTGCAACAAATTCCTATTAATATCAACAAAGAAAAGTAGTAAATATTTTTTATGTACTATCCTTTATTATTCTTTTTTTAATTTATGTGATATTTTTTAAGTATGAAAACATGTTTTCCTATTATTTCTGTTTGTTTTTATTTCGCCTATTTTCTGAATAACTGGTCGAGAATGTGTAAAACATAATAAAAAAAATAAATTTAAAAATTTTTAAAAGCATTTAATAACTTTACAATAAATATGACATGAAAATAACTCAAGAAATTTCAGATCCGAAAAGTATCTTTGAAAAATGAAGAATTATTATTTTAATACATATCTTCTAAACAAATTAACTCAATCTAAGGTCTAAAAAATTTTAAGGACATTTTTAAGTAAAATTTTTTATTTTTTTCGTTCTAGGATTCTGTAATCAAATCAAATATGTGTTTTTGTTGTTTTTTTTTTTTTTTTGATGATTTTGAACAAATTTCTTTTTTATTTTAATCCATTTTTCCCTTACGATTTTGATGAACCTCTTCGGGCTGTGTTTAAAGTGATAGCCAATCAAAACCGTTGGTGACTTTTTCCCCTTTTATGCAATTTTTCAGTGAGCCATACAATAGAAAATTGCTTTCACTATTAACCACAACCTGAGGCTTGTTATTCCACTTTTCGTTTAGCATTTATTGTGTTTTTTTTACCTTAAAACTAAGGTTACCGAAACTTCAAAGAAACTCAATATTTAAGTTTCTGTTTTTCAAACAATAAAAGATACAAAGTTTAGATGTTTAAAATGTTTTTGTTCCTACTTTTTATCCACAAAATAAGAAAAATTACAGAAAAATTTTCGAGATTACTATGAGTTTTTTAAATATTTATGGATTGCTTCAATATAATTTTAATTTTAACTAAATTTTGCGTTTTTGACGCAACTAAATCAAAATAACATTACCCAAATTATATTGACTTTTATAGCATATTTGACATTTCCATTTTACATATGGAATTAGAATCAATTAGATAGAGAAGAAATTATTTTCTGCATTTTATGCATATTCTTCAAATTTCAAAAATTTCCACTATGTATTTTGTTCAGCAAATTCAAGACTATTGTTTTCCCTCTTACAAATCAAAAATAATTTAGAGGTTAAATTGTTATTAGTTAAATAAAAATGTAAATAATTTTAATGTTTTTACATTTATTTCTTATTCATAATATTATTCCTAACATTCCGCCAGAATATTAGTTCTAAGGAGTCCGCCATTAAAGTTTATTCATAGACAGTGTGCATTTTTCTTTTAAATTTATTTGAACGGATATAGCAGCATTTTAAATAAAATACGCAATGTAATTTTAATTTATTTTTTTATCATTGTACTTAAATACTCAAGCATATTTTAATTAATTTTGCGAAATTTTCTTAACATAATTTGTAAAAATTGATATCCTATTGTCTTAGAAATGGTAAAATTTACTTAAAATCTTACAGTCTACTTAAGTCTACCACAAACATGAAAAAGATCTCGAATTAAATTTATTGAGAACAAAAGTTTTCCATTTTTAATTGGCGGAAATGTGCTTATACGACTATTTTCTAATTTATCGCTTTCAGACCCAACTACATTTCAGTTATCACTTAAATTGAAAATTTCAAAAACAGATGCTAGACGATTCTCTTTTTTAATGGCCTATTTTACACTTGAACGCATCATATGTCATTTAACGAGAGGTATTAACTGTAGTCAAATTAAAATGAACTTTTTACTAATATCGAAATTGGTGATTGGAATTTTTTTACATCTATTTAGTAAAATGTATACAATTTTGAAGGTATTTAATTCAAAATGACTGCCAAATATTTGAAATGTATGTTTTTACTGCTTAAATCCAAAATTATTTAAATGTAAACATTATAAAAATAGATAATTCCCCTTTGATAATATATTAAGTTGGCATAGATTTCCTTGTCTAATAAACTGAAATATTATGAAATTTTATTTAAGAAAAAAGAAAGTTGAAAGACAGAAATAAAATCTAGATTAAGATGGGTTGCTCTTGCAGCTGTCCTGGTGAGCCGGATATAAAAAAAAATATATATAAGAAAAAGGAAGATTAGGATATCTAAATTTAATCAAAAATTCAGTTAATGGTTTGAATTGACATTTAGTTACTACCCATAACGTAACAACAGGTTTTTGAGATCGTATGACTTATAAACGCCAAAGATTTAGGCTGCCTATTGTCGAAACTGCCAATTATATTTCTGAATGATGTCAAGATGACATCAAATTATTTTCATTATTAAATCACGACAATATAGACTTCATTTTTATTCCAGGCATACACTCTTGTTGTGTTTTTATCCAACATTTGGTTTGGTCTAAACAATAAATATGCAAAAAAGCAACAAGTCACAGTAGTGAATAAAATAAAACAAGGAAGAAGACTTAGAAAAGTTAAAATTAAAGAGCTGTTCGCTAGCTCTGATACTACTCATTGCGTTTGATGAACGTAATGTACATATATAAAAAAACTTCGACGAAAGTCATTTGAAAATTCAATTCAATTGGTTTCAGACATATACAAATCCCTATAAGGCGATTTGACTGTATAAGTCAGGATATAGGAGCTGTGATTATATTTGTTTATTTTGGTTTTTTGGAATAATTTAATTTTTATGTTCCGTGTGGAGTAGTGTTTGGTGAGTCTGGTTACTTTATTTTATAGCCTCTATTTTAGTCTGAATTTTCCTTTTGCTCAATTTCTTTCTGGCTTAAGTCTGGCATTGTGTGTTTCGGACGATTTTGCTATTACAATTAAATGCCTCAGACAATATATCACCGTCGTGAGACTTGCACAATAGAATTTACATTAGGCAACACGAAACAAGTTAATTTGAACTCAACAATTGTTAAATTACAAGGTGTTACAAAGTGATTCTCAGCAGAAATTTATGTGATAAAACAAAATAAATCTTCGTTTTTTGAAATTATCATATCTTGGGTTAATTTTGTATTTTTCAAAATATTTTTATTAAAAGTTAGAGTTGTTTGTTTATAATTAAAGTTCCCATAATTTCAGTTAGGTCTGCTTAAAAACTTATACATTTAATTTATGCAAAGGATAAAATTTACTTAAAATAAGTGAAACATTAGCAATAAGAGTTTTTTGAGCGTAAGGACTATGGTCTTTTTGTTATGGCTTAACTGTCCAATTTATAAAAGTTAAAAATTATACACACGGCCAGTGACGGAAAGAGAAAAGCTATATAAACGGGTAATATTATTTAACCGATACATACTTTACGTAATTTTTCGGCACGAGTAATAATTACTGGGTGACAGCCTGCATAATTTTACGAAAAACGTAAAATTAACTGAACCAAGTTTTAGAGTTAAATCAATTTAAAATTTTAATATTGATTATGAATATTTCTAGACTAGAATAGAAGAAGGCGTTCTTAAAACCTAAAATGAATAATTCGATTAGATATTATTAGTCGCTAAAAAGTAAATTGAATGAGGGAAATGAGAATATATAAAATTACATTGCGACTTTTCATTTGTTTTAGTTCTGAACTTAAAGAAAATTTTCTAATCAAAAATATCTTATTTTGGCTCGCTTAAATAATTTTTCTTATGCCTGATTTTAAAACAAAAAATTTCTAAATTTTTAATAAAAACTTTACTGTTGAACTCCTTAGCAATTCGGCAATTAAAAAATTTTACTTATATATAAAAGCTTGAGTTGCTAATTATTATTTATTTTTTCCGAAATTTAGAAACAAATAGTTATATATATATATATATATATTATTTTTTCCTTAAAATAATTCTAATAAACAAGTTTTTTTTTTTTATTTAGGTCCAAATTTTGTGAAGCACAACCTTATTTTGTTACTTTTAAAACTTGTTTTAATTCATTTTAAAAATAAAGGAAGATGTTTATTTTTATAATAAATCATTTATTATTTAAATTTCCTAATTAAATTAATTTTGTCATGTGCACAAACCTCTTGTTGTCTACATGAAAGTTTAAGGTGAGGCTGGTGTTGTCTTTATTGTCTTCTTCGATACAATTCCCATAGCATAATAAACAAATCCAAAAAATTTGTATCCATTGATGCATTTTTTTTTTAGTAATTATTATAAAACAGGAATTATGTATGTATATATATATATATATCTCTATATATATTTTTTTAATTAAAGAATAATTCTCCTTTATATTAAAATAAGTAAACTTTATTCACGCCATCTTTCCCACATTTGTACTACCATCATACAGCCACATAAACATTGTGTATTTATATTTTTCAACTCAATATTATTATTATAATTGAATAAAATTTAATCGAATTTACAAAATTTTTCGATTTTCATTTAATACTCGGTAACATTTGGAAAGGATATTTATTTCAACAAAACAAAAATACCTAGAATTAGATATTTTTCAAAACAACCACTCTCCCGGTAATACAAAACGTACTACTATATCGCGTTTTCTTTTAACACTGAATGGAATGTTTTTCATCCCCCTGTAAGTTCTATAAACTCTATGTGGAGAGGTAAAAGAACTCTCTGTATATTTTTTATATCGGCGAGTCGTGATAAACAGAACGCATGTGTGTAGTCTTGCATATTGCACTTGGCGGTCTTTCTTTTTATATTTTTGGTTTTACTATACTTCAAACAAATTTATGGTCTTATGATTTTTCCAAAGAAATTTGTTTGAGAAATATAATATGTAGGCTTAAGTGCTATATACATATTCCTCAGGAGAAACATATATGTAGGTTCTATAGTTTTGGTTATGTTAACAATTGTTCAAGAAGTTGACATGGTAGCAAAGTAAAAATATAATTTTCACTGAGTTCATAAGCATTTTTGAATCTGATGTGCAAGCAATTTCCGCTTTGTTTATTTTGTGTATAGAAAGAGAAAGAGGATTCTCCTCTGTGTGGTGTTTTCTCACTTGGTCAGCCATAAACTTAAAAGTAAAAAATCATCAAGACCCTTATACCATGTTAAGGGGAGTTTCTTGGTCTATTTTTTGTTTCGCTATTTTATTCATATTACAGTAGAGTTTTGAAAAAATGACCTTGATGTCTGCTTTTTAAAATTTGTTTCAAAGCGAATTAGGTAATTTTGGATTTTATATTTAATTTACTTAATCTCTGCAAGGTTAGGGTTTCATTTTAACAAAAGCTAAATCCTCCTGTATAATATTTTTGGGCATTTATTATAGGTAATATCGATTAAAATTTAACTGATGTTTGCATAATGGCCTAATCTGCTTTAATTGAACTTCAGAAAGAAAAAAAAAACTTACTCACTTATTTATTTCAAACTGTACATTCCTGGTTAAGGATATTTATAGCTAATCACTATTCACTATCAATTTTGTTTTTAAGAACCACTTTAACTTTTAGTCTGTACCATCTCTAGCCACCATACATATATCTGTACCATGGGCCATGCTGTACCCTAAATGCATTTTAAATGGGTAATGTATAATGTATGAATGTAATGTATAAATTTCAATCCAACTTTTTTTATTTTTTTTATATTTATTTGACTTCAAAGTTGACTAGGGGCACTGAATGCCCATGGCACAAGGTAAAGGTTAAACTGTAAGCCGGTGACATGTATTTTGAAACAGCTTCTTATTTTTACATAAGGTCGTGGTCCTTGGTAAAGCGACTTTTAGCTTTCTTGTATTGACGAAGAAAATTAAAATCACAAGGCTTTTTTTGATAAATTTTCTGCTAACTGTTTTCTATTAAAACTGACGGTGGAATGTTTGTTAGTTAGGTTTAAACGTAGCCGTATAACGCTTCGGTCAGCTAAACGAGGTGGTTACAATGATAAACATAAAAAAGACCCCAAAATGATCAATACCAGTCATAAATTTGCCTTCATAAGGACATTGGGGGTATTCACATTGAGTCCGGTAACATTTAATTTCTAGATAAGCGGAGGTGAAAGGTAAGACGGAGTTTCGCAAATTTCGAAAAAGCTTTTACCCCTTCCTGAGGCAGAAATATTTCTGCCTCATGCTTGGTATCTTACTAATACACATTTATATACACATGTTATCTGTAATATTTTCCAACACATATTCACATATTTTAGTGGACTGAGAATTGTAGGGGAACATTCCCGAAATGTTACAAGCCTCAATGTAAATACCCCCATTTTATTCTCAATTTTTCAATTAGAAAAGTGTTCTAAAAGTGGCTGCCACATTTGCCACTGCCAAAAACCATAATGCATTAATGCATCAATAATCCTTAAATTTTTTTGAAATAGTGCTTAAGAATCACTTTAAATCTACAGAAGTTTCAACGAATAGCATAATTTTGGTTTTTTTTTCATCTATTTAAGATCTACTACTACAAATAAATTCGCCGTTAGCACCATTGAATTTTTAAATACATACATTATAATGAGAAATGGATTAAAAAAGGCAAACAATTAAGAAACATTGTAAAAAAAATATTGCTAGCTCCCATACCATCTCATAACAAGGTTAGGCCGCTGTACACCCTGTGACTGTCAGATATCATTAAAAATTACAAAATGTAAATGTGGAATTTAAAACTAAATATACAAAATATAATAGTGAAACCTTTTAACAGATGTCTGCAGATATTACTATCGGGTTTAACAAATATTAATTTGAAGCAAAAAACTTTTGCTCGGAGAAGTTAATACAAATCCTTTATCTTTCACTTTTGAAAATCTTTAATCAAAATTTTTCACTTTATGCGCTCTGAACTTAATATCATTGTGACAATACATAAACTTAAGAATAATAAAGTTGAGTATTTTTGATAATAAAAAAAATTTTTTCTAAAATTTCTCCAATGTAAATACCCTAAATAAATGCATATCCCAATGTTCTGGCGTCTAATACATTTATTTATTTTTTGTTTTTACTATACTTGCCTGGAGTGATAACAAAACAAAACAACATTACGTCTTTCTTTTGATAATAAATCTTGGGATTATAGGATATAATGCTGAAAATAAAATGAACTCCTTGACTCGTAGAATTTTTGTTTGAATTTTGTACATAAACATAACGAGGTCTGGATTTAGAGAATTACCATACAAATACATTCTATAAAATAAAGTTGAATATCAGCAAAACCAGCGATTTTGCAATGAGCTTAATTCCTAAAACTCTTTGACTTGTTATTTGGGTTCAGTAATACAATGTTTATTAACTTTGGAATCGGATTTTAGATTCTAAAATATCTAAGTTTACTACCCACTCTTACTTAACAGAATTAACAATAGTTTTACCAAATAATATAAATTATAAAAATTGTAATGAAATGTTAGAAAGCAAAATTAAATGACAACAGTGTAATATTTTATTAAAAAAATACATATGATTACACCTAAAATGAAATTTTAATGGTTTTATGAATATTCATTAATTAATTATTTATTTAAATTTGCAGGAGAGCTCAATAACCACAACAACAACAGCAACTGGAACAGGTACAACAAGTTCAACATCATCGACAGATAGTTCCGATTCTAGTAGTTCTGAATCAGAAAGTTCTGATACTGAAAGTGGTAGTACAACTGATGAAGAAACCGATAAACCTGATGAAAATTCCCCATTGTCTTATACAGAATTAGAACCAATCTATAAAAGTTGTGTACGTAATTTAGAAGAATGCATAACTAGATTTTCGGAGCATTACAAATCTCTATATCGTTTGATTCATTTTTATTTATATGCGCCAACAAAATTAAGAGATTTAGAAAAATGTAAACAACTTTTAGTTGGAACATATAAAACAAGCTTAGGAAATCAAATAATGGGACTTTTTGCTGATCGAAAAAATAATAATTTTTTTAATGGTATTTGGCGAATTCCTTCATCCGAAATAGATCGTCCTGGAGGCTTTTCATCACATTTAGTTAAATGTGTTGTTATTTTACTTGAGGTTTTTCATAAAGATCGAGATTATAAAACATTAATGGATTTGGGGTTTTCATTACATCGGTCTCCTGAAAACGATAAGTAATTAAATTTTTATTTATTTTATTTTAAGATCTTAGAATCACTAATTTTGTCATTTTTATTTCTTCTATGTATAAAATCTCTTTTGAAAATTTATTTTGTTGAAATTGAAACAGTTTTATTTTTCGCTAGAAGAACCCTTTTTTTATGAGCACTAATCATATACAGCTGACAAGCTGTTACTGTTAACCTAAATATAATTTTTCTACTTAGGACAATATGCTAAAGGATGTTTCAATTGTGCATATTATGCAAGAGAAATATTCAACGCGTTTCTTATACTGATCTAAAGACGTTATCAAAGAATCTATAATGGAGTTTGGAAGCTCATGGGAAATATTAGCTGGGAGATTAGGAGGGATGTTTTTACCGGTTATAGACCCATGATATTTTTAATCTCTTGTGTCTAATGAGTATAACAAATCCAAAGGAATTAATTTGTGTTGAACAATTCTTCATCATTTTTCATACCTACCAAACTTAGTCCTTCAAATTCTTACATCATTAGATAATTTGTATATACAAATTAATAATTTATTTTAATTCTAACGAGGCTGTAAAACTAACCTTCCATTGACTTTCTACCAGGGTATTATAAGGCTAACCTAAATAATTTTCCGCCAAAATGGTAATAGCGCGTAGACAACATGTGTGCATGTTTTGATAATTCAATTTCATTTGAAATAAGGTTTGATAAATTCACTTTTCGTTTGTTCGTTTTCTTAAATTAAAATTTATACAGAAAACTAAAAGCTTTGTATGCTATTTTTGTAAAAATTTAAAATAATAAATTTAATTGATATTAGCAATTTTTGCTTTTTGTTAAAATAATATATTTTATTTTTTTTTAAAATTATTTTAGGCGATATATTAAGGAATCTGAAAGAAAAGAATTATATCAACAAGCTACATCTTTTTGCATACAAATAATGCGTGAAACTTTGAAAAAATATTCTGAAAAACCAAATGATAAAGACTTATTAAATTTAATGCTAGATAGTTATCGAGCATACAAAAAAAGTATAAAACATATGAATCAAAAGGATTCATTATTTAGCCAATTACTTATTGATGCATACAAATTATATATTAAGGATAAAGTGGTCAAAATTCCAGATGGTGCAAACATTTTAGATTTAGCTGTTAAATTATGTCTTCAAGAAATTTCCTATCGTAAAAATCAGGAGAAACAAGCTGCTAATATTACGTCAAATGTTAATAATCCAATTACAACAGATCCATCGCAAGTTTTCCCAAAGTCAAATACACAAATACCAACGACTTCAACGGTAGCTGTAAGAAATAATTTTATCATTATCATAATTTAAGTAATAATAATTTATTTAATTTTAGACAACAAAACCAATTATTCCTGGTATTACATCACGCCCAAGAGGACGTCCTGTTGGAAGTAAAAATTCTACATCTACAAATTTAAATCAGAATTTGCTTAATAATATAAATGCTGGTCTAGATAACCAAACAATAGCATCTTTAATGGCATTTTATGGAAGTAATACAATTGGAAAAGTAAGAAATTAAAAATATTTAAATTTTTCAAAATTATCATATTTTTAAATATATTTTAGGATAATAGTTACTTCAAATCGCTTCTTGCTGAGTATTATAAAATCTTAAGCAATCCTGCTTTGGCGAGTGCTATGAATCCAATTTTATCAGCATTTAGTGCTACATCTCTAAATCAAGCTCCTGTAAGTCAAACAAAAAATCTTCCATTATCGAAGCCGGAACGTGTTACTACACCACCACCTGCTAAAATACCCCAATTTGATATTAAGAATCTTATTGTATCAGCTGCATCTCAAGTAGGTAAACCCAATATTTCAGCTCAGTCACCTTCAGCAACAATTAGTTTTGGTAGTGGGCAATTAACCATTACTCCTACAACATCTAAGTCTTCAATTTCATCAATAAAGGAAACAAAGCAAATACATACAGCATCAACTTTAACAGCTTCACAAATATTTCATTCATATCCAAAGTCATCATTATCTGTTAGTAAAGTTCCTTCTAGTTCTTCTTTAGCACACAGTAAATATTCTCCTGATATATCTACAACTAATATACAGGGGTTATCTAGCCTTCAAAGTTTGCCAGAACTACCAAAATCTTTGACAATAACTCCAGCGCCTTCCTATTCTGCAGAAAAATCTATGAAATCAGGCCAGCAACAACAGCAATTAATTACTCCACATATTTCTTTACATCCAGAAATTCCTAAAACAATTACTAAAGATAATGATAAATATGTTAGTAAAATGAAAACAGCTAAAAAAGTTAGTCATAACGTTGCTCCGTATTCGAAAGTGCGCTCACCATCTTTAACAAATACTTTAGCATTTCAAAATTCTTTGGCTGCTTTAGCACAACAGATACCATTTGTAGGCAATTCTAATGTAAACAATATTAATCAACAAATGAATCTGTTAAATACATATGCTGAATTTGTTAAAAATGGTACATTACCAATAAATCCATTGCCATTGACTCAATTACCTGAATTTCAAGTACCATCACACAAACGATCTTACACAAAAAAACCAAGAATTGGTAAAAATCAATCTAGATTTCCCCCACCGTTATCTCAATTACCGATTAAAACAGATCCTGGAATTGCAATGCCGTCAATATCAAAAACTTTACCTAAAAGCAGTTCTCCAGCTTTTGTGCCTCCATATAATTTGCCTTTATCGAAATCTCCAATTTTGGCACATTCACCAATATCATCTCCTGGTGGTCTCCATTCAATTCCGTCACTTCCTCGGAATTCTATTACATCACCTTCTATAACACAAAGTAGCCCTCCCAAAACTTTGCAACAAAAATTGGCTGAAAAGCAAAAAGCTAATGCATTAAATGAAAATTCAACAAATAGACCACCATCTGGATCTGGAGGAAAAAGAAAAAATGATGTTATAATTTTAGATTAAGTTTAAATAACATTACGTAATAATCTTAATAAATAAAAAGTTTCATCTTTTATAACTTAACTTTTTTAATTTATTATGCCTGGGACTCATTAGCGCTTAGCGGCACAAAATTTAGTGCTAAATGCTAATGAGTCCATTAGTCTCCACTGACGTTCCACTCCACTGGTATATAAAAAAAACTCTCCATTTTTACTGTGCTAAGTCGTCTCCACACGCCAAGAGCTAGTGAGTCTCAGGCATTATGTATAAAGAAAATAGTGTCCATAAAAGCTTTCTAAAGAAGTGATGTCGAACAATTTATAAAGATTAACCATATATTCGAACTCAAATCATCCGGATGGAGTTCTCCTAAAGAGGGTTCATTTTTAAGGAAAACCCCAAAAAAAATTTTATTCAAAATAAAAAAATTTGATCTAAAATGCGATACAACAAAGCAAAGTCTTGGTTAGTTTTATTGATTTATTTCAAACGTGTAAAAATATTACATAAGCAAAACAAATGTATTTATTAACAAATTTATATACAAACAATTTACACTATCTTAAATATAAAGCAAAATTTACATAAACGGATTTATCGAAAAATAAATATAAATTTGAAAGAAATTTTAATTCTTTTGATATATAAGATAATATTATTATATTATATTGATTATTTTATAAATATTTAGGGTTTGTCTATAAATTCAATTCATATTTGCATGTAGATTTTTAAGATCATCAGTTATTTTTTAGACCATTCAGTTTATCAGCTGGTAACTTAATTTTTAATTGATTTTACGAAAACGTCTTTAACTGTGCTTATTCTAAAATATTATACCTTTATCTATTTATTTTGCTTTGTGACCAACAACAGTGTTTTAAAAGAAATAATTATAGATTTTCAAATTTTCCTTATAATTACTAAACAGAATAGAAATATTCTACAGATATAAAGATTCTATTTAGAATTTTAACAAGATTAATTAAAGGTTTTTTGGTGTTATATACGACTACAAAATCTTTAATACGATATTTTTTACATCAAATTTCATGAAAATTTTAGACTTATTATTTTGTCTAAATTCAAATTAAGAGCTAATCTTAACAAAGAAACCCCATCACAAGTATTTGATTTTTTTTTATCAATGCCAAAGTTATGTATCTTTCTTTTTCTTTTATTTCTTTTATACCATAAATTTTAAAATAAAAATGTTGTTTTTTTCAAAAGAGAACAATTAAGTGAGGTTAATTAAACCACTTGAGAAATTCCTTTCTTATAAGAATAGCAGAAGGAAATGCATAGAACTATAAATTAAGGTCAAAAAGCAATAATTAAATCCTTCAGAATTTTATTAAATTCTTATTTTACTCAAAGCTTTATCAAAGCTCTGAAAAGTTAGATGATTTTTTCTGAAGTAATGTTTCCTTTGCTCATATCAATTATTACGTTTAATTTAAATATAACAAAAAGTG
Source organism: Acrocera orbiculus (assembly GCA_947359355.1). Classification (NCBI taxonomy): domain Eukaryota; kingdom Metazoa; phylum Arthropoda; class Insecta; order Diptera; family Acroceridae; genus Acrocera; species Acrocera orbiculus. The sequence continues at coordinate 20,332,953 of OX375757.1, forward strand.
TACATTTTTTACACAAAAAAGTAGAAAATTCAAATTAAAAAAAATATATCATATTAAGATTTTAAAAAATTACTGAAAACTCTTAAATTATTTAGTAGCGAGGCACTCACAGTTTGAAATTTTCCTACTACTAATTACATATCACATATTAAAAACAAATATGAATTATTTTTCAAAGGTAAATAAAAACAATTAACATAGCGGGTATTTTAAAGTAAGTTATTAGACTTTGTTCTGGTCTATGCTGATATTAAGAAATACTAACAGACAATTACTAATTTTGTTTTGAAAGTTTAATTTTCTTAAAAAATAGCATTCTTTTTTCAATACTGTATTCATAATTGTTTAAAAACTTTTGTAAGTTTTTGAAAATGAACAAATTGTGACTACATTTAATTTTAAAATTATATTTTATCGTGACAATAATTAAATTACAAGATATTCTTTAAAACATGAGGATAATTATTAAAAACTGATTACGCACACAAAACGAGCAACGCAATGAGAAAATAATTGAATATTTTCGGTTTAATTAAGCGTCTCGTTCACCTCCTTAATCCGGAGTTGATAATTTCAGCAAAAATCTGGGCTTAGTATTGCTGCTTTTGCTTTGCTGTAATAAAAGATATATTTTTGTCTTTTTCTTTTTTATTGTTTATTTTGTATACTGGCAAATCAACTCGCCTAGACTGTCCACTAAATAGTGAAAAATTTTCTAATCGTGACATCATTTCTATTCACTTTATTATCCACCTTAAAGTTGAAAATCAAACTAATAGTATTATTTATTTTGATTACTGGCTCACGTGTTACTAATATGAGTTAAACTTGAACAGCAATTATTTTGATTCAAAAAACTTCCCTTTGAGGTTAATCCATTTAAACCAATAGAATCGTTATGTCTTTGTTGTGCTGTGGTATCTTTACTTCGTGCTTGATTAATAAGCTCTGCAGCAACTTCATAAAATAATTTTTCAACATTTTCAGCTTCTTTAGCTGATGTTTCTAAAAAATACATATCATGATGCTTAGCAAATTCTTCTCCTATTTGTGTTGGGATTTCACGATCATCCCTATCAGTTTTGTTACCAACTAAAATTCTTAAAACCCTTGAATTAGCGTATTCTTGAATTTCTCTCAACCAATCAACACAACAATCGAATGTTGGTTGACAACTAACATCATAGACTAGAATAAGAGCATGAGCTGATCGATAATAGCTTTGTGTAATTGAACGAAATCTTTCTTGTCCAGCAGTATCCCATATTTGCAGCTAAAATTATAAATAATAATTTTTATTATTAATAATCATAGAAATATACTTTTATTTTTTCTCCATCAACTTCAACTGTTTTTATCATAAAATCAACCCCGATTGTAGCACCTTGTCCTGGTGGAAAGAGACCTTGTGTAAAGCGTCGTACTAGGCATGTTTTGCCTACGCCAGCATTTCCAACGAGTACTACTTTAAACAGAAACTTGTAGTCTTCCATTGCATGCCTGTAAAAATAGACATTAAACAATAATAATTAGTAAATTTTCAATTAAGATATTTTAATAATTTAGCTGATGACTGATGTAATAAAACTACTTAAAAGGTTACTAACAATAAGTCTGTCAAAAGGCTTGGGGCTTGAAATCCTTAAAACTTTTATGTTACAAACTGAAATCCATGTTAAATTAAGAAGAAAGAATAAAATTAACATTTACATAAATCGTTTGGCTACGATAGTATATTTTTGTCTGAATCTTTTACATTTTCATCACTATTCAAATGTGCAAAATTTTCTAAATTCCCAGCCAGATGTTAGTTATATAGGAAGAAATGAGAACATTTGACTTTATTTTAATGAAGAAAATAATTGAATTCAAAAGAATTAAAATGAATTGCATAATTTTGATTGTTTTCGTTAGGAAAGATGAAAATTTTTCTGCAATTGAACTCCAATTTGACGCGAAAATTTACATTAAGGAAACAAAGTAAAATAATATTTCACTCAAATTGAATAATTATATAATATAACTGATTTGTGACGAATAACTTTGTAATTTTAAGTAAATCATAAAATTCTCATTTGATTTTTTATCAGTTTTAATAGCAAAAAAATGAGTTTTATAAAAAAGAATACAATATGGTATAAAAATTATAGCAGGCACAAATTTAATTTATACTAATACCAACAGCACTCGTAAACAGCCTGAGAATATTGCTTATTGAATATATTGTTATTGTGAATTTGTCATTGACGTTGATAATGCAGTCTAATTTCAAACATTGCCGTTTTCTTTGTCATTTTAATTAAATTTGTTTTAATTGCGTGTGTTACTTATTTTATGTTATTGAAGGTGGATTGAAATCCATCATATTGATGAAACAAGCATACTTTAAAATGTGTTTATAACTAAATAGGAACTATTCACTATAAATTTTTAAATCGTCAAATGTCCCTCTCGTACAAAAAAGTAAACATATTGTAATATACAGTTTTTGTTTTGAAAAATATTGAAATGATAACAAAACGTCTAGAAGATTGTAGTAATTAATGTATTTACATTGAACGAGAGAACCATTTGACGACTTGGAAAAAATAGGTAATAGTACAGTAAATAATTTGTGTCTAAAATAAAAGATCTAAGAAAAAGGACAAGTAGTTTATTATTGAAGAACTGAATTCTACAATAAAGCAATATTTTAATATAATTAAAATCAATATTTAAACTATTCATAAATATCATGGTGAAAATCGAACCTATTAAAAATAATTTATATTTGGAGATAAATAGATTGGAAACATTCATATCATGGCCTTTTGACGACAAAAGTGTTTGCTGTAAGCAAAAGGTTAATTAAAATTAATAATTCTTGAACATACCTTTCTTATATTTATTAAATTATAGATGGCAGAAGCTGGGTTTTATTGGTGTGGTAATGAAAAAGAAAATGATACAGCTGCCTGCTATATATGTGAAAAGGTTTTAGACGGTTGGGAAGCTAATGACGATCCTTGGTATGAGCATGAAAAACATGCACCTCAGTGTCCTTTCATAAACCTAAGGAAATCAGAAAAAGACATGACGGTATTTATAGATATATTTTTAATTGTATAATTATACATATTAAATTTTCTAAGGTTGCGGACTTCTTGACATTATTAGGTGAATATACCAAAAATCATTTGCAAAAAATTTATGCTAGAAAACAGCAGAATTTTGAGAAAATTTGCGAAAAACAGAAGAATAACGTAATTGCTAAATATAAAACTTAAATTAAGTAATTAAAGAACTGCATAAATTTTAAATTATGGTTTTTTATCGAGACTCATCGCATAAACAAATTATAATTAATAATAATTATACTTTTTGTTTTTTTTGTTTTTTATTTGCAGGTTTGAATATTACGATTTCGTTTTTTTTTTGTAAAATCTAAATTATTACTCATAAATATTCGACTTGTATACTCAATACAGTGAAATTTTTCCTTGTGAGTATTTCTTTATTGAATATTTTATATTAGTTTTCAACTATTGGTTGCTTGAGAATATATTCCTTAATAGAAAAAAATGAAAAAAAAATTTAGTGCTCTAATTACTAATACATATATTATTAAATTATCAAAGCTACAATTATCGATAGACTTTTTTTACTCAAATACTTTTACTTAAATTAATCCCAGAATTCACATCATATGAAATTAAATTTCTTCGCTTTACTAATTGTAAGTATAAATACAATACAGATCTAGTAAAACAGATTCAGTCAAATTATGCTGTTTTTATTTTGTGGACTAAGACATGTCATCATAAATGACTCCGGCAAATTTGCTTAAAATAGGAAATCGTTTTTTACCTATGTTGAAAGATCAGATTGTTTTAATGATATAACAAAAAAATTCAGGTTGATATAAATCGTACCAACATCGTTTTGAAAGTAAAATATATTTTTTAAGTATCTACAAATATAGAACAAATTTTAACATTTTTAAAAGCTCTTTGTTATGCTAAAACATAATGAAATAATTTTTCATAACATTTTTGAATGTTAATTTATTAAAAGTTATAAGCCGCTAAGTGAAAGTGATGCCACTAAATACTGCTAAAAAAGAGAACGATTTCATATTGGGTCAAATACGATATACAGGCAAGTGTGAAAAAAAAAATTAATTACAATTTGTGGCAATTTATTGTTCTTAAAACTTTTGCTTTTATATATAGAAAGTTTAGGTAGTTTACTGCTAAACTACAATAACATTATATGCTATAAATTGTTTTGCTCATAAAAATTTATGAATTGAATTTTATAAAAATTAGTAATTATAAAAAGTGATCGTTTTTAAAATATATCATATTCCTATATCAATGATAAATTGAGGAAGAATAAAGCAATCTCATAAGCAAAATTAATTTAAATAAGGCTTATTGAAATAAAAAGTAAAGAATTTAAATTGATTAAATGCATCAAATTTTCTGGCATATTTTCTAATATCCTAAAGAGAATTGTTTTATTAGTAATTATAATACTTAGTCATGTTTTATAAGTGAGATTTATAATTTTAATTTAAGAACAAAAGAACAAAATCAAAAAATTTCATTGTGAATTTAATTATTATTTTTTTTAATTGTTTAGTTTTTCAATAAACTAATAAAATCCAAACGGGAAACCTTAATCAAAAAGTTATTTTCTGGACAAAAATTAAAAATATTGTAATATACAGTTTTTGTTATGAAAAATATTGAAATGGTAACACACTGTCTAGAATATTGTAGTAATTAATTACGAACAAATGTTTAAAAGTTTATTTAAAAACTTTAATGTTTACAGACCTCTGTATTTTAGGTCTTCATAGTTCATTCTCCGGTCAACCTTGTTTTAGGTGTTTTTCTTCAGAAGTTGAACTCTACTTTTTTTTTGTGACATAATTTTATCCTCACTCTAGTTTTTCTTTGAGATTTTTCTTCCTTTAAGAAAGCCGAAAAATTCGAACTGATTTTTTGATTGTTTTCTTATGAAAAGCTTTTTAAGGAATGAAAAAATTACAATAATTAAATCACTTCGAGTTATATTATGAAAATAATATCAATGCTAAGGGAACAATTTTAGTTGAATATTTACCGTTATTCCTGTAAAAAAGTTCAAGATAAGCTCTTAACGTTAAGGAGTTAAATGCAAAAAAAATTTTCTATTACAGCTTGGATTAGTTTACTTTTTTTTTCTTTAAAAGTTTTCAAATTACATGAAACTTATTGAAATTAGAAATATGAGGTAAAAGTTAAAAAATTTAGTGTTTCGTGTATTTTTTTTTAAAAACTGAATTACTATCATTAAAATATTAAATTCGATAGCATGTTAAAGGAATCAGAAAATTTTTTACAGTGAAAAAATCAATAAAATATTTCTTTAAATGAGGTTCTTTTTTTTTATTTTGTGAAAAATATTGATGTAATTTAAAATTTATCGAATGTTAAATTAAAAAAGTGCTTCGAATTACTATTTTACAAGAAAAAAATTAATTTAAATGGAAAAGTCAGGAAAATAATTACGAAAAAAATTATCAAACTGCTATCTCTTGGGACATAGAAATCATAAAAAGGCGGATTTCTTACAAAAATTGATGACGTTTTCAATAAAGATTTCACATTATGAATAATGTATAAAATTTAAAATTCAAAGAATTTAATATCAATAAAAAATTTAAAAAAAATATTTTTTCAAGTAATTGAGACAGGACCAAGTTTAAATATGGAAGAGACCAAATATATTTTAAACATTTTAAAAATGTTTTGAAGTTGAAAATATGGTTTAGTATTTGGAAAACTCCTACCTTCACTGTTTCGGTTGTTGATGTTACTATGTGTTTTTTTTTTTTTAGAAAAAACTAATTATTTATATATTTTTGATGTTTTCGGATGCATCATATAATAAGACTTTAATTTATCATTCTTTTTTCACCCAAAGGCGTTTTTCTCTTAGGTTAAATAATGACAGCAAAAGCTATAGAAAAGTTATCCACTGTAAAAAAGAGAAGAAATTGTTATTATTTAGTTAAGGAAACGTGTGTATTACATAAATCACTTTTTTATTATCTTCTTATCTATTTTTATCTACTATTCATAAATTAAATGTTATGAGCTTTGTTTTCATTCAATTAGAAATGCTGAAAAAAACTCATACAACCTTTGTTTATAATAAGAACTTCTGTTTCAGAAATTTTTTTTACAGATATCGAGCATATACATAATGTTGTATAACATCAATTATAGTCTTTTTCTGTTTATAAATGTTTAAGATACGTTGTGGTTTTTGAATCCATTAAACATACCGTATGTGTATACAACATAAAGAGGTCATCTGTTGTGTCAAAAGTAAATGTAGTAAAAACAGTGGGCTAAAACTTTATTTACCCTCCTTTTTTTTCAAATGGTAATTTGATTACCAGCTGTGTTCACCTTAAGCATTCTTGCATGAACAAGACAAGTTCATGAGTTTTTGTGTAATTTAGTACTCATTTTAGAATCGAGACTTACTTTTTATTTGCAATGAAGTTAATTTTACTTGATGCCGTTTCGCTTGGATGGTATTATGCTCATAATTTAATTCATTTTATTTTATTAAGATGTATTGATGTAATATTATTTATCTATAAGCGATAAACTTTTTGGGATTATTAAAAATTGAAAATTCAAAGATTTTCGAGAACTTTGTAGTTATATTTATTTTGTAAGCTTTTGAGTACTTACATTCTTGTTTCATAAGAGTTATTTAATAATAAGAAAGGAGAAATTGTTTTGTTTATTAGAACATATTATTTATTCTAGTTGTAAAACAATAAATATCATTTTCTGGCTAATAAAGGTTGATAGCAAACATCTAAAGTGAATATCATACTTTATTATAAGAAAAATAAAAATATAGAAGCGATCTTTTATTATAGATCAATGGAAAGGTAATCATTGAAAGTGTAAACTTAAAAAATTGAAAATACAGCCAGTAAGCACAGAGCTGACCAAATCTTATGAAGTAGAACAGTGAGTAGAAGAGCCAAATTGCTCCAATATCCAAAAACAACCTTTAACAATTGAAATCTTAAAACCTCAAAATAGCTAAGTGAATCATAAGAAAGCCATAAACTTTTCTGAGGCATCAAACATTTCAAAACAACTATAAACTAGCCTGAATCACCAAAATCACCATAAATTTACCCAAAAAAATTGAACTGTATAAAATAAAAACTTTCTTATTGCATTGCTTTACATGATCGCATAGATGACAAAAAGGTTAAATTTCTAAAACTATTTTCCTTGAAAAAATAAATAGTTTTAATAAAAAGAATCGTTGGATGGCTTTGAAAGTGTTAAAATAGAATAAAGTCATGAAATACGTTTATGTATATATCATCGGTTATTATAGTTAAAGATTGCACAAAGTTATAAACTTTAGACCCAGGGGGGTACCAATAAATAAAAGGAATTCTCATATCAAAGAAACTTGAATACGGTTACGGCATATGCTAATAATCTTATATGAACGCCAAAATTACGTTTAATGAATTTAATCCTTTTGTTAGTTATTTCTGCATTTGTCATAAGTCATGATTTTAAAAGTTTTTATTTTTTGTAATGTTGAGTAGAGTAGTTCTTTGTCGATGACGATAAAATCCTTATCTTAGAATTACTTTAATTCAAATTCACAAAATTTGATGATTAGAATATGTTCCTTCAATGGGTTCTTTTTTCAAATAAAAACTAGGTAAGAAAAATTAGAAATATTTAATAATACTAAATCTGTGCTGTTCTTCGTTTGAAAAACAAGATTAGTCTTGTGGGATAATGGATGGTAAAAATATTGCTTTTGTTTTGTTTTAGTGATTTAAAATAAAATGACAATTTTTGCTTTGGTCTATAAAGTTAAAAAATCCCACATTCTTTTACTTTATCACAGATGTACCATGCTTTTATAATTAAAATATTAATTTATAATTTTTTTGTAGATTATTAGATATAAAATTGAAATGAAATCAAAATTTTATTATTTTACAAATTTTATAGTGTCTAGTTAGTATCAAAACTTTGAGTATTTTTCTCCGCACCGTTATATACTGCACTAAATTCAACCAGTATAAAAAAACCTCTTATTTGGTCAGTAAAAGGCGTGAGCCTATAAACATTAACACTCTATTACCAAAAACTTTCGAATCCAATTAAATTTGTTTAAAGAAAAAAAAAAAATCTTAACATCAAAGCTTAAGTGCATCCAAGATTTAACATTTATACAAATAAGCGTATGACCCTTGCTTGAAGTTGTTAGTTTTTGCTTTATTTGGAACCTTATAGATTCCAGTACTATTACAAATATCAACTTTAGTCATACAAAAGGTCATCAAATGTAATTTCTTTTTTCGTGTAATGACCCGAAGGAGACAAAAATATCAAATGAAATAACAACTAAATCAATTAATTTAAAAGACATTCAACAATTTTTATATGCATGCGTACACAAATACATTGAAGATTTTAACTTTATATTCTTGTTGCTGAAGGTATATCAATTTGTGGTCCATAATTATATAAGACCACAACTTGATGGCAAATGGATTTAATATATAAGATGACGGTATTTGGTAACTTTCCATAATCAGTTGTCTTTTTTTGCGCTCAAACCTAAATTTGATACCATATGGTACGGTTTTAAATCTTATTAAAAATTTTTAGAGTTTTGTTGGGATGTAATTAATATTTCTTGGTATAAGTATAAAATATTATAATATGCGGGGGGGGGGGGGGGGGGGGGGGGGGGGGGTTTTAAGAGATTTCATGAATACATATTGTTTTGTTTTCCTGATTATTTATATTTATTGCACTCATGTTTAGTTTCTCACTATACCATAGCATGTAATAATTTAGAAAATTAATTATAATTTAAATACAGGATAAAAGATTTTATAACATCCAATGCCTAAACCTTAGAGAATTTTATATTTAATATCTTATATCTTTTACTGAAATAACTCAAACACGCTTCTAAATATCCTCTTATATTTTTGTATGTTTTGTATCTTTGACGGTTTTTGTGGTTTAAATTTGCAGAAAACAAACCACAATTATTTATACTAAAAATAAAAATAATATTTTTAAAATTTCCAATATAACGCCAATTCAATGAATTGAATTCAGTATTAAAATTTGCGGCAGACCCAAAATAAAAAAATATGTATTTTCTTACTTAAAGTTCTATATCCTTTTTTTCGATCATAACGATGTTAGACTTAAAACTTTGGTAAAAAATTTACCTCATAACTGAATAATACTCAAAAGCGTTAAAAAATAATTTTACCATAGGACAACAACAACAATATATGTACTTTTAAAATAAGATCAAAAAACATTTCTTCAACTTTGATCGTATGTAGCTAACTGTCTTTCGTTTATTAACATAAATATTAAATTATTGATGACGACAAAAATAAAGCTTCTGTAAAAGTAATAAATTTTAAAAAATGAAATATTTAGTTTTTTGGGATATGGTAGGATAATATAAGGCAAATGTAAAAAGCATATTTTTTTAACAAAAACTTGAAAGCGCTTCTTGGGCTATCATTTTCGATTGTAGCCAATAAAAACTAGTCTTATAGGCGTTTCACACCAAGCACAACGGAGTTAATATAATAACATAATATATAAGTTGGTATATATAAGTTGGTTATAACAGTTTCGTATGAAAAATTTGTATTACAACAAAGAGTATTAACACTGAAATCTAACCGTGTTAACAGAGTTAAACATAGAAATGAAGTACTAGTTTCATTCATTTTCGATGTAAATTTTCTCATTTCCATTATAATAATTACTTACTTCCTTTTACTTAAAAATCACTAAAAATACACAAGTTCACGTTTGAAATAATGACATTTGACATTAACCAAGTTACGTTCGGTGTGAAGAAAATTTTTTTATATGTAGATTAACCGAGTTACATTAACTCGGTTGTGCTCGGTGTGAAACGCCTATTAGAAATATTTATTCTTTGAGGTAAATTTTTCGTCTAAGTTATTGTTATATAAACTATACTTAAATAAATATACATAAACTAAGCTTAAGCTAAACGTTTAATAAAAGTGTAAATTCGTTTTTTTTAATATTTTTTGTAATTCCTTAAAACAGCTGACAAGCTTGTAAGAGTAAGACCTTATTAGATGCGACTTTTTAAATTTAAGATTTAAATTTAAATTTAAAGATAACTCATAAGATAAGGTAAGATTGCATTCAAATATATTATCGTAGCTTGAGTTCTGAGCTATTGGATACATAGGAAGCGATGAAAGTTGATAGAGAAATATTGTCAACAAACCTACACTGAAAAAATAAAGTTTGGTTTTCAAGTAAACGCATTTATTTGATTCTTCATGCACTGAAATCAAGAAAATAGATCTTGAGTCAATGATTAAAATACTCAATTAGAGTAAATTATATATTCAGCAATCAAATATTGCAAATTTACTTACCATTCTCATTTAATTTTTTCAGTGTAATGCTGGAGTCATAATAGTATTGTACTTTACGAATTTAATAACACAACTATATATTTTTTCTTATATTCACATAATCGCTGAAGCACTTCACATAATAGCAGAAATCAGCTTCAAAATTTTAAGCTTTTGCGAATTTTATATTTTATTTTTAAAATAATCATGTAAATAAATATTTACAAATCTTGAACAAATTTTTTAACCAATGAGACCAAATGTTCTTTGTTACATGAAAAATTTGAATTCCTTAAATGCGTTACATAAATTTATTTATAAATCATTTTGGGATCATTGATAAACGCTTCCGCTGAGAGATAAATCATTTAAATTATACCTGTTTGTTTTTCATACTCCTTTCATCAAAGTAATCAATTTTTATAATACTTTTAATTAGTTTTGAACCCTTCTTAACGCTTTTTTCACGCTTTTAAGTTATGAAATGCCCCATATTCAATATTTGTCCATCTTTGTCCGTCTTTGTCTGGCTTTGTATCGGGGGTACAAAAATTGTGGACCATCCGTTTTCGCATGATTGCAATAAAAACTATTTCATTGCATTCCTTTTATCAAACTAATCTGTTTTTATAATACTTTTAATTACCTGTCACATTTTCATTCCTCATATGAGATAAAACTTCCATTCGGCCAGCTGATCATCAAATACCAAAAAATGTTTTCTTTATATTGAGAAACCACCGAAATCGCGGTCATTCTTCTAGTCCTAATTTTGAATCTTTTTCCCTCGCTTAATACGTCTTGGGCCTAAATGCTATCAGATTTTAGTGGTTAGCGGCTTAATGTAAATTAGCACATTCAATGTAACACAAATTTCTTTGAATATTGTTTAACAATATTTGTATTCTTTTTTATTGTTAATTTTTCTTATAATACAAGACTTCGCACCGATAACAATAATAAACCATTATAAAAAAATATGTGCATGGATAAATATATCTTCACTAACTACTTAATTTTTTTTAAAAAAAATATTGATGGAACTGTTTATATCGAATATAGACCTCACATCAAGTAAATTTTTAAATAGTATTTCAAATTAATATATTTTTAATATGTGAAATTATAATTGTTGCTAATTAATTGCACACGATTCATTTTTATAGTAGATTAAATGTATTCATTCACCTCAAATGATACCAAATGAAACGTGAAATTTCACATTTAAATTATATTTAGTAGAAGAATCTCATTTCAACTAATTGCACATTGTTGTTTCAACGCAATAAGAAAAAAAATATTATTTTTGTACCATAAACGGAAAACATATACCAGTAAAAAATATCTTATTTCCATAATGTAATGAAAAACAAATAACTAATAAATTAGATTTAATTTTTGTTTTTAACAAGTACAAAAACAAAACGGACAATTGCGACATTGCAATGCAATGCGAAATCACACAATTTGAAAGGTACTCTATTAGCATCTTAGGATGATTTTACTTCATTTCACTTTTTTATCTGTTTCTTTGTTTGTTACAAATAGAAATCAAATGATCTACGAGGTTAAATGAGTCATCTAATTACTATTACTTAATTTTATGTTGAGTAATTATTTCGCAGAAACTTTTATTCATGGTTTATTATTTACTTCACGGTTTTCTTTTGTTATTGGAATGGTATTTAGTAAAACGCTACAATATTACTATTAAAAAGTTATCAGTCAATCTGAAGGTGCTTGAGTATTTTGATTAGAGCCATATTTTAACTTAAAAGAGTTTTTTTTTGTATGATGAAGACTTTTCAAAAGATGATCTTCTTCGGTTTATTTTTCAAAATAAAACATTTCATTCACTTTGCTGACCATTGAATATTTTAAAATTTGAAATACTTAAGATATTTTGACTTCTAGAATATTGTGCACGAAATAATGCTACAATTGTTCTTTTCAATATCAGTTTGAAAAGTAAATTAAAAAATTTTGGGAAGCTATTTGGTAACAAAATTTCAATATTATTAACCTGCCGTAAAATATGTTTATGAGTATAAGAGTATAAAGTCAATTTTTAATCTATATAAAGCCAGCCCCTGAGAAAGTATATTTTGAACGTGTGCAGGCTTAACTGAACCAATGTTCAACAACCTACTCTTTTATATTATATAATATGTTGATATAGTTACTTATGGCAGATCATGCGGTTTGATACGCTCAAGCCTCCAAAAATCCAAAAGTTGGATAGCTTCCACGTTCGTGTGGTGGAGTTAACGTTTTTCATGTCCAACCGCACATTCCTGAATAACTTCGTTTACCCACTTGATGCCTAGGTCATTATGTATCTCTTGGTTGGTTGTGTACCTGTATGCGTTCGTAATCATGCGCAGAAATTTGTTTTGGCTTCGTTGGATGATATCCCTATTGGATCTTTTTGTACAACCCCATAGTTGAATTCCGTACATCTAAATCGGTTTGATGATATATAGGTAGATCATTTTTTTACAGAGTAGACTAAGATCGGAATGATATCCTACTAGTCAGTACTTTTGGCGTTGCTTAAGTTTGATTTGCTCAGCTTTCTGCCTGACATGATGTTTCCAGTTTAATTTACTATCCAGGTACATACCTTCATTAGTTAGCTGTTTCTGTTTGTAAGATTGGTCTTTCGTCCATATATGTATATTTTACTATTTTGGTCTATTCATCGCAGGGCAAATATAAAATAGGTCGATTTTGTTTCGTTTAACTTAATTTTCCCATTCTTAGTCCACTGGTTTACCTTATCTAATGATTGTTTCAGTCTTTCAACGGCTACACTTTGTGTATCAGCTGTTGTCATTATTCCTGTATCATCAGCAAAAGTCCCTATGATCGTTTCTTTAGTTGTAGGTATACCTGCTGTATACATAAGATATAAGAAAGGGCCTAAAACACTTCCCTGTGGTATGCCCGCTTGAATAGGATAAAACTTTGAGTACGCATCTTAATGCATTACTCTAAACTTTCGATTTAATAAGTAAAATTCAAGTAATTCACAGTAATTTAACTAACAAATGAGTCAGAGTAAGTAGCCCAATCTACTCAAAGCTTGTTTTGAAACTAATTGTAAGATACCAATAAGACATTAGAAAAATCATAAAATCAAGTACGGTTGCTAATTTTTTAATTAATTTAATTTTTAATTTTTTAATTAATTTTTTCTGATTTAAAATGATAAAAAATTAGAATACTCAATACTCCATAACAGAAAATATTTTCTATTGAAAAATTATGCATAGATATAAGATATTTATATTGTTTGCAATTTTTTCTAACTCCATTGTGAATGAGTTCAGCACAAAAACCTCATGTTAAGTTCTATTTATTTTTCATAATATCTCAGTTAAAATGATGTAGAAAAATCGTCAAAAATGTTAATTTTTGAGATATTTATTTGTCTATTAAATGCAGTGATTTTAGTGGCCAATACATGTAAAGTTTCTCGAATCGAAATTTCTTAACCTGACTTGATCCCGCTCAAACTAAAACCTGCGAATTTTCATATACTTTGAACAGAGCAAATGCAAACTCACCTACGTTTGGTAAAATTTGATCGCGTGTGGTAAAATTTCTTCATGTAAAAAGCAAAGTGAACGTTCGTTTATTTTATATCACAAGAATGTTTAAAAAAATCAAGTGTTGTTTTAGATATTTAATTAGTCGAAACTAAAAACATATAATTTAATAATAAAAGATAAATGGTTATTAGAAAAATAAAAACTTTTAAAGGGGAATTTTAATTAAATCTGACGAAAACTTTAACGAGGAAATTTCAATAGCTACAAGGAATTTATGAAATGGTTTATTTTTAGCGCTATCGAAAGAAATATTAATTAAAAAAATTATAATTATAATTTAAAAGTCTTAAAAGGAGAAAATAAAATTTAATTTTAAATAAAACAATATTTGAAAAATACTGTATTAAACCAGCTGAATATGTTTAAAATTAAAATCATTTTTTATTTACATAAAAATTGAACACTTTCATTTTGAATCAAAAAATTTCATATTCTGTAGTTGATTTATTAAAACTTTTGTAAAAACACAGTTTTTACTGAAGCTTCCTTAACTTGTTTTTTATATATTTGCAATCTTAGGGGAAAGTTATTTCATTTAATAAATATCCTTATAAAAGGATGTTGACTTAACAAAAACTATGGCTGCTAAAATTGAACAAACAATTTTATTATTAAATTGCGTTCTACAATTCAAATGCTTTTATAAAACGGCACTCCCTCAATTGTATCTATATCCATCGAATATAGTAATGCGGTCAAGGGAAAATATTGATCCAATTTTGAAGGACTTAGATTATGAAGAAAAATTTTTGGCTTTAAGTGTGCATAAGTAGGAAAATTATTTAAATAGAGCTAAATTTTTTTTAAAAAATTCTTTCGTTCTTTTAAAATCAAATGTCTAGACACCAAAGTTTTTTAAAGTTAAGTATTTATATAAATAATAGAATAAAATTGAAATAATTGTTTTTTAATTAAAATAAAAAGATAAGTGAAGAAAAATAGGAGAGGGCTAGAGAATGAATAGAGTTCTAGGCTAATTTGCAAACGTTCATAATTTACACTGAATAATGAAGGGCTGAGTTTTAATATCTAACCAAATAGAAGCAAATCGGTTTGAGCAAAAAATGTTAAATAAAACTCTTTAATTGGAAAAATTATTAATATTAATAAACAATTACAAATTTATTTGAAGAAATAACTATTATCTGCGTGCAGCACGATTGAGCGATTACTAAGCTTTCAGGCAACTGAGATCTTAAATGCAGGGTTTAGTTTGTTCTCAATTAATTTCGTATATATGCTCTACTTCAAAAAAAAAGAGCTATTTTTCAATTATAACATCCACTTACTTGGGAATTTTGTTAACAAATGTTTGCAAAAGTCGCATTCATAGCGTCAGGGCTTGCACTTTTTAAAAATCGATTTTTTTTTCGTCGTCTTTTCGTCTCCAAAAATTATTGAGTAGTTAGTCTCTTCTCCTTTACTCATTCATTAATTTTTAAAATTTCTAAACGTGTATTTCTCAAAAGTAATTTTTCGAAGTCGGTGATCACTTCCATCTAAAACCTACATCTTGCCACTTATAAAATTGTGAAATTTTTCTTCAAAAATAGCAGTTTTCATTTTAAATAAGCACGAAAACTTTTTAAATGAAAAAAACAAATCAGAAAACGTTGGGGGGAGGTATCGATAATACTTTGACTAACTTTTCAGCGTTCTTGATTTCAGGTAATTTCCAGCTGAGATACAGTGATCACCGAAAATCATCCGTTTCCAAAGACGTTCTTGGAAAAGATTAGTCACCAACTTGTTTGTAGATATTTTCTAGTAAAAAAATTACAAAATGTTGCCTAATAATGTGAAAAAGGTTTGAATAAAGATGCTTAATCCATAATCATAAAAAAAATTCACGAAAAAAGTGTTTTTTTACATTAAAACCCTTACCCCTTCCTTATTATGAATAACGTTTTAAGTTTCTATCCCTAGGATGACTTCAAATTAATAGGAATAACTTTATAAAATGCAATTCTTTTTAAAAGAAGACAATAAATAATCCTATCGATTAATATCCTAGCAATTGAATTTCTTAATTTGATAAGTTTCAATAGACTGATTGCAAACATCAAAACTAAATTTGGTTTTTAACTCATATTAGCTCTCTTATGACTAAATCTAACCAAAATGACACTGTGCTCAAAAAATAAAGAGTTATTTTAATTTCTTAATCTGATATTAATGAAAAGCAATATTAGGAAAGTCATGTAGGTGTTTAATAATTAAGCTACTAACACATCAACTGAGGCGAGAGTGAACAAAAATACAAAATCGTGATACTCAAAATAGGTCAAAAAAATGTGTATTCAAAGAATCTGCACGCACTGAATGAAACTGCTATAAAAAAGACAGATAATACTTATATAATAAAAGATCAATACCATAACGAATTTTTTAAAAATCGTTGTGATCTTCAGAGCTTAAGCTTTAAGCACTTAATGTGTTTTTGATCGTTTTCTCATTGTATAAATTGTTTTTATATTTTTATATTTAAGAAGAAAGTGACTCCACAATGATAGACAAAATGTAATAAGAAATTTTTAATATTTTATTTTAAAATTATTATTAAAAAAAGTTATAAATAAATGTGATAATTTAATGTTAATTACTATTCTACCCTATAAGGAGATTAGGAGCAATAAAGGCAATTCTATATAGTATAATATCTAAATACTCATTTTTCCAATTTACTTGTTCAACCAAAGTAAACGACGTAAAATAATTCGAGTGATTTTGTGCTAAATAAAATTACTATAAATAAAGTTAAGTATTTAAGGGTCAACTCAACCAAAAAAAGTTGAAAAGTGGATAGAAACAATCTATTTTAATACCATAAATTAAAAGTCTATTCATGTCCTGGTAAATTCATGCCTAGTGCTTTTAGGGATACCAAAGGAGTTCTGGTTATCTTAAAAATGCTAAAACAATAATAAGGAAATATTATTCAAGACATCTGGTTGAAAAATTACTGAGTTTTGTTACTAAGACAAAGTTTCTACCTTAAGAGGAAAATTAGGAGATTTGAAGTACGGAGGAAATGTTGAAGTATCTAACCTGCCTGAGGTTTTCCACCTTCTGCTCATAAATTTTATGTGATCTCTAAGCAGGCTCTTTTTGCATAAAATATTTTGTTTATCAATTTAAAAAAAGACAAAGAAAGGTTATTTCTGGTCGTAGTCTTTGAATTCTTTAAATTTATCACTTGTTTCTTAACATTTTATCTTATTGTTAGATAAGTGATCCGCACTTAACGTACGCAAATATATATTTAATTTATATAAAAAAAAAAGAAAATTACAGATGAGATGCCTTGCCTTAAATTTAATATTTTACGAAAGTCTTAATCTTTTAGGTTTCAATTTAAAGAAAATTGTCAATGATATTTTCCAATTTGATGATGCTTGAAGCATAATTTTAATAATTTTAGATCAAGTTTTGATTGTATTTTTAAGACAAAATTTTAAATCTTATTTATTCCTTGTGTCATTACATATTGAAAATTAAGTTATTAGACAAATAAAAAGCTCTGCAAAAAAATATTATTTAATTAATGACTTTTAAAATTTAAAGTACAGCAAATAAGCCCTGGGTGAAAAAACGTTTTTCTATTTCAGAATCTGTGGCATGACGGAAAAAAATAAATGGCGAAGTATAAAGAAAACTAACTTTAATAGTACGTATACTAATTGGGAATGTAGTGATTGGCATTAAATTTAAAACTCTTTTTATGTTAGTTGAAGGTAAAATTGATGGTTCCCAACGCGTAACTTTTTTCTCACCAACCTTAAAACTTACCTGGAAAGAAAAAAACTTCGAGCAATTAAAGAAATAAAAAAAATGTAAAGGCCAAAATGTGCTTCAAAATTTTAATGAATTTTTTTAAGTAAGAAAAGGCTCTAATAAAAAGCCGACTCTGGTTTAACTTTTGATTTTAATTTGTTGTTAATGTAAAATTGCTTTCACTGTAGTTAAGGTTTTTTTTTTAATTTTCTTTAACTAAATAGGTTTTTTACATGTTTTTTTTTTGAATTACAAGTATCAAGGTTAAATTATGTTTAATTTTTTGACTTTGTTATATTAAAAAAAGTAGTTTCTTAGTATTTTGTAGGTATTTAATATAAAATAAGAAATATAGCAAAGTATGAAGCTATTACATTAGTTATTCGATTATTACGCTACAGGACTCACGTCAAAATCAGGTATAGGTTATTGGAAAGAAAATTAACTCTCTCAATCAATAAGATAATATTAATTTAAATTTGTAGGGAAAATAGGGTTAAATCATAGACAAATGATTCCAAATTTTAAATCAAAATGAATTAAACTTCTTCATTTATTTAAAAATATTGCTGGGACATTTTTGTTTCCTTCTTTGCAACCCATTACAAAACAATTTCTTTAAAAAAAAAATCCAACCACATCTACTGCAATGACGGTAAAATGCAAGTTTAATACGACGCGCGACGTCATACAACAATCATGATTTAGTATTGGTTGTCATGCGGTACAGAATCCTTTAAATAACTCAACAAGAAACTCTTAACTCCGGGATTGGATTCAATTTCAGCCAGTAAAGTCTCATGGTCCAATGCTATGGGTTTTCTAGAATAAGGAGAATCTTCCAAATTAAAATTGCTTGATTTAAATATTTTATACCAACGTTGTCATGTACGAAATGGTAGTTTATTGGGATAAATAGAGCAAATGCCACTTATTGCAAGGATTGCAATATATTTTTTTATAAAATGCATAAAGCATTAGACTATGGGTATTTTGTTTTCCACAAAAATCATCCCCAATTTTAAATATATGTATATGGATGTAAATTCAAAAAATCAAAACTTAAAGAATTGACACTTGAACCGAAACAAACACGCATTTATCTAAGAGAACAGATGCAACTGAACTGAAGTGTGTCTTATGTCCTTATGTGCCAAATATTAATAAAATGATATCATTAATACTTTTTGTGCTTCCTAGAATGAATGACTAGGTTACATGTAGTTAATTCAAAAAGTGTCTTTAGTCTGACCACGATTTCCATACTCAAAGGAGATATGTACCATGTCTTTTAAGGCATTATTCCATCTTAATCAAAAATCAGGTGAATAAATCTTTATTTGGTATTTTAATTCTTCTTAAATGATTTTTCTATTGTACAGTGGTAATTGGGTAAAGATCATGCTTTGCAATTATCCAAGTCAGAATTTTTTGAGATTTTCAGGCGAAGTTTTTTACCATGTAAAACCTTTTAATCTTAAAACCAGAAAATTTTCATCAAAATAATTCAATTGGCTAGTAATGTGCTTAATTTGGATATTTATTAATCTTAATTTTTCTATTTCCACAAATCTAAAAGGCTGCCAGGTGGTTGAACTTCGATGCTTACTTTATGTTACTAACTTTTTCTTTTTAGTTTAATTTTTATATAGTGTATGAAATCTTCTTAAATTTCAATTAAATATTACCAAATTAATGTAGTGTTTATTTTAAAATTTTATCAAAATTTTTGTGATAGGAAGATAGGACCTGTCTATTGGCAAGTATTTTTGATGACTATATAAGGGTTATTTACTGCTTCCTTATGCTGTTGTTTTCTAATTTGCTACGAGTGTAATATTTTCAACGAAGAAAAATCATTAATTTATTACTCATCACATTAATTTGAAGAGATCAAGCATCCTTGTACTGAAGCATGTATAAAACTTGTAAATTTGTACCGCCTTTAGCCAAATTGTTTTTGCTGAGCTCACAATGATTTAACAATATCCATTTAAGGTTTTTGTAATTTTTTAATTGTAAAAGACGTTCATTTCCCTTTTCCAAACGTTCATAAGCCCTTTTAGGTTAAGGAGTGTTATATAAAGCCTTGAAATTGTTATTGATTTAATGAAAAGTGAAAGGGTTACCGCCCATATTTGAATCTCATATCATGTAAAACAACAAGAATATAATTCTACCGTTTCTGGGGTCTCGTGTCAAACTTTTATGAGTAATGATATACAGTTAAAAATCTCTAGCTGTTTATTAACTAAAAAATCATTGGGCATAACTTTTGCTGGTTTTATATTTTATTAATGAATGATGAACCTTGGAGGTATCATCTAACAGTGCTTCTATCTATTGTAATTAAATGAGTTCAAGTTGCTTTGTACATAATTGTTTTCTCTATGAAAATTTTAGGGCTTTATTCAACAAATTAGTCTGTACTTTATATCATTTAAAATATTTTTGTAGTTCATGCAACCTTTTTGTTTTTCTTTAGAAAATATGGTGAGAACTTGGAAAATTGACCTCATTTGTGTAAGGAATGAATGTACTTAAAAGTTTTTGATTATCGTATAGTTTAAAACTGAGAAGCGGAAGTGCTATAAGCAATTAGACAGGTCCAAATTTTGCTTTTATAATAAATGGGATTTCACACAATAAATTGTAGATTGAAAATGCTTGGCCATTAAATTAGAAATCATCATTGTAAGCCGATTATCTTCAGTATATGTTAATGTTTTTACATGTAATTTACATAAAGATTAAGATTTGTGAGGAGTTTCATTGAATAACTTAAGAAAACAGTGGATTTAAAAATATTAATACATAATTTCAAGATTTTTTTAATTCGCAACCAAGTTGCATAAGAAGAAAGAAAAAAATTATAAACCTTATACAAGGAAATTTTTTTTGAATATAGAGGAAGCTTAAGTTTATTTTCGATTTTGATTAGGGCTCGTAATAAAAAATTAGTCAAATGATAATCTGAAAAACATATGAGTCACTTCAGGCATTTATGTCATATTTTAAAAATTTAAAAACCAAATTATTGAATAGTGAATTCCCAAATCAAGATATGCAAACAATGCTTATATAAAATATGGTGAAGGATGAGAGTGTATTCAATGGAGAAACAATAAGCTAGTATTCAAGAAGGAGTCAGGACAACAAATATCTCCCAAGAGAAAAACATTTTGACTAAAACTTTTTAAATGAAAAATCCATTTTAACCTTTAAAGCTTCTGCTATATTCTTCACTGGGTTTAGCAATAAGTAATCATTTTGCATGCATTTACCACACTTGGATTTACGTGATATTTTTTTTTATACATACTTTTGCATGGATTAAAGAAAATGAATCACAAAAATATTTACTAGTGTAAATGAATATTTTTATTGTGTGGTTCAATTAGTTAATCGCCTGACTGAAAATTTTTAAACACTTAACAAGAATTTTTAATTTTTTCAAAATAACATAGTTAAATATATCCTGGTTAGATTTAAAATATTGTAATTTTGTCATGATATTCATGTCATTATTTTTAGTTAAAAATTGAGAAGTTTGGTTGTTCATATTAAAATATCTCATGGTATTTTTCAGGAGGTTATTTTCCATGGTTATATAGGCTAAATATAAATTCACCTGATTTGGCCCTCTGTGATTTTTTCCTGTTCATTCGAATCAAAAAACTACTGAGAGGAATCAGTTTTAGCAGCTGAGAGGAAATAATGGAAAAATCGAAGATAGCCCTAAACGGGACTATTCAGTATAATTTCCAAGTCTTGAAATGGCTCTCTCGTCCACTGTAAAGTATATGGAAATAACAATTTGTGAGCAACTTTTTAAACGTTTTTAAACTTTTATCTTTTGACGACTTGATAAAAGTAGTGAATAGTCCCCTTAATATAAATAGTTGAGAATGGAGTTTCAAAAATAATTTGAGGACTAAATCAAGCGTTGGCATAATTGTGTTGCAGTCGATGGGGAATACTTTGAAGGAGAAAATATCGATTTGTAATAATAAAATGATATTGTTTATTTTTTAAATAAATTTCGGGAACATTTTGATTAAGGTAGAATGTGTCTGGGTATTTATTTTAAGGAGATTTTATGACTTAATACCTACTCTGAACCTGAAATTAACTATAAACTACTCTGAGTCTATAGTTATCTTCAATACTGTATAGAAGAAACTTTTGTTATTTGATTAGTGATAGTTTTGATTTTTACTTACTTATTTTACAAATAAATTTTTTTATAAAATTACTCGTCATACCTTGAAAAATAAATACTTCTATCTAGCAAGTGCTTCCTATATACCTTAATAAGATAGGACAATAGAAAAATAGGATTTACAAAACAACTTTTTTTTGGCATATAGTTTGCGAATTTCAGCATCGTAAATTCAGATTTTCATAACCTTTATAGTAATAGCCCACAATTTACGCAATTTTCAATTTCACGGTAAGTAAGATAAAAGCTTGAAAATTTACGATTTTGAGCTTTAAATTTTTTTAATAAAAAATTTATTAATTTAATTGGTTATAAAATGCGAACGCCCCAATAACTTGCATATTTCCAACTTTCAACTTTTTTTTTTATAAAGCCTTATTAGCTCTTGGACTCTAAGTAAGTGTTTCTGCCTCTAACACTATACATATATCACTGCGTCTATTGTTTGTTTGCTAAGTATTTTTATTGCCTTTAACCAGCAACCTAATAAAATTTATGTCTAGTTCGACTATGATATAAAATGAACTTATATTTTATTTAGTATGTATTTGTCTCATCTCCCTTGGAATATTTTATCGGATTAAAAATACAATATGATGATTGGTTTGATAGCGTAGTCTGTAAAATAAAATAAAATCAGTAAAACATAATTGGATAGCAAAAATGTTGCTGTTTGTTTGGAACGTCTGAATATTAATAACTTCTATTTATAATTTTCTCAGTTTTTCAATAAATAAACCTGATGAGGACAATAGTTAGAGTTCATGGAGCTTTAATTTACAGATCTCAAGATCATTTAAGTATGATGATAAATTTGTTAATCATCAAGGTAACTCAATTAATGACTTTAACTATAAATTTGACCAATATATCTGATGTAGGAGAACAAGTTTTTCTGATATCGCGAAATATTACTAAACAACAATATTTCTGGTCTGTCATTCATGATTACATCACCTTTGACCTTGGCCAACGTATCTGCATATTCTTCTTATTGCTTAACGTTCTCTTTGTAATGATTAAAAGTAAATCTTTTGTTGTAGTTATTATTTTGTGTAATATGGTAAGCAATGTCCTAAAACTGAGTGCACTCATCTGTAAAAATTTATTTCCAAACATGTTTAGCCGTGACTTGATAAGCATTTAAAGTAAATCTTGAAAGCGAAAGTGATTCAGATATTATTTCGGTGTTTTTTCATGTTTAAGGGAAAGTCTTTTTTTTTTGTTGTTTATTTCATTTCATTTGGTATTAAAATGGTATTGAAAGTCAATAAATACGACTGT
The DNA here is from genome assembly GCA_947359355.1 of Acrocera orbiculus. Classification (NCBI taxonomy): domain Eukaryota; kingdom Metazoa; phylum Arthropoda; class Insecta; order Diptera; family Acroceridae; genus Acrocera; species Acrocera orbiculus. Next base: position 20,356,321 of record OX375757.1, read on the forward strand.
TTCCTTAATTATTTATGAATTTATAAATAAAATTTTTAAATAACTTCAAAAGTATATTTGCTCTTATTTTAAAGTTAAATTAAAATTACGTAAAATTTTAAATAAATATTGTCCACTATAAAGCGATTGATGAGAATGTTTTAAAAATAAGCTTTTAAAATATTATCAATATGCATTTTTAAAATATTTATATTAAATAACCTGAAAAAATATTTTATTCGAGAAAGTTTTATTAGTTTTATACATGTGAATAAAACAATAAATATTTAAAAATGCAGCAAACTTATTTTACTATTAGAGAACTTAATAATTCTAAGCAGATATTTTAACCTCACTAATATTTATGCATATTTTTTATATATATAATTAATAAAATTGAAATAATCAAATTAAAAGAAAAATTTTTTAGACCGTTACATTTCAACCTGGTCTTTGAGTGCACCAAATATATAAATTTTAAATAATGGAAAATTTTATGACATAATCAGGGTATTCACATTGAGTCCGGTAACATTTAATTTCATGGTAAAAGTGAAAGGTAAGACGGAGTTTTGCAAATTTCGAAAAAGCTTTTACCCCTTCCTGAGGCAGAAATATTTCTGCCTCATGCTTGGTATCTTACTAATGCACATTTACATATACATGTTATATGTAATACTTTACCAACACATATTCACATATTTTAGTGGAGTGAGAATTGTAAGGGAACATTTCCGATTTGATACCGGCCTCAATGCGAATCCCACACGTTATCAGGGTATTCACACTGAGTCCGGTAACATTTAATTTCAAGGTAAGCGGAGGTGAAAGGTAAGATGGAGTTTCGCAAATTTCGAAAATGCTTTTACCCCTTCCTGAGGCAGAAATATTTCTGCCTCATGCTTGGTATCTTACTAATACACATTTATATACACATGTTTTCTGTAATATTTTCCAACACATATTCACATATTTTAGTGGACTGAGAATTGTAGGGGAACATTTCCGAAATGTTACAAGCCTCAATGTGAATACCCCCAATCACTATCAAATAATTTTCGCCAGAGAGAGTTCGAAAAATTACTCGAAATTTCTCCTCCATGTTGTAATGAGTTATCTAGTTCTTTTGCAAAAGACTAGAAAAGAAAACTAGATTTAGATTTGTAAATTTGCGAACAATAGTAGAAAGTTCCCATACAAAATATTAAAATTTCAGAGGCTGCTAAAAGTAAAGGACAAAGTCCCGGATATTTTCTGAACAAATCTGAAAACCTTCTGAGATTTTCATGTAAATTTGAAACGTCTATATTGACAATGTTATAGGCATTAACCACCGTTTGTAACAGGCTTAATTGTCGCTTACACTTTATTCCTTGAATAAGTTTTAAACACAACTCAAATAACTTCATGTGTTAATGTTTATGTTCATGTTATTCTATTTGAAACCTTCTTTATATTGATCTTGAATTTGCTCTCCTGAGCAAAAATAAAAATTTTAAAATGATTAATAAATAAAAAATCTAATTTTTCTTTTGGATACTGTTACGTTATGAGTATTTGAAATGGATTTGAAAAATTTTGCTGGCATAGAGATTTATCCAGAATGGACTTCAGCTCAGTCTAAACATCCATTAAACTTATGTAAGCTTATAATCCGTCTATCATAAGCAGTCATATTCTTAAGTCGTGGTTAATAATGCAAACAAAATTATATTCATTACTCCTTTCACAATTGTGTCATTACAAAACTTAATTATATCTGAAAGTAAAGTAACCAGATAATTAAAGGGTATTATTTTATGATTGCTTTCCTTGTTAGAAAAATATCTTTCTGTTAAAGGAGCATAATAAAAAGATTTAATCAAAAACCAGTGTCATATATTGTCAGCTAAAAAGTTTCTCAACTTTAGATTTCAATTGTGGAAATTAAATTAATCCTAAAAAATTTGAATTGAGTAACCAAAAATATAGTTAAAATATTTAGGTGGCAAATAATAAATCATTTTATGTCATAATATATTTTAATTAACGGTAAAGATAAATCTAAAGAGAAGCTAAACAAGCAAAGCCTTAATAATAATAATAAAAAACAATCCCTACATTGATTACAGTAACAAAAAATGAAAAGAATGGCAACAACAAAATGAAAGTAGAACCACAAAGGCTGTTCGTTAGATACCACTCATTCTGCCAGCGAGCACGGGGCTAGCTGTTGCTTTGAATTCAGTAAGCGTTGTACAATAAAATAATACTATACTACACTTGAGACAAATAAATATCCATTGGTAAAATATTAAATCAGAGGATATTCTGTTTTACAGAGTTATTTGGAAAGTTTCAAAAACTTAGAAACTCAATCTTTCCTTTTATCTTCTTCTTCCATAAAAGTAGATACACGGGTCTAGTAACCGCTGGCTTATAGCATTTACCGAGCGTAGCGTCATATCAAAATCTGTTTGGCAGTATTTGCTACAATGAATGAGCCTCTTTTTTTGCTTTTGATATCTGATGATAGTCTTTAGTCTTACTGCCGTACATTTTATGCTGAAATAACCAACAACACGTATTCTGAAAGAGAGAAGTAAAAAAGAAGTATAAAAAAGCTACGTGGTAGCTAACAGCACTAAAACAATCAATTTCATACTGTATCAAACGTTATGGTGAACAACTCAAAAAAATAAAAATGACTTTCAGACATTGGATTTCTTTATTTGATGTGATTCCTTGATAGAGTAATAGCTGGATACTACACAAAACTCTTAAGCAAAGATCTCCGAATCTCTATTTAATTTAAATATCTTAAGCTTTCGTGTAGAGAAGATAGGTCCAGCACTAATACGACTTATATATTCAGAAGACAACTGCAGTTTATACTAAAAAGGACTTTCAGTATGAGTTGGTCAAGTTCATATAATTTTAAATAACTTTCTTTTTTTTAATTTTTACTAAACATGCAAATCGTCCATTAGAGCATGGAATTAATCCATAAGACCTTTACCAAAGTTAATCTAATTTATTGCAGCTGCTGGTTTTAATCTCTTTTGCTTTTTTTACAATACTAATTTTAATTAAGTTTACCTTTTCATATAATATCAATGGAAATAAAATCAAAAACTGTATTCCTTGCTATTAGCTTGGGAAAATGATTTTATATGCAAATTTCTAGTGCTGGACATCCCAATAAAATTGTAATTGCTAAGCTTAGAATTAATCAATCAATCATGAATCAATAATAAAAAATAATGATTAAGGTTAAAATGATCTCCGGATGATTCCTGTCTATTCTAAAAAAACCAATTTAAGTAAACTTTTTGAAATAGGGTATAGACACAGTAATTATCGCTTTTAACCTTTTTTACACACTAAATATTTGGTTAGCAGCTCTAATTTACTTCGTAGTTTACCTTTCATCGATTTCCTTAATGCATTTACATGAAATTTTATATTTACAATGTCATCCCTCGTCATTATAATTACACTAAATTTAATCAAAGAGAAAAGTGATGTGTCCGTGTTGAGAAGAAGATTTGGTTGCTCCTTTGAGACTTTAATTTACATTCAAATTATACATATTTTTGTATTAGAAAACAGATTTTAGAAAGAGACATTTAGTTGTGGATTACAGCGTTTTCTCCCACTAAAACGACTATGTGCTCGATTCAGCCCACAGCCAGCAAAGAGATTTTTTCAAAAATCATTTTTCCCGATGATTTACTTTTATCTAATTTTGACACGTCAATTTGGGGTTGGGGAAATTCTTACATTATTCTTGAAGAACTCCTTTATGCCATCAACGTAACGGTTTGAATTTATGGCTGTTTCAGAGAATTTTGATTGTTATTGATAGATGCCAACCGACTATTTATGGTATAAATGGAATTAATTGGATGTAAGTAATCCTTAATTTTAATATGCCGGGTAACATGGCACCAACGTCATTCAAAAATCCATTTCTTAGCATCCAAAACCAGTGATCGCTCAATATTTTATGATTAAGCGACGTTGGACTAGTTTTTAGGGCACTTTCTAAAAATTACAGTATATCAATGCTTTACGCACAATTCATGATCTCCCAAATGAGCCGTGGTAGTCACTTTATTTTTTAGTATTTATTACCATAAGTTCAGCTCTTATTTTCCCTAAAATTCAAACACTTTTGTTTGGGAAAAGTTATTTAAATTTAAAGAAAATGAAGAGGGTACACTATATGTCATAATGATCAACTCTTCTCTCTATTGAAATCTTCTTGCAAGAGTATTACCTCCAGTAGGCTTGTCCAACTTCCTTGATACATTCAGCAGTCGTACATTATCCCAAGAATTCATTACCCTCCCGTTTGTCGTTAAAACCATAGGTAAGCTCACGAGCTGTGATAATTTTTTCTGTGCTTGGCAAATTCGATTGTTTGCTGACGAATTCTGTTTGTTTTAACAATTTATAGGCTGAATAGCTTTGCTTTAATGGTTATTAATCATTTTTCAATAAAAGGAAAGGTTTTATAATGCAATAATTTTCTTATAAACTAGTAAAATAAAAACAACGATTTCTAATTAAACAAAAAAAACAAACTGTATTTATTCTTCGGCACTATAAAATTAATTTAACTTTATCAATGCTTTTAACTTGCTACTTCAAAATGATAACTTGCTAATATTTACAAAGCAATTCTCTTTTTATTTGCTAAAAGGTTTTATCTGACCTAGATAAACACACTTGAAACTAAGTTTTTCAAACAAAAAATAGCAGAAAGTGTAAATCTATTATAAAGTGTTAGATTTTATTATATTAAAAATATAAATGTCATTAATTACACTAACTAAGCTTACCTATAAACAGGTGTATTGTCACAGCCGGTAAAATATATATTTTCCTAATACATGAGTAAGGTCAAGTGAAATAAAGATGAATTAAGGTCAAACAAAATGCTAGCAACGCAACCAAAACAAATCTACTTGCACGCACCGTTCTTGTTTTAATTTATATCTTACTATTTTTGTATTCATTTAATTAATTTCTTAATTTTACTTGTCATTTACTATATAGGCACTTCTTAATAATTTTTATCTATCGTTTTCACTTACTATCATTATTTAAAACACATCAAATTTCTTTGTTTTCACTTTGTATCATACTAAATAAACACATATGTCTTGTTTAGCAAAAGGAAATAATAAACTTGACATAATGCAAATAAAACTTGCCTGCTAATCATATTGCACAATTACAGGTATTGAAAGGTATTCCACAAGCAATTAATATATTTATATGCACACCTATCTTTGGGCATTGAGACAATTTTTCATACAGACTCGAATCGGAAATACTAATCATATGAGCAGCTACTGTTCCGCTTCCGTTTCGTTTTTGTTAACAAAAATCTATTATAATATAAATATAATTTAATAAACTTAAGTAAGGTCTTTATTTAGGATTTCATAATTTGGCTATGATTTAACTTATGTCAGTTCCAACAATTTCCATAAATCGAACACTTACACTTTCATTTATCTTTTTATCACACACTTTCGGTTCTTAAATTATAAATAATTAATGTATTAAATTTGAAATTTATAAAAATAATTCATACAGAGCCAACAACATTGAATGCACGCAGCTACGCCGAATACTGAACACTCATTATTCTATCAAAAGATTTTGTATACGTTTCTGATGTACAAAATGCTTCTGCGCATTTATTTTTATACAGGTGAACCGTGAACTAAAGTGAAACTGTAGCCAGGCTGAAGTTATAAGCTTGGAGTCTCCCCGCTTAAAATGAGTTAATGCACGGCTGATTAAAAAAGGTGGTAAAAGCAACAATAATTCAACAATTCAAACTTAGGTGTTTAGAAGTCATGCTAGACTGAAGACATAACGATGAAGAACTCTGTTATTTAAAAATTTCAAAATATCTCATAAAATATTTTTCGAGTTGACTCACGAATAGGTGTTACCTGTTTTTGGCTGCACGAGTAGCATTTAACAGGTTCTATTTGTAATTACTTAGGAGGGACTCATTTGTTGGGTAATAAATTCTTAAAAATAAACAAAAAAACCTTCAATTACTGCTTGGGTAATATTCTTTATTATTTTTTTCCTTCTAATAAGTACCTTCTTTATTTTTGTTTATGGACTTAAATGAACTTTACACTTACTAAAAACGCATGGGAATTCGGTTAAGGTCTACGATTTTGTGTGTTGCTAATGAGTATTTTCCTCTCCTATAATGTAGTTTAAACTACAATTATAAAACATTTAGGATATAATTATCAGTAAAATTTTTCTTGATTTTATTATTAAAACATGTTTCCTTTACTAAAAATATTAAGTTTAATGAGAATTATATTTTTAGAAAATACATAATGAAACTTTTGTGACAATGTAAAAATTTAACTGTTTAAGACGTCAGTCAATAAGTCCTGAGGCTGAAGTATGAATAACTGAGAAAATAATAATTATTGTAGAGGAAGTCAGGCAAATTTTGTTTTTTTTTAGTTATTTTAAAATAAGACATTAAAGCGATATGAATTGTAGTAGCAGCTTTGAAGTCTATGACCTTATTTTATGTGCTTGAATGTTTGACAATTAGTCAGCAATTTTTCATTTTTCATAGACTGTTGTTTTAAAAAAAGGGTATAATGTCAAATTGAAATATTTAATAATTATACTTGTGATTTTGTTATTTTATTTTCTAATAATTAAAAATTTTAATTCAATTAGAATATCCAATATATAAAATTTTCGTGTCACAGTTTTAGTCACCACACTCCTCGAAACGGCTTGACCGATTTTGATGAAATTCTTTATGTATATTCAGTGGGTCTGAGAATTGGTTGTTATCTATTTTTTATACCCCTGAGTGATAAGGGTGGTTCACTCCAATTTTTTTTTTTGGACAAAATTTTGGATTGGACCTCGTCAATAACACGCACTGTCAAAATCAATAGCTACAACAGTTTTTCTCGAGCGGGTGTTTCTCGCGCATATACCTCCAGAGGTTGCACTTACCTGGGTCGTTTGGGTAGCTTTTTTTGCAAACACTTATTTACAAGAAAAGAAAAGAAATTACAACAAATCCAGCTAGTTTATGGAATTTAGTCAGCTTCTTGAAGGTATAACCTTTCATAGCGTTTTTGAACAACAATTTAAAAAATTTTTTTGTACAAATTATACAATTTGAATATTATGTTAGCACCTTTTTGTACAATTTCTAACGGTTAATTAAAAGGAATTCATTTTCTAAGCTAACTGATTAATAGAATACCCTGGAGTATTTACTTTTTTTAGCTTCGGAACTTACTGACCGATGTATTTGTTTTATATTTTAAATGATTTTTGAGAGATTGGGTTAAATTTTTGATAATTAATGGGGTATATTTGACCGCGCCTCAAGAACGTAACTCACTTTGGTTTTTTAAGCTAGGGAGGGGAAAATTCGAAATGTTGAGCCTAAAAACCAAAGTGAGTCAGGTTCTTGAGGCGCTATCAAATATGATATCTGGACATTTTTTTTTATAAGATTTCCCAACTTAACAAGCAAAAACAAAACTACTTAAAAATTGAATAATGTATCAGACAAACAAACAATTCAAAGCTTGGTTTTAATTGGTAAAATAATAATTTACTTTATTATATTTTATTATTGTTTTGCAGTGTTTAAAGTATGATGCCGCAATAGTAAAAGGTCTAATCGTTCTATCGCTTATTTATATTATTTTGAGTAAAATAAAAATAGCTTGAGTTAATTAATTTTTACAAAACTAAAATTGATCTATTTAAAATATTGTCAAAATTTGTTTTTTTACAATTCCATTGTTTAATTCTGAACTTTGATCTATGGGAAAATGTTTAGCATGGCTAATATACTTTTTTTGAATAATTTTGCAAGTCTTCTAAAATTAAACTATTAAAAATGAAACTCAATACTGTAAATGCATGGAGATCTTTTGATGCAGTTTCAATATAAATAAGTCTTTTTTGGCAATATTGTAGAAATAGTAATTAAATCCGTCTAGAAGACGAAAATTTAGTTTTTCCATCTGAAAAGATTAGAGCCTGCCAATTTTCCTTTCAAACTAAACATTTTAAAGGGAATCGTAATCTGTGCTATTTATAAATTTATGTCAGTGCTGTTTTTTGTTGTTTTTTTTTTCCTCCGAAGGTGAGGATTACTTGATATAATGCACAAATATTAACATTTTCTTCTGATTTTGTGCACGATTTACAAGCAATATTTAGTCAAATAATTTATAAATTCTTTTAGAATGTAAATTTCTACATAAATTATTTGTTTTGAATAGTCTTGTAAAATTTTTAGTGGGTTCATATAATATTGATATATTCCAGTTTTCATTATGTTATAATAATATCATATCCATTATTATTCTTCTGATCATAATGCCCGTTTCTACTCTGTTTTATCGATGAATGATTTATTACAATATGATAGCGCGATTAAACTTGTAAGCCTTAAGTTAAAAATTTTTATTAATTCTTATAATTACAGCTTTCCCAAAAATATCATGATTAAAAATTAATATTATTTAAAAGTTTTAAAATTTATATTTAAGTTTAAGGAATTTAATAAAAAAACTGAAAGAAATTCAATTCTAGCAATATTAAAAGGAGACTAAGGTAATAAGATTGTAAGTATTGAAAACAAAACTTAAGCCAATAAATTTGAACCTTCTAAATAAACTTTTCAGGCTCAAGTTAACTACCATTGCAATATTTCCTTTACATTATTTTTGCTAAGTATAATAATTTCTTATTTACCTCAGACATGAGGTAAACAGCTGAACAACTTATTTTACTCAAAGAATGATAGGGAAAACCTTTAAAGTATCTTATTCTATAGACAAAAGGTGCAGCAAATCATAGTTGTTACCATTTTCAGTTTTTATAAGGAGTAATATTCTGGAGGTAGCTTTGCTTATTAGTTTTATAGTTTATAATGTTTTTAATATCAATTGTTATCTGGTTTTAAGTTATTTTCTCACATATTTTTTTACCACAAGAGTGATATATATTTATAATTTCTCTAGATCTCAACTTAATTTGCTTAAAGAGTTTTTTTTTTCACTCATGTTTGATATAGAAAACATATTTCGAATCGGATTTAAGACCTGCTTGTATGGGCTCATACTTTTTATATTTATTTATAGTATGTTTTTCATATTTTTCATGATATTCCAAAATAATGCGTTTTATTTCAACCTATCTTTATCAAATTCAAATGATTCTGAAAGTAAAATCCTAGCAATTTACAGATTAGCTTTAGAAAGATATTGCATTGCAAATTTATTTAAACAAATCATCGTTAATTATATTACTATGGAATTTTTGATTCAGTTCTAATTATTAAAATTATACTCTATCTAGGAAAGCCTTATGACTTAATCGTGTAAAGATTGCCGTATTTAAGCGAGTGATGAGTATGATAACATAGTTTATTAAATAAAGCTAGAGTCTTTTGCTAAAATACTTTTCTAGTGTACTTCCCATATTGTGTTTTCATTAAACAAACTCCATGACATGACAAATTTTATACAAAAAAAATTGGGTTAAATAAATTATCTCACAGTTAATATTATCTTGTTATTATCTTATAAAACTTTTTGATATTTTTAAATTAAAAGTTTTAAATAAAATGTTCATTTATTCTTAAATCTAAATTTATGCTTCTATTAAAAAATTATTCACTGATGTGATGTTTAAGTTGCACATCAGCAGCTTTCTCGAATTAAAAGTTACGGTTTATAATTTCATATGACTTTAATATTAGATATGGAATTCTACCTGAAAATATTTTTTTCAAGCCAACTTCTTTTGGAATGAAAACAGTTTTAAACATATTTTATTTATGCTAGAGTGATCATGTTAAAAAGTTTGACTAAAGTACTCTAGTTTTACCCTAAATTTTTATTCCCAATTTTTTGAACCTTACGAGTATAATGCGTCATTTTTTGTCTAGTTTATCCATCCAAAAATCATCAAGAATTTATTTGTTAAAAAATGAAAATACAATGTCATAAAATTAAAGTTTAATCTAATTAAACCAAAGCTGTTTTAATTTAAACAGCTTTAAGGTTTTTTGTTAATTGAATTTAAAAAACATTTTTCTACGTTCAGGAATTGTCAGCATTTTTGTAGAATTGGAACAATATTCCTAAAAACTAGGAGATATACCCTTTAGATATTATGTGAAGCTATTTATTAACTTATTTTTGTGAGTTTTATTTAAAATTTATCGTAGATTTTATTTATCAAAGTTTTCTAAAATATTCAGTACAACTGCCGCTAAGGATCTTTGGCTTAGAAGACCAAAAGCCATGTTCTAAGGACACTATTTCCCAAACAGTAAACATTTATTAATACGTGAGGGTTCTGTTTTTGTAGTACCATAAGTTACAAAAAGTTAATTATAGAAATGTTGTAAAAATAAAAAAAGGAGTCTTTCTGCAATGGAATATAAGAAAACTTCCTATTAAATTTCATAAAACTAAATAGCGAAATAATTTTTAAATTGTACACTAAATTATGATCCAACTAAATTTTAAGTTCCAACTATAAAAAATTTAAATATGTATAAAATATTCCTGACAAAAATTTTATACTTTTAAATAGTTTAGAAATTTATTGGTTAAAGAAAATAAAATAATATTTAATTAACTTAAAAACTAAATAATGATTATCACATTCCATATTGAAAAATGAAATTCCATATTATTCTTATTCTAAAAATATATATGTATATAAATTAAACCAGAAAAAATACATTTAAAATGAATTAAAATATTAACTAGTTATTAATCTGTAAAAGAGAATTAATTGTTCTATCTTTGTCACCACGATTTGCTTCAAAAATAGATTTAACAACTTCAATGTCGATATTAGGAAACATTTCTTGAACTTGTTTTAAGTCTTCTTCCTTCAATTGTGGAATAACTGGAGGCTGTGGTGCAACATAAACAGGCAATGGAGGTCCCGATACATTAGGTACCATAACAACTGGGGGCGCAACCTGTTGATACATAACTGTTGGTGCCGCTTGTGTTGAAAAACTTAACACTAAAGAAATAGCACCCTCTAATCCTTCACCTTGTTTTCCACTTAAAGGATACCATTCTTCATGTGTTTCACCATTAAAAACCGATTTTGGAATTTTAATTTCTGTCCAAGCTATTAATTCATCCATTTTAAAACTACATTCGTCATAAATTTCAACTGAAATTTTGTTTAGACCGGCAGGAAGATGCATATGCATAACACGATTCCATCGAGGATTTTTACTACCGTTTGTATCTGTATGAGTCTCATATGTAAGATGACCAATTCTTACTCGTACATAAGGATCCATACGAGTTAAACCATAGTTTCGGACAAGTTTAGCTTGAACAACGGTTATACTCAAACGTCCGACTACATTAGGTGGCTAAAAATAAAAATGTAACTAGAGAGATATTTTGATAGAAATTAATAATTACCATATATGATGGAATCGATTGCTGTTGATATAAAGCCATTGCTGCTTGTCGATCAGCTGCCTCTTGAATTTCTCTTGGTGTTGCAATTCGAAGAAAATCGTTTGGTAATGGACCAACCATGGCCTAAAATTAATGTTTTAATCAAAATTCTGAAACTACATATTTGACTAGCTTTATAAAAAAATAATATTGAGAAAGTAATAATATATTAAAAACACAGGATCATAAAAGAAAATTCACAAAAATTATACAATTATAATAAAATTAGCTTTAATTACTCTACTCCAACGTTGTGTGTTAGGTTCCATCATAGCTGCTGTTACAATTTTGCAATCCATTAAACAAAAGTTTCTGGGAAGCCAATTTAAAATGTCAATGCTGACATTGTATTTTTTTTACTCAGTTCAGGAGCTGGACGAAATAATCGATAATGCAGTTCTTGTGCTATAAATTTATCCATCAGTGGCAAAGCGTATAATATATAAAGCGTATAAAACGAATAAATTTTTACTTACATGTTGGTCGTGGTAGCAAAAATGCACCCAAGCATTCTTGTTGTTTTCGTCTGCTGTAGACCAAATTCCTACTGGAAAATGCTCTCCTAGAAAATCAGATATTTCTTCGCGCTTTTATCAACAAACGGTTGATACTCCCCATAAAAAATCAAAATCTGGTGAAATTATAACAATGCGAAGCAACTGTTCACAAGTCATAATGATGACTTCAATTTCAAATTGAAATACTCCATCCTAATATTTCCATCCTATTTCGTCCTTCTTATCATTATTCTGATCAATACAAATAAAGCACCCAGCTGGGTCTATATTTTGATACTTCTCATAAGTGTATAAACTCTTTTAAATATTAAAATTTCTGGGAAAAAGTTTAAAGGCCCAAACCAATGTACGCGGTTCGCGGCGCGCAAGCGGTGACAGCTGTTACAGCTATGGGATCTTATATAGCTGAATTTCGTAATTCTGAATGAAAACCGCTTGAGCGCCGCGAGCCGCGTTCATTGGGTTTAGGCCATAAGTTTTAACTTGTTGCTTCATATTTTATGAAATTTACGCGACTTTAAGAATTCAAAAGTACACACTACATAATTTAGATTGGCATAGGCTATAAAAAAAAGATTAGTGGAGAGTAGCCACACTTGTAGACAGTAGAATTTAGACTACAAATCTGTCACTGTTCATGACAAGACGATTTCGGTTTCTGGTTCTAAGTGCTTTTTCATTCAATTATAAATACTATTAATTATGGTGAGTTACGATACAAATAAAAAAAATACTGTTGCTTTTTAAAAATAGTAAATAATTAATGCTCTTAAGTGTATAATAAACAATATATATGTATTTAGCATTTTCTAACCTCAATTCGTAAAGCAGAAGTTTAATTATTTATAATGAAATAAGATTAATAGAACTTAATTTTTTTAGTAAATATATCTTACCCTTAGATATTTGTATTTTTGAAAGTTCCATATTGAATAAATCAAAAGATTTTTCTTGAAAAGGGCTTAAAACTTCTTATTTTGTTTAATTCATAATTTAAGACCATAAATAACTATTTGATGGGGCCTTTACATTTTTTTACCACTTTCAAATATAATTTTCATAGTTTTTGATATTTCAAAGGTGATATAAATCTACAGTAAGGCTTATATTTCGCAATATATTTATGAATTAATTAAAAATTGTTTAACAGCTTTCGTTCATCTCTAATTATTTCAAATAAACAGTTTTCAATTAAAAACAAATCAAATATATTTTAGTTCCGGAATCAATATGATAGTGATGTGACGGTATGGAGTCCACAAGGTCGCTTACATCAAGTCGAATACGCTATGGAAGCTGTAAAGCTTGGTTCAGCAACAGTTGGTTTGAAAAATAATGATTATGCAGTTTTAGTAGCACTAAAACGTGCTTCATCTGAATTATCTTCATATCAAAAGAAAATTATTCCAATTGATGATCATTTAGGAATATCAATTTCTGGTATAACAGCTGATGCTAGAGTACTTAGTAGCTACCTACGTACAGAGTGCCTCAATTATAAATATACTTACGATACAAACTATCCAGTAGCACGTCTAATATTTAATTTAGGCAATAAAATGCAAATAACAACTCAACGTTATGATCGTCGTCCGTATGGTGTTGGTTTACTTGTTGCTGGTTACGATGATAATGGACCACATATTTATCAAGTTGTTCCATCAGCCAATTACTTTAATTGCAAAGCAATGTCAATTGGTTCAAGATCGCAAAGTGCTAAAACATATTTAGAACGTCATATGACAGAATTTCCAGATTGCTCTAAGGATGAACTCATTTGTCATGGTATACAAGCATTACGTGGCTCCTTACCAAATGAAGATTTATTGACAAAAGAAGAACTATCTCCACTTTTGGTAATTTCGTAGGCATATATTATGCATTCGAATGTAATAATTAACTGTTTTTGTTTTCAAAGAATATATCAATAGCTATTGTCGGAAAAGATCAACAATTTAAAATTCTCGATGATAAGGAAAGTATGCACTATCTAAGTATGGCCAAAGCCAAAGCAGTACCGCCTAGTGTGTCATCTGAAACACAAGATGATGGTGAGCCTGGAGATGATGGTGATGAGCCAAGACCAGCCCCAAGTGATCCTGAAGTTTCAGTTGCAATGGAAACTTAAAATAACGAATTTGGTGTCAGCTAGTGAAATTATATATTAAGCAGAATTTAATTTCTTTATTTAATTTAATACTGATTTAAGAGTAGGCATGTGTTATTAAGGAATGCATCCCCACTCAATTAAATTGAAACTATTTTTTAAAACTACCATTTTTTAGGATCTTTTTATCTAATAAATTTCGCTGGCATTTATTGAAAAATTTTTATAGAGTTTTATTTAGACAAGTTAAGAAGTTTATTATCAAAAGTTGAATAGAAATTTTTTAAACTTTAAAAATTTAATTTGTTGTGCAGTTTAAAATATTTCCTAATTGTGAAAAACTCATGAATTTTTATATTAAAATTTGCACTTTTAAAATGCAAAATTATATTCCTGGAAGTTGACTGAGTTTTAACTACGTAAATTTAAAAATACTAGTTCATTAAATCAATACTTTTGGTTGCAGCTTTGGTTACATAGCTCCAACAAAATATTATTCCTTTTTCAAAAACTGATATATTTAATGTAAAGAAGTACTTGTATGGACTTTAAAAAAACCAACTGCCTAATTCATAAAATTAGTTTTGCTATTTGGCATTTTAACTGACTGCTTTTAAAATATCTCTCAGAAACGGTTAAATTTGGCCAGATTTATGTATTTCAATTATTTATTTTGATTTTTCTATTTTTACCGTGGCACTTAAATATTTAATCACAGTAAATTTTTGTTATTGTGTGCAATACTTTGAGATAAATAAATTATTCCTAGCATTAGCTTCTGCTTCATTTAAAAATACTTTAAAAGCCTTAGAAGCATTAGCTCCTGCTAAATTATAATTGGCTTCGCTTTTATGCTACTAATTTAAGAGGCATTTTATTCTTGAGTTATTTAACAGGATTTAAATCATGTTTAAAAGATTTAAACAATACGAATAATATCTATATTTGTATGAGTCACTATTTCTAATATACCCAAGAGCATTGACAACGTCCCTAACAGTGGTAACACACTTAAATTTTTATTCAGTAAATTTTTACCTGTGAGCCATTCTACATTAACCTTACGCAGGACAGAACACGTGGTCAATAATGAACATGACAAAGTTATTTAGACGCTGTGATTACATGATCTGACGCTTACGTAGAATGTCAATCCGAATAATTTCATCTGATCAACACGGTTGAGTGTTAACATTGTTTGACTCTTGTTACAACGAACACAAAGCCTATATTAAGTTCAGTTTTTATAATTTTAATTTGGGAAGTTTTCTTAGTTCTGTAATTAACAAAATAAAAAATCTTTTGTAATCGTAATTTATTCGTTTTCAATAGAAAAATATCTGTATTTAGGTCAAGATCGTATTTACCAGTTAATAAATGTTTGATATACGGAATTGGATAATAATTGTAACTAAGATCGAAGTCAACATCCATGACTTTATTTGAATCTTTTATTATACATGTTTTACTTATCGACTTAATTTGGTTTACAATGTCAAACAAATGGATTATAAGAAATTAGGATTTGAGGTAATAATACCTTTAAGTTTATTTTTATTTGCTTTCATTAATTTCAGCATATCAATTATTCATTTTAGATTTTTCCTTCTGTTTCTGCTTAAAACGATATTTAGGGCGTCAGCAATTTATTCAGATTATTATCAATCTTGTGTCTAGTTTGGTATAATATATAGTTAACATACATAATGCTACCCTTCATAATCCATAAGTATTTCAGTTTTTAACTTCCTGAAAGATTAACTCCTCTTTCTAACTCACATTGAGATAATGTAAGGTATTACTTAATATTTAATAATTGAACTTGAATTAATTCAAGATCCAATAGTTTTCGAAATAATTAATTATCCTGGTCTACTTAAATGGTTTTCGTTTGTTGTTTATTTCTGGTATAACAAACAATAATGTTGTTCAAATAACCTGCTCCTATAAGAAAATAAATTCGCATAAATGTCTCTATAGCTCGAATACCCCTAAGACTTATTTTTGCTTTTATTTTTGATCTTAGAAGAATTTTGCTTTTTGATTCAAGTTTTGCTTCTACAATTCTAGTATTAAAATCGTAAGACATTGAAGTTTTAATAAGTAAATCATGAAATAATTTATAGAATTTTGGTTTAAAATGTTATTGATTTTAATTATTATTATAGTAAGAAAATTTATCAACTTAACTTATGCTGCTATTTCTAAAAGAAACATATGAAATTCTTTTTACCAAATTTTTGGTGTAGTGGCAATTTAACAGACTCTTCCAGTTCAAAAAAATATAATATAAAATTTTATTACAAGCTCTTTTTATGAAGTCCTGTAATAGAAAAGAAGCAATTATATTCTTTCCCTCAAAAAATCTGTGATTAGTTAGTAGTTTCTAGGATAATGTTTAATGAAAATGGCAGACACGAAAGCAAGTCAAAACTTAATTTTTTTAATATTATTATAGTTATTAAATAAAATCATTATAAAAATTTCTAAGTTAAGAATAGAAATTTAATCATAAAACCAAATTAAAGTAAAGGCTAATTACCTGCAAAATGTAACTCGGATAAAAGGCTGAACAACCTGCTAAAAAAATTTTATTTCGAAATTAAAAAGAATTACCTTGAATTTATAATTAATTTCAGCACTTTATGTCACTTTAATATTCATATAAACTCACATTTATTACTGAAATGGATTCACATATTTAATGTTATTATGTGAAATCACCAACTTCTTCAATTTTAATATCATCCCTAAATTTGTGACACTATGGCGTTGCAAGTTGAAGAAGCATAATAAGTGTGTGAACTAATAACTTTTAAATTAATTAATTAATCATTCCAGTTATCCTAAGTGAAAGTAATATTTCTAAAGTCCTTATGTTTGAAATGATTGTTTTGTATTTTTTTTCAGAAGTGGAGAAAGAAGACATTAAAAATATAATTTCCTATAGTAAAATGTTTAGAAATTTTTAATTAATAGCTTTTGTTGAATTTGTGGTGTTTATTTTGTATACATTTTGGCCATATCCGTACGCTATTAACTAGAAGAATTTTGATATGGGAGGAATAGATTTGGTTTGATTTATTTGAATTTATAGTCCAAAGTGTAAAAAACTATTAATTTGAATTTTAAATAATATGAAAATTGTTTTTCCTACTCCAATACGATTGTTGTTAATTTAGCAACTTCGTAAATTTTTTTACTCCCAATTTTCGGAAATTTTAATTTCATCCAATTTTTAATCCTTCCCTAAGCTTTGCTTGAAATTGATTTCATACATATATATATACATCGGCAATTAAGCTAATCAATTAGCATTTATTTGAAAAATAGTTATGCAAAAAGGTACTAACCATTTTATTGCATTTTTTATTTAATTTTGTACAATCTAATATAAGAAAATAAATTAATGGTATATTTATTGAATTATAAAAATAATATAGTAAATTTTTAAATGAAATTTTGCCACTCAATTCGTTTTGATTAAAAGTCCAAAAAAAAACTTCTGTTGTACTTCACAAAATAAATTAAATTAGTCATTTGTGGAAATTTGAGTTAAAGTTCTTTACCCTTTTATAAATACATACTTAAAAACACTATTAAATTAAAATACTTAAAACACATAGATTTTCTTATGCTAATGATGTGGGTGAAAGTTTTGTCATTTTTACAACGCGCTGTGGATGTTGGGTGAAAAAAAAATTGACCTGATTTAAACTGGTTTCAACAGGTGTTTTATCTGAATTACATGAATTATGTAAATTTCTCACAAAGCTAGCATATTTTTGTAAGTTTTAAGAACTATCAAAGTGACTTAAATAGTACATTTGAGCCAAATTTTTGTTAATGTTTTGAATATCCATCAGTATTCCAAAGATGGATTGTTTTTTGCTTACTTTTCTTTTAAATATAGGCACAAATAAAGAAGATCTTTAGATATCAATAATAAACTGATATAAAGTATGATCAAGGCAAACGCTTTATCAACTACAAAGTATACGCCCTTTAAGTATTAAATTAATCGGACAAAGGATTCAAAATATATCAAAAGGTTTAATCTTGTATTACGAGTATAGCTCATTATTTAGATGCCATATGATTTAATAAAGAAAACTTTAATCAATTGATACAAAACATGTTTTCAATGAAGAAAGTTAAGTGAAATAGTTAATAATGAAAACTATATTAACACTAAGGAAGTAGTTATTTTAGCTCTTCCAATGAGCTATGTTGTATCAAGTGGAGTAAATGGTGGACTATATAAATATAATACACTATAAACTGCTAAAAATTTGATCAAATTGTTGGTATTTAAAGTTATTATTTAAAAATTGAGACTTTGTAGACAAAAGTTCATTTTTGAGCAGCCAAAAAATGTCTTTCTTCATCATAAAAATATTCTGCAACCTATACTGTCAGCTAAATTACATTAAAATTTACTTACAATGAGTGGGATGGTGAAATTTAATTTTAGTTTTTGGAAATAAAATAGTAAGTGAATTTTAAAGGAGCTCAAATGACTAGAAAGGTTGCTTGCCCTTCAAAAGTGAGGACTATTTTATTGGAGTATCGAACAATCTGTCAAAAGTTGACAAACAGTTACAACTAACAAAAAAAATATTTAATAAGGTAAAATTTTGAAAATAAAAATCGGTTTTACTTTTATAAATTTCTTCTAGCCAAATTGGAATAATTTACTGAACTAAAGGCAAGGGATCAGCATCATAACTTAAAAATGTCTCACAAAGCACACATTTTACTTACAAGACTGAAACCTCAGTTGTTTCTTTCACGAAACATCTAAATTCGATCCAGAAGTATTTAATATAAAAACTCTCGTATTGAATTTACCTTAACATAGGATTGGTTAATAATACTGATTTTTTAAGTTTATCTCCTTTCAGGGCTGGTTTTGTGTATATGTTTTCAAATTAAGTGGATTTTAATTAATTAATTAATTTTCATAATTAATTGGTATATTTTACAGAAAAGTGTATGAGAAAGAACAAACTCATCTACTCCTACTAACTTAACATTAATTTGGATTTTACTGAACACAAATTATTCCAAATATTAAAAGAATAATATTTTATTATAAAATAAAAATACTTGTTTGAGATTACTTTTCGCTGTTTGTTTGCAATTTATCCTTACTAACATTATATGCTGTTGAAATCTTTTAATTAAAATTTGAAAATCAGAATATTATTATTATTTTTCTAATCTATTTTTATCTAAAAAGTTTTATATGATTATCCCACAAGCTTTTATGTTAAAACTATTGGAATTAATTAGCCTGTTTTCAATATCTTCTTTTAAAAATTTATATCTATAGTTCTTTAATAGTGCAATACCAAGGACATTTGTGTATTAAAAAATCAGTGCTTTATTATCTTACGAAATTAATAAAATAGTTTGTTAAGCCATTGTATTACTAATTGGTGATTTGCAGTTCATCAATATTATTTTGAAACCTTGACATTTTGAAACAGAGCAAATCTTTAAATATATTGTTCGAATAATATTAAAGTAGTTAAAATTTTTATGATTAGTTCTCAAGTTCTCAATCCAATTGAAAAATAATAAGATAAAAAAAATTAAACTATTTGATATTAAATTCGTAGAAAAATATTTAATTAATTAGTATTAAAAGAAAAAAATTTTTATGTGTTTGATTGTGGAATAAGAAATAAACAAAAGTGAAATTTTTAGTACAAATCTTTTCAGACCATGTAGTTTGAAAACACTTGTAATGAAATCTTTCACATTCCTTTGCACTTCTTTTCAAAATTTGTCAGTTGCCATAAAAAGAAACATACAATATTTATATACATACATATATAAGATGAAAATTGATTTAAAAAAGATAGAAACGTGAAATAACTTTAGTTCCACCCGCAATCAATCTGAATGGTAATTTCACTTTCGAAATTATTCTTAATAAAATAAAAATACTAAAAAAAAAGGTGGGCGTCAATATCAACACAAAAATCAAATCTGTATAAAAAATAATTAACTTGTTTTAAAGACGCATTTACTAACAAATATTTGTGTGTAAATCATTAAATTTTTATTAAGAGTCTGTGAAACGTCTTCATCTCATTTCATCATCTTTGACAGAAGGTGAAAGTCTTTCTAAAAGGCGATTAACCGGTTAATGCAAAAGTTTTCTCATCTGATAAATATATATATAAATATTGGTATATGATCATATGGGGATGTATATCGTTAATATTTCTGGCAGCTTTCAAGTGAATTTTGTTCCGGCATCAATGAAATGAGGACATTCGCTAATAGATGAGAATTTTTTTTTTGTATTAATTGCGCAATCAAAAGTCAAAACATGCAAAATTTCTACAAAAGTTTTTATTTATTTAGAATTATATAGGACAATATTTAAACTTATTTATTTGTTTTTTGTTGTTTTTTTTTTTAAAGTTTAACTGTAATTAAAAAGCAATTACACTCCTTACATTAAAAATGATCAGAGGTGCGTCTGATATTTTAAGATAATCAATTGAACTTTTAAACGGATAATATGAGACTTTCTTTGCATAAATTAAATTCTTATTATTTTGCAGCTTAATTTCGTAAGATATTTGCTGTTGCTTTTTTTTTGCAATATTTGACCTATTGGTGATTAATAAGAAACATTTAAATTTTAATCAAATTTTTTTATTATGTCCAAATTTTTCCTAGTATTTGAGTGGTAAATAAGCCTTGAATCTAGAATCTAGAAAGTAAAAATGTTATCTCATTGAATAAATGGATTCGCAGGATATTTAGCACTATTCATCATATCTAAAAATAGAGATCATCAATCAAAATGTGTACTGAACAAAAAATTCATATTTATTTTCATGATATAAAATTATTTGGACATTATTATTTATTAAAGTTTATTAATTTTAATGATAAATTAAATATCAGTCATTTGGCGAACTTTCTACTCAATTTAATAAGCATTTTAAGTTGCTGTAAAGTAGTTAATGTTTCCTCAGTGCTGGCAGCTACAGTTGTTTAATATTAAGTTGCCTTTTTGTTATTTTTTTGTCCAAAGTAGACAATAGATAATTGCACTTATAGCCAATTTAATAAATCATAAAAAAAGCACACATAAATAATTTGGTTCTATAAAATATTTCAACAAATAAAAATAATTAAAATTAATAAATTTCTTTATTTTTTTCTTTTACTATGAAAATCACGACAATACATTTTTTTTTTTGTATATGAAATAAATTAATATTTATGAGGTAAATAAAAATGTTTAGAAAATTATCAGACAAAGTAATATATTATTTTATGATAATTATATTAAGTTCATTGTATAATAAAAAATAAAAAATAATGTATATTAAATTTACAGCCAGCAATGGAGTTAATATATAAATTTTTTAATTTGTATGGTAAACTCCATTATTACAAATATAATATCCTTTCTTTATAAAAGTAACTTTGTTACGTGTTGCTTAGATAATTTCTTGTGTTTATTATGAATATGATAATGACCAAAATGTAAAAAGTGTGGTTTAAGCTAGTGACAGAGTTACAGGTTTTTCATGTTAATTTCATCATTTTGCAAATGGCATTCATGTTTTTGTAAATGGGATTTATCCATACTAAAAACTTTTCAATTTTTGTTATATTTATTTAAAGGATTTTATAAATAAAAAATATTTAAAAATTATAAATTTGTCATATAAATTTAATAGTTCCATTGGAAAAGGCTGTTATGGATTTGATTTTGTGCCAATTAGTAGTATATGAGCTTCCTTCATCATCATGTTTCTTTTTAATATCCCACAATGAGTGGTATCAGAGCTAACGCATGCCTTTGGTGATTTTCTTTTAATTTTTTGCCAATAATCAATGAAGTGAGCTTTTTTCGTTAGTTTTCTTCATATTTCTACAGTCTATTTGTATTTAAGTATTACGAAAATTAATTTCGCAAACCACAAAAAAAAAAAAATTTAAAAAAAAGCTCTAAATTTTCCTATCAAATTGACTTAAAAAACTAACAACCACAAAACACACTATGAAGGGAAAACTAAAGAGGAGCCATAAAAAAACTATATGCCACAGATGACACCAATATCTCTTTTATGAGATAAAAGAATGAAAATATTTGTTACATGAAGGATCAAGCAGATGACTCTTGACAGGTTTTTTAATAAAAGGCTTTGAATCTCTTAAAAACAGCCATAAGTCATCGTTTTCAGCAACTTGCCAATTTCTAATTTTAGTTAGCAATATTATTACAGCACTAAATTCATGTCCACATAAATGTAAGGGCGGAGGCCAAAGTTACAGTTGAGAAATTTATGTCTGCAACCAAAATTTTTAGTAACCATTCTTTAATTTAATTTTTAACTTATCGTTTGTTGTTATTTCTATAATTTGTTCTTCTAACTGGAATGATTATTCTAGTTTAACATTTCAAAAAGGATCCAATATGCAGTCTAGTATATTCATGTTCAAAATTTCTTCGAATAAGCCATAAAAATCATTGTGAAGGTTCTCCAAAGGTAATAAAGCAAGTCATCGTTACTGAATGATATTTTTATAGTCTTGGGAAGTTATTAGGTTGATATCTGGTAATAATCCCTCTGTAGAAAAGCAGTATCAATTGTTTTGGTTAAGCTAAGTTTGAGTAGTTTCCTTGAAGCTAAAGGTACACATCATTAAACAACTTATAAAGTTTTGTCAAGTATGCAATATAATTCCTTGTTGTAATGAGGTTGCCAGGCAATTTTGTACATTTGTTTTTCAACAAAATTTATCAGAGATTATCAAATTGCATTAGAAAAATACCTTTCGATAGCTATCACATATCTGTGTGAAGTAGAAAATAATTAAAATTCTCATCATTGACAACGCCAAGCCGACTAAATGATTTAGAATTTACATATGACACTGATGAACAACTAATATGTCTAGAACTCTATTATTTAAGAATGCTATGTCATAGTTAGAACGCTATCTGTAGGAGCTAATGATATATTATTCAAAGGAACTTTCTTTTCGTCACCAAACTATTCCAGTTTATTAAATATGGTTTCTTTTTTTGGGTTTGTTCCTAAATTTCTTAGAAGTGATATTATTATCATTTGTTATTGGCACATTTCCTCATCGAATTTGGAGGATTTTGAGATCTTTATTGGGCAATTATGTTGACCAAAATTTTCAAGAAGTTTTCAAAATGTAATATTGAAAATCTCACGTTTTTTAAAAATAAGTTTTGGCTACTAATAAGCATTTTCATTGTTAACAATCTATAACTAAATTTGCCATGGGGTTTCCCTAAAATATGTACAAGCAGGAGAGATATCCAAATCCTTTTTCTTCCTATTTTGATTTTTTTTTTTCAGATAAGCCAGCAGCAAGCTACATAGTAGATAGTTAAAGGGACTTAAGACATTGCTAAAAATTCCTGTCTTTATTTGGTCCTTAAGGGACCTTTGCAAAACCATATGGTAACGTAACACTCCTTCCATCTTCAATAACAAAAAAAAAAATAGGAACTAATGTAATTAAAGTGAAAAATGTTATTTTTTCATAAACAGAATATGTGTTCAATAACTTTGACTTATTCAGAAATTTTCCAGCACCACTAAATCAAAATCAGCAATGAACCTTCCGGACAGCCTAATTGTAGACAATAATCTTTTGACCTTACAGTTAAATTTTTTTTTAATAAAAAACGAAATTACATTAACTCTATGAATGCAAGCCACGATATAAAAAATTTAAGAAATTTGTAAAACTAATTGCTTGCATCAAGTCAAATTTGTTACATTAGATGACTAGACGCACACAATTTTTTCATTGAATAAATCTATTAATGCTGGTTATTAAAAAATCTAGGTTCTTATTTCTTAGCTTTAGACAGTGAAGTTTAATATGTGGTTTCTTTTGTATTCTTTCAGAATTTGATGTCAAGTGTAAATTACTGAAACTCTCACTAATAAAGGTTAGCTAAGGAATGAAATATATTAAATATTAACACAATTACGGACATATTTCTAATAAAATAGCAAAGCAGAAACCTTAACCGATTTCTTCGCGGCAATTTTTAATAGAAATCTGTAGATTATAATTACTACTATTTAAGAGAACAAACAAAAAGTATACAAGTAAAGGATTTCCAGGCAATATATATATATTTAATGATAAAAGCATTTTCTATTTTGAGTAAAATTTAAACATTTTCTATGTATAAAAACTTAATGATTCAAGATAAATAGATTTTTATCGGAAATTTGATGTTTACCTATCAAAAACACAGACAGGTTACATGTAGGCGATGGGAAAGGTCATGTGTACATAAATCAAGTAGGCCATGTAACAAGAGTGACCTTCATCTTCCTCAAATTTATCCGTCTATTAATTTATTATTTTTGTTTTTTTTTT
This sequence comes from Acrocera orbiculus, assembly GCA_947359355.1. Classification (NCBI taxonomy): domain Eukaryota; kingdom Metazoa; phylum Arthropoda; class Insecta; order Diptera; family Acroceridae; genus Acrocera; species Acrocera orbiculus. Next base: position 20,380,863 of record OX375757.1, read on the forward strand.
TTCGGTAAATTCAAACCTATTTAAAGTTAACTGCAACATTAGATTCACTTTCTCAGATTGCATGTTACATACCGACATTAAAAACAAAACAAATCAAATAGAAAAATCCGAAAGAAGACAAAGAATGCTAAGTATTACTGTTGAAAAGATAGTAAAGATAGTTAACAGCAATCACAATATGTTTTAAAAGATCTTCCAATCCACAGTCATGTAGAAAATTGAACCTTTCTCCATTGGGTACGGTTATTTGGTCCATGAATTCAAAGCATTGAATCTCACTAAACCGCGAGCATACATATCTAATCCATGCACATGAAAGAAGGTTGGGTTGATTAACTTGAATTTGCAGAAAGTTAAAGTCACTTGCAGATGCCCAAAGATCACAAAAATTAACTTCTTTCCAAAACACCACACAGTACTGCTGAGAGCTTTAATACGAAAGGAAGCATATAACAAGAGCTAAAAAATTATTTATTCAATATTTTGTTTTTATAATTGATTATAGTTTGGTTATTTAAATCGTTTTAGTTTATATACCGCGAATATATAATTCAGTGATCATAGTTAAATTTTTGAATTTTAAAAATATTTGTGTACTCTCAACAATTTACATAATTTTTTGTGATAAAGTAAACCTGTTGAAGTGGGTGCAAGCGAAGTTTTATTACTTTTATGTTAAAAATATATTGTTTTTCGTGAGATGAAAACTTTTACAGTGCTTATTGGCGCTTTATGCCTTATTTCTAGTGCTTATGCACAAGGATTTTTGCAGCAGTATAATCCGGTAAGTTAAAAGTAGGAAGTGAAAATTCTTTTACTGATTTGAGCACAATTTCACTTTTTTTAATCGTGTTATAAGCATTATCCAATTACATCCTGGAAATTTTCATATTTTATTTTTAAGTAAATAATTTAAAAGTCTTTGCCAAAGTAAATTATTTAAAGCTAAATTTATTATTATTGATAAATTGATGAAAGTATCGATGTCGAAGGCGATATCAAAACTAAAACTAAATCAATTTATACAGGCTTAGTGAAAGCCTACTTTAGGTCTATTTTTTTCTATCGTAAGATTTAATTAAAAGATTTTATTTAATGTACTTGAAGTACTTGCCAATGAACAATTTTTTTCAAATGTTGGTAACATAAATTGCTTATATAAGAGTATAAACTGGTTAAAACTATTTTGACCAAAAATTTAACCCAGTCCCAGTTCTAGTCATGAGTGTAGTGGAATTTCGTGAGCAAATCTTGAGCTATTTAAGGATAGGATAAAAAAAACTTACAAAAAAATCAACCAATTCTCAAAGATAATCAAAGAGTAGTAATAGCAAGAATTGAAATGAATGTCAGGTAAAAAAACAGGAGCTGTTCGTTTTCTCTGACACCACCCATTGCATTTGATGCACATTAGATCTTTTCTAAATCTGTTCAGCTGCGTTTGCCACAATGAAAGAGTACCTTTATCCTTAAGAGTATACAGCAATGAAAAATAACGAAAAAACGACTATATAATTAAAAAAAAAAAATTAAGTCTTTTAATTTGGATGTGACAAAGCTAAATCTGATATCTAAGTAACGTTATTTCAACCCTTGTTTGATAGAAAATAATTCTTCTGATGTTCATAGCAATATTTTTGATTTTTGTGTTTAGGGATTAGGTATTCTGTTATAAATGAAAGTGCGGTAACGATGGTTCATGCATCCTTTTTTATACAAAGTGTCGTATTATAGACTGCAAAAAATTTGAAGGATAGTAACAGTGTACTTAAGTTTTTTTTTAAAATAGTTTAAAAAAAAAAATAAGAATAAAATTCAAGTACATTAACGTTGACTCTTTTCCAACATATGCAACAAAACCTTTGAAAAATGTGAAGATTGTCATTAACTTGAAAATATTCTCTCTATAAAATTATTTCTTTAATTAATTAAAAAATTAGACTCAATTAGACAAAAGCATTTAAATAAATTCGTTTAGTTTTTGTTTTGTATTTATTTTTGATTTTTAGAAAAGTGGGAAAAAATTATTCATTATTCATGAGGGTAGGTTAAAAAAGACAAAATTTTTCTTACTGTTTTAAGTTGTGAATAAATATTTATTTTCCTTCCTTTAAATTTGGACAGTTTATTCTGGATCTTCTATGTCTAATGCATAGATTTTTCTTTTGTTCAGTATATTTTATAAAAACCGAAGTTGATTCTTATGTTTTTTAGAATTATCCATATTTAATTTTTCAATAAATACTAATAAAGCATGAGTATTGTTCAGACTTCCTTATTCACGCGTGATATACGCATTTTTTAATGCTTTTGAATATCATCGTAATTTTGATTTTCATAAAAATTTTTTAAGGTCCTAGTAATTTTATCAAATAAATCCAACACTTTTGACATATACGCCACCATTAGATAAATATGAAATCAATTTAATTTCTATTTAAGCTACAAAGCTGATTTCTATTAAATAAATATTATATGATAAATTAAATCTCAAACTTGGCTTATAATGTTTGATCAAAATTTAAGTGAGCCCACAATTTTTGTTACTCTGTGATAGAGAGATTTAATTGTTATAATTAAAATAGCGGGAATAAGCTTATTAAGAAGAGAAATTCTTTATTTTTCAAGCTAGTATATTGTTATAAACGTGTGAGTTATAATTATAGTACGCGTTTTTTTTTTGGGGCTAATCAAATGCATTTGATGTTGTTTTGTTTTTTTTGTTTTACACAATTGCAACATAGGGAGCCAATGACCGATCTGTCGATAACCTTTGAGTAATAGATGCTTTGATACTAAACAATAGGGAACAAGTGTACCATAATAAATTAATAAATCCATTCATGATATCTAGAAAGTGTACACCGGCTTTTTGTTGTTTTTTCTACTAATCAACCAGTACTGTGTTCTTTTTTGTGTGACTATAACAAAATTTAAGCAAAAAAAAACTTTTACTTTAAATGATATAAAAATTTTCACTATGATTATGTTATCCTCTTCAATTTTTTTTTTTTGAAATACTTGCAGTAAGAAAGTTTTAAATATTAAATTCGTTCGATAGTTCATAGAAATCGGGTTAGTTAAAAAATATATATAAAACCGAATACAAAAGCTATTAATTATTTGTATTGAATAAAATTCATACAAAAAAATGTAATATCAAAATAAATTTCATTTCGTCAGATTCCCTTCGGTTGATTTCGTTTTAAACCAGTTTTTTTTTGTTTTCACTTGTCTTCCAAGGCGATTACAATTCACTTTCTTCGAGGAATTTCAAATGAACAGACTAACTGGTAGCGGCTGATATGTTTTTTAATTCGACCTACTTAAAAAAAATCCCAAAAGTGTTGAATTAAATTACATTATTAGTAGCCTCTGAATTTTTTTCTTGCTTAAATAAGATGAGGTCACATCATTAAAATCAACATCTCCATGAATTAGAAAATTTATTTCCTACTCTTAAGTAAGATGGCTAAGCCGTTACAGTAGGCGTTTGATATTTTATTATATCTGTCAACATTGATAATTTGAATCTGGATCTAGTTTTATTTTGTTATTTTTTTGAGCGGAAAAAGTTTTTATAAAGTTATCTTATAATGCAGCTTAAAGTATTTTATTAAATTATAAGATACCTGAATAATTTAAGTTAAGTAATTTTTATTTATTATTAATTATTTTATCACATTTTTAATCAATAGTTACTAGTCATCTAGTCATAAATTGCATGAGTTTGTTAAGATAAATTATCCTGAAAAATTAAGACATCTTTGATCTCATTAATTGAAACTATAAAAATCTACTACTTTTGTAGGATAAAATGAAAATATGTAAATTAAACTTATTGCTTCCATAAGCATATAATGACATAGTTCGAACGTTATTAAATTTTATCAAGCTATAAAAAAATAATTAAGTGTAAGCAATGAAAGTGCAAATTCATATTATCGATCACCAAGCAATAATATGAGTGAACTTTCATCTAAACTTAATTTAGGTCAATTATTTGCCTGATAGCTAAAACATTTGTTCATATAGAGTTTATGTTTGAGACATTAGTTTAAGCAGCATCCAGATCTCTTCTGATTATTAGCATCAGATATCTGGACACCGATTAAAGACGAATGGTTAAGATATTCTATGTGAGCAAAGACCAGCCCTTTAAACTATAATTCTTTTGAAGGGGTCATTCTATTAAGAAGATTTAAAAAAAATTATTATACTTTTAAATTTTGCAAAATTAAATATTTTCAAAAGTATTGAATAAAAGTTTTAGGATACTTTTCAATACGTTTTTCTCGTAACAACGTTTAAAAACCGTTAATTAACAAGGTTTCGAGCCTGCTAATTTGATCATTTTAAAATTTACACCTGTCTTTCAAATAAATATGCATATAACGTAAGCCAAGAAGTTTCCTTTTTTCCACGAAAAACGATGAAAAAAGTCAATTTTTTTTCGAAAAAATGTCTGCAATTTTGTTTTTTTATAAACATATACTCAAAATACAATACAATAGTCAAAGTCATATTGATAAATCCAAGTTTTCATCAACGGAGCAGACATTCCTACTTTCCAAAAATTCAAGTTTACTTTCATTAAAAAAATGTAAAAAACACAAAGGAAAAAGTATTTTGATGTATTTTGATGGCTGTATTTGTTAACTATACAACTAGTGACCCAAGTAGCTAGAATAGCCTTTAAGTAATTGGGGTTTGTTAAACATCAAATTGATGGTATAAATTAAAGAGGTTATTTTCGTACTTTTTAGCATAACTTAAGAGCCAGAGTTGAAAACATTTCTATTTCTAGAAAGCACGGTAAACCTCCTCTAAAGAATCCAAATTGACAAAATTTTAACAGAACTTGATGTTAAGGTCAGAAGCGCAAAAAGTAAACATAAAAATTTCCCCTTCCTAGGTGGTCACGCATTTTTGAACATTTCAACGTAAGAAAAATAGTATTAACCTAGCACGAAAATATTCAAAAGACTTGAATACAGTTGTTTTTTCCTATGAACTCCTGAATTAATTATATTAGTCTTATAAGACTTTCAAAGGGATAATTTATAATGGGATTTAGAGAGTACATGCAAGATATGTTTGACGATCAGCGTGCATCAAGAGAGATCCGTATTTGGACTTTATTCCTTTCAAATTGATACCGCATGTAGATAATTATCGGTCTATACTGATTCTAGGAATTTTATGTAAAATGTCATCCATGTATGCACATTGTTGAAAGCTGCGGGCTTTACCTATAAATAAATAGAAGTTGTTAACAAAAAAAAATATCGATAATACTTCAAATTATCGAGTATTTTCACATAGAATAATTACTGAAGGATTTAATGGCGTATTTACTAATAATATAATTCTATATAAAAAACAAAGTTCGTCCAAATAAATTACTAAGAAAAATTACTGACATGTAAATTAACTTAAATAACGATATATTGTCTGCATATCTTCGTTGTCAATTCAATATCTGCCGTGTGCAGAAAGTATAACTTTAAGATATTTAATAAAAAGATTCTCCTTTAAAATATTATATCAAGCAGATTTTTGAAAATTAATTTAAATTGAAGTTATGCGCATTATATTTTATGTAATTTTTAAGGTATATAAAAAAAAATTACGTAAAAAACAAACTGCAGAATATCTCGAAGTTTTGGGGGTACAAAACTCCTTCACATATTGTTAAATTTCACTTCACTTCGCCAATAATGATAAAATGATGATTTTTTGCTGAAGAAAACAATTATAATTAAATTGATTCCAAATAATAATAATAAAAAATATTTAACTTTCTTGTATAAAATTTCTCAAATTTGTTTTAAATAGTCTTTCGTTAAGATTTTTGGTCCTTATAGTAATACATTTTTTGTTTACTAATAGAATTCAAGTATTCGCTTAAAATTTCTGGATGCTAGTCCGTATATCCGTACTTTCGGCAGTAATTCATCTGTGGCGAAGGTAATAATCTAACTTTTCGATAATATATAAAAATCCAATAAGACAAAATTCATTAATTTTATATTGTTATGTTTTACATTTACAATTGAAAACTACTTTCACGTATTACATATATTTTATATAATTTAATACCTTCCAAGTTTTTAATTGTTTTTGTTTTTTTTTTTGTATTTATTTCAAATTATTTCAATATCTCGGTTTAATATCATTAAAATATAAAAAATTTAATAGATAAATGGTTAGAGTTCTTCATTGTATCATTTATCCTCGATAAAAAAAATTAATAAATATTTGCCTGCATAACACAATCCAAACTTTCCAAGTAATATTTTTATGTATGATCAAAATTTCATTCTTAACATAGCCGGGAGCAATATCATGACGGAAATGATAAGAAATAATACTATTGATGTTAAATGTGAGTGTTACATAATTTTATTAATTTACTAATGAACGAAACCTACATGACTGGATATTTATACTGTAGTATAGCCATTTGATATTCTTTTATTTTGTTTTCTTTGTCACTTGTGAAATATGCGAATTATAAACTTTAACTGCATCTATAAATCTTTCACCTACAAAGTTTTGTTATATGGCAATTAATTTAATGAAGGTTGATCCTTGTGACAAAAGTAGGACGGGAAATTTCATAAAGTTTTATATGCAAATATTTGTTAAATAGTAGTGAGCAATATCGTAGGTCTTCATTTTTCTTCTATATCCTTAAAACAAATTTCTTTCATTTTTATTGAAAATTTATTTATATTTAACTTTATTTATCCTAATCAAATTAAAATGTAAATGTGTCAGCCTCAAAACTCTGAAATTCATTCACTAATTAGATTCAAAATTTTCAATATATGCTTGGAGTGATTTTTAAGAAACTTCAATAATTTTCTTTAGGCTAGAAATATAATTTTCGTCCAATGTTTTAGTGTATAGACTTCATTGAGCCTGCTTAGCTTTCAGATACCTTTCTGGAAGCAATTTAAAAAGTTTTCCCTCTGTTTGATAATTACGTGCTCTCAGGGCTTAAGTATAAGGCTAAAAAGGCTATAGCCTTTGGCCCTTGAAAATTTTTGTCCCTCGATTATGATAATGAATTTTATTTTTTACTAGATTTTATTAAAAAAATTTTCTTAAGTAAAACATTTTATAGGATATTCGTTTTCATTATTGAAAAGAATGAAAAGTGTATTACGATCTAATTTATCGCAAGATAATCTCACTGTTTTATCGGTACTTGCTATAAACAGTTAACTCGCTAGAAATTTAAATGTCGAAGAGATAATTCACGATTTTGCTAGCATAAAAAGTAGAAAAAAAAACTATTCAATTATTATTGTTAAATAAAATTTATAACCAAAATTTTTGTGTTCAATGACTTAAAAAAAAAATTTTTCGGCCTTTTCAGAAAGTTAGCCTTAGGCCCAAAAATGCTTAAGCTCTAAATATCCAGAACAGCTTTATAGATATCTTTTAGGATAAATGTTTGAGAATAATTCCTTTATATCATTTTCAAGAGCTGAGTGCTTTCGACTTGAAAAACAATCGAGGAATTTATAAAAGTAAGAAATGAACATAATTAAGTTAAATAACACATGTATTCCTCGCAAAAAAAACTATATTTTTATTGATAATTTTTTTAGAATTTTGGAAACCTGTCCATTTTCTTATTCAAAATATTAACAAATAATAAATTAATTGTTTGACAGTTTTATATTGTATAATTTGATATTTCCGCTTATTTTCCTTGGACTTCTATTTCAGTCTATCATAAAATACTAAATAGGCGTAGTTTAACGCCTTCAAAGATATAAATTCCAATATATCGCTGTATCATTTTAACACGAAATTTATAGACAATCAATGGATTGTTCATTTTTGTCAATGAACAGCATAAAATTAGGAGTTAATTGTTGGTTTTATCAATTAAATTATCCACTTGGCCAAACCAAATTTAATCTCATATTATTTTTTGGAAAGAGTTACCAAATTTTATCACCCAGTTTTAATGACATCTTAGGTAACCGGAAATAGTGACACTTAATGATTGATTTAATGATTAATAAATGTTTTACATATACAAATATTGTTTTTATATTCATAGTCTGTTATTTTAAATAAAATATCACAAAAATAAATAAATAAATCTCTTATTAAATTCTTGGATTGAGATAGATTCTCTTGCGCGTTTAATGAGTCCCTTTCTGCCATCTTTATAATTAGCTAAGATTTCAATCTATGAAATTAAACTGTCTTCCTTCCACGGGGAAAACAAGTTAGTGTGAACTGTGAACCTCAGCGAATTTGTAGCAATGTATCAGGATTTTTTACTTCTCTTCCATATCTTAGTTTTGTTGGTCAGGAAGCACAATTGATCGTATTTCATATTCCCTGCTCTTGATAATTAAAAACATGACTTTCAGTCTACCAAAAATATATTGCAAGACTCATTTTCGAAGATATTAGGTAAAAATTGAATTTTTTTTAATTTGGAGACAATTGATGAGCAGCTACCTTTCATTTTTTCTTTTTAATTGTATGTAATTAATGATTGATTTTAAAACTAACAATTAACGTGATATAATACAAACAAAAATTACTAGCGCAGATGATATTTTTTCCACTGAGCATTTTCAAAAGATATCGAAAATTATCCATTCAATTTTTAATGAATATCGCTATACAATAAAAAATAGATTAGGAAGTTTTTTATCATTGTTCATTACTGGACATGATTTATTGGGAAAGCAATACTTTAAAATTAGGGATTACAGATTTATTAGCTTGAATTGAATCTTTTTACAAATTTTTGAAAACATTTTTACATTAAATAATATCGCCTTTTATTTCGCCTACATATGTGTAAATTGTGGTCTACGATTAGATACGAATTTTTAACAATGATAATAAATATCAATTAGCTTAAATAAGATTAACATTTTCACACATTTATAATAATACTAATATTATTATTTTATATTTTATAAATGACATAAAAATACTCGGATGCTAGTTTCTATTATAATAACAAAAGGATCAATTAGTGTTTAGAGTTTTTTAAACTTTTATAAAAGAGTCACAATTTCAACTTTCATAATTTTGATTCATGTAATAAGTCGGGAATGATTTAGTGTCTTTGACATTTTTTCTTTCATTCCATGGCTACTGATTATATACAAATTTCTAATGAATATTTATAACAATCAATTTCATAGTCAAAATTAATTCATTATTAAAATATTATTTACTATTTCTGACAAGGTATATTTTTGATAAAGGTACACAAAAGGTCTTATGTGAGGTGTTTTAGAAGTTAAAAATGTCAAAAACTCTCAGGTTTTATTTACATTATTCCTTTTATTTCAAAATTAACTAAAAAATATGGAAAAATTTATAATAATTTAAAGATTTAGATTGAATAATTAATAATTTCCTCCTTGTAAAAAACATAGTTCAACTACATTAGAAAACAGTGTCTAAATAATTAAAAAATTTAAAAACATATTAATTTTTACTAATTTTTATTTTATTTAAATTTGATTGTCGTTTTTGTGTAACAACAATTCTCGAAAATGCTCATTGACCTTATATTTTGTGTTTCGAACACAGTAAATAATCGAAAAAATGAGGTGACAAATATTTTCCAATGCAGTAAAATTTGTTTAAATTATTACAAATGTTAAATTGTATTCACAAGTTTTACACATGTGATGCAATTAACCAAAACGTGTATCGTTTAAGTTTTATTCTTTTTGACTTACTTAAGGTTATATTGAAATTAGTTGGGAAATTAATATTATGGAAATTTAAAGAAATATGCAAACTTATTAAAAAGCTAAGCATACTCGTAGTTCAGAGAATTAATAGAAAAAGGGGTTCATAATATTAATTGTTATATTTTGAGTTAAAAATTGGCAATAGCGAAATCCAAGACTTAAATATTAACACCAAACTTATGTGTAATATACTTAAGGACATGGGCTAATATGGCTATATAGAGTGTATATAAAGGTTTTATTCATTTTCATATTTAATTTATTCCTGTTATTATTTTTTGCAAGGAATAACCAAACTAAACATGCACAAAAAAGCAAAAGTTGTATTCTATATTAACACAGCGGAAAATAAAAATAAAAAGCTAAACTCTTTTCATTGACTACAACAAGAAAAACTAAAAGGATTGGCAGCAACAAATGTAAAATAAAATCACAAGAGCTGTTCATTAGTTCTTATTCTACTCATTGTACTTGGCAAACGAATCCTAAGTGAAGTCTGAGAGATATACTAGAACGATTTTAAGGCATGATATGATGTTTTATCTTTTATACTTTTGACAGTAAATCTAAATTAATTTAAAAATTATTTTTATAATTTAAAAAGTTAACAATAAAATAATGTAGAGAAAATTTTCAGAAAAATTTATGATTTATTTGTGGTAAATATCAAAATCAAGTAAAACCATTATTTAAATTTAATCAAAAAATTAGGCTTACTTAAGATCTGTTCAAATAAAACTTTAATTTTAAGTTTCAGGGTTTTTATTTAGGAAGTCCAATTGAATTTCCATTTAGATGTATTTTTTAATGGGCAATTAGAGGTAATATTCCTAAAAACAGGAAGCTAAACAGCTGATAATTCTATTATGAATTGAATTTATAAAAAAACCTATAGTAGTAATTTTTAATCCATAAACTATATGTCTGAGGGCTGGCTATGTGATGGATGTCTTAGCTCCAAAAATAAGACATGTTTCTGACAGGCACAATGTCGAAAATTCCGAATACACAGCTATCAGTCTATCACTAGAAATGCAATTTTGAGGAAATTTTAAAAGTATTACATCAGGTGAAATTTTTAAAATTACTTCAGCAACCGGTACCAATCCCACCAGTTGATTCCTAGAGTAGTATTGGAATTGCAAAGTAGTAGTTTATAATTATTCTATTTTTTTTCTATATTTTTAATAATTTTTTTCAATATGTTTTTCATTATTAAATTAAAAAATTATTATTCGATTTTTTATAACAATTCATGTAATTAGTAATGGCAAAGTGTTACGCTCATCATCTTGCAACGCTCTATCAACCCGATAAATTTGTATTGAGCTCGTCAGGCGTTCAGAAATATAATTTTCTTCACCAAAAATGATTTAATAGTAATTAATTAATTAATTTTTTTTTAAAAAGAAAGTAATTAATTACTAAAATCAACAAGAAATAAAAAAGAAAATTATGTTAAGATATGACAGACTACAAATTTTTTACAATCTAACGAAAGCATGTTTACAAATAAAACGCAAATATCTTTTTTTTTCTATTCAACTTTGTAACTGAATTAATTATGTTATACATATTTGATATGATAAATCTACCCAATTGGAAAAAAATTAAACTGTGTACTTGAACTATGTCTGCCTTGAATTTATATTTAAGCAAATTATAGGAGTAATGAGTAATGATAGACATCAATCTTACCATTATGTATCAAAGTTAGATTCATTACATTGTAATGCTCTTTAGCTTTGGAAAATGTAGTAGCTAAGTCAGACTGTTAAAGACCGTCTAAAAATTTCTCCTTTAAAATTTCTATCCTCAAATATTTTAGAATTAGTTAGGAATAAATAAATTCTTGGAGTATTTTTATTGCATTCTATACAGCTTCTAGACTTAACATTGCAAATTTCCTGTGTATATAAATTTTTCCTGAAATTTTTGACTACCTAAACTATCAAGTTATTAAGAGGCTATTTAATCCAAAATTAATAGAAGGGTTTTCATCTTGTAGCTTGATCTTAAGAATTCTGTTCTTTGGTTATCATTTTCATGTAAAGAATATTAAAAACGGTTATAGAAAATTATTCATGCAGAAAAATTAAGGTAAAAATATTAAATTTTTCTTTTATTTCTTTGAACCAGTTTATCGTGATCCCTCTAGATTCTAGAAGCTGAAGTCCAACTGAGAAAGTTTGTCGGAATTATCCCAGTCTAATCCCCCAGTAGCATATTTTATTCAGACTCTATATTTTTTTATCAGTTCTTGAATTTTGGGAATGGCATTTGAGTAAGTTAGCAGGTATTCAAAATTAAATATTTTTAACCCCAAGTCTATAAATGCCGTAAAAAAATTGTCAAAAGAAAAGTGATTAGAAAAAAAGTTATGCCCCTACTGTGAACAAAACTGGAGTGTACCTTTGTGATAATGATTTTATGCTTTTCAGCTGGAAACGTTTGTAATAGGATATTAGGTCATTAATAAGTTCAGCTGGTCATATACTGACCATTAGGATAAAAATTATTTACGCTTCGATAACTCGATTGCGAAAAATGCTTATTTAGTTTACGGTTTGGGTTTACTTATTGAAAAAGGATAAGATTTTATATAGCTAAGAAAAGGAAGGAAATATTTAGAAAAATCTGACGAAATTGCCGAAAAACTTTTTTGTAAATAAATGTATTAAAATTAATTCGATTAAAGCTTTCAAAAATAAGAGTTTGAACGATTTTTATTTTTTTTAAAAATAAATCGATATCAGAGGATTCGATATTCATGGAGATTGCATTGTGAAATCCTTTCAGTAAGTGATTTATGAATTTGCCAATTAAAAATTTCAATAAATAAAAAGTAATGTTTGAAAAGCATTCGCTAAATCAATAAATATAATCAATAAGCTTTTGTTTCTAACATAGAAAAATTTTTCGATAATTTAGTGATCTGAGATTGTTTAGGAAATTCTCTTTAAAAAATGTATGTAGATAAAATTCTTTTATCCGATTAACAAATGGATACTTCCCAATATGAATTTGGTTTCATAATTCAATCTTTTAGTCAAAAAACAAGAAATTTAGGCATAAAAGCATTAGTTATACAATATAAATTTTTTAATTCGATAAAAGTAGTTACTGAAACATCATGTGGTCCATAATTGTAAATAGATGGGTTTAGGTTAAGTGGTTATTAGCGTTTCAATCTTATCTGTGTATATGGATCTATTATTTCATTGACTCAGAGTTATCCAACTGTTAGCAATTCTTTAGTGTTTAGCCTTTTTTATGGAAAATATTTTTCGTCACAAATTTACCTTTCAACTAATGATTGGTTGTTAAATAGTTTTTTTCTTAATTCAAACCCTCAATACCCACAGAAATATTACAAGAAAAATGGAAAAATATTACGCTACCGTTATGCTATTTAGTGTTATCAATACTTTACAGATACATGCACATATCCTCGTCATTTTGATACTCTTATGGGCAATTATTAGAGACAAATTAGTCCAATTAGTGATTATTTAGCAATTTTTTATTGCTGATATTGTTGGGGAGGAAAAGAAAAAGTTTTTTTTATTTTTATTCCACTTTGGATGCTATTTTTGAAAATATGTTAAAGTCAAATAACTTTAGGAGTCTCTTAAACATTTTTAATGATGCAATCAAAATTTGTATATTAGAGAGTCAAAAATTATATTAGTGACATGCCCCAATAATACACAAATAATACCACCGGTCTGAGAGTTAAGGGTAGTAATCAATTTATACTATCTCAAATATTGCTTAAGATTCTGTGGGAGCATATATGTATATCGAAATTTTTTAACACATTAGACCAAATGGCCAGAAAAGCCACTATTTTCTATTCACATGCGATTGCAGCTGCTGAAATTTGATTAAAACTATTTTATCATTAAACAGCATTCGGCTGAGAATTAAAACCGATCGCTTCCATTATCATACTGCGCACGGTATCAATGTTTTTTGGTGTACAAACCAATTTACCGAGTTATTTATAAAGCTTTTCAGTACTTAATCAAAAGAAATGGCAAAACTTTACTCTTTGTGAATACTCAAAAAATTGTACAAAAGTAAGAGACGAATCTAAAGGTGGGCACTCACTTAATGCGGGTAAAATTTTTGACGAACAAGCAATTTTTAGCTAGCGGACAAAAATTTTTCATGAGTACATAAAACTTTACTATTTTACAGACTAAGAATAATTTTAACAAGAAAAAATGCTAATAAACTTCACATCATTTTTAACGCTTTCATAAAATTGTCTGTTGGGCATTTATATTAAATATTTAAAAAATAATTGAGTAATAACTTAATTCTAATTTTAAGCAAAACTAGTTAAAAAAAATTTTAGTATCTTTTTATGTATAAAAAGGGAAAGATTTTACGATTCAAAATAATAAATGTTGACAAGTAATGTACCAAGTGTAATAATAACTCTAAAAACAATATTATTTTAGAAACTTTAAAGAATTTATTTTTATTAAAAGTATTACAAAAAAGAAATCGTTTTTGGAGGTCATCTTATGAATAACCCTAGCCCGTACTACAAGGTTGAGTGAATGTTCTTGGTATTAAATCAACAAAATTACTACTAAAAATGATTAGCTACATAAAATTGTTAAAAAATTATAACTTATTATTCAATTATAAAACTTAATTTAATTAAAAAAATTTGATTAAGAGTTCTATATGAAAAGGAAGTTAGTCGAAACTAGTTTGTTAGATTTTCTAAACAAATTAATGCTTATAATAATTTATAATGTTTAAAGTCATTTAATGTTGGTATGGAATTACATAAATTGGATATGCGGATTTAAATGTTCAAAATAATTAATAAAAGTAAACTTTACTGAACCTGTTCTAAAATTCTAGCTAAGCTTTTCATAGATCAAATTGCTTGTCTCTACGAAATTGGAAAATCAGCGCCAATAATTGTAACAACTTTTTGAAGCTTTTATTTGTTAAAATTATACCAGATAACTTAACCTTAGGAAAAATCCTATGATTTTCTTAAAGTTACTACTTATTATATATAACAAAAGGATAATCCCATACTAAATTAATTTCAAATTAAATTATGAAAATTTTTAAATATGCTCTGAAAAATTTCAAGTAAAACTAAGCAATATTTTATTATATATCCAGTGGTAAATGAACGACCTGTTGTATGTAGAAGTATGTAGAAAGTAGGCCGCAAAGCTAATTTATCCAAAGAACTGATTAACTGTTATTTAATTAAATTTTTTGTAGCATCAAGCAGAGCCCTAAAGAAATACTATTGTACAAAATAATTTAAAGGTTATGTTTTTTAAGAAAAATTCTGATAGTAAATTCAAGAAGTTCAAGTATGTCTGGGGCTATTCAAGCCTATTTCAAGTTTGTCTGAAATTTTAACCCCTTAAAGCACAGTTTTTCTGAAAACAGTTTAGCGTGCTCGAATTAACTCGAGCGTGCAAGTTAAGATGTTAAAAGAAAGATAAGAAACAATCTAGATTCGAAATACGAAATGTGAATTCGTGTTAATAATTATTACACATGAGGCCCAAAGATAAAATAGGTTTTGTCTTTGGTATTTGTTTGAAAAAATATATTTTTATATATATTTTTCCTATAGGATCAGGATAACTTTGAATCTAAACTTGCAGCAATATGCTACCAGAAACATTTCTTCTTACTAGCAACATTTCAATGTTGTATAATACTTTTCGAGCAAATATTTGGGTTCCGTTCTGATAGCGAACTCTGTAGATAAGATATTTTGCTAAGCAATATATGCAATATAATAAAAATCTACACAAAGTCAGCTTTTTCAGTTCCGTACGGCTTTGTCTGAATATTTTCGAATCAGTGCAGCTCACCCGAGCGTATAACAGCTCAGTTTTGTTTACTGCCCTTAAAAAGTGTAAAGTGCACCCAAAGAAGTTTTCAAAAACCTTTAATCAAGCACTTGATTATAATTAGTAAACGAATAATTTATTTTTTCTCCATTGATTTCAAATGAAGCAGTAAAATGTCGATCAAGACAAAGCATTATTAGTGGGCCGGTTCTAACATACTATATGTCTACATTGTTGTTTATTTAGTTACAAAATGACTTTATGACTTAGTTAAGCATATTTAAAAATGACTCTAGCTTCCTTTTATTTTAAAAATATTTCTTTCAATTTACAATTACAAATCTCAAAGTGATTACTTATTTTGTGCCATTTACAGTAGGTTAAAATAATTAACAACTAACAAACACCTTTAAATTTTAATTTCTTCAACACTTGACAAACACTTTCAACTAATTGAAAACATTAAGAATACTTTAAAACATGACTTGTATTACCATTAAATTGTACTAATACAAATATTTATGTTAATACATAAATATAAATAACGAAGAAAAGATGAGGGCAAAGAGCTTTTCTAACACTACATCTTCAGTTTAACATAAATTAATTTTAACGCCACTTATTGTTAAAAATTTATATACAAAAAAAAAACAAATGTAACACTTTTTGAAATTGTTGCTTGTAAAATTTCTCAATAGTTTATATTGGTTTGTAAATTTGAAGGGCAATGACCTTCTAGTTAAAGCTTGACGAATTGAAAAATCAAAAAATAAATCACATCCAAAAAGGGATTTAATTGCCAAAAATCTTTTAACAGATATTTTTATTTGATTTAAAATTTTTTAATTTGATGAATTCATGGAAGTCACGATCGAAAAGAAAGTGGAAATTGTGTGGGACTTTCATCTCTTATAAATTGTCTTATTTTGGTTTTTATAATCTTCTTTCCAAAAAGAAAATAATTTATTTTTGATGATGATTAATTTTGTAAAAGACGATAACTAATACACTTGTAAAATATCTAAAAGCAATTAAACAATTGCACTAAAATTAAACTAATAAAAATCTATTTAATGCATTAAACTAATTAATTTTTTATTTATATTTATTTGTCAACAGTAATTTGTTATTTTACATTTTCAATTTATCCATTTAATGTTCTTTAATTTATTTAAATTTGGAAAAATAAAAAAAATAATTATTAATTTGATTCGTAAATTCGCAGACGGAAGAAAGTGGTTTAAAATGGTTTAACTTTCCATTCGTTTTCGTTGGTCGAATATTTCCATAGTTCAGGCAAATGTTGTCTTTTTTTATCATGATGATTTGTTTTCTCATAAAGCTTTGTAGATGGAATAAAATTAACATCTAAGCACCTGCAATAAAACTCCTAAAAATTTCATCACCGATAAAACTTTCTTAACCCTATACACAATATATTATAACAACTCTTATAAGTTTGATATTTTATTAAATTGATTTTTTAAAATAATGACAAGTGTTAGATTTATCATATTGTGTATGTCAGGCATCTACACATATAAATATATAAAACACAGAAAAATGGTTAAGTACTTTTTAGTAACAGAATGCATTTAGGGAAATCTTCTCTACTCTGTAATCAAAATTGTTACAAGCCCTCATGTTTTACATTGAATTTCATTTCGCAGGAGACGAAAGTCAAATAGCAAACCAATGACAGCTCTCTCAAGAGCCATTTATTTGGTGAATTTAAATTACTAACATAGAACAAGGAGAGGTAAAATTTTTTAAAAATATTCCCCTTCCTTAAAGCGTTAAAGGTAACAAAACGATTTTAAACGGTTCCGGTTTGAATGGCGAAAATTGAGGTTCTAGAGAAAATATTTTTGTGTAGCATAAGGTTTCTTCAGAAGGCGCAGAGGGAAGTTAAAGTAAAAATTATGAAGGAAGGTTAATTACAGTTTAGATTCTGGAACATGGAAAAAAAATTATTTTTCCTGTTCCAGAAGGTGCTATTACACTTTCATATAAATATGAGAGGTAGTGACATTTGAAATATGATACATATATCATTCTGAAAAAAATTTTTCAGAAGAGCTATTACACTATACAGATTTTAACATATAGATATGGCTATCACACTTGTATGATACATCGAATGTGACATTTCTTCCATATTTATATGAAGGTGTAATAGCACCTTCTGGAACAGGGAAAAAAATTTTTTTTCTTTTTACAATTTGACCCAAAAGTAAATTCTGTATCACATATTTGGACAGATGATCAAATATCAGTATCAAGTCAATCACTTTCAAAGAAATTAAGGAATTCGAGTCTAAAACTCACTTTAATTGCTGATTTAATGCCAGTCTGCTGATGATATTTCATATTTAATATTATCCTACTATAACTTTCCTTGTATATTTATTTATTATAATAGGCTACATATGTCAAAAGAAATTTTCAAATTACAAATTTTGCTATTTACTGTTTGTATTCTAAAAAAATTGTGAAAAATAAATTAGGTTTAACAATGCTTCAAATAACACGCACGTCTGAAGGATGTGATCTATTTTTTAGCCCTTAACTTAAAAATACATAATAATAGAAGTGGAATCAAAAAACGTTTTGCTTTATAAATATCCATGTAAAATGGAACTTATGTTCAAGGAAAATTGGACATATGTATATATCGGCAATAAAATAATATATGATATAAGACTAAATCAGTCTCTTTACTGATTTTCTGGCCTATTAGTTGAATTTATTGAACATTGTTATCCTAATCAGTCGCTATCAGGCTCTTGATTCTCCTATTTTAATGTTGAGACTTCAGTATGGTAAAAAAAAACAAGAATTTGGCCGCACAATTATTTTAATAAAATTATTTCGATCGCAGGCTATCTCCTAACATTTTATATGGGTTTATTTGGCTTTGTATAGTTTGAGGCAGAACCTTTTTAAAATTATACTCCATTCTGAAACTATTTTTCGCAATCCGAAAATCTTATCTCTTCCATTATCAATATGGAAGTATATATATAACAAGTGATCTCACAAATTTCAAATGAAAATACAACCAAAACGCGGATTTCGCCAGATATAAATTTAAGAGTAATTTAAACTTGTCATATAAACTTTATGTAAAATATTGCTCATTCTTGAAAAATATGTGCATTTTCTGCATAATTAAAAACTGGCACTTGTACGTAACTACGAATTTTTCAGAAATCAAATTTATATGAGCTTGTTTCAATAAAATATTTGCTTAAAACTGATAATTTTTTGAAAACTCAAATGCAAGACTTTTGAGTAACTTTGCAAAATGTGAAAATTTTTTTAAGGTAAATTCCGTTAAATTTAAAATATCTCTATAATTAGCAAATGTAAATTTTCCTTTGTATAATATGCAAAAAAAAAAATATTAAGCTTTCAAATGAAGTATATTTCTTCAATGTTGCACAAATATTACCTGAGATATGGGCTTGGAAGCATAACCAAATTTTTAAAGTTCAATGACCCTTACGAGACACTAGAGCAGGCCTGCACGACATACGGCCCGCGGGCCGCATGCGGCCCGTCTGGTGCTGGCTAATGGCCCGCGTACATTTTTATATACATGAATCAAAAGACTTCATAAAATTTCTAAAAATCCAAGTTAAACAATATTCTTGTGTTTGCCATTTTGCTATTTGATCGCAAAGTCTTTTTTGCTTGTTTTTCAACATGTATAAAGCGAACTATTGTTTTAGGGAAAATATGTACAGGTAAGTTCTTGTAAATTTCCGTAGCGTGCATATGATTTCTCAATTTTTTAAGGCCTAGGCATAACTAAGACAAATAATTTTTTCTGAATATTCTTCTGGAGAATTTTTTTTATTTATTGCATATACATCTATATTTTTGTTTTTTTGTCAAGTCTTCTTGGGTACTTTAAACTTGTAGTCATTTTAAAAGTCAAGCAGTTGTAAGACAACTCAGTAACAGTGAATATTATTATTTAGAAATCTATCTCAAAATAGTTAGAAAACTAAAATTAATAAATCTACATAATCCACATTTTTGGTTTTAATAGTTGTGAAAAATATTTTTTTTTGAGAAAATGAAGCAAAAAATTGAAAGGGAACGCAGAGTTTTCAATGCCGAATGGACAAACAAATACTTTTTTACAATATTTCAAGAAAAAATAATTTGTCTTGTGTGTGGTGAGACATCAAATCCTCACTAAATTAGATGAAACTAAGTGAGAAAAAAAATTAAAGCGGCTAATTTGATGGCATCTATATGAAAGGAACAGCAATTTTTTAAGAAAACAACAACTGAAAACAAAACAGCTCCCAAGGTAGGCTTCCAGATTTCAAGAGAAATTGCTGCTGCTGTATGTTGATGTCTGTTGCTGAATTATGTCCGGAAAAAATTCGGCTGTTTGAGAATATCAGTTTGTCAAGAATGACTATAAAGCGAAGAATAGCTGAAATTTCAACAAACCTTAGTAATCAGCTGAAGCAAAAATCTCGAAATTTTCTGTTTTATAGTTTATGTATGGATGAAAGCACAGATTTACAGGATACAGCACAGCTTCTCATTTTTATTAGAGGAGTTGATAAAAATTTTGAAATTACAGAAGAGCTTGCTGGTTTGTGCTCCTTACCAAGCCGCACAACAGGAAAGGAGCTCTTTAGTGTAGTAAAAAAATTCATAACTGAAAAATTGGGTTTCGAAAATGTAATGAACGTAGTAGTTTCCATTGTAAGCTACATCCGATCTAGAGGACTAAAGCATAGGACTTTTAAAGCCTTTCTCGAAGAAGTAGATGCTGAGTACACCGACGTACTTTACCATACCGCAGTGAGATGGTTGAGCCGTGAACGTGCTATCCAGCGTTTTGTTTCATTGAAAAAGGAAACATTTAACTTCCTCGAAAATGAACCAAAACAATTTCTAGAGCTTCAAGAAGAAGTATGGAATAGTGACCTGTTTTTCTTTTGCGACATTTCAAAACATCTGAATGATTTGAATATTCAGCTTTAAGGGAAAAACCAGCTTATATTTGAAATGTTTGCAGCAGTGAAGGGTTTCAAAATAAAATTGAACCTTTTCAAAACTCAGCTGCTGAAAGGCGAAATAAGTCACTTTCCCACTTGTGCATTGCATATAGCATAGGGTCAGCAATTTTGGGCAAAAATATGTAAAACATATTGATTTATTAATTGAAGAATTTAGCAGAAGATTAACTTTGTCCAACGAAGAAAATATCAAATTAAAATTAATTGAAGACCCTTTTTCTGTAGATCCAGAGCAAGTACCGCTTAATTTGCAGATGGAATTAATTGAACTTCAATGTTCTGTAGTGTAGCGAATTTATCATAGAGAAAACACTTTCCACGATTTCTACAAAAGCTTAGATTGCAAAAAGTACAAAAGTCTCATAGAACTTGCTATGAAAATGTTTTGCATATTTGGAAGTACAGCAAGCTCAAATATGACACCTGAATATGAAAAACTTGTTGACGATAAAAAATGTAATATTTCTCATTAATATTTTCCATCATAAATTTTAATAAACATAAAAAACACATGTATCTTTACTAGGAAATTTTTTTTAAAAATTTTATTTAGCAAATACTTCCAAGACATTTTTCCCTCTTCTAAGCAACAAAAATGGAAAAGCTCCGCTCCAGAATGTGTCAAATTTATTTATTAATAAATATGAACTTTATTTAACATAATAATGGTTAATTACATATCAGCAAACTTAGGAACTTTTTTTATTTGTTAATTAAAATGTGTAAAAAATATTTAGCCTCCCTGCGGCCCTGAAGCATTTCGCTTGAAGCTTATATGGCCCTCAACACCTTCGAAGTTGTGCAGCACTGCACTAGAGAAAAAAAATTTTACTAATTTTTATCCATATTTACTTTTTCTTTCAAACCATACCCTATTTTTGAAGTTTTATTGACGTACATTACGACAAAATATGAAAAAGCTTAAAATTACTTTCGTTTAAATTTGATACAAAATTTTTCAAACCCTTATATCTTTTGTATTTATTAACCGAGCAGAATGATTTTCTAATAGTTTAAGCTTTTTAGCAGTAATTTGCACTAAATAGCTCAAAAATAAAAAAAACCAAACGTTCAAAAAAATCTTTTATGGACCATAGCTTTGAAAATATTTGGAATTTGAAAATTCTAAAATTCATTGAATGAGCCAACATGCACAGTTTCTGATATCCCAAATTTGCTGTGTATATAGTATCGTCTTTTTTCGATTTTTATCTTTAATTGCGGCACTCCGGAGACTGCCGCCTCCTGTGATTTGTTCAATAGTCGGGGAAAGCCAGGAAAAAGGAAAATAATAATAATCCCTGAAAAAATTACCGGGTAACCTGGCTTTCACGAGCACATTTTTGAACTGTCGATCGAAATAAAATTATCCAATTAATGAACACTTGAGCTTCCTTTGCTCCAAAGCAAAGTTTTCTTCAACTTTATTATCTTCGAAGCCAGTGCCTACGATAACTCAAAATCTACTGTGCCGATCGTTTTGAAGTTTTGCACCCTACTTCTACACATATTCCACCATGAAAATCGTGAAAATCGGTATTTTGGCTTCCAGAGGCCACCAAAAATTGGAAAACCAAAAAAAAAATCGCCTCATCATCACCTCGAAAAACATCTCCTTTAATAAATCAATTTTGAGTTTTTGGTTTTAGATGACTCTGTCTCAAGTCATGATGCGCACCACAAAATAAATTTTTTTAAGGCCCCTTTTACTGCCATCCGCTCATTTATTATTATTTTGAAATAAAACTCATGGAAAAATATTGTTAAGATTTTTTGTTATCATATAAATTTAATTAAATAAACTAGAGCAACCTGTATTACCAAAAAAACATTCTTGAAGACATTCCTTTTGTTTAACGAACTAACCGAACCCCCTCATCCAAACCCCTTAAAAGATAAAAAGGAATTATGATTAATTGATAAATTTGAAGTTTTTAAATCTTACAAATATTGTGATTTTAGAACAAATCTTCCAAATTAATTGTTTGGATGACATAATTAAATTACTTTTTAAGTCATTACTTATTTTATCTGTTCTAAATCTCCTTTATTATAAAATGATCATAAATAAAAGATTGATTGTATTTTTATTAAATTCAAATTTTGGCCAAAAAAAATCTATATTTATCACCCTTGGAACTTTTATGCAATGATTAATGTATGCCTATCACAGGGAATGTGTTAATTTTTGTTCAAATGCTTCATCTAAGATTCAGTCAAATAATTTTATAACATCCTAAATTGCAATGTAAAATTTTATATAATTTTACATAAAAAAAAAAAAATTTGATAAGTTAACATAACACAACATGTGGTAAAGTTGGTTAAGTAATCTTAATTTTAATATGAAAATAAATTTAATGGTTTTAACTTGATGATCAGTCAATTACTTTATATTTATAATAATATTTTGTGTGTGTGTGTGTGTGTAAGTTTATAAATAACCAATTGCAATGAAAACAATATTCTATTTATATTCATTTATCATTTTCAACACAATTCAATCATTCATAATCCCTTAACTACAAAAGGGTCATATCTAGGTTCTTGTGATTTTTCACACGGTTATAATTATAATGCAAACGGTATTGCAAATGATGTTAAGTCAATAGGCATGAAATTTCTTCTTCAGTATACGATTAAGATAACCAAACACCTAACCGTAGTAAGGTTTTTTTTTTTTTACTTTTTGGTTTTTTATACCACATACCTAAGGAGAAAGACAATAAATAAAACTAAAAAGAGACAAATTGGAAAATAGAAAAGTCAATGTGCAGATTAGTGTCATAGTTTTAATATGCCAGGCTTGCTTACAGTCACTAGAAAAAATTATTTAAAAAAAAATTGTTACTATTATTTTTGAGTTTTTTGTTTTTACTTAGCCTGCATCAGTATCCGTTTAAATATCCAATTAATTCTTTCAATTTAAAGAAATTGTGTTAAATTATTTTATATTCAACTTTTACAGCTAATTTCAATGTAAAATCTTTTTACACACAAAAAACAAAAAAAGTAGGATGCTAGCGGTCAAAGTGAAGTCTTATATACTGCCACATGATTAATGAGTAATAATCTTGGCCTATGATCTCTCTTTAGTTTATTAATTTACTTTATTTGATGGGATCTTCTTCATGTACTTACTTGTGAATAGCGGACACTATTTGTTTTTATTTATAAACATGAAGTAGAGAAATTCTGTCAAAATTTTTATCATTTAATATTTATCAAAACGTTAACGTAGACGCACACAGTCCTACTTACCCATACTCATTTTTTGTTTTTATTTTTAGCTCAATTTTTAAATCGTAACTAGTGCAAGTATTACATTTGTTTATTGCAACATTCGATTCATTATTAAAGTTTTTATACCCAATCCAATATTGATCTTCATGTAATCAACAAGTTTCAATACACAATGTATAAAGGATTTATATGAGTTTTATGTAAAATTATTTATTGTATTTACTTTAGTCAGAGATTTGTATTTAATTTTTGTTTTTCTTTTCTGTGATTGTTTCTTTTTTGTCTTCTTAAAATTTTTTTCAATTTCACTTTGTTTGTTTTGTTGTTTTCTTTTCTATATACATATAGGTAACTTCAATCAATTGCATATTCTCATGGATCAAATAGTATTACAAAATTTTCTAATTGAATTTTTAACAAGTTCATGTAATTGAAATTTGTTATCACATACCTACAATCAATAATTGAAATTTGTTATCATATACCTACAGTCAATAATTGAAATTTTTTAAATTTAAGTTAAATAATTTTAGTATTTTAAAAGTTTAAAATTTTATTTTTGAATTTAAGAAGATTTCACGTCCTTATTTCATTTTCAGTCTATTTTAGGGGGCGAACATAAAGTTTAAAAAAATTTTCTAAGTAAATAGCCATGGCCTGAAAAGTATCAAGACTTCCACAGAGATATTTTTTTCTTATAAAAAATTCATATTAATTTTAGAAAGTATTGAAGCCGATTGACTGACAAATTTTTATGTCGTTTTAATCATTTGTAAATAAGTTACAGTCGTTTGACTAACATTTTCCTGTTTTGCAAAAACTCAATTGAATTGGTGTTTTAATTTTTTATTGCAAACTTATTTTTCCGTCAAAACTAAGCATTGAATTTAAAAATATATTTGCAGTTATGTTTTCTTAAAAATAGAACCAAAAGCTGGTCAATCATTACACCTAAAACAAGTTGATAGATTTGCATTTCATATTAATATTTTACGTTTCGGCTTACTAGTATTTAAGTTCCACTGGGTGTGGAAAAATATAAAAAAATTTGTGTTTTTGACCTAAGGCAGTCGTAAAGTACAGAGTACAGTTAAATGCTATTAGTAGCTTTTATCGTTTAAAATATCCAAAAAAAAGACGCTATGTGCAAAAGAAGTTAAGCCAAAGAATGCGGTCATTATGAAAACTAAGGTTTGTTTTGGCAGCAAGGGCAAAGTTATTCGCAGAATAGTAAAAGAAAAGTTGGAAAATTGTGAGCTGATTGGGTTATTTTTTATGAAGATTTTATTGAAGATTAGACTGGAAATTCGAAGCAAAAAAGACACCATTTTTTATTTGTTAGTCTTTGATTACTTTACAGTTCAGTCAAACAGACAAAAATCCTACTCCTTTAAATCTAGATTTTTATTTAAGCCAATAAAATGTTAAAATGTTCGTTAGTATATTAGTTATAAAATGGTTCAATTATACTAGAAAAATGAAGGAGATTTTTTGTTTTCTTTTGATCCGGTAAAGCTTAAATTTTGTGCTGCAGACGTATACAAGGTTAGCTGCCATGTCGAGTTCAATAAGTGATGTTCAATAAAATTACATAATAAAATTTAACACACTTAAATCCGTAAATATGCATTGGTAACATGCCTAACGAGAGGTAAGAAAGTACTGCCTCATACAGTGTTTTTTAAATTTCTAAAATATCGAAATTCCTTCTTCCCTTTCACCTCATAAAAATAATGTATCAAGTCTTAAAAGAACTAGGACTAGGTTCTCTTGTCTATTTGACTAGGCTGTAAGACGACGTATTACTTAGTTTTAGTAGTCCTTTTAGTCCAAGTTTCTATTAATAACTAAAGATTTTATGGCTCAGATTGTTGGCGTAGCATTTTAAATTATGAACAAATTTTCAATAGCAAGATCAAAGATGAATTTTTAAGTAAAAAAGTTAAAAGAAAAAAACATTAATATTTTTAAGTAATAAAAAAGTTCTATTTTTTAAAAGTTTAAAAGCTATTTACAAATTTAAATAAGAAAACTGACCTAATAAGCTTACAATAATCATAAAAAACAAAAAATCATATTCATTTGGTCAGTTCATATTTATCTGACCAAACTTAGCTAAATTGTGTATCAATAAACCTACTTCTAATCTATTTCACATTGCAATTGAATAATTAAATAAATGCCGACAACTTTCTTGATCTGAAAAATTCTAGTTTATCCCACCATTGAAAGTATTTTAGTCAGTCAGTTATTTTCTTAGGTGAATGGTTTGTAGACATGTACATAAATTACTATACTACACAATTAATATTCACATAAAAAAAAGGAATTTGTTAAATTTTGAAAGTGAAAGGAAAATTGCACATCTTTGATACCAAACATGGATGATACAACGCAATAAGCACAGGTACTCAAGATACCATGAGTGGTATATAAAAAATATGGAATTATTATTCGGTCATTATATATATTTAACTTATTCGAGTTTTTATGGTTTGCTTTTGACTATCTGCAAATAAATTGTATTGGAATAAAACTTGACTGATTTTTTTTGCAAGTTGGCAGCCTTCCCAGCTCTCTTGATTGCCAAGATAGGCGAATGAGTTACAGAGCTTTGAAAATGATTAGAAGAAAACATAATTGAATTGCACAATTTAAACTCTGAAGTGAATGATGATCAGAGATCAGTAAATTTTAAGCAGTAATCTTCTGGTTATATAAAATTGACTTTTATTTTTTAATTTAAATTTAAATTAAATTTGGTTTAATGAAGAGTTATTTTAAATTAATTTAATATTAGCCATTCATATTTGACAAGATGACAGAGTTGACTTATTGAATGTTTTTTTCAAAACTTGGATAAAAAAAAATGTATTTTATCCGTATTCCTATTAAATTTATTTAAATTAATAAATATTACAATTACCCAAAATTAAGCAAATGTACGTCGTATGTGCAAAAGGAAAAATGGAAATTATTATCAGATTTTCAAGAATTTACATTACAAGCAACACACCAAAAAATTGATGGAATACTGTTCATGAAAATAAAATTCAGTGTTCGTATAATAAATGAAATTGGAGGTTGAAATTGTAAAAAAGATTTTCATTTACGAAAAATTAAAAAAATTCTTACTGTTGAAAATTTAAATTTCCCCATCCAATCATATTTGTTTATTTCCGGGCTAATTTAAATTACACTTCTCTCTGCAAACAAACAAAAAAATATTCATTCGTAAATCAAATATAAATTTCTAAAATTTTCGACAACAAAAAATCTTTATTTACTTCAATGGATTTTATCTGGTATTTTTCATTTTTACACTAAATTCGATATTATTTATTTATTTAATTTTTATTTGCATAATTTTTTACATACATTGCATTTAAGTTACATAAAAACATTGGAAATTTTTATTTTATATTGTCTGAAATATTTTTTAATCGCCGCAGGGTGTGCAAAATATGCAGCTATGTTTTGATGTTTTCAGTTTTTAGGTTTTTATATTTATAATTTTTAACATTACAATTAATGTAGTAATTATAAACTATAAAATTTAGTTAATTAATTATAAAATTAGGGAAGAAAGACTCAAGAAATAATATGCAACCCGGCGAAATCCTAAAAAAACACCATGAACTTTTATTGGGTTCAAAAAACGAATTTATGTGAATTTATTCCAATTTTGAGTTCATTTCCATAAAAAATTTAATGATGGGTATAATGAGTTTTGTAATAAAATTATATTTGTGAGGGAGATTATTTGTTTTTAATTAAGTTTAATATATATATATATGCTAGGATCACCCAGTTGTTGAAAATTTTCAACAAATTTTGATTTTTAAATTTCTTTCAATTCAAGCCTGTTTAAGTTGTCAAAATAATAAATATTAAAGAAAATGCGTGATTCGTCCATAAAGACGAAAAAAAATTCAACATATATATAATTTATTCTTATACAACCGCAATTTTTAACAAACTAAAATAATTTTCGAAAAATTTTTACGATTTTTTAAGGCTTTTATTTTATTCATAAAAAATTTACAAAAAATAATATCAGAATGAATTTTAATAGTAACAATATTTTGTTTTACAGGGACATGGAAACCCTTACCGCCATTTAATTCCACAACAGAATCCAACACAAAATGATGGATCACGACATAGATTCAATCCTAGTGCTCAACAAAGACAATTTACAAAGCAAATTTTCCAATATCAACCAAATCCAAATTTAGATTTACCTGAACACTTAAATAATCCAATAAATACAAATCTACAACCTCTTCCAATAAATGATCCGGCTGCTAATAACGTACGATTTCCAACAAATGGTAATAATAATTTTCAAGTATCAAATGGTAACCCAAATCCTTTGCTTCAACATCATACACAAACAAATTTTATACCAAATTTTGTTCAACAAACACACAATCCATACAATCAAGAACGAACACATAGTCCGGCTTCATTAGCTTTTCTACAACAGCAATTACTGCCAACAGTAGCAAAACAATCAAAATTTAATAATGACCAAGATTTTCATGCCCAAAACTTTATTATATTGCGAAATCATTTAGCTCAACAAGCACCTTCAAATGTTCCCATTAATTCTCACCAATCACAACAAACTAATGCTGACTATCCAACATTCCCAAAATATCAGGCATTGCCACATTTTCAGCCACTTCCTGAATTTCGTGGTGTACATCCACCTACAACACAAGCACTTCCCATCGTACCATCACAACAACTTTCAAATGTTCCCAATATTTACACACAAAACTCACCCATCAATGGCCAATTCCAAGCGTTTCCAACTTCAGGGCAACAATCTTCACCTGTATTCACAGCAAGCAGTCAATTTACACCAAATAATGTCAAAGCAGCACAAGAAGAAGAAGCTCGACAAAAACTCATACTTAAACATCAGGCATTTGTTCAAAAACAATTGGAAAAACAGCAAGCTAAAATAAAACAGCAACATGAGGAATTTCTTCGTAAGCAAGAAGCTCTAAAGCAGCAGAGTGGAGCTCCTTCTACAAACTCACAAACTCAAAATCATCCAATGTATGCCAACCAGTTAACAGATACGCGTAGTCGAGCTATACAACAATCTGAAATTCGTTTATTTGATAAAGCTTTGCAAAAGTATAATTCAGAGCATCCAACTAGACAAACAACAGCAAATAGTATATCCACAACACCACGTTCAGGAGAGCAATCAAATGATGGGTTCAGTCATCTTCTTGAAGCTCAACGTAAAGATCTTTATTCACAATTAAAACAGGAGACGGATAGTACAAGGACAATTAAATCAACAGTCTCAAAACCTAAATCTACAAAACCCCTTGATCGTGACGAGCTCCTAAAACAATTAAAACAGGCTCTTGCTGAAACACCAGCATCTATCTTGGGTAATAAAACATTTGATGCCCAGGATATAGTTTTACCAAATGGTCAAAGGGTACAAATTATTCGAACCTCTGATCCAAATTTGATAGCAAATTCAAAAGTTTTACCTGATGATATTGCAGCTGCTCTAAGTAAATCTTCTTCAAATCCTATAACAAAATCACAAGATCCACAGGAAGCATTATCATCTGTAGCTCCAGTACGTTCAAAAGATTTAATTCTACCAAATGGACATAAAGTAGAAATTGTTAGAGCTCCAGATCCAAATACTATTGGTGGGCTAACCAATCTACCAAGTGATATATCCAGTTTATACTCGCAAAGTATTGCAAATGAAGCAAGAATACTTTCATCAGATGGTCCACCATCAATTGAAGAGTTAGCTAAACGAGGTTTAATTCCTGAAGGATATGAAATAGTTCAACAACCAGCACCAGGATCAAAAACGGCAACTACTACAAAACCTACACCAAAAAAGAAACCTACATTTGTTTATTTAGAAGAGCAATCCGATGGTTCATTTAAAGTGCAAGGAGTTAAGCCAAGCGGTGAAAAGGAAACAAAAACAAGTGGTGCTGAAATCGATAGTATATTAGAAAGAATTAAAAATGGAGAACTAAAACTACCACCTTCTGTTTCAAAAGTTCAATTTGATTCTCAAACACCAGAAAAAAATCAAAAATCAAATAAAATAAGTGATTTACGCCATGAAGCATCGACTACTTCTGCACTAGTTCAAGGAACTTCTACTACCAATTCCCCAATCCCAAGTAGATCAACAACATCTCCTTACCATCAATACAGTAAACTTTCACGTAGTCAATCATCGCCATATTCTACAAATGTAACTCCACCTCTACGTAATTCAGGTCAAGTAGCAGCCGCTTCTAGTAACTATAAAACTTATCCAAGCTCAACAGAACATAATTTTATATCGAGTACTCCAAGTGTACCAACATCAACACAAACATCTTCACAGGACTATAGCGGACAGCTCATTAATATTCTTAAAGATAATGGTTTCTTTGCAATGGCTAAATACATTCGGCAGTCTGATTTGGATTCAATCCTTAATGAAACAGGACCTTATACATTGTTTATTCCAACCGATAAAGCATTTAAAAATTTACTTGTACAACTTGGGGGACCTGAGCGTGCTGAGGAGAAATTCAAATCAAATCCCAGGCTACTTAGTGGGGTATAAATATTATGACATAAAATAAAGTATTTATTTTTTTTGTCGAAATACTTATCAATTTTATTTTAGCTTCTTTTGCATCATGTTATTCCTGGATCATTTGAAATATCATCACTTCAAGATGAGATGACAGGAGTATCCTTAGCGGGAACACAATTGCGTGTTAATCAATATACTTTACAAGATCTTGAATGGAATGATGTTTTGGTAATTCTATTCATATTATTTTAAAACTATTGAAAATATTAATAAATTGTTTTATTTTTGATTTAGATAACTACTATCAATGGAGCTGTAGTTGTACCAGAAAAACAAGATATTAAAGTACCACAAGGAATTGCTCATGGAATTGATCATGTTATGTTCCCCTTGCCTGTTGGTGATTTATTGCAGACTTTACAGGCTGACAGAGAAGGAAGATTTTCAAATTTTTTGAAAATATTATACACTTCGGGAACTCATGA
The DNA here is from genome assembly GCA_947359355.1 of Acrocera orbiculus. Classification (NCBI taxonomy): domain Eukaryota; kingdom Metazoa; phylum Arthropoda; class Insecta; order Diptera; family Acroceridae; genus Acrocera; species Acrocera orbiculus. The sequence goes on from OX375757.1 coordinate 20,411,835, forward strand.
TGTTTTAGAAAATAAAGGTAATTTTTTCGGTTAAAAGTAAATTCTATATTTTTAAAATGAATTGACACGATCTTTGTTTATCCTACACTCAAGTCAAGAAATGTTGATTAATAATCATCGTGGTAAAAATTTAAATAATTAATAAGCCCAATTTTTGTAAGCCTTGCTTTATAGCTGAACAAATTATCAGAGAATTATAGCCTGTATCTTTTATTACGCTTTTGTTTTTGGGCCTTTTAACAATGAAAAACTATTTATCTTGCAAAAACTATAGTACTTTATAATATCCTGTCAGACGTACGTTTAGAGGCAAAAATTTAAATTGAAAAATCTTCCAAAAATGGAAACAGTTGCTGATGATTAGAGATGATCATTGTTTCTTGGTAGAATTTAGAAAAAAAATTAAATTACCATTGACAGAAATTCCAAATTATGTCCTGTATAACGTATGATAAATACATCAAACCGCGAGTTTTTCACTCTTAATTCTGACTTCCCGTGAAATCAGAATATGACCCCAGGTTAAAGCTTAATTAATTCAATTTCATTTAGCACTAATGTTCTTCTTAATCGCAAATGCAACACTTTTGATCAAATAAAGCTAAAATACTTAAAAGACCTGATATTTCTTTCATTTAGATACTATTATTAACTTTAAAATAGCATAACTGAGATCACAACAATATTTTTGTTTTTTTTTTTTTATGGAATTTAAGGAGCTAAAACATTTACTGTATTTGCACCTGTGGACAAAGCATTCAATAATATGACACCAGACCAACTACAAAAACTGACAAACGAAAAGGAAGAAGCTGAAAAATTTGTAATGCGACACATAATGCCATCTACATTATTTTCAGCAGGAATGAGATTCTATCAAATTAAGGATTCACTACTCTCAGGTAGTACAATTACATTACAAAAAACTCAGCCAGGAAGAGTTAAAGTTGGTGAAAGCCAAATGATTACACCAAATATTCCAGCTACAAATGGAGTAATCCACGCATTGGACAGTATAATAGAACCACAAAAAAATTAGTATTATTAGGTTTCTTCCAACTTTGAATATTAAAACAAACAAAGTTAGATTTAAATAGAAAAGTTAATTTAATAAAGAAACTTAATTGCTATTAGTTGTTTGAAATAAATGAGTCAAAAAGTGTAAATTAGATTCACTAGGATTAGTTTTTAATTTTAATTACATTTGGATTAATTGTTTTATTATTTATATTGAGATGAATAAATTATGTTTAAAAAATAAGATACCATAATACAATCAGATGTTTGATAAATATCATATTTATATAAACAATAAAAAAGTAATATTTTTTTTTAAAAAACAATATTTAAAATTGGATATTATGCAATTAAAAAGTATTAGAAACAAAAAATAAGGAAAATAATTCATGATTATAATTTATTTTGTAAATGTTAAATGTCTTTATTGATGTGTCTGATTTGTCAAACCACAAACAACAGGTTTTCCGCAAATATCAAAAAAATGCTTGGGTTTTATATGTCAGCCTCGGGAGCTATTTACCCATTTTTAATGAAAACAAAACAAAATAAATTGTAAATCTAATTATTTCATAACCAACTTGATTCAATTCAATTATGTAAACTACAAAATTATCAATATTTTTTAGAAGTTACAATTTGGGTTACTGCATTTTTATATATACTTTTGTATAAAAATTACACCGAATTTGTTTTTCTTTGACTTCTGTAGTGTAGTATATTGTGAATTTCTTACTAATGGGCAATAAGTGAATAAAGAATGTTATCTAAGAATTTTGAAGGGTTACCGCAAAAATTTCCGACATAAGAAGTCTGCTAAGTTCTTATATTCTTATGTTCACATTTTTTTTTATTAATGGTCATTAAAACATACGGCGTTTTTATGTTAATTTCTTTTCCGTACATTATATATCTTCTATAAAATACCGTTGAAGGCGTACAGAGCTAACAACCATTTCAACAAAGACACTAAATTCCAAAAACCAGAAAATATTTGAACCAAAATTTCTATTTTTTGTAAAAAACTTATTTGCTTATATTAGAAATTTCAATTAAAAATATAATATCATTTACATTAAATATTTCTTTAGCTTAAATGCTAAACAACACGCAATAGCTGTAAACGAAATCCATTTAAATAGGAAAAACTTACTCTTTTTATTTTTTTGAGCAATATAATCATCATAATCAATATATAAAGGTGGTTTGCGTGGACTGAATGATTCTAACTAAAACCAAATAGAAAAACAATGAATTCAAGTTTCTTTATTAAAATATTAAATACTTACATATTTTATAGTTGTAATTAATTCATCTAATGTACTTTGATATTCTTTTAAATTTGATTGAAATTTTTTGATACTTTTGATATCAACATTTCCAAATTGTTTTTCCTTCAAATTATTATGAACATACTGAATTAGAAACTTCAAAATAACTATATTGTGCATTTGATTTCCTATTAAAAGTAAAAAGTCATAGAAACTGTAAAGTAAAAAACAAAATATTTGTTATATATTTATTGGCAGTAAAAAAATTAACTTAGAAAATAATTATTTTTGTTCTTTATATAACATATTAGCACCACGCATTGCTGTCGCTCAATCTGTTTTTATAGAAAAAGAGGAAAAAAGAAAGACTACATTTTTAATATATTTAATTTCATAATGTATGATTTCCTGACTCTATAACACGCAAAATACAATTTTTCATTCAGAAGCTGACCATGCCTAGATCCAAATCAAAATCTTAGATTTGTTGAATTTGGAATTTGCAATTTCTTGAAATCAAAGAGATCAAAGTATATTCTCACTAGCCACGTGCTCTGCATTAAGAAGATTGAGTTAAGTTTGAAAGATATTCTACTAGCTCTGTTAAGAGAATTGGGGATAAGTTTTACATCATAGTATGGCTGTAAGGGAGTACAATTAACAATTCGGTCACAGTCCTTTTAAGTCCCTACTACTATTTCTGGTGAAGATATAATGCTTTGAGTTGAAGCTAGAATTATTGCAACAAGAAATATTCTCAAGCAAACTTATCCTGGTTTTTATTTGAAATACTAAGAAAAATATATTTTCTGAATAGAATTGATTTATGAATATGTTCAAAAACTCATGGAACTTTGATCGTTCCTCTATTCATTTCATCAATTGACCACATGTTGAAGGGATGAACCAATGCTAGGGCAGTACAAGCTTAGTTAGACTTTAATGTAATAAGCGTTATTGATAATGATTTCCGCAGTTTTTATCATAAATAATGCAAAGTGCGATAAATACAGTTTATGGTGAAAATAATGAATTTAAAAATATTACAGAAATCTTCGAATGCAAATTAGCGAAACTTATATTTAATTCTAATACTGTAAATGCTTTGTTTTAACAAAACAAAAAAAAAAGTTATCTTTACTGAAAATTTCTAAGCACAAAAAGATTTGCACACTGCTGCAAATGAACTTAAAGAAAAAAACCAAACCAAGGCAAAGTCCAACCTTTTTTTCTTTAAACTAAAATGTACTCTTGCTTTATAGTGAGCACAAATAAATTTAAATAATTAAAATGATTTTAGAAATTATGTTCAAAAAATATCTGTGTGCAGTTAGCACCATTATGTATTTTATGGTATTTTGACTTGTAACAAACGAATATATATATATTTATATTGAATCTTTAATTTGCAGATTTTTATAAATTACTTACGAATCAGATTCTCCCCTTTTTACACGAACAATACTACTTGGAGTCCAATGCAAATAAAAGAAACTAAAAAGATGAATAATATAAATTAAATAAATCAAAAATAAATAGAAAAGAGATATTGAAAATATTACCCTACAATACCCAGCATAATCTTTTGTCTTTCAAATGGTAACTTTATTTCTATATCTTCTAATTTTTTATCGGTCATTGCTAAAAATTCTCCTAAACTTATATGATTTTTTACAAATACTGGCGCAAATTTTGCCATTTTTATGTTTTTTAAAATTGCATAGATAGTTGGAAAGTATTGTGGAACTGTTGAATTAGGTAACACACCTGGTAAATAATCTTCTAGACAGCAATAATATGTATAATTAAAAGGAATATCAAATTCAGCAATTTCACTTGGAAAAACCTTAAGCATATCATTGTAATCATTAAATCTTGCAACCTGTCTTGGTGTAAAACCTTCATAATTCTCTTTTTCAATATCACATCCAGCATCAATAAGTAATTTAACTATTTCAATATTTTTCGATTCAATAGCATGAAATATTGCTGAACAACCTTTATTATTAATAACATCAAGTGAAGGTGATGCATTTAATATCAATTTAACAGCTTCAATGTTATTATTTATACAGCTATACATAAGTGGTGTTGTACCTTGTTTATCACAAATATTAACTAAAGCTCCATTTTCAAGTAATATTGCTATAATATCTTTTGCATAATATAGGTTTTTATTGTAACAAGCTTCCATTAATGGTGTTTTAGATTCAACCCTTTTGTTAACATCTGCACCCATTTCAATTAAATATTGGACAGATTTCGGATTACCTTGATTACATGCTTGATGTAAAAGAGTATAACCACTGTTCAGTATACTATTTATGTTAATATTTTTAGTTGTCATAAGTTCTTTTAAATAATCTACATCACCCGCATTGATGGCTCTGAGCATTTCATATTCAAAATTATTATTTTCTTGCCACAAAGAAACTCTTTTAGGTTTAGTTTGCTAAAGTATAAACAAATATTTTAGATGTTCTAAAATTTATAGAAAATTAAAATACCTCATCTCCAAAGGAAAACCCTTCATAGTCATCCGAGTCTGAGGAATCAGGTGGTGGCACATACATGATCTTAGTATTTAATTTAATAACATCCAATCACCTATATTTGCATTAGACAATTAAAATCACCGGACACAATTTCGTTGAATCTAATGTAAATTGTTTATATTATCACAGGTATAACAGATCAAAGATCTGTTTCAATCACAAAATATGAGATGTAAAAATTTTACATCTAGGTATTTAATTTTAAATTTTATTAAAAATTTGACTATTATTACGGGAAACTAAATCTCTTAAATTCAAATCAATTTGGTTTCGCTGACAGTCGAGAACACATGTTTGTTAGTGCTGCCATAAGTTAATATTGGTATAAAACAGCCTAAGTTCATTCGGGTGTCTTGACCGAAAAATTATTTAAAAACCCGAATATTTTGAAAACGATATTAAAATCACCATTATTAATGACTATTTGAAAATCAATAGTGAGTGTTGCAACCATACTTTCAATGATAAAACAAGGTTTGTTTGTATTTTTTAGTTTTTGATTTTAATATACTTGCAACAAATGATTTCATTTGTATTTAAAAACATTTCTATAAATCAAATATTATTAGATTAAATTTCTTTTGTTTTAAATTCTTGCAATAGGTATTTTAATATTAGTTTTTTAACCATTTCAAACTGTTACTTCCTACTTATGTCAACTAAATGAACAAAATTTATTCAATTCACTTTCTTTAATAGTGATACAAACATGCATTTATCATTTAAAAAATGGAAGAAAATTCCGGTATCCACGCTAACCATTAAATAGAAATATAAATTTAGGAGTTTCAATATTTTATTATATAATAAATTTATGCTATTAATGCTAAACGTAAAACGCTTGCATGAATTAAATACAAATTGAGAAATATATTTTGCATTATATCCTTATTTATAATTAATTCAATTATTTTTTCACACATTACAAAGAAATCAATGTAAACCTCCAAAGGTAAATTTAGTTAAATATTTTCTTACTTTATGAACATTTTTTAAGTTTCAAATTAAAAGTTGTATTAATTTTTCGTGCTAAATTGAGTTGATAAATCATGAAAGAAAAAAAATGTACTCTTTATTTCTTCTAAAAACATCTCATAAAAAAGATAACTAGGAGAACAAAATAGTCAATTCAATTTAGAGCAGTAAACTACTCTAGTTACTCTTTTTTTTATAGCTATAAATAAGGTGTAGACAAAAGATGACGACATGCAATTACTTCATTTTAATTATCTATGTATAAAAATTGACATTTTTCACTTACTCGTTGAATTCGAAATTTTCATTGCAACAGTTTTTTTCCCCAATAATATAATTTTAACCAAAATTAGTAAATAATATCAATGGTTTTTTTTCACAGAAACAGGATATTCCTGATTACTTATGTAGAAATTTTAACTTATCCTATGATTACACCTCCTGTGATAACGTATGAAAGAAAAGACATAGAAGAATACCTACAATGAGTTGGTCATTTTGATCCTGTGACAAGAGTTCACTTAACACAAGAACAATTAATTCCAAATTTTTTAATGAAAAGATGCATTCCTTGCTGAAAATGAGTGGGCAATAGACCAGGGGCATAGCTATGACTGGGGTTGCTATTTAGCCTTTTCGCATTTTGTTTGACTCATCAAATAAAACTTAGATATCATTTTACTATGAATTTTATTTTTAAAGTATTAAGTTTAACCTAAGACTTTAACAACTTTTTTTTTCATAAATTGAACTGACACTTGTCAGCGAAATTTGTGCACACGGATAATGAGTAATATTTTTGAATAGTACACGTTAAAGTTCACTTAGCTTACGATGTAAATAACACGATGTTAATAATTTCTGCAATACTGCGTAGGCGTGGATAGTTGAAATGGCAGAAGAAGAAAATCGGAAGATAAAAAAGCGTATGAAGGTTCGAGATGCACACACTCGCATTATTTTAACCAGTGTAATTAAATTTCTAACTGAACTGTATAGCTTTACTTACAATGGGAGGGGTTTGAACCCCCAGAACCCCCCCTTATATACGTCCTTGCAATTGACTATTAATTATATATAATTATTAAATAATTTTCGTTTATTCTGGAAATAATGTACAGGCGATACAATTTCAAGATTTTTTAAAATAATTTCTGCTCAAATATGTAGTTAGATGTTTATGCTATATGTATATTAAAATTAGAAACTAAAAAAAAAAATGTCAATAATTTTAAAGACAAACAAACCTTGCTCATTGAAGCATAGTTGCAACACTCACTATTGATTTTCAAATAGTCATAGTGATTTAAATATTGTTTCCAAAATATTCGGGTTTTTAAATAATTTTTCGATAAATTTAGCCTTTAATTTATTGACTTCTCTTGCTGAACAATTTTTATGGAAGATTTTTATTCCCATTGATATAATTTCCGCTAAATTAGTATATTTAAGTAAAAACACATAAGTTCAGGGATCATAAAAATATTCTGAATTCTCTTGACCTACATACTAAAAATGAAAGTTTTTGTTTCGGCAGAAGTCCTGTACCCGACAAACTAAAATATAGGCCGAAAAAGAGACATATCTGCAAAGATTTGAATTTTTTATGTATTTTTCCCGTAATTAGGGGATTAATTAGTATCACTTACCATCATTAACTTTGTGCACACCGATAACTAAAATCGTTCATTTTCATATGGAACTATATATGGAACTTATGGAACTCCTACAATGCCTTTGAAAATTCTTACAATGCCTTGCAAATTCATTTTAAAACTAATTAAAACATTTTATTCAAAATTACATTCCTTATTTTTCCTAGGAAAAAAACGATGATGAGTTGTAAACGTTTCCAAAATCAATCAATTTAATAAATTTTAATTTTCAAAACAAAAATTGAACACAAATAAATTAAAAAAATTACTTTATAAAATGAAAATAGAAAGTTAGGTTATTTCAATATAAAAATGGGCAATGATAATATCAAATGTTTATAAATGTTCTTATTATTTCTTTAATTAAAATTACAGATTTTTATAACAATTATATTTGCTTTAACAAATAGTTCTGATTTTGATATAGTGAAAAAAATTTTTAACAACGTGAAATTTAACTGTTAAAAAGATCGATTTTGTAATCAAAATAAAATGAATTAATAAAAAGTTTTCACATAATCTATCATTTATTTTAATAGAAAGAAATTTTCTGCTAGAGTTTACAAACGTCCATAAAATAATAAAGGAAAGTATTCTTTGCATTTCCAAACGTCCACAAAAAAATTCGTCATAATTTATGTCACACAGCAAAACTACATGTTCCAAATTTGCTGCACCGATTTTTATTTTAGTTTATTATTACTTCTTTTTCTGGTTTTATGATTGGATGAAAAACATAATTTTGTCAGGCCAAAAAGAATCAGATTTTTAGCAAAATTTAAAATTATTTTTCTAATTTTTTTTCACGATCGACGGTCTTTGTATGAGAAATATTTTCTAATTCAACGATATTTTTGTTATTTTTGATTTCGGGCATTCGGAAGGCCTGAATCACTCCAGCAGGGAGAGGAGGAAGTAGTTTGCAGATTCAGAAGATGCGGTGTAATATTTTTTTTAAAAAAATCACAAAAATCACACTTCACACTAGTTGTGTCCCTTAAACACGGACATGTAAAACTGTTGGTATTTACCTGAACAAAATTTAAAATTATTATGGGCTAAAGTTTTCAACCCTTTTAAAAATTATATATATATGTGAATCAATAATTTTTTTAATTTATCACAAAAATTCCTCCTTTTCAGTTGTGTCGATTGCTGGCAAAATAAATTATTATGTCATCCTGATAATAATTTTTATACCAATTTGACATTTTTTTTATTTTTCTGAAAATCTTTGTTTTCAGTATTGCTCTCTTTTTGGATAGTATATATATATATTCCATTTAAATTTTCTCTTAATTCAATGCTTAAAATTTCCTAAACATCAGAGAAAATAATTTTGACAACAAATTTTCCTGTTTATAAATTCTTGTGGTTAAATATATTATTCTATTATAAAACTAAATAAAAGTTTTCAATTTAAAATATTGTTTTCAAACCTTCATTTATTTTAAATAAATTTTTAGTATATATTCTAATGGAAATGCGAACAAGTAAGTACTAGTTTGTGTAAATTACTAGCATAAATATTTGTTTTATTTGTTTAATTTTACGATTTTACATTAAATAAAATATAAATGCAAAAATGCCAAATGTGTAGTAAGCAAAAAAATTGCAATGATGTCCAGCATCTTTCAGTAAATTTTGCTATAACACGATTTGTATTTTAATTAATTTAAGCTCAAAACCCTTAAAATAGCTTTAAGTACATTGAAATAAAAAAAGAAATAAATAAAATAGGTTAGCTGCCCTGATTCCTATGATGTACTAGAATTTCTATACCAAGTTTAAATATTTCTTTAAAAATGAAGAAAACAAAATTTATACCATTTAAGTACTTAAGGACTAATGATATTAGTTTTTGCAATATTTTAGGCTATATCATTTGCATATGTCTACTTCTAATTTTGTTTTCGCCTTTTCAATTTATTATTATGTATAAAAAAGTTTAAAATTTAAATCTTATATTGAAAAAATAAGCGTTACTATAATTTATAATTATTGTTATAAATTTCTTTAAGCCCTCAATTGTGCATCTAAAAACAGTAAACATTTTTAAATTTTCATAATTACTTGTGCAGTGTTTTGAATATTATTAAGTATTTTTATAATTAGAATTATGTATTTAATTAGGGCATTATGCTGCTATTAAATATGTTTAAATTTGTATTAATACAATTTTTAATCAATATTTAACCGAAATATTAATAAATATACAAACAAACTTACTTTAATTCGCCAATGCATCACAAAAATATTAACATTTCGTGTTATATCGATAACAGTGACTTTTATAACAATTTCATACTTTTCACATGTTATTTACAATAGTTATATCCTTTTTTCTTAATAGTAATAATAATGGCAATAAGCTAAGTTAAATTTACCGATGGAGACTTTCTCTCTGTTGTTTTTTTTCTAAAGGCTTTCGAATATTATTCCTTGAGAAATTAATTAGTAACTATTATTATTGAACACAAATTTGACTTAAGTTGTAGTAGAAGATTATAATTAAAATTAAACTTCAAATATCCCAAGGAATAAGAAAATTTTTTTATAAAGATACAAGGAAAAAAATAAAAGTAGAAATAAAATTATTGTAAGAGGGAATTAAAAAAATACTATGGAAAATATGATCGTCAGACTACTAAAAGTCTAAAGAATATTTAGAAATAAACTTATTAAATATTTTAGTGTTGCCTTTTCAGCAAAAAAAATCGGTAAAAACCGATTACTTTATATAAGACTATATTTGGAGCATAGATAGCTTTTTTGTGATTAGAGGATAGTTAAAATAATTTTAGTCAGAGGGGAGTGGGGTTGTACCATCTGATCAAACATCTATTTACTCTACTAAATGCTCACACAGATTTATAAGATTGAGATTCATAGTGAATATTTACGCTTTGTAAGAAGTAAGAAAGTGATTCCTTTGCCTCAAAATCATTTCGATATGTGAAATAATGAAAAATTTTAAAAGTGATTTTGTCTGATCAAAAACACAGCCAGACTTGTTCTAGACAAAATTTCTCCACAAATTGAAAACACAACAAATTGGAATGTATTACAATATAGCAGATTACACCTGCAATCTGCTGTCATTACTGTAATAAAATCCTTTAATATTTATTGACAAATTAAAATACAAGTTTTGTGAAACTTTGTCATTATTTGTAGAAATAATCTCCTTCAAGCTTTATAGATTCATTTCAAAAGTTATCTAAATTGAACTTTATTTTTTATTATATGGAAATTGTGGCATTTTGCATTTTCTTGAAGAAACAATAGCTTTCTATTCTTCAAATGGACCATTTTGTTGTAATTTCTTCTTTGAATGATGCACAGTTACCTTTCTTTAGTCAATAAATGAAAAGCATTCTGTTACCACCATAAAATAAAGTGGACATAACCTCTTGCCAACTAGTTTTTGCTTTTTGCTTTTTTGTCACTCAGTTGGCTGATGATTTCATTTCGAGATATACGGAATTGTCAATTTTTATATGCGATCATTCATATCCATTTTTTACTATCACTAAGCAAAAAAAATTCAGGGAATCGTTGGACAAATGTCATGAATTCAGAAGAAATCTTGTTGTCTCTGCTTCTTTTTGAAGGATTTTTAAAATATAATAAATATAATCAATAAAAATATTTGTAGTTTAAAATTTGAAAGAATAATTTATTAGATTAGTTTCGAATTAGAATGTTTAAAATCCATTGATACTTAAAATGTACTCAGCTTATTAATTGTTCTATTTTCAATGTTTATTTAATTTTTACAGGAAAGTAATCACAAAGAATGGAAGAGGTAACTTTTTTTAATTGCAATAGTTTACATTAAAACTATTTTGCTTATTTAATATTTTTCTATTTCAGAGACATATAAATGAAAATGTGCGGCAAATAATTTCGTATTCGTGTTCTCGAGACTATCATTTTTCCAAATAAAGCACACATAAGAAATACAGTTTTTAAATTGAAAACAGTTCAAATGGAAAAAACTTTACACAAGATATAACACCAATAGAAAAAGAAATCTCTAGCAATTCGAATGATCAAATAATATATTTGAAAAGTATTCATGAGAGTAATACTGATCCTGGGAATAATACAAATATAAATATTTTACCAAATATTTTTCCTTCGACACGAAATACTGTAAAAGCTATATAAAAGGCGAGTACTTTGAAGGAGATAATAAAGAAATTTATTAAAATTTAAAATTTTGCGTTTTTTTACAAATTCTGGGAACTTTTTGATCATAATGTGTATTAGTTTTATTTAATATCTTACAGGATTAGTTTTGCTGGGCCCAACAAACCAGACAAAATACGTAAGGCTGCCTGCAGAGTGCCGGCTTACAGCCGAGCTGACGCCGATTCCGATACTGAAGAATATAAAGTCGTTATGGGTAAATCAATAGATATATGCTCAAAGTGTTCAGAGTGCAAGTCTACCAAAGATTAGACTATCGCAATGGGAATCGGGGGAAAGAAAATATGCTATATTTAAGTGTTTTCTTCTTCATCATTTAATAGATTTTTTTTGCAACATAATTATTGAATTTTTTTTCCCCTTTTTTTTAAATATAAAATAATTTTCCAAATCGATAAGTTTTCAATGTTGTTGATTTATAATTTTTTTCCAAAATTTAAATTATATTTTTTTTAATTAAATTTTATTATTGATTAAAGTTAAGTTTTGGTCGAATTTTTAATAAGGAAATGATATAAGTCAGCGTTTCTCAACCTTTTCTGGCCCGCGGACCGTTGAAATTTATAAAAATCGCTTCGCAGACCAGTGGTTTTTGTTAGAGATAAATTTTTCGCAGGTGTTCAAGAACTGCTACATTAGATATAACTGTAAAGTTTTCACTTTAATTATCATACATTAATATTTAAATATAATTACTTGTGAAAGTAAACGGAAAATGAACAAAAAAAGTCTATTTATTGGCTAGACATATGAACATCTTACGCAAAAAGATTTAGATCAAAGAAATATCAAAGGAAAAAGACTCAGAAACAGTTTCCATATACCTGTTGTCTAGACAAAAATTGTGACCAGTCAAAAACATTTTAAATAGTTGGTAAAAAAAAAGGTGCTTGATATGTTTTGCTGAATTTTCATGGACCGGCACCGGTCCGCGGACCAGCGGTTGAGAAACAGTGATATAAGTAATAAATATTTTTTTATATAATAAGGGAATAAATAATGTTTGAATAAATAAAATTCTTTAATTGAGGTGTCCTAATACCACTTCCCTTATATTTTGTTTTCTTTCAGGTCAGCCGGTTCACCTCTAATTTATCCGCTATAGCCGGCTAGCGAGCTCGCTACGACTGGCGATAGAACGACACCTGATAAATCGTACCTATGTTTGGTTCTCAGGGGTATGCACCCCTTCCAAAAAACATATGGTCACGTAACACTTTAGACGAAACTCCTTGCCCAAAACCAAAAGTATCAGTAAAAAAAGTTGTTAGAAAGAAATCAATTAATAAAAATAAGCGAATAAAAAGGGTTAAAAAAAAAACTAAATTAAAATCTCCAAATAATGCAGATAAAAGTAAGTTGAAAACTTTTTTAGTATAATGGAATTCTTCCATTTTACTTTATGAAATAGAGAAAGATATAAAACGAATACTTTTAGATATTGGTGATGTTAGCGATCCATTAATTCATTCTACAAACGAGCAACAGCATGTAATTGAAATTTTGGAAAGTCCTGTAACAAATCCATGCTCCAAACCAGCGGGTGGAATTATTGAAAAAATGTCCTAAAAAAACCGAATGTAATTGAAGATGAAAATTCAATGGATGCGGAAAAACAATTAGAGCTTTTAAACAAAGACTTTAATAAAAATAATAGTATGTTGGATAGAACAACTCCTTTACAAAAAATTCCTTGCCCAAAACCAAAAGTATCAGTAAAAAAAGTTGTTAGAAAGAAATCATTTAATAAAAATCATCGAATAAAGATAGTTAAAAAAAAATTAAATTAAAACCTCCAAATAATTCGAAAATCAAGAAAATAGCCGATGTTATTCCAAAACAACGACACGATTTTATACCATTAAAATTAATATCGAAAAAAGAGGGTGATTTTATACCGGCAGAAGTAATCAAATCATATTGACAATTCAAAGTAGTTAAATATATGAAACTAAAAAAAGACCAGAGCTATTATTGCCATTATTATTTATAAATTTTAGTTTATTGCCTACAATATCCTCTTTATAAACAAAACTTTGTTGTAAAAAATGCTTACAAATAGTTAAATTGAAATTATCTAAAAAAAATAAAAAAAAAACTCATCAAAAATCATTCAAATAATACACAAATACACTTATATGTACATAAAATAATTTAAAAAAATTGTAGATATATATATATATATATCAACAATTTTGCCTAAATCATTTATATTAATTTTTAATTATTTAAAGTTGAACTTGAAATGATTGAACAGTTGATTTTGGCGGTGATATGAAAGGATTCGTACTATGCATTTCAGCTGGAATTTGTTTAGTAACACCACTTACCCATTCAGCATCAAATGGATCACTAACAGCCGAACTTAATGATTTTGTACGACCATGTACACCAATTGATTGTGAACGTTTTGTTGTTGGTGATGTATTTTTTACTATCCGTCCAAACCATTGTTCTGGATTTGGTAATTCTGTAGCACTTTCAATTGGTACAACATTTTGTATATTTGCTTCTAAATTTTTTTTATTATTAGTCAATGGTGGTGTTATAATATCAGTAATATATTTAATTTTAGTAGGTGATTGTTGTATTGTATTTGGAATACATTTAGCTATTGGTGATATTTTTGCAATATTTGTTGGTGATACAATATTATCAGTTGATGTAATATTTGCTAAGCTATTTTGTTGTTGTATTGTTGGTGATATTTTACTTATAATACCATTTGTATTTGCCGATGATATAATTGTTTTATCAACAATATTTTGATTAGTACTCATTATATTATTAAAATTTAAATCATCTGCACCATCATTTTGTGTTAATAATGATAAACCTTGACTTACTTCCTGACATAATTGACTAACAGTATCAATTTGTTTTTGTGGTGATACTTCAGGTATTGGTGATACATTACGTTGTGGCGTCTTAAGATTCCCTCCGCCAGCATCTAAAAATGCTTTTTGTCGTTCTGAATTAGATGGTAAATCATTTATTCGTAATGACATTTGACGTTTAAATGGTGATTGACTACCAATTGTACCTAATGCACGAAATGATCCTTGCCTTTCTAACATTGATGGTGTTGCATGTGGACGTTCAATAGCAAAAGGATTAAATGGTTTTTGTTGTGGTGGTACAATTGCTGATGGTGGCTGTGATATAACATCAATACCTCTTTCATTATTAGCTAAACGTTCAGTTAATGTTTGTTGTCGGAATGATCCAGTTCGTGTAAATGTTGAATTTTTCATATCAAATGTCATTGTAACACCACATTCTTTATCACGCCGCTGTTTACGTTCTAAACAAACTGCAAATGCACAACCAACAGCATGTGAAAGACGTTCACCAGAATCTTTTGATGCTAGAAAACCATGGCACATCCATCTTCTAGTTGTACCATCACGACAAATATAACTAAATCCTCGTTCATGATTTCTATCTGGTGCACAAAAACTAACTTTTTCTATTGTTTGATCAACAATTAAACCCTTTGTCTCATCATCAACAACACGTAATCCATCACCGCTTACATGAAGTAGGCCACGTATTGGACGTCGTCGTGAATTCTAAAAAAAACAAAAAATTTTAATAAAATATTTTTTTTAAAGAAAGCTAAAAAAAATGGTTAATTTCTATTGTTCTTGATTTGTTATACCGGAAACTTTGTTAAACTCTTCGAGAAATATAAAAATTGCTGCTATCTTCGGACTGTGTCCGATTATTTCTTTACTGTACTCTTTACATTCACAACTTTCGATTTCATTAAGCCTTGCGCAGACCAAGGCGTCTGTAGCCGCTACAGTAGCGGCGTTTGTAGCCGCTACAGTAGCGGCGTTTGTAGCTGCTACAGTAGCGGCTACAGACGCCGATGAATGGGTGTATCAAAATCTGGTTGACAAGTTTTTCTTGATGTAGGTTGCTATTTTTAGTGGAATATTCTCTATTATTATTGACTATATTAGTTTTGTTTGATTATTATTGTGAGTTAAACTTAAATATTGCTAATTTTTGTTATTACTGTTTACAGTTGATATTTAGTGTTTATTTATGCCTCTTGCTATTAAGTTTTTTTTTATTTTTGCTAATAATTGCTATGATTTGTAGCAATTGTTGAATTTATTTTTTTTTATAGATCTTTTCTTTTTCTAAATAAGACTTAAATTCTAAATATTATTTTATTAATTAATTTTCTTCAATATTGTGAAGATGCTATTAACAGATTCAAATCCAGAATCTTCTTTGAGCTATTTTGATAAAGAAATGGAAAATGGACATCAAACAATTAATTATCTAACAAATTATAAGTTCAATTATGATAAAGAAAGGTAAATTTTTTTTATATCTATTATTATTTAACAGAAACACATTCCAAGTATTTTATGGCTTAGAAAAACTCAAATCCAAAAAATTTTTTCCGTTGCACTTTCTTACACTATATGAGTAATCAAGTAATAAAGGATTATTTCTTGCGGGACTTTCTTTGAAAATACATAACTTACCTGACAAACAAGAACATCTTGATAGGTCCAATCAAAATCTTTACATAATTTTTCTAATAAATGTGTTTGATTTATTTTACTTTTCAATTATTTATTATTATGATAAAAACAAACTGAAAATTATTTTTACGTTGAAGTGTAGCATCCCGTTTACATAATTCAATAAAACAATAGCATTTCAAGCGGATCAGCAAATAAGAAATTATTTGGCTACAAATAAGATAAAAAGATAAAAAAAATTTACCTTTCTTTATCATAATTGAACTTATAATTTGTTAGATAATTAATTGTTTGATGTCCATTTTCCATTTCTTTATCAAAATAGCTCAAAGAAGATTCTGGATTTGAATCCGTTAATAGCATCTTCACAATATTGAAGAAAATTAATTAATAAAATAATATTTAGAATTTAAGTCTTATTTAGAAAAAGAAAAGATCTATAAAAAAAAATAAATTCAACAATTGCTACAAATCATAGCAATTATTAGCAAAAATAAAAAAAAACTTAATAGCAAGAGGCATAAATAAACACTAAATATCAACTGTAAACAGTAATAACAAAAATTAGCAATATTTAAGTTTAACTCACAATAATAATCAAACAAAGCTAATATAGTCAATAATAATAGAGAATATTCCACTAAAAATAGCAACCTACATCAAGAAAAACTTGTCAACCAGATTTTGATACACCCATTCATCGGCGTCTGTAGCCGCTACTGTAGCAGCTACAAACGCCGCTACTGTAGCGGCTACAAACGCCGCTACTGTAGCGGCTACAGACGCCTTGGTCTGCGCAAGGCTTTAAACGTGAATTTTTATTATTATGAAAATATTTTGAAAAGTTGTGAAAATATTAATAAAATATATTTTTTTCTTTTCTGAGTGCTCATTTTCTCAATTGAAAAATTCTCAAAACATTTGTTTTGTTAGTATAATTATCAAGTTGAATATTGGAGCTTTTTTTAACTTTGAAAAATGGCTACCTTTCTGCTCTTTATACCTCTCGTTTGTAATTTTGAAAAATACTCACATGGCTCATTTAGTTCAACTTTTTCAATCAAGGAAATGACATTAAATATTTAATTTTTTTATTCTAAACGCTTTCTATTTTTCAGATATAATACAAAATGATAAACTTTTTAACCTAATACTTTTAATCTAAAGACAGGGGCTGACTGGCGCATTCATTTGATAATTTTGTTTGCGAAAGTGTTTTCACTTGTTATTGAGAAAAAATAAACTTTTCTTTAAATCATAATTAAATTTTATTCTTTTCATAAATAAAATCTCAGAAGTGTTTCAACCTCAGAAAAATTTTCAATCGACCACAACAGTGAATCTCCCCAGATTAGAGATAGGCTAAAACTTTCTCAAGTTTTAATACCTAAATGTGTCAGACATTCCCGTTCCCAGTTCCATAAGCACAATGTTAAAGTAAGTCAAAAAATGAGGTTGCTTTAAAAGATTATTTTTTTTTCATTTTGTTAAAAAAAATGCAATTTTAAAATAAATATAAATAAAAGAAAATCAAATAATAAAGAAATAAAATAATATTATGGCAAATAAAAATAATAAAAAATTATTACCACATAAAGTCACCAAGTATTTGTAGAAAATACAGAATTGGAAAATTACAACTACAAAATTAAAGCAACGCTGGTATTAATAAAATTCAATGTTTTTCTGACTAATTATGTATTGATAAGTCATCGATTGTTAAATAATAAGCTATAATTTGTGTCCTTTTCTTGTTCTATATAACATGAACACGCTGCAGATCGAAAACATGAAATTCTATTTTGAAGACAAAAACATGAAAACCTCCCTTTAATTATTTCTAATTATTAGTTCTTGTTATTTTAGATATTAAAGTAAATTGTTTTGGTAAAAATGATTTTTTTAATATTTAATTATCAATAGGATAAATGTAAGTGACTATAAAAATTGTAAAACTTGTAAAAAGAGTAAGCATTTTTATTCTACTTTAGGGAGAATAAACCGAGTAAAAATCAATGCTCCTGCACTCGAATATTATATGTCTGCTCTCGGCAGAAACACCAAGTAGCCGTACTAAATCTATATGTATACAATTATCAGTTTACACTGTTTTTGAATGAACCTGAATGTCTAAAAAATCGTTTTACAAATCAATTGATTTTGGTTTCGGTAATTTTTTCCAAAGTGAGTAATACTTTGCCATTAAGTTAAATTTTTTTTTAATCTCCTTTAATAAATAAATTTTGAATCTTTGGTTTTAAATGATACTATTGCGAGGTTAAATGCACAGCGCAAAACAAATTTTTTTCAAATCGCCTCAAGACGCTTTCAAAGCCACTCGCTCACTTATTATTATTTTGAAATAAAAATTTAAAAGAATATTGATCAGATGTTGTGTTAATTAAATAAACTAGAACTATCTGTATTACTAGAAAAAATTCTTAAAAACAAGCCTTGTTTTCCCGAATTAACCGAGCCCTCCTCCCTTGAATTACTTTGATTGTTTAATATCTTTTAATTATATTTTTTAATTTTAAATTCAATTATTTTTATATTTAATTTAATATTTGTTTTACATCACGGAGTGTATTAAAGGAGTTTTTGTTTTATTTTAAATCCTAGTACTTTCTAATTTAAACTGTGCCGTGTGTAAGAAGAGTTTGACTATTTCCTTTATTTCAAATAATGATTATATGTACATCTTTTAACTAGAAAAAGACCAACTTTTTCATAATGAACTTAAAAAAAAAGATACAAAAGTTCAACAAAGTTATGCTCTAATTTGAATAAATATATTACTAAGCAATCCCATATGGTACAGTGAATGTGAAACGACCCTGTCGTTCATTAATAGTAAATAGCTCAGGGATTTGTTTTCTTAATTTTAAATAGCATAATAAAACTAAATCTGTTCAAAAACAGCAGGAAAATTCATTTTTTCTTGTTTTATTCCTTTATTAAACGAGTTCCATATTCAACGGTGCAAGAAGCGTAAAGAATATTTGTGATGACCACATTAAATGTATTGCATCTAATAATCAAGTTGCAATTGTACCAAAAAAAAATGACAAAAACATTAATTCAACTATGAGAAATATAAAAATGCATTCATGCGAAGCTTCGTATAATAGAAAAGCATAGAACAATAACGCACAGACATATTAAGACATAATCACGGGAAGACAAAAAGAAAAACTTATCAGAATTCAGTACTACACGCAGTGATGCAATTATTAAAACATTAACTTTATGCCTATTATTTCTAATAAACAACAAAGCTACCAAATTTATAGTGATAATAAATTGAGGGAGAAAACCCTTTATTTCTGTATGCCAACAAGCGTGCTGCGTATAAAAAAAAAAAAATTACCCTTGTAAAATCTACTAAATTTTTAAAAATATAAAATATATTAAAAGCTCATAAAAACAATTATGTTTGTTACATTTTTAGCTTTTTAGATGAAAGATGAAAGTATTTTACTAATTCTAAAGAAATTTTTTATATTAATATTGACGCCACCCATCTTTATCCATAACAAGAAAATTTTCCTTAAATATTAATAAAGCTTCTAAAATTAAAATAATTTTAAAAAAAAGCTTCTTTCCGCACATAAAATAGAAAAATAAAACATGGACCTTGTATGGTTGAAAACGATGAACAAGTTACACGAATTCAGTTTTAAATTTTTATCCACATTCACCACAATTTGCCGAAACTGGCAACTAATGGCTTTAAGCAGATTTTAAAAATATTGTTAAGAGAAAGATATTTAATTCAAATATTTCGACGGCAGGTGTAGAAAAGTAAAAGAATTATTTAAAGGAATGTATTTAATTGCTTTAAAGGAAGATGGTGTTTCCATTATTTCTGGCTTAAAACTGCTTTTTTATATCGGACTAATGGACTAATGTCTTAATGACCTTTTGAATTTTATTCCTATGTTAAAATGTTATTTTTGTCCATAAAAATAGTGTATGGTTTATTTTTTTTAGAAATTCACCCCTAAATTTCGGCTTGAAAATTTTCTCCCAACATTCGTGAGTCTTATTTATCCCTACATCAAGGGTGTGTGCTTATCCTTTCAATTAAAATAAAGGGTATTGAAGTATGGTTTATGAAAACTTGAATAAATACTTTAAAATAAAATGATCAATAAATCATAAAAAAGTATAAAAAAAAAAAGAAATATTTCTCATGTCCATAATACAGTCGGGAACATTGAATTCAAATACGTAAGAAACAACGTGAAGTTTTCACGTGGATGCTTTGTTAGAGCACATTTGCTTTGATTTTAGATAAGAAAGGACTAAAATTTAATATGTGACTTCGTTGAATGAATATTTTAAGCTTCCGTGTAACTATGTAACTTCCGTCTCCACGTATAAACTTTGGTCATAAAAGCTACTTTTTCGCAAATAGCCACGTTTTTCATTTTCATTGGATTTATCGACAAATGATGATAATTGTAAATTGAGACAATTTGTCTTACAAAATTTTTACATTTCATCAGCTTAATTATATAATTTCAAAATGGCATAATATTATTTATCTTGGCTCCTTATGTAAGGAAAATCATCCCAACATTGAAGCTATACTACTTCTGGATACAACAAACCAGTTAAGACGGCTGCATTGTTTGAAGCCACATGAACTAACTTAGTAATAATGATAGTAAAACTAACACTAATAGGGAGCTGATCACAGATTCATTACTCCCGCACATGTCATACACACTCTTGTTAATAATACTAATAAATTAATTGTATAAATTAAGATTGTAGCAAACTAAACACTGAATAAAAAAATAAAAAAAAAAATTTAAGGAAAATTAGAGTCTAAAGTTGTAACACAAATCTATAAAGTCGATAAGTTATACGATCTAAATGTGAATTTTCTTCCATAATGGCCTCAACCTAATCCTCTTCTCCATTTCTCTATTTTGAAAATTCCATTTACGGATTATCGATTTTCAAGTGTTTATCGTAAAACTAAAAGAACACTTTTTTCATGAAATTCAGCAGCATAAGACTAATGCCTTAACCAATGCCATATTGTTTTGACTAATTTTTTAAGTTACTGTTTATAATTGTTGAAAATTCATTGAGAAAATAAACAAATTAAAATGAACTTACCCGTAAAACTTTAAGCGCTTCTTCACATACTTGCATACCACGTGATTCGAATACCTCAACACAACCCAAATATTTGACAGGAAATGAACAGGTTGCTGAGCGAACCGCTTGTTCATCAGCAACCCATTGATGTGGTTTTGAGGATTCTGGAACACGATCTTTTCTTCTTCGAAATGAATCACGAAAGGAACGCCTCAGACGATCCATCTTTTTTGGTGAACGCTTACTAAAGCGGAAGGAAGCTGTTTTCTGAAATTTAATTAAAATTTTTGCATTAATTTATTTTTCAAAAACAAAAATAATTAAATCAACCTTTGGATTAAATGAAATAAACAGAAACATGATTGTGAGGAATAATTTGTGAAATAATTTAAAAAAGAAGAAATAATTTGGTTTCTATGTACATTTTATTGTCCAACTACTATAAGGACCAGGAAAATTTTTTACAAGATTTGTCTTTTCGCTTTTAATTGAGTTGGAAAAGGAATTCTTAGGATTACTAAACTTCTCTTGAATGTTTTTAGTAAGCGCAGCAAACAAAAAACAGAAAGAAGTATCCTAGCAAACATTAAACACAATGAAACATATTTTTTACCAATGAACTATTATGTGCTTATTGCTTACCATTAAGGCTTTCAGTATAGGTTCATAAAATTGCGCGATTTTAAGAAACTAGCAACTTTACAAATTGGCCCTTCAGACATATAAATAAGCTGATAAGTCACACGATACATTTGCGTGACAAGTGTCGATAAATCCAACACATACGAGAAAGGTCGCTATTGTCGCTTGAAGTTGTGAAAATGTAAGTAATTTTTTAACTGTAAAAGTTTACTGGCAACCAAGGAGTGTAAACCATTTTTTTCTTTCTCAAAATTGTTGTAAGACTTTTAATTTCAGTTTCTTTTAAATGTCGGATATTTCTAAATTACCAAAAAAAAGCAATAAATAATTTAACCAACATTTTTGTCACAAAAGTTTTAAAGGAAAGGGACCAATATCAAGTATTAATAAAATTATCTAAAATAAATATTAATTTAAGAAGTAAAAAATGATATCAGAAAAAATAAAAACCACCTGGGGAAAAGAACAGACAAAAATTCCAAATATTACAATTTAATTTTCCTTAGATTCTAGATTTTTTTTTTAATTTTTTATTTTTTTTGGTAAAAATTAGAAATTGATAAAGTAAATACAATTGAAACACCTTTTTAAAATTAAAACAACAATTTGAATGTGGATCCTGATAAGAGGTAACAATAAGAAGAGAAGAAATATCACCGAAAAAAATCACAAGAGTTCAGACAGTATTTTTTCATGTTACAAACTTACATATATATGAAAAATATACTTACGGAAGTTTGGACGTCACCATATGTTCCACGTGTAAATCCTCTTTCTAATGGTTCGTGGGTATGAGAAGATGAATTTCCCATGATTAAAATTTTCTTTAATTTGGCTGTTTTGAAAATTTTTCAACTCACGTAACCGAAATTAATTTTTTTGGCACATTTTATTACTACTATTAAGCAAATTAAGTAAAAAATTTGATTTGATGTTAAGCGATAAATTCCCTTCTGGATGGTAAATCAATTTTAAGTATTTTGATTAAATTTTGGGACGGATTGGATTTGTTACAATTAACTTGATTTTATCGAGTTAGGTTATTGGATGGCACTTTCAGTTTGTATTTTTTTTATATTTTGCAAGTAAGTATGGATCCTTAAAAAATTTTTTAGTTAATATAAAAATAGATAATTCGGCATCAAATCAAAGCTATTCAAAATATTAGGCTGTGATTAAGGAGTTCGTTGTGGTTTTGATAAGGAGAGGGCCTGGTTAATTATATTCACATCACACAACAAATAATAAATGAGGGAAATATAGTTCAAAGTCGGCAAAATTAATAACGAAATTTTTGCAAGCCTCTTTCATTAAAAAAACCTAATGACATTTTGTTATGAAATACTTATGTTAAAATATATTATGACATGTCATTCCTACAATACAAGAAAACTTTCATAACACGAGAATATTATAAGTTGCGATAAAGCCACGATCATCTTTCTTATTGTAAAATCAGACATTTCAATATTTGTAAAAGACTTAAGTACTAAAGAGCTTATTCATGGTATCAAACACGACTAAACGGAACAGAAGTGATGTTAGATTAGTCAGATTTGGACATATTTGCCATATATTTTATATCGAAATTTGACTTTTTCATTCTCACGCTGACTTCTCACTGAGACAGAATCCAACGTCAGATCCAATTTCAGATAAAATGCGAACACTTTACGGACCGAAGTATTTATGGAAAAAGTATAAATAAAAACTGGCTATGGACATGAGTACATTTATTTCAATGATGGGTTTTTTTTAAGTTTTACGTATTTTTGAGAACAAAAATATTAGTTTGATAGGTAAATCGCACATTTTGCAGATTAATATGTAATAAATGCCGAATATTAATGTTTAAGGTGCAAAACATCTTTCTTTTTCCCAAGTGCCACAATTACTGTAACAAAATTTAAAAAAATATGTGTAGTCAATTCATAATAAAACCCAACATTTAGCAAACTAATTTTTAATACAAAATTCATCCTAAGTTTAAAGAGAAGAGCATAACAGAAAAGGTGAATAAATGCATCTAACTTTAAAAATAACTAAGAAAAGAACAAAATCATCAATTTATTGCCACTATAACAAAATTTATTTTCAATGAAATAAATGCCTAAACGTATAATTTAGACACATCCATAATATTAAATTTCTCAATATCTTCGTAGCACAAGTTGCTATAATTTTTTACTTATTACTTGGCTAACAAATTTCAAAAATTCCTTTAATATAAAATAAAATTATCTAGCCTAGCCGACATATGTTTGCAATGTTGAAATGTTGTAGCTGTAGTTGCAGCCTCCATTGAAAGTATTTTTTTTACATCTGCTACTCTCGCCAGCGCACCATCTCCGTCTACCTACCATAGTTTAATACTTTTTGTATTCTTTTTTGGATATTTTTCTTTTTTTTTACCAAGTAAGTTAAATTCAACGTGACGGTAAAACATCTGTCGCTTAACATGCAGATTCATAAAGGAAACGGAAGAAAAAAACAAAAACAGGATTCACATTTTTAAGGTAGAAAAAAAAAGTAGTCGAACGTGAAAGGAGAAACTTTTGTATGGGTAAATAAGGTCAAATTGTAGGAGTCCTTAAGTTCAACTTATGAAAATAATATTTATGTACGCTAAATGTATGGCAGGATGTTTTAGAAATTAGAATTTTTTGTTCTCGAAACTTAGAAATTAAGAATTTATTTATAAGTTTCATTAATTTTACTTAAATTTAATATATTTAGCTTTAGATTTATGCATTCAACCTCAACCGCATTCAGTTCTCGAACTGATAATAAGTTTTTAAATAATCCCTGTTGAATTAATTATCTAATCAAATGATTATATACAAAAACATTGTTCATTGTCACTCTCATTAGAGTTGTATAAACCTTTGAATATTTGTAAAGTGGAATAAGTTTTGCAGATAATAACGTTAGTTTCCATTTTTTTAAATTGCAATATGCTTTTTTTTTTATTGTCACGTGTAAAACACTTTATTTATTAGCCAATGACCTTGGTATTTTTGTGAATGTATTTATCGTCCGGAGTTCATAAAATATGATACAAGAATAATCTTTAGTTTAGTTTGTTCCTTTTTTTGTTTGTATACAAATATCAGGTATTGAAAATTAGTTTAGAACTAATAAAATAGATTTGTTGATAATAACTAAAGAAAAAATTTTGAAAGGGTAGGTAAAATCTATTAAGGTTGATTACTAAATAAATGTAAAATTTTTAAATATGCACGCAAACATTATTTAATAATTAGTTCAAGGCTGGCCAAGTTGAAATCAAACAAAATTGTGTAAGACCTTGTGATCAAATGTATACCGTGAAAGATTAATGACCATAGAATGAAATATATTTTTAGTTGTTCATTTAAGCATGTTAATTTTGAATTAGATTATGTAACTTGCATTTAAAGAAAATTTTATGCAAATATTTGTATTTTTTGGCTACTCTAATATAATCATATTTTATAGTAAATTTAAACATGGTCAATCTACTGCTTATACCCTTTTTTCATTCTGGCTTATACACATTACTAAAATACACATAAAAAAATTTTGTATGGAGAATCGTGTAATACACGTTTATTAAGCATGTTGCAATCGTGTCGTATAATACACACTTTAAAAGGTTATATAAGGAAAATTTTGGCATCTATTGTGAATTTACAGGTTCTCCAACAAATTAACATTAAAAATTCCCCTGTTGATTGTGTCATTAAATATGTTATTTATTTATTATCGAAATTATTATTTGTTCCTTTTTTGTCTTTTTGTTATTTAATTAATTTAAACACTTTGAAAATGTTATTTCAGTGCAATTAGATGAATTCATGTTTAATTTAAGATGATTTAATGTTTTTAAATTTCCCTAATATTCTCAAATATTGCCATTGGAGACGCGATTTTTTTGTACGGGAGGCTAATACACTGTATAAGCCCCAATGAAAAAACGCACTTAGTGCTTAGATTATAGGCACACAGCGCTCTTATGCAATATTATTTTATTGCAATAAAGTGTAACTTTATTACAATATTTTCTGGTTGGCACTAAATCAGCTGGTTTTACTTTGTACATTATACATTAAATAAGTTGTGAGTATAACCATTTGAGATTTTTATTAAATTTTTAGAATGAATCGTAATTTTTGGAAATATAAAGTGTTGCATTTTGCAAATTATACAATATTTTACTCAAATAAAATGTAAAACATCATATAAATAGGCTACGTTTGTGTATAATAAGTAAAATATTGTATAAGAGTAAAAATATTACATTTGAGAATTCAATATTATTTTATTACGTAAAAATTTCAGAGTAAATGTAAATATGTACATAAAAGTTTTTTATGCACATACACACTTCGTAATAAAATTTTATCATAATATTTTTCTGTGTGCCTACCATGTTAGTTCAATTCAGTCTTTAAAACTTTAAACGCGTTTTTCTCGAAACTACTTTTTTCGAAACGGTGTGCATGATATCTCAAGTTCTACTTAACAGACTCACTTAAAATTTGGCACAAAGCTTCTTTATATTATAGCATCACACCACAAACTTCTCGTAGTGCTATAACTACATCCTTCCTCTTGAAGAATTAAACAAAAATTTTTTTTGTCAGATCACTGGAAGTACTGGAATCCTGTATACCACCAGGGCGCGTAATTTTATCGTGAGTTCGCACTTTTGCCGGCCTACAGTTTTTTCAATTTTGATTTTTTTTAATATTATTAATATTTTATACTCTTAAAGTATCAATAAATAAAAAGTAAAAAAAAAATAGATGTTAAAAATATTTATTGGCTTTTTTTATAGCGTCCGAAAAAAAAATTTAAAATTCGGACATCTAAACCAGAATACCGCTTTAACGCAGTTCAACTATCAATGAGGAAATTACTTATCAGTAAGTTTTTTTATGTATAGTGAAAAATCAACACATAACTCAGCCATCATGTCTACGTTTCATTCATAATTTCATGTAAAGCTTCGGTAGAAGTTGACAATTTTAGCCGTAGAATTCTACGGTCATCTAAACCAACTTTTACCATTTTTGTAGTAATGTTTTGCTACGAAACCATTCATGTTAGTTGCACTTCATCTCAGTATTGTTGACTGGTATTATATACGCATATATCAAACAACACGTGTTTTATTTTTGAGATTTCAATAACTCTTATATAATCTAACGACGCACAGACATCCTATAATAATGCACAAGGATATGCGATCTTAAGCGAACATTGTTCTCACTCACACCAGAGATTTTTGATATTGAGACCGTTTTTGCAGACCGTCATAAAACTTGCCACCAAGCGATTTATGTCTACGGTAGAAAAAAAAACCCTTTTTATTGGCTTAATCTACATTTGAAACCATAAAAATTATCGTACGAAAAATTCTAACGAGTCAAGTCTTTTTTTGCTTAAAGCGTACTTTTCCTACAAACAATTAGAATTACACTTAGGTACGTTAATTACAAATAACAACTAAAAAAAATTGTTCATTCAAGTTTTATGAATAATATAAGTAAACCACTCTGGGATTATCTTTCTTCATAGCTCTAAAACTAAAAGTTCCCAAAAAATCACCAATCAGTTGATCACTAGCCAAGCTCGGGTATTTTTTTACTAAAAAACCGTGTAGTTTAGGTATTCGACCCCAATCGATTCTTTTGATCGAATGTAATCTAACATTGTCGGATGTAATTAAATTACAGCACTTGTTTCGTGTTTGGTCTATTCTTAAATTTCCAAAGGTTCTCTTGTTGATTAAAATTTGAATATTTTTGTTTATTTCATTGATGGAATTTGATTCCATTTTTCTGTATTTAGCTCTTACACTTAACAAGGAACAAAACCTGGTTACCTTGTGATATTATACAAATATAGAAATGTTAAGGTCAGTATTTTCTGTTGTCTTATCAGTTTAAGTGACTGATTTCTAATGACCTTCAGCAAAAATTGATTTAATCGATCATTTAAAGGACAAATGTCTTAAGGTTTTTTCCAAAAATATTTTGATTAATTTATGTTTTATGAAGAAAGTGAATGGTCATTTTGAAATTGAAAACAAAACTTGTTCCTTCATATTATTCTCAAGTTTGATTGTTAACTTTGGCTCTAAAGCTTTATACACTTCTGATAGCCCTTGTGATCTGTCGGACCGGAATAACAGCTTTGAATTTAGTACTTATTTTTGAGTTTTTTCTTCAACTTTTTTAAATTTAAGTTTACATCAATACATTTGGTAAAAAGAATTTTACTATTTAGCATTCAATACTATAACAGTCAAGAATTATCTAGTATGAGTTTAGAAAAATATTTCTAATACTTATAGTACTAGAAAAAAGTGTACACATTTCGGTTTTGTTGCTAAGAGAAAATTTCTATACTTAAATGTGTAAGAAAAGCTTATTTTACAAGTCAGGCTTTAAATATGATTTCATAATTCAAAATTTTAAAAGTTATAATTTTTTAGAAAAAATTACAAAAGAATTTAAACATGAATAAAAACACCAAGGATTTAACAAACAAAATTTACACATCAGCTAATAAAATCCCTGGTTAAATATGAAATCAATAAAATTTTACACGAGAGCCTAATTAAATGACAAAACAATGAAAAACGCTTCATTAAAAAATAAAACAATACAAGGACGACTTTAATGAAGCTAAACCGTTGAGTTTTTTTGTTATAAATATCTCTGAAAACTCTATAAAAACATTTTAATAGTATTTTCTACGGCTTCATATATTCTGATAAAATCTTAATAAATAAAAATTGAATAAAAGACGTACGTAGTATAATTTTTATAATGTCATATCAAGCTTGAAAAACAAAGGTAGGCTAAGTTTCAACAACGTTCGCAACACAAATTTCTAACTTTAGTCCCTGAAAAATCTCAAAAAATTAAAAAAAGAAACTAAAGCTAAAGAAGAAACTTTTTATAAGCAAAGAAGTTGCTTTGAAACCAGTTCATTATCCTTACACCGAATTATTTTTCCCCTTTAGTGTTTAATCTTTACAGATGAAAGAAGGGAAACAAAAAAAAAATTACTTCATTTATTTAAAATTTTGAAAGAAACTTGAACTTCTAGTAGAAGTTAAACAGACAACTTGAAAAAAGTTGTCTTTCTTCGATACTTTTTTGTAGCTACAAAAAAAACTAGTCCTGTCTGTCGAAGTATTACATTTCATTCATAATTCGTAATTCATTGGAATTGATTTTAAAATTCATTTTTTTGATGCCTTAACGCGACAAAAAATTAAAGTCATGACCAAAAAATTTTTCGATATTTAGCGGCTTAATTACTGCCAAATTCTGTTACTCTTTTGATAAGTATACAAAGTAAACAACAAACAAAAATTTCAGAAATAAAACTCATATCTCATATCGCAAAGAAATTAAATAAATACAAAACAGCAAACCAGAATCATAGACACAAACATAATTCTACATAGAAATTATTCATTCTGATCGTATGATATCAATTTTGTTTTTTTATTTGCTTTGAATGTGTAGTCGCCTTTAAGGTGGTCATTGATTGTAACAAACACTGACGAACAGATTGCCGAATGACGTTAAGGTGAATTTGAATAATTATTTTATTGCATATATTAGCGACTTCAAGTGACTTTAGAAAACAAGCGACTTTTCCCATTTTTTATGGGATTTATCGACAATTGTCACACGAATGCATGGCATAAATAAGTCGAACGATAAAAATTAGTTTGAAGACATTTACTGTTTTTTTTAGTAAATAAATTTTGACACAATATCGCAAATTTATCGCGGTCTTCGTTAAAAGTGCATAACTTAATAATTTTGGGATGAATATTTAAGTTCGGTGCCATATATTGTATCCTGAAATTGTTTGGCGTTTCGGTGACTCGAAACAAATGGGAATAGAATCTCTATGAAATCTACGACACCAATAATTTGGCGGGAAGCTCGTAAACATCATGACCATTGTTATTTTTAATCAGACACAATCAGCGAACTGAAATAAGTGATCATATCTGACATTGTTTTTTCTCAACGATCTTAAACAGCAACCAAAACAAATTTTTTGTGTTATTTTCCAATATTTGAAATTTTTACGAAATATTTTTAAGAATTTTTACCTTGGAAATTTGGTGATACAGAAGTATTTCTGAAATATTGCCTCGACTTCAGCAGAAGGAATAAGACAAATTTGTTTCAAAAGCGAATGAACTTCTCTCACGACATTAATCCTTCGCCGCAATGGAAGTAATCTACCTCCGGGGTAGGTTGTAAAAAAAATTTGACTTTATTAATATGAGTATTAAATCGGTTTTGTTTTGACTCAAAGCTATTTTTAGTTTCCCAATTAATCATAGAAAGCTAATTCAATTTTTGATTTTTAAAAAATATTTTTAAACAATACCAGAAAACTTTCTCATGAGAAACTATTTAACTACCTGAGTAAAATTTAAACCATCTTAAAAGGTCTCTTAATTTTAAAGATTTAAATTATATTTCAAACATTCCCCTTAATAGTTTTATCCGAATTAAAGGGGATTCTATTAAGAAAAGAATTTTCGCGGCAAATCTCTAATAACATACACACAAATACAACAAATACAAATATAGTTGATTTAGATTTTCTTTCGTTCTTCTTTTGGTTCCCTTAAAGAAGGGACAAAATTATTCTCATTGAGTTTCATTGTCAGTAAACTATACAATAAAAATTTTTGATGATAAACTGAGCTTCCATTTTAAAATATCCATGGTATACAAGCAAAAAAAATTTCTCTCAAGAAATTCTTTGGCCTTAATAACTTAAGATACTCGCCATTTGCAGATTAGAGAAAAAATTCACACGGGCTACTTCCTAGATGCAAAATCATTTTTCATTTTAATAGTTAGAGAAAAATTTTTAGTTAGGACACTGAAATGAAATAAATTCCGTTAGTTGATTGCATGTGACTACAATTGAACCCTAATTGTTGGTCAGGGATGTAAATGATCCTTATGGGCTGATAATATTACTCTGGTTTAGGATGAAATAAAAAATATATTCTCATGAAGGGAAAACACTTCCTTAACACCTGTCTTCTGAGAATTTTTAAATAGGGGATAAGCAAATGATATTAATTATGAACAAGGAAGAATTTTCCGGTTGCTTTTGTTTTTAATTGGTTTAGTTAGGGTATGAATTTTTAGTGTCTGAATTGGTTTTGTTTTTTATTTAAATCTGGAATTAAAATCAGGGGTTAAGATAAAAATAAGTGCAATGATTATTAAACATGAAAATTCGAAGATTTAAAGTTAAAAAAAAACGCGAAAGCCACAAATTTACAACATTAGGGAAAAGTGTAACTAAAACGGTTGAAAGTTTAGTAGTGTTGTTTTTATTTATGTACCTAAAGAATGCAACTAAGTGAATAATAGTAGTATTAAGGGTTTTGGTTTAGGCAGTTACCTAGTATTACGGCACGGTCCTTATAGAAACGACTTTTAATCATGCAACTTATCAATAGCATAAATTTGAGTGAAAAGTGTCTAAAACAAAAGTTGATAGTTATTTGAAGTCACAAAAGCTGCTTCTATAAGGACGGGCTTAGCCTGCAAACAGAGAATAGTCCCTGGAAAAAGCTCCAAGTTTAATTTATTATATAATTTAGCCATTGACGTTAACAATCTATAACATAGTTCACTGCCTTAGTGAGATAATCATTTTTTCTTCTTCATAACGAGTTGCTTTTTGGAAAATTTTTTCTTCAAAAGCACAATAATTGTTGATAAACAGAATATCATGATTATCGCAATGTTATCCACGGGACTTATTGACTGATAGGGTAAATATGAACAGTTAGAATACTTTTAAGAATTTTATCAGTTTTAAGACGGTTTTATGAAATGGCACTCGATATTGATGATAGCGATAAAACTTTTGAATTGTTGAAAATCATATTACAACGGGTGACATACTTGGTAGAAAATCATGTTTTACATAGAGCTAAATCATTTCAGAGCAACGATATATCATGTATTTAATGGAATAAATATTCTACCTATAAAACTGTTAATCCTTTTTTTTTTATATTAATTCAATTTTAAGATGTGTTGAACATAAAATGGAAACAAAGCAATCAACTATGACTAATATCACATAATTATATCAAATTTTAGGTTCATTTACCTGAATACTGTGATAGCATTAACGAGAGATATGTATTGAGGTCAACAATTCAAATAAAATATTTTTGATATCAATAGCTAAAAATGTATTTGTCGAAATGATTGAAACTGTTACAAGCTGATTACACTATTTCGAAATGACAACCGAAGAAAACTAACAAAATAATTTTAATGACTAATGAGGTAGACAGAAAAACATTCCAAAAATTGGTTTCCATTTTAATGAAGAAGGTCATTGATATTCAAAAATTAAATTTCTTTAATTAAAAAACAACTATGTAGACATCATATTTTTGTTATATTTTCATTTGTTCTATAATACAATAAACACAAGAGTAATTTTGTAGATAAACACAACAAAAAAACAACAAAATTTTTTAACTTAGTTCAGAAACAAAACTGGTTTACTTTTATCATTTATTCTTTGTATAAGCGGATGAGTAACCATCATGAACAGTGATGTTATTAAATCAGCATTTTTATACAGTTAGAAAAATGATTCATGAACATTAAATTCAAGAAATTGATCTTACTTTTAGTTCTTTTTTTTAATATGAAATTACAGAAGCCACATGTAAGTTTACATAGAATAAACAGCATATTTTCTAGAGACTTAACAGAAATTTTCCTGTTATTCAGTGAAAGCATGAGAAAACGTACAAGCGTGAAATAATTTTTAAGATATATGTGGAACTGTTGAAAATATTATTTTATAGATTTTGTGGGTGTTGGTCGATAGTTTGCATTCTCTTTGACAAAGAAATTTTAGTAAGACGACAAATTTAATTTTATGACGAAATTATACGAAATTAATTTTCACATTTTTTCTGTTTGCAATCACATGAGAATGTGCAACCTATTTCAAATACCAATGTTAATATCGGATCAGGTAATAATACCTGTCTACACTGTTTTTCCGTTCTCATTACAAGCGGCGGACGTTCGCAGCCGTCTGCTACGACTTCAGTGTTGGTACATTGATATACAGACAAATATAACTGACGCATGTATCAATTTTTCAGTTATGAAAGGGCAAGGAGTGAATTTTGAAAATTTGAAGACAAAATGTTAGTCTTAAATGTTTTCTAGTTTATTGAACTTTTTATTATTTGATTTATTTTTAGGGACATTTTTATTTTGAAATTTTGTCTGAAAATTAGGTTTAAAAATTTATATTAATATTTCGAAGGGTTATAAAATGTCAAATGCCAAATAAAATATAATTATGAATTCAAAAATGTGCTATAGTAAGATTTTATTTTGAAAAGTATACAATAAATAAAAATTAAAACTAAAGCAACAGACAGAAATAAAGTCCGCTAACTAGCGATTGCCAAAAAAGTACCAATTCAAAAAATATTCAAAATTAATTTAAATAGACAAAAATTTAAACTAAACGTTTGAGCACACTTTTTGCATAGTATTCTCCAACTCAATCCTTCACCAACTTTGTTATTATTGTTTAATAATTTTTTTATCATTTATTATGGTTAATATATTTTTATAATGCAAAAATTAAAACTGAAAACAATAATCAACAACGATAAAAAAAAAATGAGTGCATAAGTGGTCGCATGGGTTACATAGTGTGCCTAAGCCTTAAGCCGCGAGTGTACTATATTTGAAAGTATGTTTACTTTAACAGCTTAGTACTAAATCTAAAAAAACCTTAACGTGTGATAAAAAGATCAAAGTTAACCAATGATCTAAAATGAAAATCTAAAAATTTTTAATTAAGTAAAAGAAAAAAATTGAAAAATGCAACAAATTAAAGCATTAAAGAACACCTGATAAACATACTCTTATCAGGGAGTTCCAGTTCTAGTTCGGACGTAAAAACGGGATATTTTTCTTCCCCTGATCCATTTACCAAAATGCCAAACTGATCAAACTTAGAGCAAATCAGATCAACCCAAGATTGAAAATCCTTAAAGGGGAATTTACATCAATTGAGCAAAAGCAATTAGTCTGGCTGCATTTCCATTTTAATAATCATCTACATATACGGTTTTAACTCTAAACAAAAAGAAATTAGTCACATATAAACCAATCGTTTAGGTTCATTTTTTAACAGATTTCAATACTAGACTTTTCCTGTTAAATGCATTCGAATCCAATTTGTTATACTTATTTTGATTAGAGTTATTACAATAATTTCATTGATGTTTTTTTAAAGAATTTTTAGGTGTTTTTTATTTTTTTTTTTTTAAAAATGTTACAAAAAGTTAAAAAGTTTCTAAAGAATGAAATGTTTATTCTTTAAATTTTCATTAACCCCTAAGTAAAACTAAAGCTACACTAAAAGTAGTGTTATACGTGAGAGCTCTGACTTTCAAAAAAATCATAACAATTCCAACATTAGATCGTATGTGCTTACATTTTTCTGTACTCCTTGATTTATTTACAAGCCATGATTGCATGCATTACGAAACAAGTGTTCCACTTGTTTCTGGAAATATACAGAAATTAGATAATAATAAATAAAAATGTTATGTAGTACCAAATCAACTTGTAATGTTACTATTTTTCCTTCCTTTTTTTACAAAAAAAAAAAATTTCATTGACGTCATTTTTGCTTTCGTTTTTCTCGTCTGAGAAAGCACCAAAAGCAGTTTTAAGCTACCACCTCTCTGGCACTTTATCTGATTTTACTAACGCAATGAATGTTTGAAGACGTACATATATATTATTTGACTAATTTACTTAATTTAACAGTTAAATCCAGACTGTATAATATTAAGGGCACACAAGAATGATTTTTAAGTATCAAGCGAAGACTAAATAAAATGAAGTAAGGCATTGAAGTACTAATTATTCAACAAAGGTTTCGAAAATCTACTAAAACTTCACTTTAAAAATATTAAATCAATATTGGAAATATCGATTATGGTTTTAATTTGAGTTTTTAGAGTATACTTTTAGGAAATTAATGTAAATATTAAGTGCGTAACAATTAGAGCATAAACTTGGTAATTCCTATTCGTTAGCACAGTTCTATTTAGACTGTAATTTCAAACCCTGAAAAAGCTAATTAGGGTACACAATTGCAGTGGCAGCTACATAAAATAATTTTTACATGTATATGTTGTAGACGTTTTCACTGAAAAAATAGATTATACCTACAGCAAATAATTAAAATGTCACAAAATTTTTTAACATACATATAACTAAACAATAAACAAAAAGGCAACAATGTAGACAACAACAATAATTTAAAAATATAATTGCAACCGCAAAAAATTATCAAATAAGAAAAGTAACCAACATCACAGCAGTAAGATAAAACCCCAGGTGAAAAATGAAAATTATTCATTAAAATTTTCAATACCACTTACAACAGTAGTGGTTAGGATCTTGAAGCCCTGTAACTGATTTACTAATTACTAGATTCAGTTAAATGACTCTAAATACAACACCGTAAGGTGATTTTATAATAAGTCAAATAAGTCAGATAAAAAAAGAATAGCCGTTATTAATCTATTGTTCTCAGACAGCAGTTTATTTCAGTCAAAAGATTTGAGCGTTTCTATAAAACTCAGTAATGTATATTTGTAGGATTTTACACTAAATTAGGGACAAAAATCAATGTGATAAAATGCTGTAAAAACTTTTATTTAATATAAAAGTAAATTTAATGGTAAAATAATATTAAAAATTAAACGTATGCGAGAATACGCTTTCAAGTACGTTGAAGCGAAATAGGATGAGCTGTCAGATGAGAAAGAAAAATAAGTCTAAAAACTAAGTCGATGGCGGGTCTCTGTCTAATATGGCGAGAGTTTCAATGTAAACCAACTTGTCAGTTTCGACTACAGTCAGTAACCGACTAACATTATGTTGGTTATTTTATATTTTTGATAATTGCACCTGTTTCCATTTCACTTCCTGTTATCTAAAAACTAAAATTCGATGTCTTTTAATTAACACAGTTGAGCTAGTACTTGTCTAAAAAGTAAATTTAAGGCTATACAATAATTCTATACGATAGACAGAGATTAAGGCCCAAACATTAGAAAAATTTATAATGGCATCCAAACTGATAACAAAACAAGAATTCCATAAAACCGAATAAGCATTAAAATATTACATTTCTTTGTTAATATGTATACATTTTTGACTAACAAACAATTACTGTTATAAAATGTTTTCAGTTTATATTCCAATCTCTCTAAATGACTACAACAATTAACATGAATTTTTTCTTTACTAGAATTCTATTCGGTAGTAAATGTTTGATTAAAGCTATTTTGAATTTGTTTAACTTTAATTCATGAAAATAAGAAAAAGACGAAATTGAAATTTTACGTCATTAGTTTAAATATAAATATTAACAAAATAACTTGGATTATATTATACATCAAGTTTTTTCAGTGCAAACTTTATATGAAATAAAATTCCTGATAATTTAAAATTCATTCTTGAAGGTAAGGAACCGGTTTCTCATTTATTTTCCTAATCTAGCAAGTTGTATCACTTGCTGCCGCCGTCTAATCTGTATGCTAAAAAAATTCGCTTATAAAATTAACAATTTCCCCTACATATTTTGTTTGAGATTGTATAGACTTCTAGACAGATGAGGCTAAAAGAATTAACAACAGATAAGAAAAAAAAAAAACAACTGATTAGTAGTCATTACTACATTTTTGTGATGATTGCGTTCTTTAAAAACCGAAAGCTTACAATGAAATACATAAAGAAAATTTTAACATGATTAAAATTGATTATCGAGTTGTAAGATTGATGTTTTTTTAAAATATAAAAAAAAAAAAAACAAAACAAATATCTAGAGAGAAATACAAGTATTGATAAGACTTTTAAGTCTTAACAACCGGCTTAAAAACAAGTTTTATTAATATTTTTAAATTAACGATATCATTGTCATTGGAATGTAACTATTTCTTTCTCAAACTCCTCAAAGTCATTTAAAGTCAATTAAATTAAGTTTAAAGATTTTCAATTTTAATCGGAATGTTTTTGTTAACGAATTTAATACCGCGAATTTCAATTGTTAAACGTACAACAAATTAACTTTGCTGATCAGCAGTAATTGGGCTTAAGGCAAAAACATTGTATTTGCAAATCTAAAGAAATTATTAATACCGTTATTATATAATCGGTATTTTGTATGTGATGTGCTCTATTCAACACCTACAATACGAAATCAAATAATTGCAACTATTTCCGACAATTGTATAAGAAAAAAAGGGAGGTTGCGGGTAGCTCAAGTACCTTGTAACACCTTACTGTAAACAATTTAATTCCTTAGGTTTCTTGAATTTTTCAATTAATTTAATATGAAAAAGAACCTAATATGACGACAGCACATAAAGATATCATAAGATTTCTACAAAAGTTAAAAACAATGAGCTTAATACATTTTTGAATTCCTTAAATATAGAAAATCTTAGTCTATCAGTGAATAAAATGCAATTAAAATACCTCAAGATATTATAAATCGTTGTACATCTTTAAAAGCTATTTTTATTTGATGCAGAATAGAAAATCATCTCTCGTTAATTGAATTGTATGATAATGTCACTTAGGCATACCTTTCAATAAGGTTGTATTCTCAAATAAAGGATCCTTAGAGTTTTAATAAAATAACGTCTCTTAATTTAATACTTAAATGCTATCCTGAAAAGAAGATTCTATAAAACCCTATTTTAAAAGCCTTTCAAGTCACAAATTAGACTAAACTAAGGAGAATTCACTCAAATCTATATCTATAAGTCGTACTTGTTTCCACTAAGAAAATATTAGATAGATTATAGTTTTTAATGATTAATCATGATATCAAGAAATTAAAAAACGAAATTATTCATTATTAAAATGAATAAATTTAAGTAAATTATGAATTTAGTCACGTGATCGTAAACACCACGTGACACCACGTGGAAACGTGACATCACACCTTGCGAAAGTCAAAATTTGTTTTTGATGCTTTTCATATATTTTTCACATGTTTAACCATTTTTTTCGTATTTGTTTGCTATTTGGTATATAAATAAATAACTTTTTTGGTGTTTTTATAGTTGTTTTTTTACACTTAAGCACTACACAATACTTGTAGCAAGTTGAATTCATTTTGAAATTTAAATAAAACAACAAAACGAACAAATTTTTCAGAAGTGAGAAAAATTTCATACATAAAAACCACCTCTGACAGTTGTTTAGCAAGACGCCATGACAGTCTCGAGCGTTTTGAAAATAAATTTAAATCGGTTTTTGAAAAGACAAAATATATAATGTAAATGTTAAATTTTTTTTAAAATATAATTTTTTAGGGGTAAAATAGACACTAAAGAAAAATATTAACCCATTCCTCAAATGTAGTCAAATAGCCTATTAAAAGCCACTGAAATGAAATAAATTTATTAGAACATTGCATATTTTTATAGTTTTTTTTCTTTTGATGCAGTTTTGTTTTCAAAGATAAAATTTCATCTCGGTGGAAATCTAGAAGTTTATAAATGCCAAGCCCAATCATAATAAAGACGTCTCCAGCAAAAAAAGAAATTCCACTGTTTTGCTGCATTATGGGCATTATATTTAAAGTTCTGGGGAACAAAATAAATAATCCCTCTGAAAGGTTCAGGTATTAAAGAGTAGCTAGCACATATTTCTACACTTATTTTTGTAGGCTTGAAAAAAAACAGATAGGCCCTAGTAGAGGTTCATCATTCTACTTGGCAGTCCACGAAATAATAGTGAGCTTCAAAGGCAATTATTCCGATGAATATTGTTAAAAATAATTTTGAAGGTAAAAAAAGTTTTATCAAATCCAATTTTTTCTTAATATTAATATATAAGTATAACATTTTTGTTCAATCATAGATCAAGGAGTAACATATTCCTCGACTTAGTACTCCTTTTTTTAAAGTGTCAGGTTAGTATTAAGTAAGTCTAACTAAACGTATTTTATAATA
Organism: Acrocera orbiculus; assembly: GCA_947359355.1. Lineage (NCBI taxonomy): Eukaryota > Metazoa > Arthropoda > Insecta > Diptera > Acroceridae > Acrocera > Acrocera orbiculus. The sequence continues at coordinate 20,450,880 of OX375757.1, forward strand.
TCAAACAGCATTAATCAACTCATCTGTTCCCTTTTTAAGACTATATTTAGTCAAACAACTGAGAGTTTATTTAGAATTGAGTTTATGAATACACCTTTCAAAGTATAACGATCAACTGTTTAGTCAGCGTATGTCTACCTCTTTATTTATTAGGATAAAATAAAATTATCACTAAAAAGTTTATTACTACAAACTTTGGGTCACCATTGTTAGGGATTTAAAAAACAAAAATCTAATCGGTATAAGATTTCCCCAAAATCTGCAATATTCATGTGAGGATATTTCATTTGATTCTTAAAATGATTATTTATATTCTTTAAGTAGCATTTATTGTTTACTCTGAAATCTTGCAATCTTTCTATATTTTTGGCAGTGTTTTACTTTGTGTTTTTTTTTTTTTGGTTAATTTTCAGTTCAAGGTCTTACAGGAATTTTGAAAAGAATTTGTGCCTTTTGTTTAATTGAATTGTGGCAGTTGTTAATGTGATAATTTTTACTTTTGTTTGGTTTTAAATAAAACCAGTTGAAAACTATACCTGATAAATTATATTTTAAATCAATATCAGTTCTGATAGAGGATAAAAAGAAAAAGATCTACACAAATTGCTATTAAAGCATTCATATTTGTTAAGCATAGTAGATACATTTTTAAAAATTCTTAAGGAAAAAACAAGTAAAATTTCTGATATTTGATCAAACCTAATGACTGGTTGTGGAGAATTAAATGAATATAAACTAATTAATTAAAAAATTTTTAAAAAATGCAAAACTGGTTTATTATATATTACGACATTTAAATTTGAAAATGTTTGCAAATACAAAAATAAGGAAGGAATTTTCCGACAAAGAACAAACTTTTAGAATTTCGTTAATAAAATTTAAATGGCTTTTTGATTTTCAACATTGAAATTATTAAACCAAAACACTTGTTTAAAAAAAATATGTCAATCGGCTTATATGGTCAAAATATTTGTATGCAAAACAAATTGTAAAATAACAAAACCTCAATTGTGAAGAATTTGCATTAAACTGTTAATTAGAATCGACTAAATCCTTTTGATTAACGCCCACAATATATGAAATACTATATACTCATAAATAAATACTCAATTATTATGTTATTAGCAAAACGAAAAAAACAATGTAACAAATTTCGCAACCTTGCTTATAATAAAAAAAAATTCTAAAATGTCAAATGTTAATATTTAACACTATATTAATTTTGCAGGTGAGTGTAAATGAATTTGCTGAAACGAGCGAAGATTGGTTCTGCTGCAACAGGAGAAGGTTATGAAATTTTCTTTTTATTCACTGAATAGCCTTGATTGAATGCTAATTTAACACTTTTTAAATCATATTGTTAATTACATATTTATTAAAAACACAGCACGATATCTTCTGGTTGTCGAAAAGAATATAATTTTTATGAAAACAAAAAACAAAAAAACTAAAAACAAGATTTTTTTATTACTCTTAATCGATCGAAACACAAAACCACTTAACACCAGAGAAACTGGATTTTAAAGAATTATAAATTAAAAAGAAAAATTTTTAAAAATATCTATGACATGACTATTTAATAAACTTTCATAGATATAAATAAATTAAACTCAAATAAAATAACTTTACAATAATAATCTTAAGTGAAAATTATTAGTTAAAATAAAAAAAACGACCGCGTATACCCGACAACAATATTTCTACATCATGGTTGAAACACTTCTGTCATCTCTCTCTGCAAAATATATATATATTTTTAATTCCACATTCCGACGATCACTACACACAGCCAATCAAATAATAAAATGGCATCATACATTTAAAAATTAACCGACAAATAAGCATTCACACATATATAAAATTTATTCATGTAAAAATATCTGCTGAAAAAAGTAAGGAGAAAATAAGTTTGTACTACCATATGTACGAGTTTTTAGATTATTTTAGCAATTTGCAAATGTCATAAAAAAACATTTCAAATACTATGCCATAAGAACTGAATACTTCTTTATAAATTTGATTGAAATTAATGAAATAAAAAACAACTACAACGCGGGATTAGATCAAAATTAAATTTAATCATTGAGGACAAAAAAATTAATATATAACAAAATTATATTTATGTCTGGCAGTGCTGTGATAATTATAAAAACTTGTACTTTGGCTGAATTTTGTTGATGTGTTTCTCTTTTGACATTTGGTGTATATGCATACAAATGCATACATGCATGTAATTATTTAATAATAATTTTGTAACCGTAATTCCCACAGACCGTGTGAAGTTTTTTATAACGATTTTTCTGTATATATATATGTATATATATACTTATTTATATATGTTCTCCATGAGCTGTCAGCACGAGCTACACTCAGAACTGTATCTGCTGTTCGTTTTTTTATTCATGTAAGAAAGAGTAGCATAGCTTTTGATCAGGTATATTTGTTTGCAGTGTATATCAAATTATAAACTTTTATGTGTGACAAGAAAATCAACAGTTTTTTTTTTGTATAGATTATTGCAATGAATAATATTAGGCGCCAAATGGGATGCATAGATTGATTCAATGCATGTAAAAATGTATATATATATATGTATATATATATATATATATATATGTCAATTTATTCCTAATTAGTAGATAATCTATTTTTATCTTAAATTTACCATTTTTAAAAATAAATTTGAAAATTTAAAATTAAAGCTGTTAATTAATTATTTAAAATTTTAAAAAATTATTGCTAATTAATTGTAGCCAGAGATAATAATTTTAAGTTTTTGCACATAAAGAGAAATAGACAGAAATATACCCACCCCGCATTTTTATTAAAACCTTTCAATAAGTAAATTTGTTTTTAAAGGTGGTCCTTGCAAACATTTTTCATGCGAAAAGCATACAAATTTTATCACATATTTTAATAACATATAAAGTATATCCCTTGTTTTGTGTTTAGGGGAAAAATTGAACTTCTAATATCTTAGTGTAAGTATGATCCAGGCCTATTTCCAATGGAATTTATTTCTTTACAAAACTTTATACATTAGGAAATTATTCTTTTTGCATTTATGAAAATTAAAGGTATGACAAAAAGACAGTTCAGTTCTACTTGTTTCAGAAACAAAATACAAATCTTATATATTTTCATAAAACGTGAGCTAAATCATCAGTTTTTGTTTTTAAAATTTAATAGAATCAAATTAAGGGTTAGAGATCAATGAAATTCAAAGTGTTACTAACAAGGAAATAGACCCAAACCTAACTAACTCCATATTATTTTTAGAGGCTAACTTTTTTTTAAGGAATCAAAACTACCATTAAGTGTTATACTAATAATAATCTTCCATTCAAAACTTGAGAAATAAAACAAATGTGGAATTTTTAACAAAATGACACTAAATCTACTAAAAATCTAAATTTGGAATATATTTTCCAAATTACTGAAATTTTTAATATTTAATAATAATAATTAACTGAGTTACATTTTGCAACTAATTAGTTCTAGGTATGAGTGTGGACATTTTACTTTGAATAGGTTTTATGACGAAACTCTGAACCTGAATAAAATATTTTTACTTTCAAATCAAATATTATATGGAAATTCCTAGAAAGAATCCCTTGAGTGTGCTTATAGTTATTTCCAGCACGGTAAATGTTCAAGACCTAATCAAAAATTTATAGAAATAATTACCACAAGAATTGATAAGTTTTAACTCCAGAGTATTTACCTAGATTCGATATGCATTGATTTAATTAATTAAAGTGAATGTAGAGGCGGATAACTTGTCAGGAAAACGTGATTTAATTTATCTAAAAACCGAAACAGAGAATCATTTGCTTTTGCATTTGGCTCTGTTAGGAACTTTAAACGAAACCCTGTGGTTTCATTCATTTCAAAATAATCAAAAACGAAAGTAGGAGGATTAAAATGATTATTTAAAAAAAACCTCAGTAATTTTATTTTGATGTGAATGTTATTTTATTCTGGCTATCCTCAATTTTATTTTGTTAATATTAATTTTAAGTATGAAAATTCAAGACAGATTGAATTATATTCGAGGTCAATACATCATTTATCTTTCATGATTTATGAAGTGGTTTAATAATCAAAATCAAAAGAGAATTCAAATACATCAAATATAAATTCATTTTTCTTTCTATTAAAAGGCGGATGTTTCTTATTTGCAGGAAATTTTTTTCTAGAATTCTTAAATTTTATAAATTTAAAATTTTCTAAAGTAGGTTTCTTATCGTTCTTTGCGATGTTTCAATGTGCAAAAAAATTTCTTTTTAATTTTACACTTTTTTAATATTCAGAATTTTAGTGGTTAAAACGAAACGGTCCATTTTAATATTTCGGTCGATTCTAATGTCTGAAGATTTATTTAAAGCTTTTCAACTCATCAAAGCGATATTTAAACGATCAAATGAAATAAAAGTACACAAAAGAAGATAATCGTAAAAATTGTTTAGCTCCTTAGCGCACAGTTATATTTGAAAAGAACAAGGCAATAAAAATCAATTTTTTTTATGTAAAAAGGCACAATTTAGAACATTGTCATGGCAAAAAAATTAAAAGAACACAAAAATAATCAAAATTTTTGTTTTAATTTTAATACAAAGCCGCTTGAATTATCTCGAGAATATCAGGAAATTAATCTCAGGTGAATAGTTGAAAAACAGGGACAAGATCTTTTAAAATTAGTTTTACACTTTCAAAAATATATAACCTTTAATCATTGAAAAAATTTCCAGCCTTACAAGAAAAATGTTACCTAAAGGGTTTACTAGTTCTCAGTCTACAAAATCATATTTTTCTAAAAGAATTGCAATATAAGATGTGTTCATAAATTCAATTAAAGCTTAAATTTTAATTTCTAAATTTATGTTTAGAGTTTTCACCTTCTTGTGGCCAAAATATGCTAATATTCGATGTGCTTCCCTCTGTGTAAACAGGCCCAATGAGTTCTTTAAAATCAAGAAAATTTAAGGTGGAATCATAAAATTACTACAAAATTGAATCTTACATTGCGCGCGTTATCCAACGTGAAGTTTTTTTATTAAGTAATTTTAATACACTGTACTTTGAATTGGATGTTTTTATTTTAATGTCTTTATTAATAATATAATCAATTACTTCTATTAATACCATGTTCGCACAGAAAAATTTATGACGAAATTACTGATATTACAAAATTTTGTATAGGAAATCTATGGTTTAACAAGGTAAATTACCGATGGAATTTCATTAGTAAATAATAATTTACTGATGAATCATGTGGCAGCACGTAGGGGAATTTTCATTTATTTAGACCAAAAAACTAAAACGAAATTAACTTTGAAAGTAACTAAATAGTTTTATGAGGTTAATTATTAAGCATTATTGAAGGTAAGAGTTTTATATTAATCATTTTAATAATCTATATTGTTTTTGCAGCGACTAAAAATTGATTAAGTGAAGAGTAGGAACTTTACAGTGTCAAGAGTATTGAACCAAATTATAAATGAGTGCATTTAAAAAAAATTATAAAACGTGTAATTCAATAAAACTAATTCAATAAAAACTAATTACTTTTTTGCTAAAACTCCTAATTGTAATTAAATTCACTTCACAAACCGAATTGACATACAAAATATTAAAAATTTTGACATATGAAGTCATCAGTAAATACGTCAGTAAATTCAACTCAGTGCGAACGATTTCTTTTTATATGGAGTTTTTATCAGTAATTTCGTCAGTAAATTCGTCAGCAATTGTTCTGTGTCAAACTGGTATAACCCGTCTACTCGTTCTTAAAACAATTTAGGTTGAATTCAGTTTATGAACACACCCTTTATTAATTTTGATGTTTGCCATTGTCATCGACATTAACTTAAGAGTAATAAAAAATCGACAACGTCAGTTCTAGTTTAAAAGTTTTTGTTATTTTTAATTCTTAATTACAAAACTGCTACCAAAATGAGTGAAAAAATTAAAAATGCTGACGAAAAGCCTAATGTAAGCTTTTTATTTCTTTTATAATTGTGTATATACAAAATCTGTATTTCTACAAGAACACGTCATTAAATTTATTTCAAATCTTTGTGTATACAATTGAATATTGGCTTTGTATTAAAATTAATAAAAAATATTAAAATTCTTATTTTAATTTTAGCTAATCAAAATCAACAAGTGGGACAGTACAGCTGTAAAACATGCTTTAGATGATAACGTAAAAAATGCTCTTTTGGATTATCCAAATTGCAAAGAATATCATGGATTAATTGACGGTAGACTATTTATAAGTATTGTATCTGTTTGCATAGCTTTATATGCTTTGGCGTGGGATTATTTATATCCATTTCCAATTTCACGGCCAGTATTAATTATATGTGTACCATCATATTTCATAATGATGGGAATTTTTACATTGTATACAACATATAAAGAAAAAGGAATTTTTGCTGTAGTTATACAAAATGATGGAAACAATAGAAAAGTATGGGAAGCAAGTTCTGAAATGAAAAAATATGATGATAAATATACGCTTACGCTTTCTGTTAAAGATTCAAAATCATTACGAAAAGCTTCTATAACCAAGTCGTGTGCATGCTACATTGATGTTAATGGATTAGTTTTAGAAAACTTAGTGACCAATGAACTTAATGGCTTGTATAAATCGTTACTTAATGAAGAAAAGGATAAATAAAAAAATCCTCAGTTACTTAAATTATTAAAAATTCTTAATTATAAGAATAAATAAATTCAAACTCAAAACTATTTACTTTCAATTTTTGGTGAAGTCAAAACTTTATACAATAAACGAAGCTAATTAAGAGTAATTAATTTATTTTTATTATTGCGGTAATGAAATGGTAAACCTTGCCTTCTTTGATTAAATTTAAATTGCAGGAATTTCGCTCCTATTCGTTGCTGAAACTTAAGAAGGCGCCAACTTTATTGATAATTCTAACTCACACCTACAGCACCCTGAAACTAAACTATTACACAACATCCAAGCCTACATATATATGTAAATAATTCAATAAACTCATCGGTGAAAATTATACAAACATACGCAGCTTTTCAAGAAGAGCCAATGAGACCGTTACTGTTAAGTATAGCAAGCGTCGACATCTTAAAAATAGTAAAACAGAAATTTAAGGAACTGATGAATGCAGATGAGCCCAGGATAGTCACTTATCTTCTCATTGTGTGCATGTGAATACATATATTTAGCACGTTTAAATTTTGTGTATGTATTGTGTGATTATAGTTGACGAAACCTAACATTTGTCATTCATCAGCGTTTAAGGGGAAACTCACCGCTGTGAGGTTATGTAACACTTTCTTTTTATATTGTTGAATAAAATCTTAACCTAAGAAATCTATTTAAATACAACAATAGACAGGAAGTTATGTCTCATCATTACTTTCTGGGATTGTGCTTTTAATATCTATTATGAATTATTAAATTTCATGAAATTCAACTTTTGGATGAATCATAATAAAATTCTAATGATTCTAGACAACTAGTTATTGACACCTATTTAATGTACATTTTTTATATTGTCTTTATAAAAGATGACCTAATATTGTAATATTTATTGTTTGACTTGCTCCTCCGATTCAACGCAACTGAATATTTAGTAATACTAACAAAAATTACCTCTTTTTATAAAACAAAGCAACTAATAAATTATAAATGAAGAAAAATAAAAGCACATTTGCTACTTTGTTTCCAGTTCACCACAATGAATATTATTTTAGTATTAAATGTACTTCGTGAAGTCTTTTATTTTACATTGAATAATTGTTTTTGTTTCTTTCTCATTAAATACCAACAACAATAAAACAAAGTAAAAGTATTTTTCTTTTCCTCTTGAAGAGTCATTTCAATTGTGACACCAAGAGAAGACTCTTCAGGGCTTATTACTATGAATTGAATAAATAACAGAAAACATTGCTCTAAAACACTTTGAATTGTTGACTAGCATTAAAATTTGTTTACATTTTTAGAAGATGTATAAAAAATCACCTCTTTGTTGGATAACTTTATCCACTTTAGAAACCTTACTTCCGGCCGGGTTGTAACAGGTTCCTACATAATTTTTCCTCTGTATTACCGGCCATCTGTGTGCATTTTCAGATTTAGTACTAAGTGTGAAAAATAAATTTGAAATTCTTAACATATTTTAATAATTAGTATGTCCCTTTACAGGTTTTGGCAGATTTAGTATTGTGTGAAATTATTGATTTGTAAAAATGAATGTGAAAATAGTTAAAAAGTCAGGATCCGTGGCTCGATAAGATCATTGTTTGCTTTGATCATTGCGAAACGACAATCTGCACTCATTGCGTCCTAAATCACTATATGCCGTGGGAAATTATTTTGATTGTCCATTCTAAATTCACGCATTTTTGTTCCTTCATTCCAGCACATAGAAATATACAATCAACTTTGTCAATAGAGTGCCTGTAAAGAATTGGATTTGTCACACAACTTAAATGAACAACTGTCCAAAATTTGGATCCACTGTGCAGGATATTTTGTAAAATTTGATAGCTTTAAATCGTACAGTTTCACAAAATCGTACACACTATGGCCACAGCCGTTTTGTTATTATCGTTTAAATTAGGGGCTGACAACACATGACCCCCGGGTCACTATAAGTCACCCACTTAGTTCTGAAAATAAAGAATAATATACAAACAAAATTTGATAAGCATTACCATGAAACAAACATTTCCGATGTGTCCATGTGTTTAGTATATAAGTATTTATGTGTATTACAAAAGTGGGCAGTAATGACAGTAGGCGAAATGCGCATGAAATTTTCTCATATGTATGTCAGTTATAGCATATGGCTGTAACGAAAATAGCAGGAAACGGATATTTTGCACATTAAATTTAAAATTTGTATTTTGAAGTCGATATCAAAGCAGTAGACTGACTTGTCAAAAATGAAGCATTTGAAGCATGGAAATTTATGATAAAGCACAAGAAAATTGAAGAAAATGTTTTGAGTTTGTAGCATTTTTAATATCTAAAATGTGACAATTTTAGTTTAGAAATGTTTGACTTCAAAAGTTCAACGTTATGGGTGAAAATTGAAAAAAACCAAAGATAATCATCTTCTCAAGATATCAATATTTTGGACATCAAGTTCTCACTTTTGACAAAAATTGGCTTTGCCATTTTCGCACATTCGATTCAACTTATAAATGTAATAAAGCAAGAATAGAAACAGACTACGGAAAATTCTTGATTACGGAAAGACTTGACTAAATTTACAACAAAAATTCAATATCCGCAGGGCTATCGATATCAAAGGGAGCATATATAAATAAAGTTCTATCTTTGTAATTATTTTCCTAATATAATATAACTTATTATTTACTAAATATGAAAATACCTCAGACCTAAACATCTTTTTAATATGCACTTTTTGGTTGATTTTGACCCCCGGAAAAAAAGGTTGTCGACCCTTTTCTAAACAATCTATATGAGGGAAGTTTTTAGATAATCTAAATTAGAATTACAAAAAAAAAAATAAAACCATAAGTCACACACAAAATGAAAGAAACAACAATAGCACGACATCTAATACGGTAATCAAATAAAAATTAAAAGTCGATAACATGACCTGAAATTATTATGACTGAAATGGATCGATTTCTAACACTGTCTTACAGCTAAAATATTATTCATATTGCATAATATGTATTCAAAAAATAATTCTACAATAGATATGTAAATAAATGTAAAATTAGTCGCTTATGAGGGGCGGATAAACATTAAAATATAGTTCTGCAAGCCGCAAACATACATAGCATAAAGAATATACTACAAAGCGATAACAACTGTAATTGAAATTCATTTAACCCATGAGAACTTCAAATGCCTTGAGCAGAAAAATGAAGAAACAAAAAAACAATAAAACATTAGAGCATAAATTTGTAGTTAACCCCTTTTTGGATTAGCATACTTTTTGCATATAAATAAATTAATTTCTTCTAATTTTGTTTGGCCTTTCTGTCTCCAAATATTTTCAATGGATTTACAAGAAAATTATAACATTTTGCTTACATTTATCGATTAAAACTTTATAATCGAGCCAATTTTGTTATGTCTTGTCTGACATAGAATTTTTATAAGCGAATTTAAGTTACACGATCGAATTTTCTACGAGTAATGTAACCTTTATAATGCTAAAAGTAACAAGAAAAACATGGGATTTTAAGTGTCTGTTGTAATTAACAAAGACTCCATGTTGTCAAAGAAAGTTTGTCGGACAATGAGTGATTGCTAGAATGTTTGAAGTGATTAATACAAATTAAAGAATAATTAGAGGCCAATATAAATGCTTTGTCTATTCGACATGAAGTTAAAGAGTCAAATAGACCTTGATAGCTTTTAGGCAATAAAAAGATCAAAGGCTGTAGCAAGAACCAGTTGTCGAATAATTAAATCCAATAAACATTAATGGCTTCAAAGTGGTCTCAGATATATTTTGTTATACATTTAAAATTGTTTCTAGAGTTGGAAAGGTATATTTGCATTGAATTATGTGGAGCTTTGTGCTGAATTAAGTGTTTTTGTACGAAGTTTTTTTTTCAATTATTTCAGCAAGAAGTAAAGTACTAACAAAAGTCCTCATTTTTTGGTAGAAATTTATGGTCATTCTGCTCTAAATGATCAAATGTGTTGAAAGTTATTGGCTTGATTCAAATGCAGTGATTTCGATATGGAAGACAAGGAACGACAAGGACTGCTGGAAAAGTTCGAAAATCAAGAATTGGTCTGAGCTGAAAATTATGAAGTTTTTGACAATTTTTAGCCTTAGATGTTTTAGTATAATATAAGAAAAAAAATTTTGGTTAATATTTATTATATTGCCTGGTTGGAAAAAGCAATGCCACCTCCTCATTTAACTGTGTGGGAATTAAATCTAAGCATGTATTTCGAAGCTCAAACATTAAATATAAAAAGTGCCAGGTAACAAAGCAGAAAACTTATGCAGACGGTTTGTGTAAAAGACGGGAATATATATATTCTGCCGGCCGTTTTTGTATGTGACCGAAAACCAAACTTTAAACGACCCAAAATTAACTTATACCATTTGCGTTAAGTGTGAAGAAGCTTAAATTGTTAGTCTTAATGACTTCTAAATAATAAAACTCACAACTTTGAAGATTTTCATTGTTGTTCATTTAGTGATTATTCAATAGCTGCGATAAAAAAAGTTATTTTCATACAACTTTCCCTTTTCATTTTAAACAAGGGTAACACCACTTAAAAATTTTTAGAAATAATTAATCCGCTAAAGCATTTTTAGTTGAAATATCCAGAGCTTTAGTAATTAATTTTTATTAAACAAAGAATTTCTAATAAAATATAGATTTCCTAAACTGATAGCATATAAAACTAAAATTTTATAATTCAAAATTAATCTCAGGGCATCCATCTAATTTTATTCAGAATTAAGATAAAATATTTTCTCGTGCTTTTTTTAACTATATAGGTTAGAGCACAAAAAATTCTTTTGACTCAAAATTTTAAAAACTTAATACAAATGAAAATTATTAAAGGAAAAAAAAAAAACAAAAATGATTATCCCATGTACAAGAAGAACGTACAGTCAAAAAGAAAATAGTATTAATCTTCCCACGTTTATTGCACTCTTATTAAGTGGGAATTACAAAAAAAACCATAGGTAAATATTCGCCCTAATCATTTACAAGAGGAGGGGTGACATAATTTCGTGTATATTAATTTCCTTTGCAAAAATAAGATTACACCCTTGTGGCCATGGTTCAGTTTATTTGTTTAAGCATTAAATACGATTTTGTCATCGTGTCACAACTAATAAGGGTTAAAAAGATGGGAAATTTTTTTAAAAAAGAAAAAAAATTTAATCCTATCTTTGTCAATGGTACCAGTTAACAATGACCACTTGAATAAATTTTTTTAATAATATAAGTCCTTCGTTATATTCTTTTTTTTTTAATTTGAAATATACGAGTATGATATAATTTTATAAAAATAAATAATTTTAATTAAACACATTAAAATTATCAGAAGCTCATATAAAACTTATTCACCTTGAATAACTTCTGTTCAAGTTTAACGGTCCTTGGTTTTACATTGAAGCTATAAAACTCATTAATCATAAAACAAAGAAGAATAATTCACTTTTTAACTCTTTAGTTTTTTTAAGATAATTAAATGATTGATATAAAACCTAGTTTTTCAGTAGTTATAACAAAAAAACAAGTGTTATCTTGCATTTTGTAGAACAAAATCGATTTTTGACTGTGAAATGAACAAAAGAATTCTTTCTCTAGTAATTTTGTTGTTAAGGTTACGCCTGGCTCTTTTTGCATTTTTATTTTTTAAACATACAATTAAAAATTGCACTTACCTTTTATATATTATCCATTTAAATTGATTTAATTTATTGTGATGACCTCCAAATTTCCGTTTACAAAAACCTGCTAAAAATAATTGATTTAATTTACTTTTTTGTTAGTAGCATTTGTCAAAACTTTGCGGTTATACAATCAATCACTAAAGGGATAAATATTACAATCGGGTTAGGTTCACTTGAACTTTTTTATTAACTCTTTTGTATAACTTTCTTCTTTATGTATTAACTTTTTTGTTACCGTGATTATCTTACAAGTTACAAACTATTTAAAGTTTCTAATATCCACATTATCCAAATTATGTGAATTTAAATAGAAATAAATTTACATCAAAATACTGTAATGAACACTTCAATTAATTCTTATTGGAATAAACTTATTAAATCAAATAGGATTGATTTGCTTTTCCCATCAAAATAAACTAAATAAAAATCACACGCAACATGAACGAACGATGGCAGCAAACTAGCATGCGCTTGCCACACGTCAATTTTTTTATAGCTTTTTTGTTACATATTTTATAAGAGCAGAATTTTTAGAAAATGTAAGAGTTGTGATTTATCGTTTGAATTAGACGAGATTTTCCTGTGAATGCGATGAGATTTTCTCTTTAATGCTAAAAATTATACTTCTTGTATAATGTGTACACATCGAATCAAAAATATATAATTTTGAATAAATTTTTTAGTTAAAGTTTTTGATAAATTCAAATTGAATCCGCATGGATGATGAGGATTTAAGTTGATTTTTAATAATAAGAAAAAAACTTCGACGATATTAAAACTACATATTTGTCCATTTTTAGCACGTTCGCCGACATGATGCAAAATAATGCGAATGCTGCATTAAAATTTTAAAACCAATTTTCATTTATTTAATTTTATCAAACCTTAGGTTTTTGAAATTAGTATACATTTCAAAATAATAATAAACTAACGGTTAATATATGATATTCTGATTACTTTTACACTTGTCTAATCAGATTTCGGAAATAAACTATAGTTTTCGAAAAATTCCATGTCTATTTTTGCAGCTAACTGTATTTTTGGTTATTTGCTAATATAAGGCGATTTTACAGAATACAAAGTCGCAGAATACATTTAATTAAGGTACACATTCTTAATTATTGCAATACACAGATTAACTGATAGCGGTAAAAACGTTCGAAAAAAATTTTTTTTACGAATATTTTTAATGCGGTGAAAGTAAATATTTTGAAATATTTAAAATATTATGACATACATTCTTCACAACATTCTGAAAGATTTTAGTACAAATATATCAAGAATAAAATAGTGGGCAAAGTATTTCCCAAGAAAACTTTTCAAAAAAAACCAATTTGAGGGAATTTTGGTTGATCTTATAGTCAAAATAACATTTTTTTAACGTTGTAAGGAAAACAAAATTCGTCATCGTTTCGTGAAAACCGCGTTTAAATTTTTGAATTCTAAAAAAAAGTACAAGATATGTGGAGATACAAATGTCAATAACTATAAGAAGCTTACCCCGATTTACTTGAAATTTTAACACAGTATTCTTAAAATGTTATCCATTCAAAAATGCAATAAAAAGTCAAATGTGAGAATTTAATTAGAAAATAATCGCAGCAACCTAGTTTTACTGTTCTGCTTTGAATATTAATATTATAAATGTCAACTAGTTAAGTGTTCAATTGTTGAATAAAATATATTTATTTTTTTTTTAATGTTTCATTGGTTTCAACATTAGTGTCGAAATGAAATATTATATGCTAAATTGTTAGAAAATTGCCCTCAGTTCTTCTAGGAAGCTGTAGCGATTGTTTTCTTCACATCAAAGACACATATCATAGAACTTGTTTTAACTTTATTTTTTGTTTTTTGTTCTATTTATATATATTTTTAATTTATGTATTATCATATTTTATATAATTAAGTAATTTATTTGGATTAATGATAACATTTAATTATCATATTTCAGTTAGATATGCTGAATTAGCTTTCAATCAATCAGTTTATTTTAGTTATTTCATACATGTTTGCTATTACAATGTTTAAAAATCACAAAAATTAGTTTCTTTAATGCTTTCGAATTTAGCTCTTATTTCTGTATTACCCACGAATGATAATAGCTCATCATTTTTCTGTGAAACCAATTCATCAATTGCAGCCTCTTTAAAACCAAGATCTTTAGCTGGATCTTCAGGTAATGAAGATAATTCATTATCAATTTGTTTGATTTGTGTTCTGAAAATATTCATTATGGTATTATAACTTGAGGGCGTTATATTAATTTTTTCCCATGAATCCATTCCAAACCAAATTAATAAAGGTTCATTGTAATCATATAAAGTACTACGAAATGGATTTGAAGGACTTCCAAAACCTAAATGATTGATTGTATCCCGTATTGTCTTCACTAGATTTCCATGTTTATGAGAGTAAAACATAAGAGCGGCACCAATCGAATGTGATACTGAGCGTAAGAAACGACATATATGCTTTTTTACTTCAGGATCTGAAAATTTTGTTTAAAGTTATCTATTAAGACTTCATGAAAAATTCATCGTAAAATTCAGTGAAAAATACATATTATGTAAATAAAAAAATTTGATTATAAAATTGCCCTTAAATAAAATTCTTATTCTTAGCTATTGACCATAAATCGTTCCTAGGATGAGCGAAAATTTTAGTCCAAAAATTACGTTTGAAAAATTGCCTTGAAATTTACAGTAGTGAGTTTCAATAAAATATATAATGTACATAATAGAATTTTAGTTTTTGTGGCCCATAAAAATAATTTACTTCAGGTGAACACTCTGTTTGTGTTGTTTTCAATTGTTTCAATTATTTCAATTGGCTGTGGCAAATTTTTTTTCACTAACGCAACAGAAGAATCCACTGAAATTCATAATCATTAAAAGAATCAAAAACTTAACACCCCTATGGAAAATAAAATAATTGATATTCAAGCTTAGAAGTAACAGGCTTTACCATCCAATATTGAACTGGACAAGGGAATTACATCGTGAAAAAGGTGTGACAGTGACGAAATTTTGCCCAAAATATTTTGAGGATGATTATGAAAGCCCTTACTGAGTGTTCTAGGTACGTTATCTTTGAAACATTGCTTCTATCTAAGCTTATGTAAAGATATGAAATGATAGAAAATTTGTTATCTTGTTGCTGATTATGATCATAAATGTTATAAATTTTATAAATTTTCTAGAGATTTCTATGTCTCTAATTTAATTTTGAGCACTGTAGAAGTATGTTATATAAAAACAAATACATTTTAGTACATTCAGTATCAAGATAATAAAAATTACCAAAATTTTGGAATATATCATATTTCCCTCCTACTATGATTACAGGTAAAGGAAATAGTTCTTGTATTTTTTCATCCACAGAACAGTTCTTCATTCTAGTTATTGATTTCTCTTTGAAATATTCAATATCACATTCCTTGACATATTTTTGGAATCCTTTCTTTAAACTTTCAAGACTTCTTTCAAGATCTGATAATAAACGTTCTGGTTTAGCTAAATTTAACAAAATAATTGCTGAAAAGTTCTCTAAATTATGAATTCGTATTGGGATTTCAATTAATTCAGTAGAATTATCAAGACATCCTAATTCCCAAATATTTAATATTTGTTTTTGTAGATTATTCATTTGTGTCGACCGCCGTCCAAAGGAATATTCAAGAGCTAATGTTGGCCGTAAATTTTCTTCACGATCAAAAAATCTATTTATAATTGTCGATTTACCCTACAAAAAGCAAAAGATAATAAAACTTATTCTTCTTTTTACATATTAGTAACCTTAATACTTACAACGGTTGCACTACCAAGGAAAAATATTGTATGTTCCTTTGTTTCATTTTCGAATTGATTTTGTTTTTTTTGTTCTTTTATCAATTTTACAGCAATACTTTGAATTGTTTCTGTATGATTGAGATTTTGATCGGAAAATACATTTAAGCTTTCCATTTTCAAAATGTGTCTGTCAAATTTGCATGTTTTCTTGTTATGGTTGCCCGTAACAACGACAAATGCCAAGTAATTACTTCATTTTAATTTAAATGTTGGTTTTTTAATGTTTTTAATATTCCCAAAGAATTTGCTGCAGTTGTGGTTTAAGAAAATTTTTTTCCTTAGACACAAATTCCAAAAAAAAAACACAAAAAGGGATAAAAGCAAAAAAAATTAGCTCATCTTTAGTAAATTTTTTAATATTTATCATAGCTTAAAAAAAATTTTGTATAATTTAATAAGTGCTTCTACTTACGAAATATAAAATTTGGATTATATCTTATGTATATTTATATATGTAACAAAACAAATAAACAAAATTTTAAAAATCAACTTCCATTTTATATAAATAGTAAAACAACGTGAGATATTTTTTAAAAAAAATTATTTTAGCCAAATATCATCGAACATATTATCATTTAATTCATTTTGTGGAAATGCCTTAAGTGTTTTTAATGTTTCTAAATAAAATGTCAATTCCGATGTAACAACACCATGTTCGGGTCCCCCATTATTTATAATATTATATTTCAATAAAGTTTCTCGTAATTTATCTTTAAAATTTCTATGAACAATACAGTATATAGCCTGAATTTGTTGTTCGGGTAAAATTGATGATATAGCCTCATGTAATTTAATAAAATGTTTTGAAATATTACGAAATGATTGTGATGGTACAGGTGGTCTTGCATCCCATTGCTCTAATTGACTTATAACTAATGATGTTACAATATTATAAATTTTACTTTCGATACCTTTAATATGATTTAAATAATCCTTTTCTAATGCATTATAGCCAGCTATTGAATTTATATCTAATTTATAAAAATGTGTTTTAACTTTTGGTAATAACCATAGAATTAATTGTAATGCACGTGAAACAAGTGCTAAATTTCCGCTAGTTATTGTTTTTAATCCAGCTATGTGTACAGCACCAGCACCAAGTATTAATTGGCATGATCTTGAATTAAATTTACGTAATAAATCAATAACATCACGTGATAATTGGCTAGCAATAATTGGTAATTTTTCAGCACATTTACAATATTCAATTACTATTTGTACTAATATTAAAACAGATCCTACAAGTGTATATGATGTACCATCAACTAATAAAACTGGACTAGCACATTTATTTGTTGTATTAAATTCAAATTTACTAAAATTAAAATCATTTTCTGATATACGATCAATTAGTTTTTGAAATTCATTTGGTATATCAACTTGTTTCCAACGTTCTGAATCTAATATTAAACCTAATTTTGATTTTCTTTTTGAATGAAATTTTTGTTCGAATCTTGTTGCATGTACATTTAAAGCTGTTTGTAATGGTATACTATTAATTCCAGATATCTCTTTACAACATTTATTAAATAATTCAATAATATTTGTTAAATTTTCGATATCATTAGCTGTTGGTATTGCATTTTCTAAACTTTGATTTGATACTAAATTAGCACAACGTTCATTGCAATAATTACATAAACTTTTAAGTAAATCATTTAATTTTTCTACAACAATTTTATGATCAGTTTCAGTAAGAAAAACTTCTGAATCAATAAAATTAAGGCAATCAGAAATTTTTCCAGCACTAGCATCAGCTGTTTGTAACATAATACTGAGTACCATTTTAATACGTTTAAGTAATTTCAATAAAATTTTGGTTGCTTTTTGTAGTAGTTTTATCCATTCTGGTATTGTTAAAGTTTTTATATCTTCGCCACCACCACGTAAACACAATTCATTATCTGATGTTGAAATTACTTCAATAACAATTTGTTTAATAATTGCTTTAACAGTCATAATTGCTTCATCTTTATAGATATCAATAAAACCAAAATTTTTCTCACGTAATAAGCCCATAATTATACAAACTAATTTATCTTCTTCAATTATTTGATCATTTTCATCGGAATCATTAAATGGACGATTTAAATCAGCTGTTGAATAACGTTGAAATTCTGTATTTAACATTTTATCAATTAAACGTCCCATTTCTTTAAGCTGTAGTGGAAGATGGCGAAAACAATGTATACCAATTAATTCTTGTGCGACTATTTCTTGTGTTGTACCAATTAAATCTAAAGCTGCTACATAATCTTGGGTACCTAATAAAAGTTGTATCATAGGTTGAGTTTGATGGACTGTTGCCATTAGTTTTAATTTTTCTAAAATTAATTCACTATTTTGTCTTTTTCTGGCTTCTTGTAAAATCTTAAAGGAATTTAGAACAATCGACAAATCAATACTGTTTAATCTTTTACGAATTTGTTTAACATTTTTTGTTGCTTCATTCATACATTCCATAATAGTATCTTGTGAAGTCATTGCATGAAAAAATGCTGAAGATTTTTGTGATACTTGTTTAGCTATTTGTACTTCAACAATATCAAGATAATGGCTTAATTGCTCTTGTAATAATTTTCCAGATTTTTGACATTTATCACTATTATCACCAATTTCAGGGAAAACACTACTAAATATAGTTGGATTACGTAAATCTAATGATGATTTTAAGAATATTTGTGGAATATCATTTAAATTAACAACATTATGACAATTTTCATTCCCATGACTAGAATTAAATGGAACAATTTTTGATTTAGATGAATCAATTAAAGAATTATTTTCTAATGATGTTGATAAACGTACATGACGACGAAATCTTTTACCAATTTTTTTTATATAAGGCCTAAAATCATCCCAGATAACATCATTTAAATATTCTGATGGATTAATAGTTGATTTTTCAATAAATGAATCACCCCATTTTTTAGTAAATAAATTAGTTTGTTTGCCACGATTTGGATCATTTAAGACAGCTGGTAAATTTTGAGTAAATGAATATATTGACCATTCCGGTTCCTTAACTATTTGTTCAACATGATATTTTTGAACATGTGCATCGTAATCATCCAAATTACATCCATCCAAAGGATGTGAAGGACATACAGCATTTAATCCATAACGGCAAACATATGATCCTCCTTCTTTGGTACAATGATGTTCTCTTAAATGCCTATTAGATATCACCATTGGTTTAATTTGAATATCATTATTGGGCTAGACTACGATTCTTCTGGTTTCAGGAGGGTAAGTAGTGTTTTGCAAAAAAAAGTTAAAAAAAAGGTGTAAATTGGCAAAACCAAAAGAATCACAGTCTAGCCCATTATTGTTACACATTTACAATACCTAGTGAATTTCGGTGAAGTCTTAAATGACTGCATAGGACAATATTGACATGTTTCCCAGGATTTTTTCTGTGTGTTTTTTTGGATGTGTGGATTTGATTTCGCCATCAAGTTTTTACATTGTTTTTCCTTATAAATTTTACTAATTTTTTTTAACTAAGTAAATTTAAAATATACATCATAATTATATCTAATCAAATTAAATTTAAAGCACTTTGGACACATCAAGAGTATGAAACGTCAAATGTTCGAAACATTTTCTTTTCGTTCGAAAAACTTTGATGTGTTCATAAACTAAATTAAAATTTTAATTTAACCGTATGTCAGGTTTGTATTTAACGTTAATTTCCGTTAAAAATTTTGTTGATCTCATATGCTATGTTGGTTTTTGACTTAAATTATAAAATACAGTGATTATCCTGGCCCGAAAAGTACATGTGACGAAGCTAAGGAATAAAAAAGTAAAAATAAATTTAATTTGGATAAGATTAGGGATTGTTAAGAATACAAAGTTCAATATTAATTTTTTTCTCACAAATGGCCACCTTCGTATATTTTATATGAGACTAGAATATGAATCATTGATGCGGAAAAATTGTGAATATCCCACTTTAGATAAATTTAATCCTCTAGTAAAGCGGTCCCGTTTTGTTTAACTCTTATTAAAAAAATTATAATAACAAAAAAAGCCTGTTCACGTTTGGACTACACTAAAGATCGTCAATAATGTTCTACTAGCTTCGTTAACGTGCTATGGAATAACATTCGTGATAAATTACAATTTAAAAACAACAATTATATTTTTTTATAACCATCAATTATTAAAAAAAAACAATACTATGTATTGTATTCAAGCTTTTATAATTAAATTAAACTCTAAATAAACCTTTTATGTTGATTATTAAATAAATAACTAAAGGAATTATTTAGTTGAACAATTTTTAATATTCCAAATCATCAGAATCTGGCCCAGCGATAGCTAATAATTTTACAGTTGTTTCATCATGTAATTTTTTTGGTGCTTCACATGTTGTATCTGTTGAAGAGCATGTCTGACAATTGCAGGAAACAGCTTCTAAATATTCATAACGTCTTGTCTCAGGATCGGCATCCGGATGGCAATGGCGTAACATCGCAACAGCTTTTGAACGGGATGCATGTACACAAACTGGGTGATATGATCTCTTATATGGAAATTTCCAGTCAGATATTTCACTTGAATCACAACGTCCCCAACATGACATAACACTAACATGATCCCAACATTCATAACCCTTAGAGTCAGCTTGTGTAATTCGGTATGTATAAACGCGTCGATGGCAGCCTAATGGAGCACTAGTTGGCCCCTCATTTACAGGTTGAACTTCTATACCAAAAACTTGATTTAAACTAGAAGAAACTAGTAATATTAGGAGTATTGGTCTAAAAATAATAAATATATTATAAATAGTTTATGTAAATTGAAAATAATTACTCTTTCATTCTTTATTTGCTGTTAGATCCTAAAAACACTAATAGCTAACTCTTATTTGTTTGGACAACTTGAAGAGTTTAAAGGATTCAGATATAGATACCTTTTTATATACTTTTAAATGTGCGTAAAAAATGAACATGCGCATTTCATTATGTTAGTTATTAATATAACTGTATTAGCAAGACATGTGATTTATTTAATATACAAAAAATTTACAGCGATATTTCGAAAAATATGTTTAAAAAATATAATATTCAATATTTTTATTTGTTTCTAATCCTTATGTTTTAATTTTTTTTTAATTTGTAGTTTTTAATGGCGCCTATGACCAACGATGGTTTATTCCTCTTATGTTTTCTTGATTTTGATTTTGATTGGACTGGAACTATTATAATTTTCAATTATTATTTTGATTTCTTTCCAGCTGATTGTGATATTCTTCTATATTAATTTCCGTTGGAAACATTCTTTGTCTACGTTCTTCCATTAATTTTTCACGGTCTTTATGTATATAATCTTGAATATTTGGTAAATTTTTAACGACATTTACAGAAAGAGCTGAACGTATTATTTTCATATCAGTAGCTTCAAGCCTAAAAAATTTGTAAGCTATCAAAAAAAGAAATATACTGAGATTGGTAAAATGCTAACCATTCATCTGGTTCAACAGCATAACATTCAGCATGAGCTATTGTAGCTACACCATTGAAACCACCAATTGCAAATATCATATCATCAATGATTTCTAAACCAAAATTACTTCTTGGGTTATACATTTCACGTATAGATGACCATGTTTGACTTTCGGGATCAAAACGTTCAGCTGTATTCATACGTGAGAGACCATTAAAGCCTCCAACAACATAAATAAAACCTTTGTGTGCAACACATGAAACTCCTGATCGACGGGATAGCATATTTGGCAAAACAGTCCAAATATTATCAACAGGATCATAGAATTCAGCACTATTCATACACTCTTGTCCATTGAAACCACCTATTTTAATTAGTTGAATGGTAATATTTTTAAATATATTTTGTGTATTGAACTGTAATGGAAAATACCAAACACTTAACAAAAAAATTGGAGTACTAGAAATAATTACAGCTCAGGGTGTTCAAGCACATCATTTATTCACATGAAATAATATCCAGCCTTAAGATGGAGGGAGTTTTTAGCTTATTTCAAAATTTAAAGGGGTAGCAAAAGTAAATTGGACACAACTTTTATTAAGAAATATACGCTTAAGTGTTCATGCAAATAAAAGGCAGAAGTCAAACAGTAATAATGGATTACCAAGGTATCCAGATTCCATAAACACTTTTATGCTAACATTTATTATCCTTTCGGGCATCATTGATTTTTTATCAAGAACAATCCCTTCAGCCCTAATATAATAATATTGAGCTATTTACACTGCCGCACGACATGATACTTGTACTATGCCTATTACTTGGTCCTTAAAGGCTGAGTAACCTGACAAATTTATGTGCAAAATTTCAGTAGAATTTAAAAAATTTAACCACACTCCAAAATTTCTATTACTGATTAAACAAAAGCATTAAAAGCTTCTTCCCATATTATAAATACAGCTTCAAAAAAGCTTTCTTTACTTAAATAAATAAATCTGCTGTTCAAGCATAACAAAAATTTGCAATTTAAGCACATTTAAAATTATTTTAATTACTCATATTTAAAATTCCTCTATTAAAAATATCAAATTAAAAATGCTGTAAAAAAATAAATTCTAACTTACCCGTTATATAAATTTTTCCTTCAAGGCTACAAGCACTTGCGTCAGATCTCTGGACACTCATTGGTGCTATCATAGTCCATTGATTTGTTTTCGGATCATAGCGTTCAGCGGTATTCTGACGATTTTGACCATCGTATCCCCCCATTGCATAAATGAAACCATTTACTTCAGCAACACTAACATAACATCGACGTGAATGCATTGGAGCTATCTATGAAAAAATATTTAAATGGAAATAATTTAAAAATTCAATTAAACAAGAAATCGAATTAAATTTCAATTAAAAAATTTAATACACGAAACATTAATTTCGTTTCAGGATAAAATATAAAAGAATTTCCATTTCTTATTTTTCTTCATCAAGTTTTTCCGTTTTCTTAATTTTATGTAAAAATTATACAAAATTTATTG
Source organism: Acrocera orbiculus (assembly GCA_947359355.1). NCBI lineage: Eukaryota > Metazoa > Arthropoda > Insecta > Diptera > Acroceridae > Acrocera > Acrocera orbiculus. Next base: position 20,474,130 of record OX375757.1, read on the forward strand.
CTTACTTCTTTCCATTGTTTTTTGTGAGTATCAAATACACAACAAGTATTAAAGTATTCCATTCCATCAAATCCTCCAACACAATAGATTTTGAAACCAATAACAGCTGTACCATGATAAGCTCGTGGCCCACTAGGATCTTCTTCATAAACTCTAACCCAACGGTCAGCTCTAGTGTCATATGTTTCAATACAACGTTGTGGTAGTCCTTCACTCCATCCACCAATTGCAAAAAGTACCTCATGCGGTAAACGTGGTATTGCAAATGCTGGAGTTCTAATCTTGATAAAATTATTCAAAAAAAATTTATTAAATACAATAATAATTTATAGATATTTACCTCACCGTCTTGGGGTGTTATCATATCCAAATGATATAAAAAAGTCAAAATTTCAATAATTAGTGGTTTTGCTGTGTCACTGTTTGTAACATATGGATGGTCTTTAACTTTATCAACAAAATACTAAATTTTTTTAAAAGAAAATCTTTTTAATTTATTTAAATCTTCTTTAAATTCAATTTGAATATTAATAATTACCCTAGTATTAAGTAATCCTAAGCGGACACCATGCATAAGTTTAGTAATAAATTGAGTTCTTTCTTTTGGATCATAATCAATCCATCGTATACAACATTCCCATACTGCATTTTCATCTTTAACGTTTAATTTGTCATCACTGATTATATCATAAAAATCATTTAATCCGATTTGTAATATTTCTTGGCTCTTTACAGCTACATCAACGAAATTGCGAAGTAAATAGATTCTAGTTTTATCTTCTAAATCCTGAAAAAACTTCGCTCTAAAAAAGAGGTTTTTTTTGTTCTAAATGATTAGTTATAATTATTATCAATGTTGTATGTAAAGAGGAATATAAGACACAAAGGAAATTAGTGCTTTGCTTTAACAGAATTCCTTAATTAATTGAGGAGAAAGGTATTCTTTTAACTTTGAGGAGATAGGTATGCTTTTAACTTTGAGTAATAAATTTAAAAATACATAAATTGATATTTTTAATAACTTGTTAAGTTAATAATTATCATTTTACCTGGCAAAAAACATAATCCCAATACAATTTTGTGGACTTAACATATTTTCTATATACTTTATACATAATCGCATTAATCCCATCATTCCAACATAGTCAGCAATTGAAAGGAGTTCACAAACGTTGTTTTCATTAATATCACATTTTCTTAGATATGCATAATTAATTATTTTTTCCATGATTTCATTTCTTATTTCTGTTATGGTTACATTGTTTTTCTCTTCCGTCAAAGAAGTTGTAAAAAGTGCTCTAAAAATGAAAATAAATTTTAAAAAAATTTGAAAAATGGATTTTATTTTATTATTTAAGAAGCAAATATTGTTGAGAAGTTTTACTATGCTTAGAGAGCTTTCATTACGATTAGTAGAACTATTATTTTCTCCTATGGACACACCTAGGATGGATAGTCGATCCCAAGATCTCAAGATCTCAAGATCTTCCTGGTAGTGTTTTCACTGAACTTAGTACTTAGTATGTAGTACTTTTTTTTATAGTATTTTTCTCAAATAATAGTGCTTTTTCACTGAACGTAGGGCCTAGTACTCAATAATTATTACTGACATATTTGAGAAATAAGCTAGAGATTTCCTATAAAAATACTAAAAAAAAGTACTAAATACTAAGTACTAAAAGTTCAGTGAAAACGCACTATAAGCAAGCAAAGTGGATAAATAAAATAAAAAAACAAGGAACGAGAAAATAAATAAACTATAATTGAAAATGAAATAATATTTCAGAACTATTGCTCTTGTCTCCAAAAATAGATAAACTATAAAAAATTCAATTATACAATGTTTGTCCCTTTTGAAGCTTTGCTTTAGCGGTATCTTAATTATTCACAAATCCCCATGAAGTCTAGAATAAAATTCCGTTTTCTTCATTCTTTTTGAACAAAATTTTAGTGGAAAAGAATTCTGCTAGACGACAAAAACTTCATTTAATATGCAAAGCAACCGAAAAGTAAACAAAAACAAATTTAAAGCAGATCTATTTAAGGAACTACAGTAAATAAAACAAATACATATATAGAAATAAATTTTAGCTGAAGGATTTATTGGAAATTTAGGCTATTGACGAACATAAGTTCTATAAGCTCAGGTTTCTTGGTAAAATTGTTTTCCTAACGCCTTTAAATTAAATATTGAAAAGTAAAAGAAAACAAAAAGATATCCAACTGTGCTCGACAGAGGCTTGAACCGGAGCATACCCTAAAATCGCACCAATATAATGACTGCGTGTACTCTCATACACACAAATCAGTTTATAAAAAGACAAAATGATGGATCTTTTGGTTAAAAATCGCTGTTCTGACTTCAAAATATATAGTAATGAAAAATAATAAAAATGAAAAAGATCGTTGGGAGGAGATAATGATTAAATAAATTAAGTATGTTGTTTTCAGATAATTCTAGGCTGAGATATGGTGATCACTGTAGAGAAATTTTACAGAATGTTGATTTAACAATATTTAAAATATTTCAATTTATTTACTTTAGCCACATAAACAAATTTTTATTTTTTAATTTTGGCTCTTTTTTGTTTTAATATAAGGTAATTGATTTATTGTTTGTATTAGCATAAGAATTAGAGTTTTAACGTTTTTTATATTCGGATTGGAAGGTGGTATAAAAACGCTTTCATGTTTTTATTGAGTATATGTGTGAGTTTGTTATATCAAAATTACATAAACATGCAAATCCTATTAATACTATTTGTATTGGAAGCCCCCCATTCCATAAAGTCCTTATGAAGACCGAAGGGATGTTGGTTTTTAATGCGAGTGAAAGGCTGATCTACATTCAATCCGAAAAGTTTTGAAGGCTATCAGCGAGAACCGAATTACCTACTGGATACTTACAATTAGACTAAATTTAACAATTAAATTGTACCTGAAGTAATTGCTGCAGGAGCACATGATAGCTCGATGAACGTTGAATGATGTTCCATCGTCCAAATGTATAATTGCATCACATAACATATTATTTGCTCTCATTTCATTTAGGGTATACATTGCTTGTTGACTCACACATGTTTTTGGATCATGCTCTACTTCTTCATGTTCCATTTTCCAGTTCTTTTAGCCAATATCGTTTTAAAAAAATTTTATTTTCAAAATTATACATACATATGTTAACCAAAAGAAATTAATGTTATAAATTTTAAGATTTGCGGTAAAAATTATCTTTCAAAATCAGTTAATAGGCCTAAATATAAAAAACTGTACAATAATTTGTTAATTATATCTTAATATAAAACATAAAATATAAATAAATTGATTCAATGCGCGTAAGCGTCACTGAGGTAAAAATACCTACTGACATTTTGTCAAATTTCATTTAAACAAAACAAAAAAAAAAAAAATAATTAAATTAAACTAAGTTAGCTTACACATTTTTCATGATTATTTCATATTTAAATTTTATAACTGAAATTCAGAAAAAGGCTGTTTTACATTAGGCAAACATGGCAAACATGGCAAACATAACATTGGTTCTTTTTTCAAAAAAATCTATAATTTAGAGAAATTTATTTTTTTAAAGCGTTAATTTATATAAATAAAACTTTAAAGTAAAAATTAATGAAATTATTAACCAGGAAAATAGAATGGGAAGCAAAATATATTTCCAGCTTCACTTTCATTGCCCGTAAAATCTTCGTTTTTAAATTTTGTTGTATAGGGAAACATGATGCTACATTCTTTGGTATAGTTTTTTCTTGGCTCCATACCTCAATAAATCAGGGATAAATAGTCATTCCAGTAAAATAAACGTGTGATAAAATTTGCAATTTATTTTAGTTTAAATATTTTTATTCAAGTAGAGGAGATGGGTTGTTGCAAAAGTAGAGATCTTTTTATGCCTAGAACTCATTAGCACTTGGCGGCACAAAATCTGATACCAAATGGGAAGATTAGGGAGTATCATGCCTGGTCGGCGACTGTCAATTTTATGATGAAAGGTGACGAAAGGATGGTGTTTCGAAACTTTCAAAGATCTAATTCCCTTGCGTAAGGCAGAAATTCTACTTCATTCCGTTTTTCATCTCACAAATACGTATGATACTGCGGAATCTTCATGTGAGCGTCCTTCTTCGGTAAATTGTATGGTATACATATAACTTGAATTGACAAAAGTGTGCATCCATCGAGTTAAAGGAAAATTCATATTTTTAGCGATAATTCACAACTAGGACATACAAAAAAGTTTGGTCGGCCGAGCCTTATCCTGGTGGGATTCGGTCAGGTGGGTTATTTCTACAACGAAAAAAATGGGGCTAAACATCCATACAGTTAATTTATTAAATTGGGTTTTTTCAATCATATATGTATATATAGCATATTAATATAAGAAAGGTGGCCTTGCGATATCTTGGTGGGATTGACGGGATTACCGAATCATGTGGTATAAAAATAGGAGATCGAGTTAAAGAAGCTTTAATATTTAATTGGTCGGCCGAATGTTATCTTGTTGGTTTTATTTGCAAAACAAATTTATAAGGAAGAATCAGGAGGTGCGTGGCTTAAACTATGCTCATAATTTGGAGTTAGTTGAGTGTGCTGTAAAAGAAAAAGTGTTTTTTTAATGTATTTTAGTTGCTAAATGCGAACATGAAAACCCTTTTTTTTCTAAAAAAAGTGTTTGAAGTTTTCATTAAAAAACTGTTTTTTACCTCTTTTTAATATAATAACATATATCTCCAAAACTAAATCACATAACAAACAAAACCAGCCTTTTAATTAAAGGTATGGTTATTTCCTTTCTAATAGTATATAATTTGTTTGAATTAATATAAAATTGTCGCAGTTGCTTCCATAGAAAGCCGAGAAAACTTTGCACTTGCTTTAATATTACACATTTGCATTTGTTTTTGATTTTCAAATAAGAAAATTTAAAGTAAAAGAAAAATTGTTTATAAAAATTTTGAGTCCAAGATTTCTATAAAATCGGACGAAAAATAAAAACTTTATGGAGCCTTGAGTGCGGAAGAACAAACCTAACATTTTTTATTTCTACCACGGAAGCTCAAAAGATGCTCACATTAATGTATTAAATAATCCTTATTTGATGTATTTTTATTGTTTATAGTGCTGTTGTTCAATCATTTCAATATTAAAGGAAATATCTTAGTGAATAATTTCAGAATTATTCTCACAAATTTATTATAGTCCGGTGAAAAAATGCCCCAACCGACCCACTGATTTTTCGTGCTACTTTTAAGCCCTTAAAGACCAACGCCAAGCGAGTAGTGTGTGTGTGAAATGTATAATTTTGGGTCTGGCTTTTGGTCATGTGACAGTTAAATAAAAGCAATTGAAATGAAAGGATTTGATTTGAAAATATATTTATTATTTAACTTAAGACTATAACATTTGATTTATAAATACAATAAAACTATCAAGATATTTCAACTTTAGCTTGACTATGTTCTACTTTAGTAAAGGTTTATAGGTTGTGCAGTAAAAAACATAAAAGAAACTAAATAAACTGCAAAAGAAACTCAAGTAACCCAACTAAACTAATTTAACTCACATTACGAGTCTAGGTTAATTTTTTCAAACCGTCACTAATCCTTTGCTAACGTTCTTTTTCTGTACTAATATATCAAATTTTCACACATTTTGTGAAATGAATGATTAATATAGTATTAGTTGTAGACTGTAGCTCCACGATATAGTTTATCAAAAAAATAAACTGCAATTTTTATTTTTAAAATTAGCTCAAAATAAAATTATCTTTTTTAGAAAATTTTTACCAAAGTTCCGGTAGGTTATTTCACATTTAAATGTATCAGCAGAGCTACGATAGAACTTTTTCTGTGTATTTCAGTTCTTAATATCATTTTTTTAAATTATATATTTAAGTATTTACCTAAAAGAGTACACGAGGTTATACGACAGACAACCTGACTTAGATTCCCCTACTCTGACTAAGCTCATATCCGATTTTCCGACTATATAGATTAAAGTTTTTTAAATGGAACATATAATTTGAAAGTGAAAATTTTGAAAAAATTTATACAGTCCAGTCATTTGTAGAAATTTTAATTTCAGTAATTTCACTATTTAATATTCCATTCTGCCTTGTTCTTCAAGAATTATTAAACTTTGAAAATAAGTAACGTAAAAAATGATAACTTTAACATATACAAAAATAGATCCAACGATAACTTTGAAAAGATTGAAGATTTATTCAGTTAAAATTCATATAATTTTATTTTATAAAAAATAACAAAACTTAAATGAGTTACACTAAATTTATTTTTTTGCCCTCGATTCAAAAATTGATAATACCTCCCACTCAATTTAGAGTAAATGACCACTGCGCATGTTTTTCTCAATCGCGATAATTAAACGACAAAACCAATAAAAGGTCCTCCATCTAGGAAAAGTTGTTCAGTTCAAAAAAAGTATTTAGTATTAACTTTCTATAATAAAAAGAAATTATTCAGTATTATGTTGTGGTTACGTTTAATTTGTATTTTGGTGCTAATTGTTCATATTGTTTATTCAAAAGATGGTTGGGAAAAACCTGGATGTCATAAAGTTGGTAATACACGAAAAATCAGTATTCCAGATTGTGTTGAATTCGTTATAACAACAAATGCATGCCGAGGATTTTGCGAATCTTATGCTGTACCATCAATACCGAGGATTTTAACATTAGTTAAACCTACTAAACCTGTTGTATCCGTTGGACAATGTTGTAATATTATGGAATCTGAAGATGTAAATAATAATAAATTGTATTTATTAAGTTAAATTAAAAGTAATTGATTTTATTTTTGATTTAGATTCAAAAAAGAGTTCTTTGCTTGGATGGTATGCGTACACTGACTTTTAAGAGCGCTGTTAGCTGTAGTTGTTATCATTGTAAAAAGGAATAAAATATATAATTACATACATCTATAAATCATTAGTTAAATTTATCAATAAAGTTAATGTAATTAAAAAATTATTATTCAATTAAAGCCACCACAAAAATAATTTTTATATACAATAGTTTTGTTTATTATTTTTTTTATTAATAATTTTACAATTTTAAAGAAGGCTTTCTAATGTAATAAATAAAATTAAAGTAAATTTTGTTTTGTTTGTCTCTTTTAAAACGGTGATATAAGCTCTTTTTATTGTTAAATGTTTAATAAATCATTTGAAATTATCCTGAGCTTCATAAAAAAGTTATACCTGATGGAAACACACTTGAGGCTATTTATTGGTTCTTAACCTTTGTTTGGCATACTTCTCTAGAATCACTTATTTGGCATACTGGAGTGCAATAAACCCCAGTCACAAAAATTGTTATAAAAAATAAACTATTAAACATTTTTACTTAAAAATTTGTTTACAATATCTTGAACGTACATTTTGAAAGATAATTAAGGAAATATTTGTAAAAATCACATTTAAGTGCACTAAAAAAATTACAATAGGATTAAAAAGTGAAAAAATGAGTATTTCCACCAAAAAAAACTCATAAACTTTATCTTTTTCAATATTAAGAGCAAAAATTTTAGGGAAGTCTTCCACTGTCATGTCATTATAAGAAAATAACAAGCAAAAAAAGTATTTATTTAAAAAAATGAAGGTCGGGATTTGACGAAAAAACAAACTATCCGTTTTTATATTAATAGTTTAGTTTTTTTTGTGATGACATTTTTATTGATTTAAATATTATACAACTAATAATATTAAGTGGAACAAAAAAAAAATAAAATTTAAGATTTTTTTTTACATATCTATACAAACGGTACACAGAGTGAATCGTTGAATTTGGCAAACTCTAGACCACCTTCTCTTATGTTAAAATACTTAAAATTGACGGAAATAAAGAGTATGCAAAGGGTGTATGACACATCACTGTGCCAAGCAAGGATTAAAATCATGAGTAATTGTATAATAAAAAATCTCTCATGTTAACCATCTGAAATATAAAAATATATATTTTTTCAATAAATCAGTATCACTTGGAAAAAATAATTTTGTATTATAGAAAAAAATATGGTTATCATTCTTCAGTCAGTAGCAATTTTTTGACCAGCAGCAAGTATCTTAATGTCGTCCAATACATCTTTTGGTTAGGAATTCCTTCATAAAACATACAATTTTACATGAATATAATTATAAAAAAATAATATATAAATTATAAAATGAAAAATCAAGCTTTAAATATAAATTTTAAACAAAATTATTTTATTATGTTATATTAAAATATTAATTAAATTTATATTGTCAACTAATAAAACATAATAATTAATGATTTTCTAATAATTTGCATTACTCCTTTCTTAAATTAAAATATTAAATATATCTACTTAAGAATTCTTAGTTTATAAGGTGATACAGCCTAGAAAGTTTCTTTTTTACAAATATATCCTTATTTTGAATACATTGAAACCATTTTATAAAAACAATAAAACTTTAAAACTTTATATTTAAGTCTTTTCTTATTACATATATTGCTATTATAATTGAAAAAAATTATTTTCTAACAAATAAAATGTTAAAATTCATTTTGAACAAAAACCATGATTTTTTAATTTAAATATAATAATATGTTAAATAAATAACTTCATAAATTATAATTTCGCTTTAATCTGCTGTTCATTTCCTACAGTACTATTTAAAAGTTCATACATTGATCCCAACGAGTCTGACATAGACTGTTTAAATTTAATAGAATCAGTTTCAGAATTATCTTTCCAAGATGAAATTGCAAATATTAAATCATTATTACGTGGATTATAACAGCATCCATATCCATTATATGCAAGTGGACCATAACACATAAATGCTGTATGGTTTGATGATACTTGACTTGTTGATAATCGAAATGTAGTTGATTTAACAAAACCAGGTGTTTCATAGAATTTAGGAATTGGTATATCATTTTCAATTGCTGTTAATTTTAAGCCCAGCAAATGACGATCTATCCCTTCACCATTGAGTGCCATAATCGTATAATTACGATGATTGGTTATAGCAGCTCTTAAAAGTTTAACACGTTCTTCATTTGTAGTTTCATTTACCATTGATTGGGCAAAAGCAAGTGATTCAGAAGAACATGATCTAATTGTTTCAGTTCGACCATGCTTAAAAATACGAAGATGTGCTGATTCATAATGTGCGGCGGGAGCTTTATGTAATCTTAAATAATAAAAACAAAATTCAGTTAGAAAAATTTGACGGTAAGTTTTTAAAAAATACAGAGTATGAGATCCTTTTTTTGTTAGTGAAGTGGAAAACACAAATGGAGGTGGAAGCTAAAAGATTCATTAACACCTAAACCCATGAACCTGCTTCAGAGTAAATCTTTAAAATAATTTTCTGTAAATGCAACTCAGGATACGGGAAAAATTGTGAATGTAGGGAAACTGGACTATTCTGCATGAAAGCTTACACCAATTGCCAATAAGTAACAGTTCTACATGAAATAGAAGATGAAGAGACTGTAGACAAAACTTGAATGATATTTTTTTAGGATTATCTTGTACATCAAAGAATATTATTACATGTACGCTATCATATCTAATTTAACTCTTTGTCCTCTCTGTTTAATACAATACAGTTCATCTTACATATTTCTAAAATTTATTGAAGCAATATTTATAAAATTTTATATTTACCTGTAAAAAGCATATTGCATTGCCATTTGTAAAAAACTATCGGGACTTAATTTGTGTTGTTTAATAAAATTCTTTCCATATCCTTTGAAATGCAATATTTCTAAATGTAAATTATTTGCTAGCTTATCAATATGTTCTGCCGCGCTAGTCAGATAATCACAAATTAATGGCGATAACATGAATTCTAGTTTTTGTGGTTTTTCGTAATCATCATTTTCTTCATTTCCAAAACATTCACAATCTTTTCTAAAAAATTTAAAGATTAAATTAGAAATAATTTTTTTATTGTTTTTATTGAATTTCTGAATGTATTTAAGAATTGAATTAGTCTTCAAAAAGGTAAGTTATTTTTCCTTTATTTTGTAATCCGATGGATTTTGAATTTTCAGTTCAACTTTGAGACTTTTCATGAGCTGAAGTAAATTTATCAAATTGCTTAGGTATTCTTCTTCGGGATATGGTTGCTTTGGTTTTTCACTAAAAAGGTTGAATATATTTCACCAAGCTTTTAATTGATTTTGGTGTATGAAGTTTAGAAATTATAACTACGAAGTAATGAGCAATTTCTTTTCAAAATAAAAGCTATTTGCATTAGAAAATGATCAAAAAAAACTCACGTATTTAATAAAAAAGGACTTGAAAATATTATAAGCTATAAATACAATAGACATGAAAATTCTATTGGTAGCTTTCGTTTTTTTAGAATTTGTAAATATTACAAGTGACATAAAAAACTTACATTTTGTTTATAATATAATCTGTCATTATAGCAATTGGTTGTCCTTCGGCTGGTGAATGCTCATAACAAAAACCATTTACTCCGTTTTCATTAACAATAAGCTACATACAAAAACAAAATAAATTAGTTTAAAAACTTCATAAGTTTTAATTAATATTAAAAAATAAACCTGAATTGTTTTATCAAACCATCTATTCAAGGTATTTTGTTGTGTCCCTCCTCCATGTATTAATTGCTCTCCTGAAACTTTCATACAATCTATTTCATCTCCCATTGGAACTTCACGATCTAAGCACACAACAAAAAGTGATTTTTGTATTTCTTTTAATGGAATTCTATTTGAGGGTGTAGTTAATAATTCTTGATATACTATTCCCCATTCGTCACGTTGATTAGAAGTTAAAACACCGATCCCATCTTCTTTTCTTTCCTGACTATTCTCAATAACATTGCATAATTGTTTAAAAATTTCATCTGGATTTAAAATCACGTTATTTTTTGAATAAACAACAACTTTGAAATACTACAATAAAATTGTAAAAAGTATTAAAAAAAAATGAAAGGCGATAAAAAAATTGTCTTACAGTGTTATTATGCACTACAACAATATGTTTAGATGTTGGATTATATTCAATAGAATCTTCATAGATTCCAGGAATTCGACAAGTACCAAAAATTTTTGAGTACTGAGACCTATCAAGTTCATTTTTCCCCATTTTCTCTAAAGGTATTTGATCAGTGTCAATCAATTCCTTATATCTTAGTGCCGTAAATATCATTTTTGATGTATATTGTATATAATCATCAAATGACTGAAATTTTCGTGTAGGAAAAACCATTCCAGGACTGGAATATATGCATACAGGGTCTCTATAACTTAGATATGCTGATTTTAACCATTTATCAGCCAGCCAATTATCACAACATTCAGCTTCTTCTTCAAGTAATTTTTGAAGTTCAATTCCAATACCATTCTCAAAATCTCTTGTTTCTTTTATAGTTTCGTTATATTCTTGTGGTGTTAATAGAGGCTTTACGGATATTAAAAATTTTTCTAAAGTGTTTTTTAACGGTTGAACTGGAAAACGCAAAAGATTTTCTGAATCCACTTTTCTTGCAGTCAAATTATTTGAACCATCATGAAATTTTCTTTTCTCAATTATTTTATAACTGCAAGGATTTAATTTGATTACATCTTGGCGTAAGTTGTGCAAGGACTGATTAGATAGGGGATTTTTAAATAATTTGGCCTGAAAATATAAATAAATTTGGTTTGATAAATTTTAAGATTAAAACTAATTTTTGCATTGATAGAATCTAAAGATCTGTTAAGCATAAAGTAACCATGAATAGTAGAGAAAATTTTCGCTAATAACCAGTAAAATATTTTGGACAGTGTTAGTATCATTTACGGTTCCTATAATATGACAAAAGGGTACATTAATTGCCATGTTGAATCCATTTCATCCCATTTTGATAGTATTAATAAAAATTTTGCCGACATTTTACTCATTGATGCACATTGGTTTGGTGGCCTGGGAAACTAAACGATATTTGATGAATTTATCTGACAAGAACTCCATTGCAGCTTCTTGTTGCTATTGTAACGCCCCAATAAGTTTTTTGTTGCTTCTCGTTTTATAATTTGAGACGAAAGTAGTAGGATATGAGAATTATGAATAAAAAGCTGTTAAATTCTTTATGTCAAAAAAATTATTTTTAATTTCCGAAAATCAGTCTCCGAACTCATTAAAAATACTTACATAGTTAATAACTTTTGATATTTTATGCATTTCGGTGTGTTGCAGAGTTTTGGTATATCCTTGGTATATCCTACAGTAAAAGAAATAAAATTAATTAAAAATATATATATTAAGAAAACAGATAATGTTACATTACAGCTGTTGATTTTGGTAAAAATAATTAAAAATGCAATACAAAAAAATGGATGAGTTGGATGTTTACTTGCAATGCAGGCAGTCATAGGTGAAAGTTGGAATGGCCTTTAAAAACTAGTTTAAACCCTCCAGGTTTATTATTTTAGTTCAATGTAAACTAAAACTATTTCAAACTATTAATAATATTAAAAAATGTGTTATTCACATTCTAAACAACAACAATGCATTATATTAAAATGTATAATATAATTAGTTAATTGAAAAACTATAAATTTAAACCTGATATCTTTAGGCTTAAGAAGAAATCAAAGTCCAAAATCAGCTGATTATCATTTTGATTATCCATTTGACAGTTCTTAATTATTATTTTACAATTATTATTGTGAATAAATAAATAATAAATTATCGGAAAGTGTTCAAATCAGACTACTATTCTTTAGATTTGTTCCAAAAAGACTACTTAAATATTTTGATTCAATATCTGTGAGAATATAAATTTCAAATACTTGAAAAATATTTTTAAAAACTAAAAATGGTATTCATTGTGAATTAATTATTCTGTTATGCTTAAAGTTTTTGACATGTGTCATTTGTGCCGGCTTCTTTTGAGTTTTAATATTTATAAGTTTTAATTATTTATGTACATAATTTTTATATAAATAAAATATATAAAGTAACTTGGAATATTGCTTTATTTTGAAAAGAAATTCGATAACGTTTTCGGGTTTCACGTTTGCAATAATTTTAACAAGTAAGTGGCGTCTCAAAGTGGTCAAGTCTAAAGTTTAATTTTTCGAAAATCTTATCAGAAGATTTGGTTGGAGATTTTTAAAGGTAATTGAAATGTATGCATATGTATGCAAATATATTACTTATTAAGTATTTGTATTTAGTTAATTCACAGATCTAAAATTGTACAATGAACCTAGGTGATCAATTTAGAAATTTTGATGCTGAAACAACAGTTGGAACTATAAATTTTTTTGAATGGCTTGGAAATTCGTAAGGTTTAACATAATATCAAAAAATTCTTAAAAAGTATAATTATTTTTACATAGATGGGGTATATTATTCTCTCATCCATCAGATTATACTCCTGTATGTACTACTGAGCTGGCACGTGTTGCTTCACTTGTCCCTGAATTTGAAAAACGTAATTGCAAAGTTATTGCACTTTCATGTGATGATGTTGATAGCCATAACGGTTGGATTGAGGATATTAGACATTATGGAGGTAAGAAAAAACAAAATGATGTCCTATGAGCTAGTTGCGTAACCTAATTAATGTTATACTTTTGAAAGAACTTAAAAGCTTTCCCTATCCTATCATTGCTGACAAAAACAGAGTACTAGCTGTTAGTCTGAATATGCTCGATAAAGATGAAATAAATCATGAAGGAGTACCACTTACATGCCGAGCTGTTTTTATAATTGATCCAAATAAGAAACTCCGTTTGTCTATACTTTATCCGGCAACAACAGGACGAAATTTTGAGTAAACAAACTTTTTTTTCATATCAATATATAATAAGTTATTTAAATTTTTAGCGAAATTTTAAGAGTTTTGGACTCATTACAACTAACAGACGATAAAAAAATTGCTACTCCAGCAGATTGGAAGCATGGAGATGAATGTATGGTCTTACCGACGGTAGCTGAAAATGATTTTCCAAAATTATTTCCGAATGGAGTTAAGGAAATAAAAGTTCCTTCAGGAAAGCATTATATTCGAAAAACAGAAATTTAATTAAGTTTCATTGCTGCCTAAATAAAACAGATGTGTCCGTATATTTTTTATAATTTCAAATTATAATCTTGGAATCATGGTGTTATATTAAATATCCTTGAAATTATAAACTTCATAAGGCATTGAGAGTAGTAATTTCTAAGCCACCTATAAAATCTCCTATAAAACCAGTGTCCAAAACACCGCTCAAATATAAAATAATATATGCATCTTCGAATTTTGCATATTTTATATGAAATTATAAAATTTATAGGACGGACATTGACAGTAGTAATTTCTAATATTGCTAATTTGAAATCTAAATTTGGCCATAGTCCTAAGGGAAGCTAATTTCTGTGACTCAAAACAGTTGCGCGAGTTAAAGAGACAAGAACGGGATTGGTGCGCAAATATGTGGCATCACTTAAAGTTTTTTCTATATGGAATCGACATTTGCTCTTATGCTCTTATGGAATCGACATTTGACCGACATAGGGAAGTTCAAGTACTCCTCAGGGCTGAGACCAATGAGTAAAGTGTTCTGGACTGAGACTATCCAGTGAAAAATTTAAATACAATTTTCTCTTCCACAGGTTAATACTCACCAGCCTAATTGAAGGTTACATAAAGTCCAACAAACTGCGATAGAGACGTTCAGATACTCCTCAGGGCTGAGGCCACTGAGTAAAGTGTTCTGGACTGAGACTATCCAGTAAAAAATTTAAATACAATTTTCTTTTCGACAGGTTTATACTCACCAGCCCAATTGAAGGCTACATAGAGTCCAACAAACTGCGATAGAGAAGATCAGATACTCCTCAGGGCTGAGACCAATGAGTAAAGTGTTCTGGACTGAGACTATCCAGTGAAAAATTTAAATACAATTTTCTCTTCCACAGGTTAATACTCACCAGCCTAATTGAAGGCTACGTAGAGTCCAACAAACTGCGATAGATAAGTTCAGATACTCCTCAGGGCAGAGGCCACTGAGTAAAGTGTTCTGGACTGAGACTATCCAGTAAAAAATTTAAATACAATTTTCTCTTCCACAGGTTAATACCCACCCGCCTAATTGAAGGCTACATAGAGTCCAACGAACTGCGATAGATAAGTTCAGATACTCCTCAGGGCTGAGACCAATGAGTAAAGTGTTCTGGACTGAGACTATCCAGTGAAAAATTTAAATACAATTTTCTCTTCCACAGGTTAATACTCACCAGCCTAATTGAAGGCTACGTAGAGTCCAACAAACTGCGATAGATAAGTTCAGATACTCCTCAGGGCAGAGGCCACTGAGTAAAGTGTTCTGGACTGAGACTATCCAGTAAAAAATTTAAATACAATTTTCTCTTCCACAGGTTAATACCCACCCGCCTAATTGAAGGCTACATAGAGTCCAACGAACTGCGATAGATAAGTTCAGATACTCCTCAGGGCTTAGACCAATGAGTAAAGTGTTCTGGACTGAGACTATCCAGTGAAAAATTTAAATACAATTTTCTCTTCCACAGGTTAATACTCACCAGCCTAATTGAAGGCTACATAGAGTCCAACGAACTGCGATAGAGAAGATCAGATACTCCTCAGGGCTGAGACCACTGAGTAAAGTGTTCTGGACTGAGACTATCCAGTAAAAAATTTAAATACAATTCTCTCTTCCACAGTTTAATACTCACCAGCCTAACTGAAGGCTACATAGAGTCCAACAAACTACGATAGATAAGTTCAGATACTCCTCATGGCTGAGGCCTTTGGTAAAGTGTTCTGAACTGAGACAATTGTTTAAACTTTTGATATGGCAGCCCTAAAATGTTATTTTGGCTTTGACATTTCATTGCCACTAGTCTAAACAAGCAGGTGGAACTTTTGAAGAATTTTCAAACATTTATATCACTTTTAAGTCAATTATTATTTTTTTGTTAGATAAATTTAAACAAAACTATAATATTTAAATAAATATGGAAAGAAATTCATGAAATATTTTTCTATTATTGTATTCTAAGAGGAGAAAGTGTTTTTGAATTAAAAGAAGCTTGTATTAATTCAATTAAAAAAGAAAGCATAAATAATTAATCATGTCAGATCAGACGAGTCCTATAAAGTATTTTTTATCTGGTGGGTTCGGTGGGATCTGCACCGTTTTATCTGGCCATCCACTTGATACAATTAAGGTACATAGTTTGCAATTTGTAATGTTCAAAGTCCAATTAGAGCAATTTTTAAATGGCAGCTTTGTCTAATATTATCGTTGTACTATTTATTTATGTCAAAAGTCAACGCATTTTAAATAACGAATAATCTGGCAAATGCTTATATTTACATGTTTTTTTTAGATATTTAATTAATAAAAATATAAATAATTGTGTTTTTAGGTTAGATTACAAACAATGCCTAAACCAGCTGTTGGAGAAAAACCACAATTCAAAGGTACATTTGATTGTGCATCACAAACGATAAAAAAAGAAGGCTTTCGTGGCTTGTACAAAGGGATGTCAGCTCCACTTTTAGGTGTTGCTCCAATTTTTGCAATAAGTTTTTTTGGTTTTGGTCTTGGTCAAAAATTACAACAGAATGATAGCAATGAAAGATTAAATTATTTACAATTATTCTATGCTGGTGCCTTTTCTGGTATATTTACAACTAGTATAATGGCGCCTGGAGAACGTATTAAGTGCCTTTTGCAAATTCAACAAGGTGGAAATAGTCCTAAAAAATATGATGGTATGTTAGATTGTGCTAAAAAAATATATAAACAAGGTGGAATTGCAAGTATCTACAGAGGAACATGTGCAACATTATTACGAGGTAAGTTTTTTTCATGAATTTTTTAACAGAAACGTCATACTTTTATTGCAATGTATTTATGAATATTTTACAAGTGAATTTCAATTGTTTCTTTTAATCCTATGATTGCTTGTATGTGTGCACATTTCATAATTATATTGAAAATGCTTAGATTTTTGCCACTAGTTAAATGTGTTATTGGTTGAAGTATTTATATGCATGCACTATTTTTATGGTAGTCATATGTGTTTATCTTTCAATTAACTTAAATTATCTTAATAAAATTATTCAAGTAATCTTAAGCATAGCAAGGGGATAGACTGAAAATAATCTTCTCATTCATTAGAATATTAGTCTAAAAGCATGATTTTCAAAATCTTGTTCTAACAAAATGGCTTACTTATTTGACTAAAAGGGGAGAATCTGTTTTTTACCCTTAAATTATTTTTTAGAAAATAAATGTTGATGTTCGTTTGTTAAAAATTATAAATCTTTGGGATTGTCATTTAATAAATTTTATTGTAATATTACTTAAAATATTCGAGATGAGAAAAGTACTGTAAAAATACAAAATTTTGTATTTCATATCTATATCAGTCCGAAAGATTTAACTTTCGGCATGTTTAACTCCAAAATAAAACAACAAATTTTAACATTCAAGGCGAATCAGTAGCATACAAGTCTGATGACATGGAATTCTCAAATGAGGAGTTGTATGTAACGTACTGTGCTTTCGTCAAACAAAACCATCTCAATACCTACTTCATCTATGATTTAAGAATTATTATTCAAGTGTTCCTTTTTTCCCTTGTTTCTTTTTCATTTATCCAAACTTAGCCACAGCAAGAAGTTAGCTATTAACTAATTTAGAAAGTAATATTGACAAGATGAAAACCAAAACAAATTGATTTTCAAGCTTTATTTTATTTTATTTAAAATAGAGTTAAGAAAAAGCAATTTTTAAATATTGAGATAACAATTCAAATGATTATATCCTCTTCGAAATACTAAAGGTATTAGTCGCGTTTTCAATTTTTTACACCCTTACATTTAAACCAATAATTCTTATTTCTATATTGTATTTTATTTACTTTTTTGTTATTATTTTAATTGTTATATGTAATTGAAAGCCTCATAATCATCAATCTTACCAAGGATGGTTGTTTCATTGCTATTGATTCCATTATTAATTTTACTTAAATAATTAATATTGTTTGAATTTTTAATTGAAAATTTATTTGGTATTACTATTCTTTCAGAACGATGTTTTAATATTTTATTTTTGTTCCAGTTTTGGTATTTAAGTTTAATTTTTAATTTTTTATTAAAATCACATTGTAAATTTTTACGTAATGCATAATAAACACTACGATTTTTGATATTGGCACATCTTGGTGTCAGTTTCTTATCAGTTTTGTATACATCTAATATACGGCATGATATTGTTTTGCCCGAATGAAAATCTCTTATGCATTGTTTTTGTTTCAAACCACGTATTTGATATGTTAAAAATGGCTTCCATGTTATCATATCACAGCTACATTTCCATGGGTTGTCATTTAATTGAACTAATTTTAATAACGGTTTAGTAAAAAAATTTGATGGAAGAAATCTTAAAAAATTATTATTTAAATAAATTTCAATAAGTTTTTGTTGATCATCAAATAATCCTGGTGGAATATATGTTAAATTATTATTTGATAAATTTATAATTTCAAGGTTTTTACAACCAAGAAATGCATCCATTGATATTTCCTTTAATTGTGTATAACTTAGATCAAGTTCTCGAAGTTTAGGTAATTCAGTGAATGCATCAAAATCAATTCGACTAATATTACCTTTAAGTTTTAATATTTTTAAATTTTTTAAACCTTTAAAAGTATTTTGATCAATTATAGCTATTGTTACATTTGATATCGAAAGATAATTAAGTAAAATTAATGATTCAAATGGCTTTTTTGTTGTTAATTCTAAGCTAATTATGTCAGATCCAAGAAACATAATTTTTGTATTATTCATAATTCCAAAAGTTGATGGAAAAATATATTTAACTGGGTTAAAACGAAAATCAACTATTTGAAGTTTTGGAAATGGTGGAAATGTTAACTCAGATAACTTAGAAATATTATTATAACTTAGATCCAAAGTTTTTAAGTCTAAAAGTCCAGCTAATGATCTATAGTTAATATCAAGTATATAATTATGTGCTAATGATAATGTTTTAATATGCATAGCTCCATAGAATGCAAATGGTGGTATTATTTTAATTTCATTATGTTCAAGGGATAAATCTTCTAAATTATTTAATCCATCAAACATTTCCCAATTCAATTGATCTAATTTACAATTATGAATTCTTAATCTAATTAGATTTTCCCATCCATAAAATGATACCATACGAGATTTTTGAATTTCAACAACATAAACTTCATAGGGTAATATTTCAATTTCTTCTTCAATTTCAACTGATACATTGTAACTAAAACGTTCACTTTTTGGAACATAATCGAAACTTTCACTTGGATGGATAGGATTATTTGGGCGTATTAATGTTTCACTACCACTTAACGTTATTGATTCAAAATTGACATTTTGTATTAATTTGAGTGGCTCATTTATAATTAACTGTAAACTACGATCTTTTGAACCTCGTATTTCAAGTGTTATTAAATCTGTCAATATGTTAAAATCGCTTGTTAAAACTGAAAATAGAAAAACAAATATTAAACTAAAATTATAATGTTAGAAGAACAATAGTAATTTTTGAGAAACTTAAACTTAGGCTTTTTATAGTTCCTTTAGACTATTAACTCTTTAGATCGTGGCAAAAATTTGTTTTGATAGAATTGTTTATATGAATTATAATAAAATATATTCAAATAGTAGTAAAAAATTATTTTATCTCTACAAGGGATGACTTGAGATATCCACAATACCATCGGAAAATCATATTTCACAAAACTTTCACCAACACTTGATTGATTTAACATTTGCCATTTAAAAATATTTATTTTTCATTGCTTAAAACTTACTTGAAATATTTTTGCCAATTCCATAATGTAAAATACTCAATGCTTGCACATCCGAAGGAATTATTGTTAGCAAGTCCTTTGGATCACCTTCAGATTGAAGTATGCACATTACAAATTTTATAACTGGATTTGATGTCACAGAATTATCTTCAGTATATAAAGACTAATATTTTTTATTGTTGTGAAATTGATTAAAATATTTAAAATTTAATTCAAACCTCATTATTGTTAATTTCGCTTTCTTGATTATTATTTTCGTTAGCATTCTCTACTATACGACTCTTGTCCGATTTATTTATCCATCTAGCTACTGAAAGATCCATTAAATGTGATGATTGACAAACACATTGATAAGGACATATTATTTCAGTATCCTCCCAAGTTTCACTCATTATTGATTTCTATTATTTTATGGATTAATAATATTATTCATAAATTAAGTAGTTAGTATTATTATTATTCAAAACTTACAATTACAACTAAAATAATTAATATTCGTGTTAAATTTTTCATTTTGATATTTCTAAATTAAAACTATTATTTTAATTAAAAATAAAAGAAAGCAAAATTTTAATGATGTTAACTTCAAAACATCACACTTTGAATTCTAGGTCTGTTTGTACACTAAAAGCAAATGTTCGGCAAAAGGAAGTAGTGATTACTTGAAAGGATGTTCTTATCATATAAATTTGATTAGGAGTATTTTTTTTTTTTTTTTTTGGATTCTGATTTGAATATAATAAAAATTTTTAAGTATTGCAAGCTACTTTGTATCTGTAATTTATATTTACTTCGTTTAGAATAAAATTGCATATAACGGGGTAAATTTTTCAAATGTCTATTGTATGTGGATTCGATAAATAATATTTATCAATTCTTATAAGTTTTATCTTAATATTTATTCTATTTTATGTTCAACTGATTATGGGCTATTTCAGTGAAGCTATTTAAAATGTTTTAGACATACATTTAGTAACCAAGCCAAGTTTTAAAACATAATTATTTTGTTTTTGATTTCTTAGATAAAAAAATTTCTGTCAACATTTAATTTAATTTAATATTAACAACATTTGTTCATTAAACAGGACATCAAAAGTGATAATGATTACCACCTTTAAGAAAATAAGTTTTTGTAATCAGTGTCTACCGCTTTATTTGGATTGATTTGTCTTTTTCTGACTAAATTTTATTCTTCATTAATATTTGCTTTGCACGCTGCATTCTTTAAGAATGCTTTTTCATTTTTCATTTCTAAATTTTGGTTATCTTAAATCTTGCTGAATGTTTATTTTTCTCAATATTGAATACAATATTCATGGATTTTGTTAGTTTTGTTATGCATGAAATTCAAAGTATTTATATTTAATTATAGATGTCCCAGCAAGTGGAACATATTTTCTAACATATGAATATGCAAAGGATGAATTTAAAAAAATACAAGGTACTGAAGAACTCAGCCTTCCTGCTATAATTTGTGCAGGTGGTTTAGCAGGAATAATGAATTGGGTAGTTGGAATGCCAGCAGATGTTCTTAAAAGCCGTTTACAAACTGGTACAATAGTTTTTAAAAATAATTTATTCATTTTTAAATTAAAGAAAATTCATAAATTCAGCACCCGAAGGAACATACAAAAATGGTATACGGAGCGTATTTGTTGAATTAATGCGAAATGATGGCCCACTAGCATTATACAGAGGTGTTGCACCAGTTATGCTAAGAGCTTTTCCAGCAAATGCTGCCTGTTTTTTCGGTTTTGAACTTTGTATGAAATTTTTAAATACTGTTGCGCCTAATTTGTAGTATTTATATTTTGTTTTATTTATTAAAAATATTCGTAAATTCATAATTTTTAAAAATTGGATTCGTTTTGCTTAGTAACAAAAACAAAAAACAAATAAGACAACAGGTGCTCAATTATATTCGGAGTAGAAAGTAATAGAGTTTTTTCATATAAAAATGATGGTTTTAGGATAATGCAAAAGATTTTTTTCCTTGCATTGTGATACATGTAAAAACTTTAAGAAAGGCTTATATCTTTATCATTCATTGTTATTGAATTTTTCTTTAAAAATATAATAAAAACTATGTTAACTAGGTCTAAAAAGTTTTTTATGTTCTTCGAAAAACAATTAGAAATATCTAAAATATCGTTTCATATGGTGATTGTTTTCAATAAAACAAAGCAAAAGATATTACTTATCTTATGATATTTTTCATTATTTACTTAAATCCTAAAAAATAACAAAATGGTTAAAACATAGCATTTGCCGTGTTAACTCCTTATGTGTTTTACCCATACTTCTCACAGTTTATTTAGTCATGAGGACAGGAACTCAAATCGACATTGCTTTTGCTTATAAATTGTTTATGCTGACGTAGTATTAAAACAAAATTATTATTAGAGAAATTAAATTATCCACTTTTAGTAAAATTTGTAATAAATGTAAAATAGTATGTAAACGTGTCAAATAACAGAAATATATAATAATTTTGTTTTATAATT
This sequence comes from Acrocera orbiculus, assembly GCA_947359355.1. Taxonomy (NCBI): domain Eukaryota; kingdom Metazoa; phylum Arthropoda; class Insecta; order Diptera; family Acroceridae; genus Acrocera; species Acrocera orbiculus. Next base: position 20,496,484 of record OX375757.1, read on the forward strand.
CGCTCTTTGTAATTATTTCCAATAATATATTAATGAAAACATAACCTTATTAATTTTATTTACCATTCGATCTGTAGTTTCAATAGTTCTGAAAGTTAACTCCGAAAATATATTGGGCCACGTCCATAGAGAAAATTATCCGGAAGCTAAAACAAATATAGCACCTACTATGTTCGCTAGGTAATATCAAAACCACATTTCAAATGTAGTTTCGCCAGAAATTTTAATACAATGGTGGTATGAAAATTACGTTAACGCCATAAAAGGATAATATCTACAAAAAGCAAAGAGCATAACGATCGCTTTGCTCCAGAAGGAAAATTGACGACATAAGTTCTTGCTTAACTTCTCGAATTCTTTTGGTTCTTTGTACAACTGATATGCAGTGAAATCTTTTTTTTTTATACCAAGGCATAGGATAGGTTTTTCTTGTTCACTCAGTACAAAATTCTAACGGAAAGCTTGCAGTAAATCTATATATACAAATCAAGCTCACGTGAGAAGTTCATAGCAAAATATCCATTATTAATATCAATTAGAATTATCATTTATAATTGTTGTTGATTTCAAGATCCAAACCAATCTGAATGTCAGATTGATATTGGTATCTTAGTATCAATAAAATAATTCGGGAAAAGTTGCTTCTGTTTGAGTCTTGGAACATTATGTCGATATTGTTTCCAATACTCTTAAAAATTGTGTTTTCTTTTTATTTCAAATGAATTAAATTTAAATATACAAAAGGTTATCAGCTTAAAAAAAAAACTACCCAACAGCAATATTTCCAAGATCTTCTCTTAAATCATTTCATCTAGGCTAGCAGCCAAGTAGCAAAAATTTATCTGTTTGCGACATTAAATTTTTTTTGTCATTACTCTATTCGCCTTTACGAGCAAATTAATTACGAAGCAACTGTTGATTACAAAGTCTGTTCTTAATCATTTTTGGTATTCAAAAAGAAGACCTGACAAGGTTTTTTTGGTTCAATTTTTTTACTAAATCCTCTTTAAACTAAGCTGAAGCTTAAAAAAACGCAAAAGAATATGGATAAATATATTATTTGTTTAATTTTTCTCCGGTAAGGTAATCTGTTTTACGCAGCCCTTCACAAAAAACTAGGTTCAATATTGAAGAGAATTAAAATAAATCTAGAATCCGTTGTAATCAATAAACATCATAAATTTTTATTTAAATATATAATTTATTTTCGCCCTTTTATAATATTTATCCCTATATATAATAATTATTTTAACACATAGGCAAGATTTGCATACAATTTTATAATGCATAATCACAGGAACAAGTAAAAATTTTCATTCACAAACATTTTTCTCTATAATAAAATTTTTGTTGTTATTTTTATACAAAAATTATTTTTCAATTATAATTTTGTATGCTTTTACAAAAAGTACAGCAAAACAAAATACAATTTTTTATTGCCAAGTTAAAGTATTCGAATATTTTTATATTTTTCATTTATTTTTTTTTTTTAAATATTTCAAAACTACAATTATAACTTAATATTTGAATTAAACTTTACCTCACAGAGGTAGGCTGCTACTGTTTTTAATTTTTTTTAATATTTTATTACAATTTGTTCAATTTTTTTTTTTATATATTTTAATATAGCTTAAAATTTGAATTGTTGACATTTTCAATATTTAAAATTAAAAAACTTTTTGATTTTATGAGTTGATAATATTATTTCTATATTACTAAAAGACACAAATAAAATAGTTTTGTTGATTTACATCACAGCTCCGTAATATTTGTTAAAAATGAGTAACTTTATATTGTAATTCTTGTCCTTTTTTGTAAAAAGAAAAAAACTTAAATATCTATTCTTAATTTTAATCATGAAATTAAGTTGAAAGTTTTTTGATCATAATTTAAAAGAATTTAAATTTTATTCATTATTTAACTTTAAATAAAATTTAACAACAGTTTGTGAAGTTTTTTATCTTAATGTCCAATTAATACTTAAAATTAATATCATTTATACTTTTTTCATTTTAATTAATATATACGTATACATATAAATAAAGTAAAAGTAAGAAATTAAAATTACTCATAAATTCAAAAGAAAAATATTATTTTTTTTTTGTTTTGTTTATGATATAAAACATAAACGATTTTAATATAGGTTATGACAACAATTCAAATTTTAAAAAACTATATTAAAAATTTTTGACTAATTGTTAAATTTTATTGTTGTTTGTTTTTGAATACCTTAACCAAATTCTATACTAGCAGCAACTGTACCCAAGTATTTAACTTTTATGAGTACTTTTCTTAAATGGCTTGAGCGTACATTTGGTACATCATCTAATATTGTTAACTAAAATTAAATGCTATGTACTCAGCGACTAGTTGGTTAAAATGTTTAAAAGTAAAACTTATTATAAGTAATTTCAATTAATTAAACCGTTGATAATGGTTTTGTATCATTTACGGGTGAAAAATGACTATTTCCAATATCTTCCATTAATGATGATGCTTCACCAATTTTCCATTTTTGCCTTTTTTCATCATCTTTTAATTCATAAATGCTGTTATTCATGCTTACTTTGTTGTCGGCTTTTAGCTACGTAAATAAAATAATAGTTAATATAAATATGTATAGTTTGTTGTACTTTTCCTTAAAAATGCAATAATTTTAAACATTTAACCTTATTTTATCTAAAAATATATAAATATATGAAGTTCTAGGTGAGAAAAAATAGTAAAAAGAATCAGAAATCAATCCCAAACGAAAAGATAGAAGCAAAGAATTTAGTTGAATGGATATCAACGTGACACTAATACCCATTCTCCATACAAAATTTCCGTCGTTGGATTGTAAAGCCAGGGACTCACTAGCGCTTAGCGGCACAAAATTTAGTGCTAAATGCTAATGAGTCCATTAGTCTTCACTGATGTTCCACTCCACTGGTATATAAAAAAAACTCTCCATTTTTACTGTGCTAAGTCGTCTCCAAACGCTAAGCGCTAGTGAGTCCCAGGCATAATAATGAGTATAAGCTTCGGTGGAGAATGGGTATAAGCGAAATTATTTTGCGTTACATTTACTTCCGCTTTTACTCATTCAACGTGCTAAAGCAGGCTTGACCATCTGTAAATCTATTAAAAATTTTATTTCTTACAAATTTGTACTCGCTGCTGTCTAGAAAGTTGTGTAAGACAGTGCAGCACAAATTTAGCAGAGATTAATTTTAATATATAGCACATTATTAACACTTAGGCCGTATTATCGACTTCATAGACTTCAGTGATTTCAGCACGTATTGTGTGATTAACGACTTTTCCTATTTGTATGGGTTTTTTGTCACTTTTCAACGAAATATATGGGTTTGACTACAAGCGATTTTACACTGGAATAACAAATATCAATAAAATCAATACCAATTGAAAAAGTCGACAGGCGCTTGAAGCTACTCCCATAAGGACCAAAGACTTAAGCGAGGAATTTCAAAACCAAAAGCTTATGTGGACAGTAGGTTACTCAATCTGAAAGCTTACACACATGTCTAGTGATGACAAAAGCAAACTTACACAGATCGGTAATATTACTTAATCCACTATTTATGTACATTTTTGAAAGGGGCAACACGCCCTTTATTACGTAGACTTAAACACTCAACGAAGGGTTAGTATATTGCATAATACATGTTCTGCACTATATTTAGCTAAAAAGTATCGGCCTTAACATTGATAAAAAAAATGATGGCAGCCTTCATAAATTGCAGATATTAATCTTAAAATTAGCTTACAATAACAGCTCGATCCTGATTTAACGGCGATTTTTAATACAGCAATTAATTTTAAAAATATAATCTTGTTGAACTTGAAGTAAAATTCATAAATTCGTCAGCTTTTGGTATAAATTTCATATCTGTCTGATAAATGAAGGGATGAGTTCAATGCCGAAAGAAGGAAGAGAAAATTGCTGAATCTAAGAGTCTGAAATTATTACAGAAAATTGGTCGTAAATAATATAAATATTCAGATTAATATTTTTATAAGGCCACAGAGAGTGCAATTATTTTTGATTAATAGAAGTGGATTACAGTTGGTTAACTTTCGTTGCATTAAATTTAACAGAAATTTCTGTTAGTGGTTTTTCTTTTATAATTTATAACCAAATTAAAGCTCTGCAAATTCATATTGATAAAATCAATCAAAAGCATTCAAGGAAAGTAAAGAGTCTACCTAAGCTACCTAAAATCATTTTACAAGTTCAATCTTCAAATAATATCATAATATTTTTCTGTTACAGGTTTAAAACTTAAAAAAGCTGTGATGATTTTATTATTCTATTTCATGAATTGAGTTAAATTTGTGGCCCTTTTGGTGTGTTTTGGTTAATGTAAGGGGAGTTGTGGTGTTAGGATGATACAAAAACAGAGTTTATTAGTTAAAGATTAAATTTATTAATAAATATCAGCTATATCAATTATCATTCGATAATTATTAATTGTGAAAGCTTTGTAGGTTTAATCTGACTTTGAAAATGATGCTAAAAACATTTTTATCAACAAACAATAACAAATCTTTTACAGATGAAGATTATTAACTCTCAAATACCAATTTACCAATACCATTTTTGATATTGAGCCAATTTTAGTAGTTCAACTTTAGCAATCTTTCAGTGTCCAAGATATTATAGGAATAATACAAGATCTTTAGATAAGTGTGTCCGTTGATGGAATCCATTTTAAAGAATTTATTACTCGTTAAGCGGCTATTTTCGTTTATACGCCTGAATTTCGGTTGTTCTTTCGGACACCATAAAAACAAACCAGTAAATTAATTTAGTATCCATTTTTCTGCTTGTTATTTATTTATCTTTTAGGAGTACAAAATATTGATAATATTTAAAAACAAATCAAAATTGAAAAAACTGTAGGCCGGCGAAGTGGGGGCTCACAAAAAATGGCTTGTCCTGGTGTGGAGGATTCCAGTCATTCTAGTGATCCGGAAAAAATATTTAAAGGCTCGCAAATGGAATTTGTTGATTTAATTGGCAAACTCATAACTTTTTATGCCACTACTTTAACTTGACGGAAGAATAGTTCTATTTTAACATTTTGAACAAAAATAATTGCAAAAATTTTACTTCATTAGAAGTCATTAAGTGCGTCAAAATAGATTTTGAAAACCATTTATAAAAATAAAAGCTTTTTTGTGGTTATTCAATTTGATTCTCGTGCTATTTTCAGAACTAGTATTAAATAATTTTGGCGCCTTTTGTAACACTTTTAGATTATATAATTACCTGTTTATCTAGTAAAGAAACTTGTTTCACAATTATAGAAATTTTTAACTAATTTTAAGAATAAAAGCATGTATACAAATCTTGCGTATTTTGCGTCACTTTAATTTTTTCTTTTTTTGGTATTGAATTTTGTTCTCTTTTGTCAGTATGTTTTTCAAAATTTCTAATTTTTAGGGTCATATGGACGGTTTAACGTGTTTAGAGTTATGTGAAATTTATTTTTCTTGAGAAAAAAATAACACATACGATAGATGCTTAGAGAAGAATCCCGTTTAGAGAAGAATGTCAAACAATCTGTAAGTTTTTTGAAAGAGAGTTAAAGGATTCCTAACAGATTTTGGAATGACGTCATGGTCATGTAAATTTATTTTCTTGGGTTGTTCGCCACAGCGTTTGTATAATGATTTGTATGAAATGGACTGTTTAAGTGTTCGCTAGCAAATAACATAAAGCTTTATTCATACTTCTTTCTCACTCCCATCTTTCGTAATATGTATTGTTGTTGTAATTTCTTTCAACCAAAAATCGAAAGTAGAAAAAATTCAAAAATAGTCATGGAATAACAATAACAAACTTAGTAGTAACGCGGTAAGGGTTTTAGTTTTTTTTGCCAGCAAACGCTGTGGTTGTTTCGAGATTTTACCTAAAACTTTCTAAAAATATCACTTCTTTTGTGCCCTGCATACATTATCTTCATCCTGCTAAATATTTTTTCCCATCCAGTACTTTCATATAATGCTATCTTCTTCTTTTTTTAAAAATTTTCTAAAAAGGGGTAAATGGCACGATTTAAAATTTTTATAACCTTGAACTGCTTTTTAATTCTTATAATGTTCTTAGTTCAATCTAAGCTCATTTTAGATTTATATGATTCGATTTTCTTATCAAATTTACATGTAAAAATATGTCAATCTATTTAAATAATTTAATTGATAAGAAAATTATATAATTATTTTGAATTATTAATCAAAGAAATGAATTAATTTTTTAAATTATCTAAAACAGGGGCAAACATTTGTGTATAGTTTTTACTTTCCTCGTGTTGTTTTGAATTAGAAATGCGTATAGACTAAACTATATACAAATCAATCGTCTATTGTTTTTATTGATAAATAAAAACATGAAATGTTTTTATTTTGTTTGTTTGTTATTAAGTTTTTTTGTTTTTTCTTTTTCAAATTGACTCAATTCAAAAAAAAAAAAAAAATAAATAAATAAATTATCATTAACTTTTTATTACTTACTTTATCTATTTGGCTAATCTGTGAAGATGCTGTCGATGTATGACTTATGTCAGTGTCATTACTTTCATCATCTGTTATATGCGATAAACTGTTTAGCATATAATTAGTTGTATTTTTTAAATCAATTTCTGTCATTTTTTCATTTATATTATTTGTGCTAATATATTTTTCGTTAACATCCATTAATTTCATTTCACATGGTCTATATACTCCTGACTTAATATTAACTTTATTATAAATATTATTTCCGTTATCCTTTGATGGTGACATAAATATTGGTAATTTTGATGCAGCCCGTGTTACTGCTAATATAAGACAAAGGATACCACCAATTAATCCAGCCCAAAATATTATCGGATCCAAATATGAAAGAGTATTTAAATATAAATCAAAACGATTGTTAAGAGATTCTGGTAATCCATTGAGCACCTATAATTTTTAAATTATAAATAAAATACTAATTAATAAATTTTTTATTAAGTAAGCTTACAATTTCGAACCATAACATTGGATATGTTTTATCACTGAATTTTCCAACATTTGCAATTGAACGTATGTCATGCATGTGCATATTGATTTGAAATTTAACTGAACATTCTAAAGGTAGTCCTGATTTCTGAAAATAGTGAAAAAGAAAAGAAAAATTAAATTAGTTTTTATTTCCTATTTCTATGGATTTTCTTAAGGTTAAAAAAGAAATCATTCGCTCTAGTGCGAATTTTAGTCCAACCTGTAAAGTAGTTTTTGGAGTTTGGAAAATAATAAAAATTTAAATGAAAAAATTTTGTTGTATTAAAATACGCTTTTGGTCCCTTTAGCTACTCAGTCTTTTTTCTTTTATGGTTTAATTTTTAACCTTCGGAGATCTTGATATTTAGATAAAGTAATTAAAGAGCATTTTGGTGTCACTTATTAGCATTTTATTTTGGAAATATTTAGAAGTATGGCTGCTAAAGTCTTTTTTTATTCCATGATACCCTAAATAATTCTAGATACATGCCTGAAAAATAAGCACTCTTTCATCAATGAAGGAATAGCATCTACTTTCTCGGTGAAACTATCAATGAGTTTTTTGTTGTTGTTAAAATGGCTGCACAAGTAGCCATCATGGGTTTTCATATAAAAATATGACTACAAAATAATTATAATGGCTACTCCCTATATGCTTTATAAATGAATTTTTGACTAGTGAACTATTCAGCATGATTTTTACATAAGAAGTAAACTCCTTACTGACTTCGTTTCAAAATATGTTCTGGTCATAATGATTTCAGTGTCTTTCGTTTTCCAGATAATTGAACAAACAGCACTTACTCAAATCTAAATTAGGAAGCTAGAAGTAACTTGAACTGAATTACATTTAAATCTCTGATAAAACAGTCGTCATGTCACAATAAGCGTCATTATTTTACTGGAAATTTACATTTTCCGTGAGATAGCTTCGGAACATTTCGGACATGTTTCCTGCTGATATTTTTTTGTATTTTTGAAAAATGTCCTCACACAAATCAAAATTAAAGGAGACCATAAGCCTGTTGGCTGCCTGTTGAGCTTGAGGTCATTCTCATCGACTGTCATTTTGCAAACTAAAATTCATATAATCAAAATATTCAGCATAATTTGTGCCTGCATGACTCGTTTAAATTTAAAAATTATTGTTAAGCTGCTTTTTTTTGGCGAAAGTTTTTATAACACTTTTTAGAACTTTGCTGAGCTATAACGGAATTACTTTATATAGAAAATTAATATTTAATTTGGCTACAAATAATAATTTGTGGTTTTGAAAATCAATTTTCCAGCTTTCATGTAATTAAATAATATTCCAAATACCCTAAAGTATGCAATTGTACATGGAAATAATATTTATAAAATATGTGTATGTAAAAGACCACTTGCAATCTGTTTTCTTTTTTAAATTCGAAATGAGTTGTTTAAAAAGTTTAAAAGTTTAAAAGATTAGTCGGACTTATCGACAAAAAAATTCTAATCTTTTGCAATGTATCTAGCAGCATAACATCCGTATCGCCAATAAATGGTAAAGTTTTTAAACTCTGTCCGAGAAGATAGATTTGAATGAAAATTTGATTCACAATATCACTTTCATTTTACAACTGGTGTGAAATTTTTAAAATTTCGATTTTTTTTTTTTGCATTTTTCAATAATTTGTATCTTTAAAAGAGACCTATTAAAATTTTAAGTGAAAATCTCATATATTTTCTGATTTACATCGTTCTAAATAGCTGCTGCTCCTCTGTTAGAAAGGCAGGTTACTTGTTTTCCAAGTCGTTTCTCCAAGTACATTTTTCAAATTTGCTGCAGCAGTTGCAATTTGATAACAAATCCGATCGCTTTGATTCTTATTTTTTACTTGTTTTTCCAAACTTTTTTTTTTTTTTTTGAAAACTCAGGAGATGGTGGATAACTTTTTGAAAAATTATATTATTTTTATTTCAAAAAACTACATTGTATTTTTATATATCTGCCAAATTTCAAAACATTCGGTGGAGTACTGTTTTTATAAAAAATTCATAAAAATCACCCTTTTGCTTAAATGGTTACACTGGTTCAGACTCGTTCAAAATAAAGTTCAGGATATATCGCTTAACTTTTAGATAATCACCGCATTTTACCCAGGTAAAATTACTACCTGGTAAAATTTAAAGAGTAAAAGTATCAGAGTGTCTCTCGTTTGATATTAATGAGCTCAGTTTATTTATCAAGGAAAATTAATTTCTAAGAGTCATTCATATGAGCTAATTTTGCTTAAATTTCTTCAAGTATATTTGGTTCTGCTCTTAGATCTAAATAAAACTTGTTTCATTAAATAATATTCTTGTATTAGATTTATCTATGAATCTTTGATGAAGATTCTGAAAGGAAACAAAAAATTTAAAAATTTCAAAGAAATGTTTCTAAAACTTTAAGAATATAACTGTTCATTCTGAAAGCCAAAGCAGAATCTTATAAAAAATATTTAAGTTGTAAAAAACCAAATTATGTACTCGTTAAAATGTTTCTAAAATGTGCAAAAAAAAAAAAAATTTAATCTCTATCATAATCATAAAATTAGGAAATAGAAATTTAATGAACAATCAGAAATTCCGGAAAAATTTTTTACTAGGAACAGAAAAAATTCAATTATATTTCTCAAAAAACTATACAGAATTTTTATTTTTTATTGTTTTAAAATATATATTCTAGAGGCTTACGTTAATTAACTGTACTCTTAGATATTTTCAAGGATATAGGAAATGTTGTTGTTTTAAGCTGATATTTATTTCTGACTAATTTTGTGGTTTTTAAAATCGTGTATGTTAAGCGATAAAGAATGAAATTAGTAGTGAAATGATTGAATCGTCGTATCAACTCTGTGAAAACTTCCAAAAAAATAAGACAATTTGATTATCATAACGACATTTAAAGATTTTTATATAATATTAACTGCAACGGTTATTTTGTATTAAGTCTAGAATTATATGCAAATTTTGAGTGTTTTAATTACGTTTAATATTGTATAAGTATATATATATCTATATATATATACATATGTTTATATGTACACTACCACTAATATATTAAACTTTGAACTTTAATCGAGACATAAGAATCTTTTATCGATATTATTATTACTATTATTTTTTGGTTTTTGTTTACAAAAATGATGCTGTTTTTATTTGCATAATTTAAGTACTTAAAAATATTGGAAAATTTAGAACTGAGAGATTTGTTTACAATTTGTTTATAATTTTTTGGTAATGAAAAAAGAAAATTGAAGTTGAAATTAACTTTTAATAATATATGTGCTAATCCCTAGCAAGTTAACAACTATGAAATATATTTTGTAAATGATTTTTTATTTAAAAAACTGATTGTGCTAAACTGTTGTATTAATTCAATTTACAGAAATGATCAAATTTTGGTTGACATTTTTTAATACAACTTTCCTAATTTATTAAGTTAACTTTTTCATTTTTTCTTAATTGTCCACTAATGACTTAAGAGGTTAAGAGGATGTTGAACATTTATTGGGAAAAAAAAAGAAGCAAGATGTTGTTTTGATAAACGAAAATGATAGTTAATAAAAAACTTACTTCTTTTAATAATTAATTGTTCAGTGTTTTTAATATAAGACAAATACTGGCATATATTTGATATTAGCTTTAAATATACATATGACATGAAGGTTTCCCGCCAAAAAATTGAGTACTATTGTTTTCATTTGATTATTTCCAATAAAAGTTTTGGATTGAAAAAACGATGAAGAATAAATCTCTCTTATATAAAGTTTTAACTAATGTTACATTTGTTTTCATTCAAAGTTCAAGAGCTTCTTATTTCTTATTCCTTTCATTTATTTATATTTTTTAGTGCTAAATGTTTAAGTGTTAGTTTATTAACCTTTTTATTTTGATAATTTTTTTGAAGATTTTAAGAGGTTTTGATTAGCCTTAAATGCTTTACTCAAATTTTATAACGATAATATAAGTGTTTTTTGCTGTTTAAAATATTTCTGCCAACTTAAAATGAACCAAAGTTAAATTTAGAAAACCAAAAAAGCTGTAAAATTTTCTTGTGTAAACTTTTTTCAAGTTTTTTAATGATTTCGCTATAAAATCACTACCATTTTTACAGAAGTATTAAAACACACTAAAAAGTGTAAAACAAAAGAAATTATAGCATAATTTATTATCAAATGAGTTCATATGAAATAATTGACAAAAATATTAGTCTTATTTATTTAAAGGATCCTTAGAAATTAATCCAGGATAGTATTTTCGTTTTTTATTACTTTTTAAGGCTGAATATCTTCATTTAAACCTGTGATATCATTGTGTTTCCTAATAGACACATCTAGAATATTAATTGATTTCTGAAATTTAATTCAGGCCAATATTGCGACTCTTTTTTGAAAAGTAAATCGTTTTTCTGATCAGGACTATAAGTGCAATTTCTTATTTAGTTCCTGAATAAGGGCTGATTCAGAGTGGCTGATTGTTTCGAGCATAAAACTAGGAGTAAAAATGTAAAGTCGAAAATAGAAAATTCTATGATTTGAATGTTTATCTGGCACTATTTAAGTATAATTTTTAAGTTTTTTGTTATTATTTAACAAAATACTTAAATATAAATTTTTTTTCACAGATTTTTTTCAATATATGCGAAACCTTTTAGTAAAAGTTTTTCAAAAAATATAACTTTTAAATTTTATAAAAATCATACGAAAATTTCAATGCCATTAACTAGTTTTTATATTCATGTATATAATTTACATTGCTTATCTTATAGTCTGGTTATTATACATAAATCCATAAAAACTTAATATGGGATTGTTTTGGTAAAAATATTGCGAATTAGAATCAAATAACTTTTTTCTAGTAGGATACAAAAAAAAAACGCTTTTACAAATAGTACCATTAAAGAGAAGCTCATCAACACACAAATAAGGATTAAATTTTTTTTCATTTATTATTCTAAAATTTTAATGAAGCTAAGCAAGAATTAAAAATTTGGTTGTATTAAGAAACCAGAAATATTCAATTTTTAGCTTTGCATATAATTTGCCTGGTAAAATATAAATTTATTATGCTTTAAGCATTTAATTTATAATATTTGTATGTATTCTAAAAAAATATGAAGTAGTCCAAACTGAAACTTAGGGCTACCAATCATTTTTCTATAACTTTTCTAAATCTTAAAAAAAAAAACTAAATCTTAATTCCTAATTGAAATATTTTAATTTTTTTTAAACTAGTTCAAAAAATTTTTTGTATACCGGCAAAAAAAAATTCTTAATATTTACTAATTTTTAATTTCAATATATTTTTAACTTACAAAAAGCGCAGCAAGATTTGACCTTGACATTGGTGGCTATACTGCTGACTAAGCTTTTTAATTTTGTTGTTATTAAAAATCTTTCCATTCGTTTCAAGATATAAGAAAAGAAATTTTAAACCAAAATGCAAAATAATTTAATGCGCCAAGTGTAAAAGGTGAAAAACAAACACTTTTGGATGCAGTTAAATTATTGAACTTTGATTGATATTTACCAATATATTTTTATATATCAGTAGCAAAGTTAATATTAGTGTGGAATTCTATTGTGGATTATTTGCAAGGCTCAAAACATGTGCATTTCCTGTGTCGTAATTGATCTAAACTAAACCTGATTTTAAGTTGGTCATACTAAATTGAACCTTGTCGTAAAAAGGTAAACTTTCAGACGCCAGATTAAGCAGCGTAAACTCAGGTTCAACATTTTGGAGTAAAATAGAACCTAATTTCTAGCTTAAAAAATGTTATTTTCGTACTGATTTCAATCTGCTAGAATAAAATGAAAATTTTCTAGGGCATTCAGGTTCAACTTTAAACATTAACGAAAATATAAAAGATTATATTTTTCCGAGTTTGGTCATCCAAACCAAAACACAGGTCAACCACGATGGAATCATTTCAAAAAATTCTTACTCCGATGATTTGTTTCATCAATACCGAAAGATATTTTAAAAGTCCTTTTTTTTAGAATTCAAAAAATTTAGTGGCTTCTCACCTTGTTTTTTTTCTTGTAAACTTATACAAGTATTTATTTGAGACTTACAAATTTAAAATTTTCTATGTATGCTTGGATGTCTAGGAGTTTTTATAAAATATCAAGACTAATTTAATCTTCATAACTGGTTAAAATATTACAGCAAATTATTGCTTTGACCTATTAAATTCCCGACCTTCAAGATTAGTAGAACTTTCATCAATTCTTGAAGCTGAAAGTATGTCAATATAAAAGAAGTAAATATTAAAAAAACTAAAAATATGTGTATATAGCTTCTAACTCGCTAAAAAATAAAAAAAAATAACTAAACAATTTAAAATAAAAACACGGCGCTCTTACTGCAGCTAACCATGCTTTTGAAAGCATTCCTAATCACTTTCTTAAATTTTTCAATTTTTTTCGCTCATTAATAAAGATTAATTCTTTTATTGCTAAATATTCTCACAAGATATTTTTCAAAAATAAATGTTTAATTTAATTTTTACCATTTTAGGACGCCATTAGCCATAAAAGCATATTTTCAATTTTTTTAATTTATAAATTTTTTATTTGTGAATTTTTTAATAATTTGAAATTCTAATAAGAACCTAATATAATTTTATAAAAAAAAGAAAGAAAAGTAGCATTAAAATTATATACGTTACCTAAACGCCTTTATGTTTGTAAATAAAAAAAAATTACTACTGATGTGGGAGAAATGCTCATAGCTTCAAGGGAATTTAATAAAATGGTGAATTTTCGCTATATTTCATTTTTTTGGTTTGAGTTTTAGAAGAACTTATTCTTAAAACTTTCATTTAGTAGTTCTTAATTGAAATCATTTGAATTTGTAAAATTCCCTACAGAAAAAAAATATATAGTTCTAATTTTTAAGGCTGACCTTCTAAAAAAAATGAGAATTGAAATTAAAAAAAAATTGTTGGCTTAACATTTAGATTGGCAAGAAATGTGGCATTGGTGAAAGCAAGAAAAATAAAGTCCTTTTTATATGTCATGTAAAATGAAAATGTAAACCTTTATCTACAGCAAATTATCTTACAAGGCAAAGCTGTTGAAATCAGATATTATCTGAAGTAAATTAAATTGTAATACTTATCATGTTTGCTAAAACTCGTTAGTGGGCAAAGTATCTCAAGCAGAAAAGTTCAATGAAATGCCTTATATAGTTTTTTAAAAAATATATGAACTGGGCTTATAGCATTAATTCACCTTCATGGCTAATGTGAAATTCCAGTAAAACTGTTGAGTATTTCAAGATCATTGAATTTTCTTTTTATTTATCTATAGAATATTTCATTAAACAAAACAATCTTTAGATATTTTGGTTAAGATATATTATAAAAAGAAAATTTTTAAATATTTTAACTTCAATGATATGCATTTCATATGCATTTTTTATTGTTTTAATAACGTTTTTATGTTTTGTGATGAGTCAAATCTAAATTTGATTTGAAGTCCAGGGCTGCAAAATTTTTTTTTTTTGTTTTTTAAATACAAATATGGAAGATGACCCCAACGATGTCATTGCATTTTTTGAAAAAAATTATTTTTATTTTAAATATTGGCACAAATCTTTTTTCATGGTCAATTGAATTTATAGTTATTGAACTTACCGGTTGTAATAAAAAATGACTTGAATGTAGTGTTTCATTTGGTTTAGATCCAGATACATCTTCTAAAAGTTTAGGATCAGCCCCCATTAAATGTGGATAACTAATTGATATAGGAAATCCGTAATAGCAATCGCTGACATCAAGCAAACCACGAGGCTGACAAGAACCTATAGAAGAAAAACAGATTTTTTAAATTTTTTTTTTTCAATTTATATGAGTTATTAGTTATAAAAGGAGTTAAAATTTATAATCATATTTCAAGGTAAAATATTACCAGGTGATTTCGAATTTTTATTTACGGAAATTATAGCAAAATGATGCTTGCTAAGTTATAATTGATTTATCCTACAAACCATGTGCGATTTTAAAAGTATTGGATCAAAAGAACGAAGGTAGACAAGTAATAAGTTGAATTAGTTATAAGGAATAAACCGTTTAAAGAGCTTCCAGACTACTACTTTCGATTTGTTTTTGTATTAAGTAAAGCTATTAGATTAGGGGTTTTTTCTCTTAGTCATTTAACTTATTTCCAATTACATCAGATTGCTTTCAATTTAGGTTGAACTTGAGAAGATAATATGCAATTAAATTGCCTTGAAGTGTATTATTTCACTTTTTTAATTATTTGTTTTTAAATACAACCATGAAAATTTGCATAAATTTTCTATTGTATTTTTGTTAAGAGTTTTTCAATATTCTAATTATTTCACAAAAATATAATCTGTTGTAATTAATTTAATTACTATACATTAATAAAATAATTTTAATAAATTATTTTTTATAAACTTTATTCAAAACAGTAAAGCATTTAAAATCAAAGATTTTTATTTCCGTATAACTTTGATTACATGTTTTGTAGAAAATAAAATCTTTGATTTATTCTCATTTTGTTAGATTTATGAGCACTTTTTTTTAAACTTTTTCTTTGAAGGATAAATTACCAATACATCTGACTTTACGTGTACAGAAACTTAAAAATATCCCACAATATCAGTATTATAGGCAGACTTTCTTTCAGGAATCTTATTTTAAAAGGTGAACTTCATTTAAACAGTTTATTGTATATTTACTTGTTTACAAAATATTTAATTTAGCGAATTATAAAATAGTTTACTAACCTTTTTTACAATAACATTTGTTTCTTTCATCATAGTAGCCATTATCTAATGAGTTTTCAGCAAATACATATTTATGTCCTGTTAGTCCTTTTTTCACAATAACCTCACCAGTTGGAGCCTAAATAATTATAAATTGCATATTTAAAATTTAACTTTCATGTCAATCGCTTTCAATTAGTACACCTACCAATATTAAAGGACGACAAGTACTTTTACGAAAAAATTTAACAGTTTCATTTGGTTGTAAAAATGATCGAAATTTTATACCATCTGAAGCTAAATGAATATTACTACAATGATCCCCTTCCCATTGTGGTAAATTTCTTGATCCTTTGTATGAATCATAAAGGCCTGACATAGTGCTATTTGTTTCACCAGTATAAAATGTTTCGAAATCTGCTTCAAAGTCATACATCTAAGCATATAAATAAAGAAAATTAGTTTATTGACAGCTAAGGAAAATTTTTATAGGCTTAAATATGAAATTTTTTAACTTGAAAAAAAATAAATTCAAAATGAACAACTTACACGATCTATAAGTCCAACTTTTTCAAAGGATATCCAATTAGGTAAAAATGTATTTCCTAAAGTTGTTAGCTCTGTTGCATAACCAAACATAAATTCTTTTGCTGTCATTTTAACAATTGGCTGACTATTAGTTTGTCGTATTAACAAATTGACTGGGAGGCGTATGAAATAAGATTTCGGTGCTGCTACTTGAGCAATACTCTGAAAATATATTAAGTAAAAGGTTTTATGTTTTAAAATAAATTTAATTTTATAAATATGTACAAAAGAATTTAATTGTAAATTTTGCACGTGACTTGATAGTGGTACTCTAATCCTTATGCGTTATATAAAATTACAATTTGAAAAATAGATTGTTTTAGAATCAGTTTCTATTTTTTTCTATTGTATTTATTAAATTTCAAAACAGTTTATACACTGAATAAGTTCTAAAGGTTTAATCTTTTGACTCGCCTCATATTATTCCAACTCAGGAGCCAAGAAGTTTTACGACTTACCTTTAATATGGTTTTATAGTGTATTCCGCCAAGTTGACATTTGGTAAAAATATTGGTTTCATGAAAAATGTCGAGCTTTAGGAGAAATGATAGGAAATTTGGTTTAAAAAGAGGGCAAAATTTTTAACTGAATTTTTAACTTACTCCCGATTATGGATTAATTCAATTAATAACAATAACAGTAATTTTATAGAGAGGGTCTGTTTAAAGTTTTATATCTCCGAGATTTCAAATTTTTGGTATTGCTTTTTGATCCTGATGTACAGCTTTGAAAAGAATCTTTCCAGAAAAAAGTGTATTTTTGGACTTTTTCTAGGCCTTCAAAAGTTGTGAAGCTTTTTAAGTAGTAGACAGTATACGATACTTTCTCCGTACCAAGGGCAATTTTTTTAAAGTAAAAAATTTTTAAGCACACCACATACCTTTTTTCAGGACAATGAATGAAACTGAGCCGTCACATAAATCATAATTTTTGAGAAAGTGAGGCCCAATTATGCCACCAATTTATAGACCACAAAAATTATTGACTTTTGGCAGATGTATTCGTTTCTGTTTGACTGCAATGGGATTTTCAGAGCTCCAAATTTTACAATTTTCTTTATTCATAAATAATTTTCTTACTAGGATTTAATTTTCATTTTCAATTTTTTTGTTGGAACGTGCCCTATAATTGGAAGTAAAAAACACAAAATATATTTGCGATTCTCCATTAAGGTTCCATTGCGGCACTGATATGTCCTTGATCAAGTGAAATCAAATATATTAAAACAAGATCGACTTCATACAATTATGATCAGGATTGGATCAGCGAAAAAAATTCATTCTGCATAAGGCGTTAAAAAGAGATCTTGACCCAATACGGATCCAGGTGGAATATTTAAAACTTTATTAAAGGAATCATTGAGCTATCGAAGTCTTTTTCTGAGGAGGACTGCAATAGTAAATATTTCTGGATCAATTCCTGAACAAGGATTGATCCAAAGCATTTAATTAGGTATAGCCTGATCCAATCCGGATCAAGTTCAGGTTTCCCTTAACTAATTTCCAGTCGGGTGGTTACATGTTTTTTATCTAGTTATCAGGCTATTAACTTTTGATAGTAACTAAAGTAGCAAATTTTGCTCTTCTACTTAAGATTTTACAGTTATTCGATTCAAATAACTTAAACATATTTCAGAATAAAGTATTTAACACCATAAACAAGTCCAAAATACTTTTTTAATCGTTCATAATGAAATATAAAAATTGTAGCTCCTGTTTAACAAATTCATTCACAAATTATAAAATTATTACGTGTAACTCACAAAATTTATTTATCACGTGCAAAAATTTTTTTTAGAAATTATATCCAACCGTGAAAATTAATCGTCTATCAGCCAAAAAATAAAACCAGTTTACAATGCATTCACATGTGATTGACCTACAGTACGTTACCTGCAGGTCGACCTCTGATGTTTATTATTATTCACAATTTTCGTGTGATACCAGTTAAACCATTTTAAAAAGTTATGTTAGTCTTTTACAATAAAACAAAACAAAAAATATTAATTTAATTTAATTCGTCGTGTTTGGATCTTATAAAAGTTATTGCTGTTTCCTTTTTAACAGCCAGCACACACAGCCACATACATATTAATATTATGGATTTGTTCAAGGAATATTCCATGATGCAAAATTTCTGCTAGGAACTGCACGTGTTAAAATTTGTATTTTGTTTTTTTTATTTTTTATTTTAGTTTTTGTCTTATTTTTCAAAAAAAAGGTGACTTTGGTAGAGTTTGTTGTATAATTTTATTATTTTTATCTTTTAGCTATATCAACAGATGTTTATTCTGAATGCATATTTAATACAAGATCAGGGTCTTCTTTTTATAGTGTTGTGTAAACTTGCCCAATTTATTAGCTTAACGGGTTTGAAATTTTTTAAAAATTAAGCCGATGTTAATATTTATTTCAAAATATTTTGATTAAAACTAATTTGAATTGGACATAACACAGATGACATGAATTAAGTAGGCATAACACTCAAGTTCAAATAGTTAAATAAATAATAAAAAATTAGAAAAAATGTTAATTTTTTATAAAAATCGAAAGTGGAATTAGCTGTTACCCTTGTTTGTTGATAGTTTGAAACTATTATCGAATTATTAGGCCTCAGTTGCTTCTGTTTAAATAATTTTTCTAATTTATTTTTTTAGTTAGAAAAAAGTTAACAAAATTTTCAATTTAAAAATTTATGCTTGTTTTTTAACAAACACAAACGAAAGTCAATCAAAATGTCTGAATTTGATTCTTTCTGCCATTTTTAATCAAAAATATTTTTGTTATATTGGATTTATTTTTTGTGTAATTGAGTTAAAATTATACTGAATGAAGTTCAAATTCAAGGAATTTATGTAAAAAACCGATATTGTAGATGTTTCATATTTCCTTGTTTTAACTGTAATACTTATGTATGTACAATAAATCTGGTGAATAAGACGACTTTCATTATTTGTGCAATGTGGATGACATTGTTTTTAGTGTGAAAGGAGAATTCAAAGGCACCTTCATAAAATACATATATGCAATATCAAAAAGACTTAAATGATTCTGTAGGTCAGTTGAATTTTTTTGTGAATCTTCTTCTTATTATTAAATAGCATAGCTTGATAAAAATGATTGTTTACTATATTGGTTACACATTGTAAAGTGTAAAATCCGAAGAAATATTTAGGATATACCTGACGATGTTTCAGAACTTGAACTGTTTGTGTAGAAATTTTCTAAATTTTTAGAACTAATTAATAGAAAAGCATTTACTTTGCAAATTATATTTTTTCAAAACTTAAATGATCATTCTAACAAATTTTTCAACATTTTAATTTTTATTTTAAAGAAGGATTAGTCTTTACCTCCAAAGACGTCTAGTGAATAATAATATTTTCCAAGTATAGTAAATTTTTCAGATCTTTTGATAGATAGCGATTGCTAAAGTCCAGGCCTAGGGAATTGGTAGATGAGCAAAGGATTTAAAGATTGTTTCTTTTTGATTGGGCACCTTTTTCTTGGTAGACTGTTTATTATTTTGATAGAGATCGATTTCAATTGTTGGGATGCAATGAACTTAAATATTTAGTTGTATTCTTCGTAATCAACTCTAACAAGGAGTTAGTGCATCCCAAGCCGCACTCACCGAGTTGGTTTTAACTCAGATATGTTATACCCTTTCTTAAACAGGCGGATGTATACACATTCTAACTATACAGAAAGCCACTTTTGTATGGAGAACTGTGTACATACATAGCTGGTTGGAAACATGTAGTAACTACAGCCTTTTAAAGTCTGTAGACACAGAAAATTGAGATCTATTGTGAATTTTTTCTAATTGGATCCCTCTGTTTTGTGTATCTCTAGCTCTCTTAGCTTTTAAATATTTATTGCTTAACTTTATAAAATAATTTACCCAAACAAATTAAAAACTTTTAACTTTTCTTTAGTTTTTTAGTTAAAACACTTTTAAAAAATTTAACAACCTGTGACATCTAATTTAACATTTCATATCATATGTTTTAAGATTTAGACGCCATGTTTTTTTTGTCGTCATGTACAGCCTTTGCCTGTAAAGAACCGATTTTTTTGTATGGGAGACTACAAGGTTGTACATAGCGCCTGTTAAGAAAGGGTTTTATAGATAGAGCATTGAAGTCAAAGAGAGCCGCAGTTTTGAAATTTATTGAATTATGGCTGAAATTTACTCATCGCGGTGAAACTACCTTTGGAGTAGACCCCCAAAAATAATGTTTCCATTATAACTCAAGTTTTCTAAAGATGTCAAATTAATATTTATTTAATAAATATAGTTTTATTAGATTTTATTCATTTAAAACACTTCGAATAACATAAATATTTAATGTTAAATAAATCTTCAGTTTCTTTGTAGACATCGTTTTGAACAGTGACGGTGGGAACGAGTTAGTCTTGCAGAAAGCCAAGTACTTTCGCTTTCATCATGTGTTAAAGTTCAGATGAATGGAGCTTGAAGTTTCACAATAGTGTCACATGAACACAATTAATTTAATATTAATATAGTGAAAAAGTATATCTGAGAGGGAGGCTCGGTTAATTCGTTCAAGAATATTTTTTGGCAATACAGGTGGTTCAAATTCACATAAATTCAGTAATTTTACTCCGATCAACTTGGAATTGTTGTGTCAAAGCTGGGAATAGTATTTAAAATCGGTCTGATTCCAAAAGACAAAAAACTTTTAGTCAAAAAATTTTCTATCCTTATTCCATCCTAAATAAAGAGTTATTTTTATAATAATATCAAATTTCATAAAGAATGAAAACCAAATTCATTATTTACTTGTTTCATAGATTTTCTTCTTCAGTTTTTATAAAAAACGTAATTTTTTATGAAAACTTTTTGTAAAAATATTTGAAATAACTTTTCAGCGTGTTACATTTAGACCTGTTCCTCTAACTAATTTTGCATTTAATAATGAAGAGTTTTTATTTATAGAAGAATACAATGCAAGTTGAATTTATATTTTTTAACGAATGCTAATTTCAAAGGCGTAAAGCCATTAAAGTAACTTACACATAATATTTTTTTGATTAATCTCTAATGATAAGCTCGGGATTATTATTTGCTACCTGAATTGCTTAGTATGGCAATAATTTTAAAATTCTTACCCAGTTAGTTATTGACGTCAAAGAAAATTATGGTTATATTCTCATTGTACATAAATTATTTAATTTATTCAAACAAGTTTAATTATTTTTAGTTTAATTTGGCAAAATTTTTTATTTGATGTATTTTAGTAAAATAGAAAATCCTAAAAAAAATTCTCATTATTTTTGGAATATGTATACCTAGTATATGGAGATACATGTTGAGCAACCCTTAAGGCCTATACCCTCACGACCTTTACGTGGTTAAAGAAACTATTCTTGGTTTAAAGATCTCAGCCGAATGCAAGTGTAGAACAATTCACTATACTGAAAGCATTTGAAATTGAGATATTGAATGAATGAGTGTCGATTGTTATAAGAGTCAGTTGTTATGACGTTAGTGGAACTAAGTTTGATTAATAATATTTTATTTTTATTATGTTCAAAGTTGTATAAAAGTTTGAGTGTTTATTATCCGAAAGTCATGACATTAATTCTTCTTCACTTTTGATAAACATAAATCAATATATTTTGTTGCGTGATCATATGTTCTATTGCTAGGGTCCATACCCCTTGAGGACGAAAAATAGTCACGATCTATCAGGTGTCAATTGATTAACAGACGCAGCCAGCTCGCTATGCGTGGTTATAGTGATAGAAATGAAGAAGGTTCATGCCAAAGATAACCTGATTTATTTCTTGTTCCTGAAATACTGTATGTGAAATTTCTAATAAAAAAGAGCGCGAGACTCGAAATAAAGGGGACTGCAGACCGCAAAATTAGGGAAAAGTAGCAATTTAAAAAGAGAGAACTTGAGAAAAGGAAGTTAAGTCCCTTTGCTCGCCCGTCTTATTGCCCGACTGGCTGATCTGAAAGAAAATGGGATGGAAAGAAGTCTAAGACAAGACTAGACTAAATGTTCTGATTATTAGTTTGTAAACATTTTCCACAAATACTTAGATTTAGAGTAAAAAAATATACTTGTCCCTGCATAGAATACTTAAAGCAGTAGCAATAATTTATTTTCTCTCTTTTTTAGCCAGTTAAAAAAAATTTTAATGGTATACTAAAACTCAAAAAATGTTCTGTGAAAATACATACAACTCAAAATAGGATGGTAGAATTTTTCGAATCTAGAACTTAGAAAAAAGTTAACTGATCAGCCAATTATGTAGGTAAATCAAATCACAATAATTTTCTTCCTTTGGAAATGAATGAATAGGGAGCCTAGAATATGCCACCTAATTAAGTAAAAAAAGTTAATTATATAGCAAAGTAATATCTTTCAACCCAGTTCGGAAGTTTTCATACTGATTTTATTTTGGTTGACCTCAACTATGTAAATCTGAGAGCTTACAGAAAAATTGCTGCCTCTGCCCTGATTTAAAGCTAGCTTTTCGTCCTGGTTTTGATGACCAAATTGGGAATTTTGGACAAACTACAAACTCAACTTTCAATTCCAAAAAAGCAAAAAAGCAAAAATTCTTTAATGTATTTTTCATTAAATTACAAGTACTGTTACATAATTTTTCAAATAAATCTTCGAAACTTTAAATATTTCAGTTATGGTTTTGTTTTATTTTTTGGAAGGCATTAGAAACTTCCCTAAACATTTAAAGACAAACGAATTCTTTCAATTACATTAGGTCCAATGTCGACATAAAATGTCAGTAATGCAATATCTACGACTTTCAAAATCATAAAACTTTTTATTATGTATTGAAATAGGCTATGCTTAGATTGGAGAAAAAAAGTAACATATTTCTAACAGTGATAAAATGCCACTAACATTTAACTATTAAAAAGAAGTAGAATTTTGATGTAAATAAATTTATGAGACTAATTAATTATAAAGGTCCGAAGGACAAATTACTTTTTTTTATTTGCTACAATGTTCATTAGTTTTGACATTTAATAAGCTAATTGTAAGATGATATCGAGTTTTTTTTGTGGACATTTGTCAAAATTTTTTTCGTTAACAATAAAAAATAAAGTTTGTAGCTTAATAACTAGTAGATTGTAACATTTGAATTGATGTTTTACAAAGGCTTGTGAAGATTCAGAAGAATCTTGACATTCTATTCATAAGCTTAAACTATAATTTTGTAGATTTGCTAAAATGCTAAAAACTATTTTCAAACTAAGTTTAGATAATAGAGTAGCAAACAATAAAATAGCTTATTAGTAGAATTCATCATATTCACAAATTTTCTGTAGCGGTTTTTCAGTTTTTATCATAGGAGGATGCATGGGTCTATTTTTAGACAATGCACATAATGAAGCATTGAGATTTGCGTGAAATTTCAATACTAAAGTTTTTAAAATGTTGAAAAAGTGTTTGTAAAGCTGTCCAAGAATTCATTTTTATATAGGGTTCTTTTTGGGGATGCTCTGCTCTTAATTTTTTTCATTTAAAATTTCAAAACATCGATTATGAAAATGAGGAATACTTGTTTGCTATACCCTTATAGGACTTAAAACCACTTTTATAGTAGCAATCACTTTTACAAGAGATGAAAGCAAAAGATGCAACAAAAATGGTATTTTTTTCTTTTAATTAATCAGGTGGGAGAGACATGAACGTAGAGTATATTGCAAAAATAAATTCTAGACCTGACTTTATACTCTAGCAATATTTAATAAAAATTGTAATTGATGTAAGTGTACCTTATCGAATATCAAAAAACAACAAAAGTACCAAAAGCTGTGTAAAATACAAACTTTCCAAAATATCAAAATCACCAATTTTTTAACTGATCAAAACAAAAAGAAAACTTAGAAGTCATATCACAAAAACAAAAATAAATTCAAAATCAAATGTACTAAAATCTAATTTTAAAATCAATAAAGCGCAAAAAACATAAATATATCACAAAAGGGTCAAAAAATAATAAATATCTGCGGATAAGAAAGGGCCAAAAGTTTGAGATCACTAGATCAAAAGAAAATTTTAATGAATGACCTTGACATTTATAAAGTTTTTCAGATAACGACTCCGAAATTGAGTTGACCACATGCACCTTTTCCAGTAATAACTAAAAATTTTATAGATAATAAAAATTTTCACTCCGTTTCTAAAATAATTTCATAGTTTTAGGTCTTAAATGTCATTAAAAAACCTCTATTTGTATGTGCCTTTAGTTCTATTTTTTTGAACATTTTTATAGGATAGACTCTTAAGTTTTGTGCATTATACGAACCTTACTTGCATCCAATCAAAGCCTTTATTTCGAAATATAAAAGATTGATATAGAAATTTAAAAATTGTCAATAAAAGTCTTTAAAAAGTTTAAAAATTGCTATTCCTGTTTTAAATAGCTATAATTTTTTAATAATACTTACTTTTTGTTTATAGCAACTATAACTGGTTATAGTAATAAAATGATAAAGTGCTTTTCTTGGTAACTACAAGCAAATATTGGTAAATTTTCAACAAAATAATAATTAACAGTATTCAGTGTCATATGCCTATTCCTCTAATTTTCTATATCCTTTAAGCATATTTGGATTTATTGATGAATACAGTAGATAATTTTTTAGAAAAATCATCTAATCCAAGTAGGATAATAAGACACGTTGGCAATAAGCATAACCGCTTGCATTTGTTAAATTTGGCTTGCTTCATGCAAGTCTATTACAACAATAAAACAGGATGTATCATTTTTTTACATTGAAAATTTAAAAATAATAAAAGATCAAATTAAAAGTTGTTAATGAAAGTAGTAAAGTTACTTAGAGTTATTTATATTTATTTATAATTTGTTCCTTCACTTACCAACAACGCAATATTTATCATCATAAGTTCATCGTCTTCCCGGTGTCCTTCAGATAAATGTTCTTGCCAGACAAGTGGATGACGTGGTCGTGTTGATAGAGTTCCATTATCATAAAAACTGACTTCTGTATGTTCAAAAATTTCCCTGTTGGATTATTTATAATTTTTTTTAAAATAAAAAACATAAACTAAATTCTCTGATAGTTTTTTACTTGTAAACATATGGTCCAACTTCTTCAATATGCATTTTATCTCTACCAGCAATAACATCTTCCGCATTTGTTATATTAAAAAGATAAATTTTAATATAAAGATCAACTGGTGGCTTTTCCCAGAGACTAAATATTTCTCCACCTTCACCAAATATTAATTTCTAAAATCAAATAGATATTTTCAAATAAAATATATATGTTTCTGCTTTTTATAAAAATATATTTATGTACATACCCATCGAAAAATAGTATCATATGGGTTAAAAACTTTTGCTAGTATTGCTGCTGTAATGGCTAACAATCCTCCAGCCATAAGTAGGAAAGCACCTGAAATTGAATTTGAATTTTTTTAATTAACCAATAATTTAATTAAATTAAGTTAAGCTTTTAAATGTTTATACTGAGAACGTCTTGGCTTACTATTCTCTACAATCATTAAACAACCAAAGAAATTCTTTAAAATTTATTTATAATAATGCTAAAAATGTATCTAAAACGTTATATAAAAAAGTATTTTTCAGTTAAATTTTTTTTTGTTACATTTTTATGCAAAATAAAACTGAGGGAGCAGCACTAAATAAAATAGCTTTAATATTGCAACATTTAATATTTTGCAAACGGTGGTTTTGGAAACTTTGCTGGTTTTTGTTTTTTGTTTTGTTTTTGGGAATTATTATTGTAACTTTTCTGTATTTTGGACAAAACCTAATATGGAAACGTTGTTCAAGTATATTCTCAACTTATTCATATGAAAAATTTTAGCTACTCTGATGCCGAATAAAAGCCGAAGAGCGAGTAGTAGTAATAAGAAAGAAAAGCGTTAAAAAATTTTCAAAATATAGTCTGGCTAAATTTTATGCAGATTTTTAAATATATTAAAATTTTTGTTTTATGCAAATTTAGTTTCATTATAAACACATTATTCTTCAGCATAAAAACCTTTTTTAAAGTAACATAATTGATTGTTGTTTTTTATACAAAAATTTTGAATCACAACCAAATTATTTTTGTTTCAGCAATCTACATAAATTATTTTTCTTAAAAGAAAACAAAAAATGGTCTAACATTTTGATTTTATTTTAAACAAATGCCTAAATAAAATGTAAATGATATTAAATAACCTTTCCGAAGTACTTAAAGTTTATAATTTTGAATTTAAATTAATATCAATATAATATAACTGAGTTGAATGACATTTACAATAAAACTTGAAATTCTAATATTTCTTTATTGCAATATTTACTGAAAAAATAGAATCTATGTAATGCGATTGAAAAAAAAATCAAGCCCAAAGAAAAAGTGATAATTAAGAAAACCCCGAACCACAGCCTATCTTAATTTTATCCTTTTTCAAAATGAATTCACTCTATCACCAATCAAGTTATCCATATTTTTATGTATAAGATCAACTATAAAAAATACGATATGGTTGAGTGAGAGAGTGATTTTTACGGCTCAGAATGAAGACATCTTCCCAGATAACAATATCAAAATTCTACAGAAATTAAAAAAAGTTTACTAAATGAACTTTGAAAGTGAATTATTTAGTGTAGCATTTTTTGAAAATTTAAAAATATAAAGCTATTAGTTGGTGAATACTTCTCATTGTTGAGAAGAAAAACTTTCCAAAACATATCAAACAAAAGATTGGTGTAGATTCTGCCAGCTGATTGAGGAGGTATCTATCTACTTTCCTCTTGAATGCATAGGGCTACTGTGAAGTAAATTAAAGTATCTCTTCCTTTACCAATTACCATCAGAAAAGAAGGCAATTAGAGTAATAACACGGATTCTTGGAATTTATTTCCCTATCTTGACTGAGAGCTAATGAGCTTTTTTGATTAACGTTCTTTTTGTAACGTTAAAATTCGAAAATCTTTTTCTCTGTTTTGGGAATTATATCCTTTAGAATTAATAACTTTTTAACTTATTTTTATTAATAAAAACTGGATTTCATATAAGAGTTAGAGGTAAAATTTTTGCTAATTTTTAAATGGGCTAAATTAGCTTAAAAAAAATAATGGTAATTTTCTGTGATATCTTTTCGTTTATATCACAACTTTATGGTCAATACTTCCAATATTTAAGTGACATTATTTAAGAACTATAGATTTTTTAATATTAATTGAAAAAGGATTTTTAGGCAAAATTGAATCTTGCTTTGCTTTGTGCTTCTGTTGAGAGATCACATTTACTTTGCATTAAATTGAAAAATCAATTCCAATTATTATATTAAAATGACATTTTGCTATTTGTGAATTACAAAAATTTTTAAATTTTTAAAATTTTAATGCATAGAATTTTCAAAGTATTTACAAATATACATTGTAGAATATTTATTATGTGTTATATTTAAATGATAAATTAATAAATAAAAATTGATTTTAATGTATTAAACAATTATTCAATTCTTAATGCATTGTAATTAATTATTTTTTATTTATTATTTAATACTAAGGTAAACTGTCAAGGTGTTTAACCTGCTTGATACCTATCTGACATAACCAATGTTCAAGAGTTATTCAATAAAAATTATTACAGTAAACTTATGACCTCGGCTAATATAAGATGTGCTTATATCTTATAGATATCATGTAGAAGGCTAGCTACCTTATACTCTTCCTCTATTGACTCTAATACACTCTATTGCAATACATGGAAAAAAATTTTGTATAGAAAGTTATGTATTTAGAATGTTGCAATAGTATATTAAAATAAAATTTTTGAAACCCTGTGTGATACCCATTCTCCATTGAGGCTTATAAGCAATATTACAATATACGGAAGGAAATTTTGTATGGAGAAATGTTTAATATACGTGTATTAAGCATGTCCCAATCGTGTATAAAATACAGTCTTTGAAAGGCTGCTAAAAGGAAATTTTTCAATCTATTTGAATTGACAACATTAAAAATTCCCCTATTTATGTGTCAAAAAGGAATTAAATGGTGGCATTTTTAATGTTAATTATTTTTTTGGTTTTTTGCTGTATTTAAATAATACGAAGGGTCTATTAACGTGACGCTGTCGTGTACAGCGTTAATTATCCTTACGACAATGTTACTTATTTTAACATGGTAATGGCCAATTTAATTGCTTTATGATGAATTAAAAGGGTCTTAGCTAAATCAACGTAAAGAACCAGTCAATTAAATGCATCTCTCCAAAATTCAGCCCTAATTCATTTTCTGCTGTTCTGCAACTTTTAGTCAATGACATTTATGCTTAGTTAAATATTAGAAACATTTAGAAAAAATATCAAGGTCATGTGTTAAGCGCATAGTTTGTATTTCTTGGCTTACATATATTAAAATTTGAAAGATAGGACTCGAAAGTGAGTTACAAATTGTATATTTTAAAAAGTTAACTTGAGAAATTATTAACCTTTGATTTAATATATGAAGAAAGAATAAGGTTTGTAACAGTAGGCCATAAAATTAAAAAACGATTGGTGATTGTTGTAGGATAAATAACTAAATAAATAACTTTATTTATAAAAATATTTAAACGAGTTACATATACATATTTCGATTTTAAAATGAAACAAATGTAAAAGAAGCAGTGATCATATGCTAGGCTTTGCACTAATTATCTTTTATTTCAATTTTGTTCTTGTATTAAATGACTTTTACCCGATTTAACCCTTTTAGTATATTCCCTAGAGTAGAAACAAAAATTAATTTTTGATAATATTTTCAACAAGAGCCAAATTTAGTTATAAGTTTTTGAAAAATTTACTTTATCGAAAGTTTTAAATCAATTTTTCTTATAATTTTGTCCAACTTAGACTATTATCGAAAATTTGCAGCAAAAAACCAGATTGAATCCTAAATGAGCTTTGCGTTCATTGTAAAATTTGATTATTTTTTAGGATTTGAGCTTTTTAAACATTGTCTTACTGCAATGAAATTTATGCTTTATCATAAATTTTTTTCAAAATTTCAAAGTAAAAAAGCTATTAGAAAAAGGGAGTTAAATAGAGAATGAGAGGATTTCTCTGCTTTTATGGTTATAAAGTTGTTTTTATAACAAAAAGGAATAGTGTTCATTCATAAATAAATTTATTAAACTGTAAAATTAATCAATTCATTTTCTGAAAATCTAATGCTCAATTTTGCATCAAATCAAAAATGTCCATTTATCACTTTTTAATACTGTCTAGTACTCTCTGGACCTCTCTGGCCCAAATCTTTACAATTATAATTTATTAAAACTCATATATTATACATTAGGCTCATAAAAACAATGTCAATATTTAAATTTTAATCAAATCTACATTGCTAATACGCAACAATATTAATTGACGCTATCAAATTTTGCGTATTTTGCTATTGATGGGCTCACATTTAGTTTATTTAAGACCCATTTGAATGCATTTAAAATAAATTCAAGGCTATGTTCCTCAACTTTTAAAGCATTTTCAGGGTGATTTGAACTCTGAAGTGTGAGTTCAGATACATCAACCTTTCTAAGCATGATTGGTACATAATTCCAGTTTGTGCTATACCCTGATATTTTTATAACTAGTTGAGATGAATTAAAGCAAGGTTTAAAAATAAAGAATAGAATACTTGGCTTTTTTATTTTTAATTTTTGATAATTTTAGTGACTAATTATCCTATAATGAAAAATTTTTAGAGATGGAACTTTGGTTTTCCTCTTACTTTGTTCAAAATGAATATTTTACTACAAAATTGCTCTGAAGTGCCAGACTTAAAGATTGAATATAAGAAATTATTGAATTAAATAATGTGATACTTTGTAAGTTTTTTCGGAATTTTGTTTAATATTTATTCGTATTTTTATACACAAACACAACGGTACAGACTTTTGGCGTATCCTTTTAAAGTGTGGAGAAAGCATGGATCAATTTGAGTTGGCACACATGACGGGCAAAGTATTCTGGAGTGCTTATAATATGTAAGATAAAGAGGAGGATACATGGACATTCAATGATATGCATTGTACGTAAATCACTTTCATATTGAATAGACAGAAGCTACTAAAAAACATTCAAATCTTGGCTGAATGAAACAAAGCGCTCATATTATGTGACTATGACTAATTTGATCGCTGTCTTCATGGCTCTTCATGTAGAAAGGCTTAATAGAGAGTATCCTTAGGATTTATATTTGCACAATAACTAAAAGGGCAGAACTTTCTTGATTTCATAATAATTGACCAATGTTTTCTAGTGTCTCTCAGTGAAAATGGATTTGTTGTTAATGAAAGAGATATTTTTATCGAAGAGCTATCCTTAATTTCTCTTCAACAAAACTGATAGAAATAAAGGAAAAATTTGGTTCTGAAAATATTTTAGCACTTTAGAACTTTTCTAGATCTACAAAAAATAATTAATCAAGTGTTTCGCGGTGTACGATTACAAAAATGATGAACTTTTTGTGCAAATTATTTCGAAGTTATAGGTTGAATATTTATCGAAGACATATTTCTATGAAATTTATTAAAGTCACGTATACTATGAGTTATTAATTTAAAATAACTTAAAACCATTTGTAAGGGATGATAAAAATAAATGAAACTATTTCTATAATCATTATATGAATTTTTTTTCACTCTAAAATCATAAAAAGTCACAATTATTCGTACAAAAAATATAAACAATTTATTCTGTATGTCAATTTCTATGCCAACATTTTAAATTAATACTTTGAATAAAATTATTTATTAAACGAAATAATTGTTGACGGAAGTTCTATGCAAATATTTTTCAATTTTTAGCATATTTATAATACTAAGCAAAATATTTTTCTAAACTCCTTGGAAACATCTCAATGTCTTGAATCAACCATGAAATCAAGACAACATACATAGCTAATAATTGCACTGGAAATGCAAGTAAGTGAATTATGAAATAAAAAATTTTATATGAGTTCTTTAATTGTAATATAGAAAATATTAAGAGCTTGTCAATGTCATTCAACTAGTTTTTCTAATTTTTCATTTGAGACAAATGTCTAAGTGTTTTAGTTAAATTTAATGATATTATTCTAAAAAGATTAAAAAATTACGCAATTGATTGGCAATGGTTTCAATTTTCATTAAATATTGTATACCTATTTTAGAGATTATTAGGTGCCAGTCCTTGGCATCATAGCCCAGCAATTACTTGGCTGGTAGAGTTTCAACCCATAAAATATTTAACTGAAACTACTTAACTTATTTTTTAACTGCACTATAAGAAAATTTTGATCAACAGTAAATCTTAGCGTTAGTGATGAAATTTTCATTTCTAAAAACTTTATTTGAAAAAAAAGAAAACAATTTCTTATTTGCTTGACAATTTTAGTTAATCATATCAAATTAATTTAGGTCAAGGCTTCAATTTTTTATTCAATTCTATTTGAATTTAAATTTCTGCGTAAATCATTGAAGCTCTACGCGCAACTTTCACTCTCAATAAATTCTTAAACTGCTTAGATATAGATAACAAAAACTCTAGTAAATAAATCTTGTCAGTTAGAAACTCGTAGGTTTTTAGTATCTATCGCTTGGACAATGAACATCGTGAAATATTCAGAGATATATAGAAGCAATTAAAAATGCTGTAAAATGTAGATTTAATATAATTCACTAACATCAATAGACATCATTGAGGCAGGTTAGACTTTTGTTTTCTTGTTTTCATAATTTAATTTTAATTTTCTTCTCGCTGTTTTTTGTTTTTCTTTTGGAACAATTTTTAAATGCATAGTGAACATAACGAAATATACGTATATATAAAAATGAATATTTTATTGAAATTTTAGAGAATTGAGTAATTTTAATAAACAATGGCTGCTGCTTCTTTAAAAATTTTTTGCCTAATATGATCTTTAATATATTTTGTAACGCAAAATTTTTAAATAAAAACTCTATAACAAATGGACTTAACAATTTTGATGATATTTCATGGTACTAGCTAAACAATACCAGCATAATAATTCTCTTCGGATATTTTTTCCATAATAGTAGATGAACGGTCTTATCCAACCAGTAATAAGAAAATGAAAATATATCATGAAAATTTCAATATAGCCAGTGAAAATAAAGTGTCAAATAATTTACTAAAATTTAAAACAAAAAAAAAAATGCATATTAATATTTTCAAGTCCACCGAACTTTGATTTGAGGTCAGTTAACAACAAAAATAAAATTTCTTTATTTAATATTTAAACCACCAAAAATTGCTGATCATTTGAAGGTATCTATCATTAACTCCACCACCAAAAATTGCTGATGCTAATATAATAAGTTTTTTTTTTGTTTTCAAGTAAAATTTCCTTTAAACATTTGCGAACTCACTTAATTATGGCTACATGTCTGTAATGAACTTATGGCTTACCGAAAAAAAAAAATTATTTTCAATAATTACATTACACTGAATACAGGAAATCATCATATTTAAAGTTGAAGTAATGTAATCCATGCAAAGCTCTAATTGCATAATTTGATTATTTGCAAATTTAGTTTTTTTTAAAAATACGCTAACAATTTTATAAAAACTTTAGAATGTTATTTAGATTTGCAATTTCGACTAAATATGAATTTAAAAATGATTTATTTAGCAATTTTTAATACCAGGTCACCATCATTTTATGTTTCCTTTGTATAAACTATTTTTAAGGCACATGTAGATCAAAGAAAAAAAGTTTGTTAAATTTTGTTTGTTTAAAATAATTATTATATTTTAAAACTGCTTTTTGGCTGACAGAGGATATATTTATTTAATATTTCGGACTTTAAATTGTTCACATAAAATTTATACTATCTTAGTCCTTATGAAGCACTACGTCACTTGCTAACTATAGTAGAATTTAATTAAGTCCTGTTCTACAGTTGAAGTGTTATAAAGGAAAAGCTTTTTTTTTAAAGTTATTTTTATACATGACCTAAATCAGAGGCTATTATCAAAATTTTTCTCCATCTGCTTCGAGAGACTCAAGGTTATTTTCAAAAATTTTATGAAAGTTTAAAGGAATATTTATGTTCTTTTAAAAAGTTTTATTGATATTTAAAAACGACTATAGTTAGAATTTAAAAAAAAATAACTTAACTAACGTAAATAGGTACTTGGATTTTTAATTTAATTCACCATTGGTTATAGTAAACATCAGTAACAAGAAAAGTAAAACCAGAAGAGTTGTTTTTTAGTACTACTTTATCGTTTGTCCAGCTTTATATCTTTCGTAAATTCCTTAAGCAGTGCTTGCTTCAATGAAGCAGTTGGTGGGGAATTAAGTTATCTTTTAAAATTTAAATATTTTGATTATCCAAGAAATCAAACAAAAAACTTTGACTACAATTAATAAAGAAACAAAAAGAGCTATTAATTAAAATTAGTTTATGACTTTTTCAGTTATATTAATTTAATATGTAAAATTTAATTTTAACCATTCATATTTTGTTAAATTTTTGCCGAAATACTGAATTTTTAGTAAACTTAAGAACTGGACTTCTATAAATAAATTTCATTAATATTACACACGTGATTTGTCAAATGCGATTGCAAATTTATAAATAATTTATCATAATTAAATATTCTCATATTGTTAAGTTTGTATTGTCTTCTTTATAACATAATTAAAAATTCTATTTATTTTACTTTATTTTATTGCTCCATTAAATTTTGCGCAAATGTGTCCAAAATGTGGTTAAATTATAGACAAATTATTATTATTTTAATCAACACAAGTTAAGACTAAAATATTTATAGATTTATTTTATGGTCATTGCTTAAATTTTTACAGTCAAAAATATTAGTTTGAAGCACGAATGCACTACAGACTATAAAGTTGAAGATTGAGAATGTCAAAATAATTCAAAAATTTGCGCTTTATACGCTTTTAAGGGGATCTTCTGGTTTAGAAATTCGAAAAAGTCGATTTTTATTTTTTTTGCATATTTTCATAGCTTAACTTCTGTTAAAAATGTTCTCAAGAGAATTTTTCGAAATTCAAATTATTTTCGTAGTTACAGCTCATTTTGTGACACATTTAGTGCTTAGTTCAGTTCAGTCTTTAAAGCTATAAACGAGTTTTTCTCGAAACTACTTTTTGCGAAACAGTGTGCATGATATATCTCAAGCTTTACTTAACCGAACCACTTGATATTTGGCACTGAAAGCCTTTATAAATAAGGCTAGGACACAAAAAAGAGTTTCTTTCAATTTTTGTATTTTTTTTTAATTCCGAAAGGTGAAAAAAACAGGAAAAAACGTAACTTTTTTTTCAAACTGCCACCATTTTGTGAAAAAATACTTCAATTATTTTCAATTTTGATTTTTTTTTCAATATTATTAATCTTTTATATTCTCAAGACATTAATAAACAAAAAATAAAAAAAAATTATTTAAAAACGTCTATTGGTTCTTTTTTATGGCGTCCGAAAAAACACCCAAAACTCGAGCGTCTTAACCAGAAAACACCCTTAAATAAAGTAAACATAAGTAGATTAAAAGAAAAAGTATTGAAAGTAAATCGGGTAAAAATATAGGAATTGGATCTAAGCAATCAAATAGGGAATAGTTTGACTAAAAGAAAAGGGATGCAAAATAAGAGTAATGGAAGAAAGTTTTAAATTACGCGAAATAATTATATTTTTGATGTGGTAGCATTTTATTCAAGGAAAATTTTATACAACAAAGAGGTAACATTTATACTTGATGTACACAGGTTGCCTCTCTCAGATTAGCGAAAATTTCAAATTATTGTATAAAATATAAATAGGATCAATGCTAATGCAAAATATTAAATATTACTATAAAATTTTAAATAAATGGTAAATTTAAAAGTGTAAGGATCATGAAATTTTAAATATAAAATTTAACACTAGAAGTAATTGAAAAATGTAAAAAAGTTGTCACAATTCACAATTCACAATACTAATTTCTAATTTAAATAACATGAAGGTTTGAAATTTTGAATTTCATAAAAAAACTAATAAAAAACAATTCACCACTTTTACTTTTTTAAAACACCAAATTTATACATTTCTGTTCAT
Source organism: Acrocera orbiculus (assembly GCA_947359355.1). NCBI lineage: Eukaryota > Metazoa > Arthropoda > Insecta > Diptera > Acroceridae > Acrocera > Acrocera orbiculus. The sequence continues at coordinate 20,531,953 of OX375757.1, forward strand.
GCTTGATAACTGAATTAATACAAAACTACAAGTACCAAATTTTTAGAAAGATAATATTTCAAATCAGTTAAGCCATCCTTAAATATTACAAATATTAATGATTTGATTTAAATTATCCTTTGATAAGAGTTAATAGTAATAAATTTTAATTAAATGAAAAGTTGAAAATAGTTTTGCTAGTTGTAAAAATTTCTTAGAAAAATATTGTGCATCAATTTTATAAAATATTAAAAGTAATGTAACTGCTAAAAAGAATGTATCCCTTTGAATTTTATTAGCTGCTATTAATAAAACCAAATTTTTTTAATTATTTATATATCAAGATATATTTCAAGATCGTTGGTTGTAAGATCATATGCGATTGACCTTAATAATACATAACTTAAGGTAAAAATTTTTTAGTTTTTTATACATTTAAAAAAACAATAAATGTTTTTGTTTCATTTTCTTTGCTTACATTTTGGCCATCTAGTCCTTTCTCCAAGTTTTCTTTCATTGAAAAATGAATCAAGTATTGAAAAACTACGGTTAAGAGTTCGTCGTGATTTCAAGCTTTTTTTCGATTTATTTGAATTTTCATGTTGATTTCCCTCATCTTTTGTGCTAACTGCACTATATTTGCGCGGAAAATATCTTGAAAGTTCCTTCATGATCACTTATTTATATTAAATTTAATTTAAATTAAAAAAAAATCCTTTTATCAATTAAATGTATGCACTTTCGCTTTAAATAGAAATAAAAAAGCACTTTTTACACTTTTTGTTCTTTTTGTGTATGAACAACTTATAGAAATTTTTAATATAGCAAAAATTTGAAACCCTTTTGACAGTTTTTAATTCAAATAGTACCCGGTTTTAATACGCAACAATATCAATGAAATTTTTATTGATTTAATGTATAAAATCTCATTCACTTGTTATTTTATTAAATTAAATATAGTTTTAAATATATATTTTCAATTTAAATGAACAATATCAACGATCATAAAATCTTTTTACTTTTAAAAAATATTAAGTAAAAAGCTTTTAAGCTAAAAAGTTCGTGTGATCGACAGCAAAGTTCGGTTATAAATGAAGCTCACAGGTAACCGTCAATCGATGTTGTACCTGCTTTAATCAAATTAAATGACCACGATCAAGCAAAGCTGTTATAAACATTCGTCGTACATATAAACTTTACGTCATAGCATTATTGGAAAATTTCTTCTTTTTTTAGCCATAGCTGCAGCATAAATTCTGCCTACTTAAATGACTATGGGAAAAACATTTTATTGTTGCTGATCATTTATTTATTTGCATTCTGAAACTTTTAAGTAAGTTTTGTTGCTAAAGTTAGTTTGTTGCTAGCAATGAATATTAGTCATGTTTGCTGGGTTCATCTTAATTTAAAGTTGTAGTAATGTTATGAATTTCGGGAAAATTTTTCAATTTTTTCTTGTAATGATTACTTCGCAATATGACTAAACAAAAGTTTGAGAATTATAGTCACCCGGAAAATTGCAGATGGAATAAATTTCAGTAACAAATAATAATTTTTTTTAGATAGTTGGAAAATAACAAAGATTTGAAAGTTTTTTTTTGGTGGGATTTTAGGTCTGTAAAGGTGAATTTAAAAACTTTTCTGTATTCTGGTTTAGGCATGTTTTGAAAGGCTTGTGAGAGACTGAAATAGTTTGGTACTCTTAATTTTGGAAAAAAACAACTGATTCAAACTTGAAGAATAAAATTTTTTAAACACATGAATATCAGTTAACGAAATTTTATTGCAGTAAAAATCATAACTGATTGAAATTAATTGAATTTATTCATATTTAGCTAAAAATACTTTATATGAAACATCAAATCGTACAGGAATCAGTTTTGATAGTTTTTCATTGAAAATAGTTAAGCTTTTTGCAAAAGCTCAAAAATATCTATTCGAATCATTGACATTTCTACTAATAAGAGTATTGCAGACGACACGATATAAAAAAAAATTTTTATATGATGAATTTTAAAACTAAATTGCTAAATTTAAATAATTATTTCTTTACCATTTAATTTCTATAAAAAATTAAGCCAACAATTAACAATTTTTACCTAAAAATAACTATATATAAAATAGTATAAAAAAAATACGTCCGGCAGCAGGTACCGCACAAGAAACTTCTCTTGAGAAAAAATTATTTTTAAAGATAAAGATGCAAAATCAACACCTTCGAAAACCCCCATGTACCCCTCGATACTTAGAATATGAAGGTTACATTAAAATTTTTGTTGAATGCTTGAGAACGTTAGTTTTTTATTCATAAAAAACCAACCGCTGGGCCGATTTTGCTCAGACTCTTTTCAGATATAAGCTATGATATGGCGTATTGACTGATATGGTCAAAAATGTAATTTGGTGCAGAGTAGTTCTTTGGTAATCGAATCTCACTTTTGCGGGCTTAAAAAAGTCAGTTTTTTATCAATAAAAAACGAACCGCTGGGCCGACTTTGCTCAAACTCCTTTCAGATCTAAGTCATGGTGCGGCGCATCGATTGATATATATAACACGTAATTTGGTTCAGTAGTTTTCGAGAAAACGAATCTCATAAAAAAGCTCACAGATCTACATACATACGCACACACACACACACACACACACAGACAGACATCACTCTAAAAATGATTGCAAATGATTCTCCAGGTTTTGAAACGTAAAGAAAACGCAAAATTTTTGATTTCGATTTTCGGACCAATTACAATAACTTCTCAAGAGAAGTTAAAAAATGATAACGACTGAAAAAATTCACTTCCTGTGGCCTAATCTAATCTAATCAATTAAATATTTATTTTATGCAAGAAAAAGGTACCGTATGCACATTATTCCAAGACAAAAATTATTGGTATAATTTTGACAGAAATCCTTCTAAAAACTTTGTAAACGCAACGTTTATTGTTGTTCGATATCTTGTTGTATCTTGTTGGGAATAATTCAGTTTAATTTTTAATACAAAAACCAAACAATGGCTAGGATGATTTTTTAGCGATATTTCTATTAAAATTGCCACTTTAAATGACTATCAAATGTTTTCCTTAGAGCCTTTGTTTACATTTTGTATTGAATTTTATTCGTTTTTATTTGAAAGTTTTAATTATACGTAAAAAGTAATAGTATTTATGTAAGTATAACAATTTTTCAATTAATAAAGCAGTCTGGCATTGGTCTAACGATAGAAACTCTGGCGTTCAAACCAAGTGAACAATTTTTTGAGGATATCTCTTTGGTAGCTTTAATTTAATTTCAAGCTTAGTAGCAAACAAATTAAAGCATAAATTAAGGGTAATTTTAATGTAAGGATCATATTTCTTAAATTAAAATATTTAAAGTTAGATAATATGTCTACTTAGACGACCATACCTTAAACTAGCTTAGGCAACAAATACCAAGAATTAACCAATATTATAATAATATTTATTTAAAGTAAACCTCTACATATCTTATATTTAAAAGGGTTATTTTCAAAGCCTGATATTATTAGTTTATCACAAAGTGTCTTAAATTCACTTACAAGACTCCTTCACATAGTAAAACCGTGACTAAAACCAGAAGGGAGTTTTTTGTTTCCAAAAAATATTGGGTTTTCTTAATTCAAATCTAAATATCTCATCTATAACTTTCATAATTTCACCACAACCTTGTTTAGAAATGAAAAATAAATTTATTTGAACGCAGTTTTGCACTTAATGTCGAAGTTGTATAAGCAGATTATGTTATTCAAATTAAAATCCAGTAGGTCATCAAAAAATGTATCGGGAATAGTTCGTAAAATTCTACAGAGCAAAAATAAAATTTTATGATAAAAATTCGTGGTAAGGAGGATCGCTTTGTTAAATAAAAAATCAAAGTTGGATGTTTGCAAATAAAAATTCAGCTAATATAAATCAAAATCAATGTCAAAAGTCATGGGTTTCAACATGTGGGAAAATTTATTATAAATGATTAATTTTAATGCATAATAATACCAATTAAAGGAAGCAATTATGGCAATTTTTTGAATACGCTTTTAAGCATGATTTACACATAAATTCATGTATGAGAAACTCACTAATATATAAATTTTTCCAATGATACTCAAACACAAATTTGATACTGTAAATTTATACTTAGCTCAGTTTTTGTTATTACTTTTCTTTGGTCACTTTTTTCCGACCATTTTAATAATCAATCGTTTCTCTAATGAAATTTTTCTAAATGTAAATCAGACGTTGCCGTTTTTTGCATCTAAATTCAAAATTTGAAGTACTTCTGGAGAATAACTCATCTTAATAAAATACTTTAAAACTAAACATTAAAATTAATATTTACCAAAAATAGCACTTGACCACTACTAAAGTAATTAATTACTGGTTTTTTGTTGTTGTCATTATTACGCCTTTGTTCTATACTACCCGTTACAAAAATATGTAAATAATATACAAGCATGTAATAATAATAAATAATATTTGTTGTTTTTTATGGGATTAACCTCTGACGCAAATTAAAAACTTTATTAATAACACGGTAGCTGGTATTAAGCTTCTTAGAGGTGCTGGATGGCTACCACAATTGATGCCCCAAAAATAATTGATTAATTATTTACTAAAATATTCAAATCCAAGTAACAGTTTTTTTCATTTGGTGGAAAATTTTCCATTGAAAAAAAGAAATTCTTTATTATGACTAAATAAGATTTGATTAAAAAAAAAAAGGTACCTGTAAAAGTTACATCTTAGTCATGGGAAATCTTTACTTTGAACTTGAATTGAGCTTGAAATTTTTATTAGTGTTTAGTATTAATAATAATTTTTGCTAATTATTCTACTGATCCAGGGGTAATTAAATAAAATCAAAATTCAGAACAGAATATCAGTTTTTCTTTTATATAGAAAACTCTCATAACGTCAATTCCAAGAAAAACTCTTTCAAATAGTGAAACTAGGAAACTACTATAGCATAGTAAAGCAAAAGTTCCTAATTTGATTAAAATTTGTAGCCTAGTTTTTTGCTTAAAACAATTTTTGACTATTTGATAAACACCAAAAATTTTAAAATAATGTTGATAGCAATTTTTGTTAAAATTTAATAAAAAAATTTCGACTACAATTCTGTTTCTACGCAATATCTTCCGTAAACATTAATCCAAGATAAATTTTGCTTTGTAAATATTTGAGGAATATATGTTTTATTTTTGTTTATCAAAAAATATTACACATCATAATTCTTGATATATGTATATATTGGAAAATTGCTGAATCCAATATAAACTTGTTATTTTAATCACATTCAATTAGTCTTGACGACCTTGATAAATAATCTTAATTTGAGGGGCAAGAGCAACTTTCATAACGGAAGTCATCTTTTTCATTTAGAATCAAAGGAACTAACAATAAGTCAAATACTAGTGAGCTTCATCCCATAAACTAATTACTACCGCATTTTTTAGTTTAAGTTATCTTAAAGAGATAATATCGAATATTTTTATGGATTTTAGTATGCAAAATGGGTTAGCTAACAAATTTTGTATTTTCTCGTCCCCTTTTTTAAAAAAATTTAATATTCTGGCTAGATTTAATTTTAAGCTTTTTTGTTGTGAAAATACGACTTGACAATTATTTTTCTTCTGGGTACGATTGAAAACTTTCTGGTTTACCAAAGTGAACCATTTATTATATCGTTTGTGGGATATAATCATTGACAGTTGGTAAATAAATAAATCCCTAATAGGCGCTTCACACAGGTTCTGATATTGCAATTGAAATATTACAATACATTCGAGGAGATTGAATTTTACATACAAATTTACAAAATGGCGGAATCGAAATTGTAATATATATTCTGTGTGAAACGCCTATAAGCCGTTGGTATTTTTAATTCAATTTAGATAAGCTTTGGTTTTAAAGTTAATCAATTGAGCTACCAACTTTACAATTTAAACTTTCAGTTTTTATTAAGGTTTATTTTTGCGTATTATTATAGTTTGACCCTTTAAAAACACATTCCTAAGAGAACTTTTCAAAATTCGAATAATTTTCGAAGTCACAGCTAATTTTGTGATGCGTTTTTCTCGAAACTCTTGTCATGATATCTCACTTAAAATATGACAAAGTGCTATTATAGCATCGCACTGCGCAGTTTTTCCATAAATTTTTTTTTTATTTTTAAAAAATTCCGAAAAGCGAAAGAAACAGGGAAGAAACGTGACTTATTTTTCAATCTGCGGTCAATTTTTGAAAAAATTGTTTTTAAAAAGAAATTCCTTCTGATGCTGTAACTACATTTTTCTTCTTGAAGAAATTTTATGCCAGACGAACTGGAATCCATATTTTTAAAATATCAATAAATAAAATGTAAAAAAATGGTTGGTAAAAATGTTTATTGGTTTTTATTATGGCGTCTGGAAAAGCACCTAAAATTCGGACATTTAAGCCAGAATACCCAAAATATTTAACTCCCTTAACAAAAAAACTGAATTTATACTTAAAAAACTTTCTTTTAGTTTTGCTCTGATATTTATTCTCGAAAGAAGCTTAACTGTTAAGCTTAATAAAGCCTTCGAAATTAGTTATTAGTGTCAAGTTAAGTAAACCTGATTTAGATCATGAAATATTTGTTTCAATAAAGTTGCAATCGACACCTTTTATGCACTACTTATGTGGTGGTATTTAGGCCAAAAGTAGATTTACGTTCTTATAACGTTTCCTTAAGCTATGCCTGCTATGATGGTAATTAGACCAGCTAAGCCTTAACACTTTTTCTGAAGAAATCAATTAAATTCTTTTATATTGTAAATAACAATACATCATTGCCAGCAATGTAAATTAAAAAGCAAAAAACGATACAAAATGAGTCACAATGCATAAGAATAAGGCTCATTTCAGAATCCTGTGATGTTTAATTGAAAAAGACTACTTATTAGAGTCTACTACAAATTATTTCTTCCTTAAATGGTCTTTCTTGAGGCTTCTCTACAAGATTTGTAAGATATATAAATTTTTTTTCAATTTCTGGAATAAAATTGAAATCTTTTCTTCAAAGTTACTAAACTCTAAATAAATTTAAAGCTTTGCTGTTTTCATTCCCTGGATGTATATCCTCAAAAAAATTAATAAATATAACAACTAACGTCTTAGTCTAATGACCTTAAAATAAAACATAGAAAAATGTTGTAAAAGTTTTTGTGTGAATTTGATTTAGGTAGCACGTTTATTATAAGCGGATCAATTCTTCACTTAAGGAATTGTTAATTTATCAAAAATTAGTTAAATAAAATAAGTAGATTCAATTAATTTGGGTTTTAATGTTCAACTTTTGCTTGATTTTGACTTGACTTGCAAAAAAATTCTGTAGTCATTGTTAAAAGCGGCAAAGAATTTCATATGAAAACATATGGGTTTTCCCAACAATCAAATTGTAAACTATAATTTGCTTGGACATGTGCTGTAAAATAAGATATTTTTCCATTTCTGAGAATTACTATACGGCTTATATTTGAACCAACAAAGTGAAGAAAATTGATAAGCAAAGCAATATTTTTATCATAGAGTCAAATGATACTTTTTACAAATTTCGGTTGATCTCTGAAATATTGAATAAAGCCAAGTTTGTAAAAAGCCAAATTGGTATCTAAGTGTAGATAAATAGCTTATTCAATCAAGGCAAAATGCAGACTTATTTACTAAATCTTAAGTCAACTGGATTACTTTGTAATTAATCTTGGGTTGATTGTAGAAGTCTGACCAATAGGCGTGTTTGTGCAAGTGAACTGTCCGTCTGAAGCTGTCTGAAGTTATTTGTCACCATCAAATCGAAGAAAAGTAAACATAGATACTAAATTAATATCTATTTAAAACTCACGCTTTGAAATTTCCAACAAAATTCTTAATCACTTTAATTTTTCAAGTAATCTTTGCCTTAAGGAATATTCCTAATATAATAAATAAAATTTATCTAGTCGTATTTTGATCACAAAACTAGAGGCAAAATTGCTGCAAGTTTGAACATGAAAATTCTCAGTTTTAATCATTTGTTATTTTCAAAACTCTTGGTTTGGATCCTGGATTCAGTTTTAATTGAATTTGATGAGAAAACTTTTGAAATATTGTATTTGCAGAAAATGCGAAAGAAATGAAATTTTGAAAATTCTAATTCAATTACGTAATTTGTTTGAGTTTTTTGCGATAAAACCGATCAGACAGTCCAATATTGTAGATCTAAATATTTCATGATAGTAGAAAGTTGATAATTTTTGGCTAAAGCTAAAGGAAAAATGGACCTGATATCTTATAACTTCGAGGAATCGAAGAAGATAAGAAAATTCAAAATTGATCTAGAAAAATAAACTAAGAGTAGTCTTTTACCCAGATTGTAATTACAATCAGAAAAATTAATGGATTGGAAAAAAACTGAAAATTAATTAAAAATAATATTCAAATTGTTCTTTATAAGATTTTTGTTTTATGGAAATGGTCAAAAATATATAATTAGTTCAATTGAGGAATCCAGTTTTTATAAGTAAAAAATTTTTGGCGCCACTTTGTTTTATTATTAAATAAATTTGTAAGTTATAAATACTTGACAATTTTGAACTAATGCATTGCAGTATTTTACAACTGAAACTGGTCTCTTAATGTTGTAGACCTTGGCCCTCCTCATTCCTCCTTATATTAATCTAGATATACATATATGTATAAAAAATTCTTTTAAAGTTATCGATAAAACATTTAAAACATTTGTTTTTTCACCAAAATATGAAGCACTTACATTTAGTTAAGTAAGTTAAGCAAAACAGGAATTGATTTTAAGAAGACTTACGTTTTGTCTTCGATATTTTTTAATGGAGTTCTTTACTTAAAATGAAAAACTGAGAATTTATTTATATATATATCGCACCTAATCGATTTAATTCTTTATTAATATCAATTAAGCGAAATTTGAGGATAATGATTTGAACAAAAGTCATTATTTTACGAATTAATACTTGACATTAATTTTATTTTAGTATAAGAAAAAACCACAATGAAATAACTGTCATGATTAAGAAAAAAACGGGCTGAAATTAACATCAGTCTTTTTAATATAATTTTTTTTAATCAGTACTGATTTTAAGCTGCTGAAATATTAGCCTGAACATAATAACATTTAAGGTTCCATTAAGCCCTGAATATTAATTTCGATGAAATGTTAAGGCACACCTGCATTTTTATGATAGATTCGTGATGGATGTTATGAAAAATTTTGAATAAAGAAATTAATGTTCTTATGTAATTGATTGTTTTGTTATTTGTTTTAGCTACTACTATGGATTATGATAGTTTTTTTTAGATTTGCTGGTTTTCTTTTATACCAACAAACAAAAATTAAAACAAGAAAAGGTTTTCGAAAAATCTGAAGCAGCATTTTTACAGATTTTCACGAGATTTGTGCTTGGTTTTAAAGCAAAAAAGTGATTATGAGGAACATTTGAAAAATATTAATTTCAGAAAATGATTTGATTCAAACCGTTTAAAGATAAACTTCAGTCAAGCTATGCTCATAGTGATATTTTTTCTATTAACTGCAATCAATTGGATTAATGTCAAGAAATGTTGTAGATAGCTAAAAACTCCTGATTTGTGCACTAGAATACATACGTAATAATTGCCGATTTTCTTATCAATCTAGTGGTCAATATATATAGCACTCCTATACTGACCTTAATTAGAATGGTTTATTACCATATTAATCATTAGCACTGTTTGAGCGCCCGAATTGTGCTCGTTTAGTGTATATGAAACTTCATATATGCTTACGTTTTGCTGTACACGTGCCAAATGTTTTATTTTTATGTCTAGACATAAACAAAAATATTTTTGGAATCATAACGAAATTTTGAATGCACGTTAAGAATTGCACGTTGACAATTACCTTCATAATTCGCTGAAAGTTGTGAACCTAAACTCCCTGCAGCTATATTAAAATATTCATACGTACAGAAAAATTTGATAAATGACCAAAATATGACCATTGCGTGTTGGGTATTATTTAGAGCTGTGGATAGCTATCAACTGCAGAAAATATTGAATATCTTTAACAATTTGTAAGTATTTTGTTTCTTTTACAAGAAGAAAAAAATTATTTCGTTAATGAGACAAAACGAATAAGTAAAAATATTCTTTCAGAGCTCTTTTTTACTAAGAAAATACATTTTAACTAAATGAAGAGGCTGATAGTGTGCGTCAATGGGTTATAAAAGATGGTACGTACTCCTGAAGCTTAACTTCCCCTACTATTTAAGTATACTCAAACAGTATTCAAATGACTGGTCTAAGGACAAAAATATTAAGCTGTGGACTTAAAATTAGTCTGTTAGCATAGTAATAAATAATATAAATAAATATTGAATCTTTATGAGTCCAGGAAATTCAAAGGGATATTCTATAGAATTTTAATGCTATTGATCACAAGATCAATACCTCTTGTTAACAAATACCTCCGTAAAAGAGAAAAATCCAATAAAATTCATGCTATAAGGTGGAACAGATGCTTTCTATTTGAATGTTGGACGTTTGCAGAGCAAACTCTCTTCACTAAGTACCACAAGTTAAAGAAATAAACAACTACTTTAAATAATATTCAAGTATTGACAAGGGATCTTGTATTGAGCATCCCAGCATAACAAAAGTTAGTTCGGCAGTCCAATTTAACCATATTTGCCAAAGTGAATTCAGGTCCTCAAAAAAAAAAATACTACTACACACATCTACAAAGTCAGGCGTATGTACATTTTTAACACTTGTTCCTATTTTAAAAGTTACTTCGAATTTGATGACCTAGTTCTTTTGGTTCTTTTTTTATATAAAAAATTCTTTATACTCTTCCTTTTTCCTTTTCTTTTTATAATGTTAAAATACAATTTTTGGTTTTTCTATATTTAGCAATTTTATTTTGTCATTAAAATTTCTTCTTTCATTCAACGAAAAAGTGATTTTTAGGACATATAATTTTTGGTTAAACACTTCCAAACATATTTTCAGTTTATTCACCTTAAAATTTTATTGTATTAATATCTAGTGCTGATTGTTTCAATTCTTATACGTAGTCCAATTAAAACCGAATAAGGTTGTTAATGATATTTTTTATAGTTCCTTTTACTTCCTTATTTTTTCATCGTAAATTTGATATTGCTCTTATTCTAAGTCAAATTTGAGTATAAATAGATGACTCTCAGTATTATATTGACCCGCTTTTAATTTAAAATTTACAAAAGTTCTATACCCGAGAATTAATAATTAAAAAAAAATTGATTACCTGTTTTACAGCATAAAATAAGTTTTAACCTAATCAGTAAAGTATAAAATTTAACAACACTTTGGGTTTTTACAAATATATTAAAACTAGTTTTTAATTATATAATATAGATTTAATTTAATACAATAATCTACAAGATTGCAGCTCACATTTACACTATAAAAATTTTTTATATTAAAAAAAAACAACTTAAGAATATGACGTAAAGCATAATAAAACCAAATCAATAGTTAATTAATAAATTACATAAAACCTAAAGAAAAAAATCTGTTCCCAGTATACCATCTGCTTTTTCTTTCTATTTTTTTCAAAATGAGAATAATTTTTCTGTTATCATTTTTACTAGAGAATATACTTCCTAAATATGTGTCAGCAAAATTTCTTAGCTGATTATCACAAGAATTGGGTAAAAGTTGATAAAGTAGAGAAAGTAGGAAATTTATGAACTTTCAGAGGAAACTCTAACCCATATAGATACATAACATTGGTACATTTAAACGCGTAGTTTAAAAAAGAAGATTTGTGAAAATTAATGGTAATGAGATTAAATGAACTTCATGATAAAAATCCAAAAGAGTATAGACTTTTTTCTTTTATTGATAGCTTCATTTGCTAAAAATATAAAGATACCCTCTCATATATAAAGTCAGGCTTAAATGTTTATTTAAAACTTGAACTGAATCTTGTCAAAGCACGTGTAGCTGTTTACTATTATAAAATTTATTTTGTATTTATCGAAAAATACTTACAAATACGCGTTTCATTGAAATTTTAAAGCTCAATGAAGACTATATAATAAAATAGAAATTTAATCCCAAGATTTCGTGTTACTTTTACTATTTTCCTTATACCCACATTATTCTTCCCTTTTAGTAGCAGTTGGTGGTGAAAAAAGTGCCACGGTCTTCTTGGAAGCTCGCTATTTAATCAAAATGAAGCCGATCTACCAGAAGAATTAACATTTATCGGTTTTTGCCTTATTTATCTTCCAAGTATAGAGACACTATTTATCGTAATACTGTTGACGGCATCAATTTTGTTCTTTATAGAAAAATAACTTCATGATCATTTATTTAAAAAAAGTTTTTGACTGGAGAAAAAACAATGTGATGTTTGATTGTGCAGAATAATAAAGTCATAATGAGTTCCCAATTTTAATGTAAAATTTTACTTTCAATCAGGCATTGTGGGCTATTAGAGAGGCTTTATACTACTTTTAACTTAAAGCATATCACCTAGTAGATTCTAATTAACCCTATTTGTATTGTTTTCTATTTGAAAAACCATAATGCTGATATAAAGGATATAAACATAAACATATAAAGGATATAAACATTGAAAACTTGGTCCGTTTGTCACAACTTTTTGTATCGGGGTATATTTTCGAGCCATTTATGTGACGAAAAGATCTTTATTTTTGAATGGATTAAACCTCAATGATTGTCTCCTCCCTTTCCTCAAACATAAAAAACTTTTCATTAATTTGTTTATGTTACCAATGCAAGCAGCCTGAGCTAACCTAAAATATTGTCATGTATAGACTTGAAATGGCTAAATCCAAGGTCAATAAGCTTCTCTAGTGAAGCAGTAGGTTTATTGGGATATTATACTCTATCAATTCGAAGTGGGGTAATTAATATATTTGGTTTTTCCTTCTCACATAATTAGTGAGAAATGTTTTCTTAAAAAAGCTATGTAAGGAAATTTTTTTACATCAACATAATCAAAACAACCATTGATTCTGAGCAAATAATAATAATTTATGTAAAACTCAAATTTAGCTTTGTGTAATAAATATATGTATGAAGGTTATTTAAATTTTAAAAAAGTATTTCTCATAATTTTGACACGTTAAATGTTCATAAAAAATACTAATATAATAAATAAGTGAAGAACAATTTTTTTTCGCAAACTCCGTAATTTCTCGAATAGCTAAAACCAAACTAGCATAAGGCCAGAATAAATTTAAAAAATATTTTTTTAAATTAAATTTACTTAAAATGTTGGTATCAAATGTAACAGTCCTTATCTTTTTTGCTTATATATTTACTTAAATAAAGAGCTAAACTTATTACTAATATAAAATTAAAGTTTTTTTAAGCATTAGCATTTTTTTGTTTCTTGGACTGTAACGTAAACTGCAATGCAAGCAAGTACAAAAATTGAAGCTATGTTTTGAATGAAATAAATAAAATAATTTTTGCTTATTAATTGAAAATAAAGAATTTCATTTTCACGAACAGTTCACTAAATATTTTTTAGAATTTTGTGGAAATCATTATAGCCATAAGTTTAAAATCGAGCTCTGTGACTAAAATTTTAAGATAAAATGATATTTTCGATAAAATTTTCAGTTTGTCTTTAATGCTTTATTCATGTCCATACAAGACAAACAGCATAACAAGAAGCATAATTGACATCAGATTAATACGTTTAGGCCCTTTAGTCACAGTCTATAATTCTAGCCAGAATCTATTATTGTGTCACTGTTGCTACCTTTTGTTTTTGTTTTTTGGTCTTGGTTCTTGTGATGAAACGAAAATTTCTTCATTTTTCTTATGTTATAACTCATAAATTAGAATTATATTATTTTTCATCTGTACAAGGCCCAATCCAAATAATTTTCATGAATATGAATTATATTTAAACAAGTAACAAGCAAGATAAATTATCGAATTAATTCCATTTTGTCTAAAGCTTGTTAGGTCCTTTTTGTATTTTTAGAAAAGTTCTGCTTAGTTAAGGAATTTAAGTAAAATCACTGAGAAAAACTTTCACTGAAAAATAATCTTCTGTCTCATATCAAAATTTATAATTGGACTTCTATTATATACAATTCAAATTTTTAACTGCCTTGTTCAAGGAATTCTCTTATTTTAGTAGGATTACTTAAAAAACACAACAATTTCCTTTCCAAAAAATGTCACAAATTAGAAAAAGAACTTCAAAAGTAATAAATACTATTTAACAAACTGAACAAAATTATTTTAAAATTAAACCTCTCAGTGCCAAAATATGGCGTAAAACATGTGCACAAGAAAAATAATTTTAACTCTGATTCAAAATTAAACATAAAATAATATAAATTGGACTAGCTCTAAAAATTTGGAATTAACTTTAATTAAGGCAAAAAGAAAAAAAAAACGATTCAGCTGAGAGCTTACAAAGATCGCTTTCACGATACAACGTTGAATTTTTTAAGCTAGAATTTTTGAATCTATACAAAAAAAATTTAAACTTTTTACTTACTTTGATAAAAAAAGATCATATTTTTTTTCTAAATTTTTATAAAAATAAAACTGAAAACAATTAAAACTCAAAATTAACACTTTTTTAACAAAAAATTACACATACACACACACGCACGCATACACTACTCGCTGTCGTGTACATTAATGTAGAATGCTAAAATGCGAATAACTTGCTAAAGTTCTTTACATTTCTTTTAAAAGACAAAAATGGTTCTTGAAATATCTTTTACAACAATAAAACTTAATTGATAAGCAATACGTAAGATGTGAGATAAGAAGGTCATTTAGTGTTGAAGCACTAAGAAGAAAATTAGTTTCAATTTTCAACAATCCTTTATTTATAAATAAATTCGCAAAATTTTTAAATCTCTGACATATTATCAAAAAATTTTTTTGTAAACAAATTATTTTGAAACACAGGATGTATTTGATTAAATAATTTACGTCTTGTGTACTTTATGTGGTCCTAACAAAGCTTTTTATGTAGTTTTTGACAAAAATATAGTTACGATTGATAATTTTTTAGTTTGATAAAAAATAAGACCAACATAGAAAGAACGCTAAACAATGCCAGTTAAGTCAAAAAAAGTATTCACTTAACAGTTAGAAACCTACTTTAAATTATGCTTTTAATTTTTTTAAGGTCTCTTTCAGAATTCTGATTATTCATCTATGCCATTCATTACCTTTATTGCTGCAATATACCCAAAGTCGAAATTAGCCGTTTTTTACTGTTATTTTAATTATTTAGAAAATTTTTAGATTAAGAAAATTATGAGATGGGAAATCCCTGAGGGAAAAGTAAAACTATTAAGCCTCTTTTACATCGGTGTCGTACCTTAAAAAAGGTAAACCTAATTCCACAATTCTAAGCAATCAATGAATGTGGTCTGATGTCAGTGTAGAGGAGTCTTGTTCAGCTTCAAACTTAAAACAAAAAAAAGATAATGAAATCTTAAAATACTTTACACACATTAGTCAAAAACTCTAGCGGATGACTTTGGACATTTTTTACCAAGTTTTAACTTTACTTATCAACTTATTGTTCAAAAATGACAAAAAAGTCCCGGTAATGACCTTTGTATCCAAACCAAACCTTTTTCCCTAATAAATAAATATTAATCGCTTGCCCATTTATTTGGCTCTTGTCTATTGTAAATAGCAGACTGTAAATTCAATTAGGTCACATATGGTAATATTT
This sequence comes from Acrocera orbiculus, assembly GCA_947359355.1. Taxonomy (NCBI): domain Eukaryota; kingdom Metazoa; phylum Arthropoda; class Insecta; order Diptera; family Acroceridae; genus Acrocera; species Acrocera orbiculus. The sequence goes on from OX375757.1 coordinate 20,547,695, forward strand.
GGCACTAATGATGGCTTAGGTGTGTTCTTAAACCAATTTTTACATTATCGTACCTGGGTCGAAATTGTGAACCTCCTTTTAGCCTCTTAGGAGGCTGATAAGGCTGAAAAGAAATTCAACTCTTTTATTTACGTTTATGTCTAACCTCTTGACATAACATAAATCCGGATTCATTATCATCAAGAGGCTGAAAGGAGGTTGAGGAGAGTACGTACTTTTCAGGTAATTGAGACTGAAGGGAGGCTAAATATTTATATGTACACATTTCCGAGTAAAAAGGGCTGTGATTTATATTTATTTCTATTGCTTAGTAGAAACAAGGGTTTTTAAACCTCTTTAGGTTTTTTGTTAAAATTTTATATTACAACCAATGAAAATAACAGAGCTACAAATTTTGTACAAATTTCTGATTATTTTATTATAAAATAATTCAAGTTGCAGCATAAGCACAGGGCCGGCTTAAGCATTTTTAGGCCTAAGGTTAACTTTCTGAAAAGGCCGAAAAAAAATTTTTTTTAAGTCATTGAACACAGGTGAATAATAATAATTCAATAATAATTGAATAGTTTCTAGAAGTTTTTTGTTCTACTTTTTATGCTAGCAAAATCGTGAATTATCTCTTCGACATTAAAATTTCTAGCGAGTTCACTGTTTATAGTAAGTACCGATAAACCAGTGAGATTATCTAGCGATAAATTCGATCGTTATACACTTTTCACTCTTTTCACTAATGAAAACGATCTTTCACCCGAACAATTAGTCACCATTAAACTCAAATAAATTCTTAAGGCCACGTCCCACGTTTGTAAACTCGATTAGTTGATGCTAAAACTCATAATTAAATGTCCTATAAAATGTTTTACTTAAGAAAATTTTTTTAATAAAATCTAATAAAAAATAAAATTCATTATCATAATCGAGGGCCTAAGGCTGCCTACAGAGTGCCGGCTTACAGCCGAGCTGACACTGATTCCTATTGTGATTGGTAAGCTTGCGCTCTGAATACTTTGAGCTTATTCCTATTGATTTACCCATAACGACTTTATAGTCTTTGGTATCAGAATCGGCGTCAGCTGGGCTGTAAGCCGGCACTCTGTGGGCAGCCTAAGGCTATAGCCTTTTTAGCCTTATGGTTAAGCCGGCCCTGCATAAGCATATATGTTAAAGTTGGACTTCTTCCAAAATTTGTAGCCTTTTTTGCAAAGAGGTCACAAATGCTGAAAGTAGATTCAAATATTTCGTATCTGTCAACAAATGTAGCGAAAATATTGTGAAATCTCGTAAAACACTCTCTCTTTATTGTTATTTTCCTTCAAAATTCTTAGTGGTTGCTTCTATAATATAAAATACATATACAATAAAAAATAAATATAAACAAATAAAAACAATAATAACAATTAGGAAAAAAACACTTACCAAACCTAATAATCCAAAAAAAAACTATTAACAATAAAAAACCTTAAATTTTAATATTAGGTGTAAACTTGGCATTGATAGCGAAACTGATGCGAGTTTTGGTTTCAAATAAAATTTTTATTGTTGAATAAAAAATTTAATTTAAAAAAAACTTATGCAAATTTTAATTCAAGATTAAAATAATGATCCATAAATTTAAAAAAAAAAATTTTTTAATAATTCTAATAAAATTTAGTAAAGCTTATTGTAACCATTTTAATTTGAGTTTTCGAAAACTCTTCTTTGGAATCTTAGGAACAAGATACTGTTATGTTTCGTTGAATTTTCGTTTAATTTTAAAATGAAGAATCTCGTTGATATTGAGTGAGTTTGATATTTAGTGGCTCGTGCCTTAGAAATGTAGGTATGCTCAGAGCTTGAGTTTCAAATCTATAATTTTAACTGAAAAAAAACATATTTTCACTTTAGTACATAGAATAAGCACAAATAAACAAACAGAAAAATTAATTTAAATAAAATCATATAAAAAAAGGCGTTTATTAAATTTGAATGACCAGAGAGAATCATACATCTACATAAGCCTTCTTAACCTTAATTTATGAAGGCTGTTGCATAGAAGACTGTTTTAAGCTTTATTCTAATCAAGTAAATTTTATTTTTCATAACTAATAGCACACTTGGTATTTAATTCTATTCCCTATTTCCCTATATCTCAAAGGAAAAGAGGTTACCGTGAAGCCTAATGGTAAACAATGCAACTCTAAAACCTTGAAAATGAAAAAGTTTTAAAATTTCTATCTAGAGATTATAATTATCGAAAAGCTTTAAAAAAATAATATTCAAACGTAAAAGGAAACCAACAAATTTAAAGTTTTTAAACAAAAATGTTAAAAGTACGTCAACTGCACAAAACTGAGGCCGAATATTTTTTATTGCTTTTTTGTAATAACAAATCAATTTCAAGGTTGTATAATTTACTCCAAATTTTATATAACGGCTACAAGAACTTCCGGTACCAAAAATAATAATTAAAAATGCTAAAATGTTGTGTTGATATATCTCAAATCCTTGTTTCATTCAAAAACAAAAAGATTATTTTCCTTGTTTGAGTGATATATCCATTTCAAAAAAAATTATCAATTAATGATATAAAAAAAAAAGTCTTTAACATCATAAGCCCTTGAAACTTTTATATTTTTTGCTAATTAATTCCAAACTAAATAATAAATTTATTATTTATGTACGGAAATTGATTATTAGAAATGAAAACAAGTGTTTGATTAGTAGTACTATTGAAATTAATAATTTAAGCATGTATGGTTTTCATATTTGACACTATTTTTGTTTTTTTTTTGTTTTATTAAAAATAAGAAAAATTTGGCAAGGTTATTTTAAAAGTTATTCATATTTTTCTAAGACGAAAGAGTTTTAATAACATTAAGATTTATTTTAGAAGAAATTTTCTTATTGACTACCACATTTTGGATTTCCTTTTAAGGTTTTTGTTTACTGATTGACGATAACATGTTTTTTTAGTGTTAATTATTAATTAATTAATAGTAAACTGTGAGTTTTTTTTATGTTTTTCTCATGCCTTAAGTTTGAAAATAGATGATTAACCCGAATGGTTCTACTCCTGTTGAAAAGAAAGTAGTAGATCAAAGTTGTGGATCAACCAAAACAAAAATACATGCTGTACAGTAAATGACTGTAGCTTGATTAATGAGCTATAATACTTGTTTAATGATCTGTCAAAATGATATTAAAACCAATATTAAAATTTGTTCAAGAAACTTTTGGATACGCACCAACTTTCTAGTTGGGTTCTAATAGGCTTAGGCTTATATCTTTGTGCATGACAGATGTAGATGATTTGAATTTAACAAATTATGCACCATAAAATCAATTAATGAAGAGCTTGTTGGTCATGAGAACAATAAGTATGCGTGTTGTCCTGCCAGCGAATATCAGGTCAGATGCTGTCTCAAACTTAGCAAGAGATGAACAATAAAATTCCGCTATAACACTCACTAGACCTGAAGTAAATAAATATTTATTGGTAAAAGTTATCCAATGAGATGAAGCAAAAGTTTAGGCATACGGTAGGGTTGCTTGGGAAGCCTAGAGAATTTCAATACTCTGTCTAGCCTTCAAATTTAGATATCATAATTATTACTTTTTATAAAATTTATTTCTAGTTTTATATCACAAAAAATAAAAATTTAAGCTCTCGACCTAATCTGTAACTATTGCATTTAATAAATTTTATTAGTTTTAACTGAGCTTTTCGAGGGACGATGTTAGTGATTTGGAAATTATTACATTTTATTTTCGGTAATAACTATTACTTTTCGCCTTTTAGTTTATTAAATCTATGAAATGATTATGGATAAAAATTCTTTTTTAATGTTATTTTTCTTTTTATCCTTTCTATTCATATTTATTCCTACCTTATATACTTATGTTATAGTAAAATTAAATTATAGTAAATTAAATTAAATTAAATAGAGTCCGGTCGCAAAATCCGAAACGTGACTAGAACTGGGAACAGGTTATTTTTTTTTCAGCAAAAATTATTTTAATGCAATGCTGTGTCATCAAAGAAGCTTACGATTTTCTAATTAAAATCTCAATAGAGATTTATGTAAATATGATTTATTTTTATTGTTTTCATATACAGACATTTATAATGTTTAAGTTTTTTTGTTTAATCCTGAAATTATGTTTAATTTTTTCCCTAATACCTACGCAAATTTAAGTCAAAATTATATCAAAATTATATCATAAAAACGGCTCCTTTTCATATTCAACTAAGTAGTTGACTAAAGTATATCTAAGAGTGGGTCTACAGAGGACAACTTACAGCAGAAACTCACAGCGATTAGGTGAGTTTTGTATGAAAAATAACCGGTTTCGCTGTGAGTTTCTGCTGTGAGTTGGCCTGTGTAGACCCACTCTAAGTTCTTTTGAGTCAAAAAGGAAGCCGCAAGATCGTAATTAAGCATTAAATATCCTGGTGCATGAATATAAATTCACACATTCAAAGCCTTGCCATTTTAATCTTTCCCCTATGATCTAATCTAAGGTTATAATTTAAGAATGACATCACAAGAGCTAACGAAAAATCAACAAGAAAAAACTTTATTAGGAAGGTAAATATAAAGAGAAAGTAGTTTACTACTCTAATTAATAGAAAATTAGAAATAGAAGTAAAATTTCACGCCATCATGACGTAATTCCAAATATAATGGCATATTTCAAAAAATAATTCGGTTACGATCCTTTTTTATCTACAAATCATCCATAGAAAAATTTCTGTTATCGTACTAAATGATGAAAATTTCCCTGAACATTGAATAGGGATAGTTTACAAAAAACTTTAACTGAAATTTCAACTTAATGTGGTATTAAAAAACGAAATAAAGTAGAGCTTAGAGGTACATCGCTGCTGTTAAAACCCTCTCGTTGTTTGAGACATGCGGAAACAAAGCTCTCACCCATAAATGTAAATTTATGCATATAATTCAAATGTTGAGGGGACCAGGATAGTCACATATCTTTTCTTAGTATGCTTATAAATACCTGTAAGTAACTTTTTGGTATGCTTTTTGAGGAACCCTTCTAATGAAATGGAATGGAAACATCAAGTACTTCGTAGCTTAGTTTAAAGATCCAAAAAATGCCTCTTGCTGTACAAAAATTTCCTACTGAGTGCACAATACTGCAGATAACTGCAGGGATGATATTTGAACTTTTATTCTGTCCCACTTTCTGTCTTTCTTTGATCATATTTTGTTTCTGTAAATCCGAAAAATTTCAGATTTTACTGAAGTCTGCAAAAATCTTTGAAGAATTTCCGAAATTTTTAATATTTATGCTGTTTAAAGCAATTTTTTCACCTTTTTTCTTTATTTTTATTTTTATTTTTTGACATTATCCATAGTCTACAGTTAGTTTAATTTTTCTTGATTTATCAATGAATTTCGAGGGCATGGCTTCTGGGAGAACAATAGAAGGTGTATAAATTATTTGTTTGCACGTTAAAATATCATCAATCGATTCTGTTCGCTGGTTGACTGGATTCTCTAATGTATGACTTTCGAATACTTTTGAAGTGATTATGCACCTGTACCGTTAAACTGCTTAGCTTTTCAAAGTTTTTTGATGTATTTTGAAGGCCTGTAATGAACATTTAAAAATTTAGTAGTTTTTGTTGCGATTTTATGATGGGACTAGTTTTCTGACCTGCAAGATTTTGGGAAAATAGTAGAAGCTATCTATCAATTATGTTTATGCGCATAAAATTAGCTTTCGGTAGTTTCATGCTATAAATTGAGTTAGCAAATTCTGCTGGCCAGATATTGAGTTAGCAGGATTCTGCTGGCCAGTTTTCCTAGAAATAATAATACCATTTTTAGCGTAGTTTAATTAAGGTAATTTATCTTTAGTGTGAAAACGCGAAAAGTGTCGTTAATTTGTTTCTGTACATTTTATGTGTCTTAAATTATCCATCCTTTTTTTGTGTGGTTTACTACAAAGCGGCTGAAGCTTCATCTGTCTTAAACACTTCGTATTATCGTCTCAAGAAAAACAGTTCATAGGAAGTTCCTTGTTTTTTTAACTTAATACAGCATATTTTTAATGACATACACCATTTATTAAATAATTTTGTTTGTTTAACATGATTTGACATTATAATGACTTCATATACAAAAATTTTTTAACATTTTATTAAAATAAATTTCATTAAAAATAAATAATTTAAATTTTTTAAAAACTGTATAAAACTCAAAAAGTAATGAAAATTTTTTTAAAATCTATTTTTAATAAATACAATAAAAATACTTCCTGGTATATTTAATTTCAATTTTTTCTGGTTCACTTAGTGCTTTTTTTTATGTTTTTTGTTTATTTAAATGTGATTTTTCATAGTAGCATACATACATCAAATTTATATTATTTGCTGATTTAACTTATGATATTTTTCTATCTGTGTTTTCAAAACTAAACACCTGTTTCATATTTTCGTATTTTGATAGTGAATACGGTGACATCAAGTTTGATAATATATTGAAGGCTTTTAGTTCAGGTAAACGAATATTGAGCTGAAAATAAAAAGAAAACGATGCCTAAAGAAGTTTCTTAAATAAATAAATTAATATTTTTTTCATAGAATATTTATTAAAACTAATAAAATTCCATTTTATTTTTGAGAAAACTCTAGAAAAGGTCTATTGACGTGCAACTGAACCACATAGAAAATAACAAGGCTTAGCATTTCCTTTTAAAAGTTATAATAAAGGAATAAAATTGAAAATTTTGATTTCATTTGCAATTGGGTATTTTTAATCCTTATTTCATAATGATCACAAAAATAATGAAGATAAAAACCAAATTTTTAGCACTTATATTTAATATTAGTAAGAACCTTAAGTAAATTATTAATAGAAATGAGAATGAGCACAAAGGACTGTTGCTTTGTCGTTGTAAACTTCTTTAAATATAAAAGACAAAAACGCCACCAAGCCAGAGAAAATTTAGGCTAAAAAGTGCAAAATATCAACCAAAAACAGAACTTCGAAATTTTTAGACATTGTCAATTTTCGTTGTCCTTATGCATACAAAGAGTAAATTTTAAAATGATAAAATAGTCTCCAGCCTTACACAATTCGATATTGTACTTAAACTTTATGCACATATTAAACCAACGATGTAGACATCAATGCTATCAGTTCGGGGGGTACAAATATTTCTGTGAGCCTTAATCCCATTCTAGATAACTACCGTTTCTGTACATTGGGGCTAAATGGCAAAATAAATCTGATTTCACTATTTTTGAATTCGGATTGTAAAGCTAATGCACAAGACTTGTTTTCATAGATTTTGATTTTTGTACGACAAATTCTCCGGACTGATTTTTCAATTTTATTTGATTTTGTTTAATTTTTTACGCAGTTTGTATTTAGCTGATATCAATTTGTTATCCCCTATTTATTTATTTTTTTAATTTATTATCAAAAAAACTAAATTTTTCCTCTTACCGAGCCTTTTTTTGGTGGTTCAACACCATTAACATTCACCCAAACAGGATCTATCCAAAAAGGGATAATCTAAGGAAAAAATTATATATTGGAAAATGAGTTTTTGCTAATTAATTTGTATATACCTCAGATGGTGGAGTGTCTGGTTTTGGAGGTCCAAAACATGGATATATCGGTACAGTGTTTGTCAAATCAAAAATATTGACATTATCCTGTATTAAACTCAAATTACGACGTTCCAAAAGACCTAATCCACTACAGTAGCCAACACTTTCATAGCTAGAATTTGGATCTGACATTGTTGATGAATTTAATGAATTATTACATATCCCATTAAATATATTCTCTTTATCCTGATGAAAATTATTTGTTGCTATATAATCGACGGTAGCTAATGGCTTTTTATTATTAACATCTTGAGATATTATATTATATTTCGAATCTCTGATAGTATTTTGTTTTTTATTGTATGGTGCCAAAGGTTGACGTATTGTATAAGAATATTGTTGACGATTTTGTTTCTTGTCAACTTTAATAACTGATGAATCTTGTGATATATGAGGTGTTACTATAAGCGTAAAGAAAAAAATGTATTTTAGTTGTACTTTTTCTTAAAAATTATTCCAATTAATTACAATTTCCATTTGGAAGAAGACTAATTTCACTTCTTTCTGTAGTTGTTCTTACTTTAACAACAAAAATATCTGGATAAGCACGCAAAAGTGAATACAAATTTGGATATCCTATATTAAAATAAATTATTTAAAATATATATTTTGTTTTTAATAAAATAATGATACCATATTGGAAACAATCTGATATACCAAGATTCATTGCAGTCTTTAATTCTGTTAAGAGAATATGGCGCTGATCAATAAACAAAACAATTTTAATGATAAACTTCATTAAATTTGTAAGTTCAACATATTTTTCACCATTCTCATCTTTGATCTAAAAAATTAAAATACTGTTTTTCAAAAAATTGTAGATAATTTCGAATACGATTAATCTTAAGTGATGTGAATCTTAAGGAATTGAATAGGAAGGGGAGGGGGAGGGGGGGTTTATAGGTAGTTAGTGTTAAAGTTGCTTGTCGTTCGAGGCAAGGCTACTGTTCAAAAATAGTCTCATAAAAGTGAAAGCATAATTCTTACCTGAATAGCATGTTTCATAGCTTTTATAATATTTTCAGTTAAACTTTCTTTATACTTGATTGCAAAGGTTTTGATCAAATCAAACATTAGCATTGGTTCTTGGCTATAATCTTGTAACAATTTACATGCTCTAAGACAATTAGCACGAAATTTTGTATCTTCGAGATGACAAATTATCCAGAAATGACTATCAACTTGTAATAACTAATAAAAATATATATATATATATATTAAAATCTATATCAATATATCAATATTATTTGTTAATAACCTCTATATAAGGAAGTATTTTAATAGCATTTAATAAATGATCTACTCCCAAAGTTAATGGTTGTATTTGATAACCAAATTTTTTTTTATGCAATTGTAGAACTTCATCTAAAAGAATTGTTGTCGTTGAAACACCTGTATATCCTCGGACAATTTCTTCTAATTGTTCAGCAAAAATACGTCTTGCAACATTTGATGATAAATGGATTCTTTTATCTTCATCATTAGTAAATTCAATTTTAACAATACCCTGAATTGCTTCCATTAAATCAGCTAATTTTAAAAATCCATAATCACTTAAACGACATTGATAACCAAAATGATAATGATATGATCGTACAAATTTTTGAAATAATACAGAATATTGTGGTGCATTACGAAATAATTCAACAACTTCACCAGCAAATACACAAGTTTTTTCAATTTCAGTTTGAGTTTGTTTCCTTTTTGGTATTGAAATAAGAATATCATTACCATTTTGTGTAGCAGAAAGGACTATTGTATTTGAATTAACTAAACCATCTAAAATATCACTTATACCGCATACACCATAATCTGTAACCTCAAAACGTTTACTTTGTGCCTGTGAAAATATTTGTGGAAGTTGTGAAAGTAAAATTGATTTATTTCCTTGTGTTTTTAGGACACGTAATAAATCGGAAGTAAAACGTCGAATTTGTGTACGATGTGTTAATGTTATTTGACGATTTTCACCAGCACCCATTATCTAAAATTTTGTTAAGTAAAGAAGATTTATCTTTCTCCCCGAATTAAAATGATAGATTACCTGTACAACTGATGAAAGGGCTTCGAAGAGTTCAATTAGTTTTGTATAACCGTAATCAGCTACACGACATTGTTTCCCAAAATGATTATGATAAGCAGGAATAAAACGATTGAATTTCATAGTAGCTTTAGGACACATTTTAATTAATTCTATGACTTCTCGTGATATTTGATAAAGTGGATCCGATGATGCTCCAGACTTTAAAAAAAGTCTACCTAAAGTATTGAAAAATTTAATATTAATAATTTTTTAATGTAATTTATTAAATTAATCATTAAGATAAGTTGTGCATGACATAAGACAAAGCTTCAGTAGGCAATAACTCAAAATATTAAATTTCTATTCCTAATATTTTAATAAAAATCTCCTAAGACAAAATAATACAAAGATATCAATTTAAGATGGTTTAAGTATGGAAATACGTCTGCGGTTGAGCTTAAGCCTGACATCAAAGTTGTTAGTTAAGAGATCCTGTAGATCTCCTGCAGAGATCGTTTCTCCGCTAATTATCATTAACACAAAGTAATGGTTTTTGTAATGGTTATTTTTTGTCCAATGAATTGAACACCGTATTAGCTTAGCAACTTATTAAACGCAAATCTTAAACAAAATTAGGAATAAAAATATAAAATGTGCAATCTTTGGGCAGAAATTAAATTACATGCATAATTTAGTATTTTCTTACCATCATTATTTTCCTTTGCAATAGCATTCTCAGGCTCAAGCCAGCATAAAATTTTTATACCAAAATTATTTTTTGTTATTTGAATGCCATTAACACAACAAATTAAATGTTCTAAATTGACACCATTTTCATTTGGGATTATTTGATTTGATAATTGTCCATGAATACAATGAACTAAGCTCGCAACTGGAATATCACCTGGATGGCTCTTTAATAAAGGATATATAATTGATTGTATTTCTGTTATTGTCATTAGAACACTTGGTAATGGTTCCATTTCTTGTTCGGCCCATCCCTTATGTTGTTCCTTTTTAAAATGTAAAGTACAATATGGGACACTATGTTGAAGGCATTCCATTAATGGACTATTTTCAATGGATTTAACTAATTCTGGTTGTAATGTAATATATTTTTCCTCATTTTGATCAGCTGTAATAGTGCATATATCATGCATTTTATATAAATCCAAAACACTTATTGATGTTTTAAAACGAGACTGAAATAGCTCCCGAAATTTGTACATTGGCAGAGTACATTGTGGTACATCCTATAAATTTTAATTTTCATACAGTTAAAATTTTCGTTGGTGTTTTTTAATTATTTTTTGTTTTTTACCTTAAGTAGACCTGCTACTTGACAGCGAAGTGTATTGATTTCGGTCTGTGATGAATCTCTTGTATAGGATACTACCATGCGCTTGTGACCAATTTTTTTGCGATGTAAGTTTGATACTACTTGCTTTGCGAACTGATCAGAAAAATAAATTAAATAAACTTTTGAAAAATATAAATTTATGATTAGTTAAACTTTACTATCTCAAAAGAATGCCAGATGGAATACGGCTTATGTTACCTGATGAGCACATTTTGGAAACAGGACCCAAATTTAGAAGAGAGGAACTATTCTTCTTCAAAAAAAAAGAGGAGAAATATTGAAAAGCGTTATAGTTATTGGGTAACTCGTGCGGGAAATTATATTAAAGTATAAATTACAATTAAAAAATATTAAAAGTACTTTTTATTGGCCGTTCTGAAAATATAAAAGTTGAAGTAGAGACTTTATAATTTTTTTAAAAGGCGGTTGTCCATTATTATTTCATTGTCTATAGTCACACTGTTGCATGGTAAACATTTGCGAGGACGTTATATAAAATGGAATATAAGCAATGTGTTTATTAAAACCAGACAAGCAAATGGAGTTATTCAAAAGTATCCAATCAGCCCAACTCTATTCAATATTGTAGGTGATAGCAACTCAAAAGCAGTAAAGAAACACATGAAGAAAACCACACTATTCGTGTAAGCAGTCAACATAGCCTTGTTCATTTTAAATTGACAGGAATTAAAACCTACTTTGGGAAACCATTTCCCTATAAATAAAGACAAAAGAGTATCGGAAAGGTTGAGAAACTTATTTCAATGCACAGACTAACATAGATAGGTGAACCAATAAAAATCATGTATACGCTTAGGGATTTGGGAATATTTTCCCCTCATTTTGTGACTTTTAGGAATTAGAGCTATTCCATTCACCCAGAATATGCAATACGGTTCTGTTTCTCTACTAAGCCAAAATCATGAATAACTTTAATCTAAAAGAGATTTTCTTGAAAGCTTTTCTTGGGATTTTGAAATCAGAGCTAGCATATTTAGATGGATAATGAACTATTTTTGCTGCAGCAACTGAAAATTAAAATATTCCCTAGCAAAAAGAAGAAACAAAGTGTAAAGTTAAAAGTCTCGAAATGGGTTTAAAGGATGCTAATTGGGTGAGACCAAATCATTAATTATTATTCATTTATAAAATAATTATAACTTTAAAAATTGTGCAAAATTTTAGCTCTAAGTAAACAATTTAAATTAGAAAACTCTTTTATTTGTCTGGTACCTAAATCTTAGGGCTAAAAACCCATATTGACAAAAGAAAAAGAAAAGAGTTAACATATATTTTGCCAAACAGACGACACCAAATTTGTGTTTCAGCAAAAACTTTTGTGATTTTGTAAATATAAAATTTCAACATTGTTGTGAGCTTTATTTGTTATTTATAATGTTTCTAGGCATTGTTTGCAAATTACACAAACATAAGCATTAAATTTTGATATAATATTATTTAATAATTACTTACATAGAGATCCGGTACAGTAACCTTAGCATAAGAATTGCTCTCAAATACTAACGATATAACTGGTGTAATCGTTTTAAGTTGATTTAAAAGAAAATGTCGTAATGCATTCTCCTCCAAAGTATAATCAAGATTATTTATTTGTAATGTTACTAATTGTTCACAACTATTTTGTTCACAAGTAAAATTTGTTGTCTGTTGTAACATTGTAATTGTATTAGTATCAGTAAGAGGAAGTTCATTACGATCATATGTATTAATAGACGGATTATAAACGGGAATTGTTGAATTTTGATGTAAATTATGTGACAATCCATTCCCATAGGTATATTGTCGGTTATGGTATGGTGCATAACGATTACGATTAAAATAAGTACCATGAGGTCCCAAATTTTGTAATTCTTGCTGTTGATTACTAATTCTAATCATTTGAAAACAATTTGAATTACTAGCTGCCATTTTACCATTTGTTATTATATTTGAATTTTTTGTATTCATATTTATTAATGTCTGATTATCAAAATGGCATAGAGTATTACTATTTATGTCTGGTTGGTAAATACTATTTCCAAAGTCTAAGCCTGTATTTTGTCCATACGATGAATAATTGAAAAGCTTAGCTTCTTGCAAAGGTTGACTACAAAAACAAAAACAATTGATAAAGAAATTATCAAATATATTTGACATCAAAATATTGAATACCTTAATAAATCATCTGCCATTTTTTAATTGTTACCTAAATTGTTACTAAAAAACCTAAAAGGAAAAAAATAAATAAATAAAATGTTCTGTTGTTTATGATTAAAATCAATTTTTTTAGATTGACTGAAAACTAATTTCTTTTGTGGTTTTGGTATTAGCTTCTTAAGTCATAATTCAAAAAACTTTTAAGTCTGCACTTCTTACTTCTTTTTGTTTCTAGACACCATCAAATAAAATATATAATATATTTCAATATATAAAAATATTGAGCTTTTTTACATAAAAAAATTTTAATCAAATTTGGATATCACTTATGAAATAATTACAGCTTTAAATAATAACGGTCTCAAATCTATAAGTAGAAAAAATTATAACAGTAATACAGTAAAATTTGCGCCAAATTAATGAAAACCTGTTATTCATATAAACAATGAATATTATTTTTAAGAAAAATTTATCTATTGATAATAAAAATGGAAGCTCTTACCATCAAAATCCTTACTTGCTGTCATTTAAATTACATCTTTACACAAAAATCAATAAAAACGGAAAAATAAAACGCTATAATTATTTTATTTTGTAATTTTGTCTAATATAATTTCATTGTTATATTAAAAATTTCATATTTCAAATATAAAAATTATTTGAATTTATTTTAAAATTAATATTTATTTTGTTTTTAATAATAAATTTGTAAAAGTGCAAAAACAAATAAAAACAAAATTTCAACAGAACGAAATCCGAAATGATTGAAAACCGGCCCAAAACTAATGCTCTGCTACTAATCTAGGCGGTAAAAATTTGAGCAAAAATTTCTTTCTCTTGAATACTCAAACAGTTTAATTTCAGCTGTTCAGCTACGTTCTGAATTTTATTGTGTAAGGGCGTAACTTTTAAAATATTAAACAGGCTTGTTGTATGCACGGTTGACTTAACTGATTTAATAAATTTCAAAAGGGAGATAGATTTATACATATGTTTTTTCATTATACTCGTATGTATAAAAAATTTTACTTAATCTTTTAGCATTGCCCAATTACTTATATTTTTTATGATTCGTAAATTTTTTTTTAGATGAATAGTTTACTTAGTAAGTGTACATGTTGTAAGGAAAATAATCCTCCATTTAAGCAGATCGATATAAAAACCCTTAAACTCATTTTGAACCATCATAGCAAAATAATGGTAAAAATAATATAAAGAAATTGAAGTTTGTGTAAAATTGAAAACATTTTAGGCAAACGTTAATGAAGATGCAAGAGAAGGATCAACATTATCTACAGATACACTAGATTTTAATATGAAGAAGAAGTGAAGAGAAGAGAAGAAGAGAAGAAGTGAAGTGATTTTAACACAAGGAAGTAAGCATATCATTGGTTTATAATTTTTTTACTTTTAAACACATATATATTTTAGATCGAGCTATGGGATCATGCGATGTAATTTCCGATTTCGATGATAAAATTATTTTCAATGAAAACAATGAGTCAATTGAATCAATTGACTTTTATCCTGATTCAATTTCTTGTGGGAGGGCTTCATCATTTTAAAAAGTTCAATTAGATAAAGATAACATGGATAATGAAAGTTCTACAGACATTTCATTTGGCGAATATTTTAATAAACGATTGCCAAATGTTTATGACATGTTACCAAATGAAAGCCCAGAAAGATCTACACCGTATGCCTTAAGAGAGGTTTTTTTAGTCTGTAAGCTTGTAAATTGCTTAGTTTTAAAATTAAAAATTACATTTCAATTTTTTAGCTAACAAAAGTAGTCAAAGTTTTTGTATCCCAGCAATTGAAAAAGCAATAAGTATGTATATTAAACCGTTTTTCTGTTTTTTATGAAAATATTTTCTAACTTTTTAGATTTCTTTTTAGATGATATAAGTATAGAGGAAATATCGGGCGAGACCAATAAAAAGCTCCCTGCAAACTCACTGCTCTTTATACGTCTCGTGGGCTTAATTTTTCACATTTTCTTTGAAAAACTTTTAACTCCTTAATTCAAAAATATCTTTTGTTTATTTTGCTCATTCCTCTTTATCATTCATTTCATTTTCATCATTTATTGTTGAATATATTGCTAAATTAACCATTTGTCGTTCATTTTAATGTTACTATTATGGGCTTAATGAATCAAATGGGCTTAATTTTTCATATTTTCTTCGAAAAACTTTTAACTCCTTAATTTAAAAAAAAATCCTTTGCTTATTTTGCTGGTTTGATAGGTGTTCGAAATGTCAATGTCAATGTCTACAATGATTGTAATCGAAGAGGAGCGCTGCGTTGTGTATATGTACACGAAGGCAATGCATAATGTCTTCGTAATTTTTCCGTAGGGAAAGAAATACAATTTTTGACATGAGATCTCTTAAAAACTACTGTGAATAATTCTAGTACAATTTTACATTAAGTAATTCTTGTAGTGTCAGTCATCTGAATTCGAACTGTATTTAAAAATGTCGTTTTCTTAGAAGCATTTTATGATAAAAACAATTTGTAAAACGAAAAATTTTTACAGTTAATACTATAAATAGTTATTGTATAAAATTTTCAAAGAAATTTAATTAAATTTGAATTAAAAATGGGAGGAAATTCAACAAAAATCAATGGTGAATACTTACCATCTACACCAAACAATTCAAAATGTTTTACGAATGATGATTTATGCTTACAAGGAAATGAAGATCCACGATCACCAACAATTTATCGTACACCAATAAACGTAAAATTGTGTTTACTTTAATATCAAATAGTCTTAATATGAAAATTAACTTTTCAGCAAATAAAAAAAATAACTTCTGATGATGCAAAACGAAATTTCCTCTCTACACCCATAGAAAAACATAATCCAAATGGTATATTAAAAGTAAAATTAATGAAAATGTTGGGATATAATTTACAAGATCCTCGTTCACCAAGCGCTATTATTAATCGCACTCCAATTTTAGCATATGATTCAAATTCTAAACTGTGTGAAGATGACAATGATGGTACAATCAATTTAAATGATACTTTTTCTGATCTTGATAAAGAAATCAAAACAAACACAAATAAAAATTGTATGGAACTAGCTTTTGACCCACGTTCACCAACAATTGGAGTTAATAGAACTCCAATTGTTCTTTCAGACAGTATTCATGATGAAGATAATATAGAAACAGAATTTGACAAAAGTTCAATTGAAACTAAAAATGCCGAAAGTTTTAAATCTTCACAAAATATTATTAAACCAAATATTAACCAAAAACCATCAAAACAAATTATTTATGAAGACAATGAACAAGTATTTTCACCAAAAAGAAATGAAAACTTTCCTGGACTACGCACTCCATTAGGAGGCCTTGAAAATATTATACATTTTCCACGTAAAGCTCGTGAAAATTATACGAAAAAACGTTTGCTTATTTCATCTCATAATCATAGCGATGGAAATATAATACACTAAAATAATTTTGAGTTAGTTAAGGAATTATATTTAAATTTATCTAATAATTTCACATTTCTACAAACTTTTTTAGTACTTTTGAAATGATTTTTCTTTTTTATATGAAAAAATATATATTAAAGAGGTTTTGTATTTATTTTATGAATTTTATTCGAGGCACTAGTCTTTTAGAAACATTTCGTTCTTCTCTCGAATTCATAAATTATTTGCATATATAATAACAACAATTACTGGTAATTGTTAACGAAGGTTAACAGGATAGATTATTTAAGCTCCTAGAAATAGTTAGCTTCCAGTATATATATATACTTTTATATATAAAAGTTGCAAGTTTTCTAGAATATTGGCAAAAAAAAACTAAGGGAAAAAATAAAGGCTGTTCTTCTTTGAGCTTTGAGCCAGAAATCTTGAAAACACAGCATATTGATGTATCCTTTAAAAAGGCTAAAAACAGTTAATTTAAATGCAGCAACATTGGAAAATGAAGGAAAAACAAAAGAAGGTACGAAATACAAAGTTAAAATTTTTAATATGATTAAAAAAAATCACAGAACATTATTCAGGATTTTGACGTTACAATCAACGTCAAATTATTTAAAATAAAATTTGTTTAAATTAAAGGTGCCATATCATATCCAATACCGAAACTAAATTATTAATGTTGATATGCTTTCCGTATAAAAATGTTGGGAGAACTTTTACTGTGGTAACACAAAAACATAATCTTTTTGCTGTGTTTGGTTTTCTACACAAAGAACAAATAACCATAAGTTAAACCAAAGAATTTGCAAAAAAATTTTCTCCATCGTTTGTTTTGTACTATGTAATTTAATTAATGTTAAAGAAAAAAGCTGTTTCTGTTTACTTTTATAATTGCTAACGCAAAGAAAATTTATCCTTCAGTACTTGATCTCTTCATCTCCTTTGGTGTTGACCTCGCAAAAATCTATGTTAAAATGAATTCTATGGATAGCTTAATATGATTTGAGCGTGATAAATAATAATATATTTAAAAATAGTGCACATGTATTAGTCAACTTTTAAAAATAATTTTTATTGTGTTGTTGCCTTTTTATAATTATTCCGTTAATCATATTTCCTTGTGTTTAAACAGGTAGATTTAGTTACATTTTAATTCCGAGTAGAGAAGACCAACCTTCAATTATTTTTTTAAACTGCAAGGCTTAATGATACATATATTGATTAGAATTACTTCTATTTTTTAGTTCAGATAACATAAAAAGATGTTTCTAAAAAATTACTGTATAATTTTATACTGTTTTCTTTTGAATGCTTGCATAAAAAATTAAATAAGATTATTTCAATCAGAATTATCCAAAATTCTAAAGATTTGACAGTAGTATAGTAATTAGTACTACCCTAAGGAGTTGCCCTGAAGTTAGGCTTAATTTAACAGATGATTTTAATTGAAAAAAAATTAATTTTATGGTTATATTAAAAATACTTTTTGTAAAGGGAATTCAGTATCAATATTACAGTTAAACAATATAAAAGTAAAGAAAATTATATACTGAAACTAGATATTTTATATCTCATATTGAGCGAATTTAATACAATTTTTGACATAGGATCTCTTAAAAATTACTGTGATTAATTCTAGTACAATTTTGCGTTGAGGCATTCGCAGTGTGTGTTATAAGAGTTCTAAATTCTTATGATTTTAAATAATGTTTAA
This sequence comes from Acrocera orbiculus, assembly GCA_947359355.1. Classification (NCBI taxonomy): domain Eukaryota; kingdom Metazoa; phylum Arthropoda; class Insecta; order Diptera; family Acroceridae; genus Acrocera; species Acrocera orbiculus. The sequence goes on from OX375757.1 coordinate 20,566,024, forward strand.
CAGAAAATATGCCGCTAATGTAATAAAAATTAGCTAAAGATATTTTATAATAATGAATAATTATGATATACATAAATTATAGTGTTTATAAATGTAGAAAAATATTACTACTTCCAAAGTAATCCAATTTATGACGGACTCGAAAAATGGCGTCGGAGAATGCTACTTGTGCAAATGAGCCAAATTTTGCAATTATTTGTGCATTTTTTGAAAAATTTTCCACACATTTGGATTTGGAAACACCTGATTTTCAACAATTACAACAATGGTTAGAAAATACAGATGAAGGTTTGTTATTAATTATTAAAGAAAGATTAGTTTTTTTTGTTGTATTCTTTAGCCCTTAACAACTGAAGAAATGTCAATAAATTTTTGTTTTCAAATAAACTCCCATATAATAAAGAATTTATGAATAGGAAAAAATTTAAAATCAAGTTAAGTGAATTTAAGTTAAAAAATAGCGAAATTGTAAAGATTATAAATTAATTATGTTGTGTTTTCCTTTAATTTTTTCATATTTGTATTATGGTTTCATCATAAAGAGATATTCATAGTTTTGGTTTATATGGTTGAAAAATTTCTCAAATTGTTGATTATTTTATTATTATGTAAAACTGAAATAGATTTTTTAAAGTGTTTTCTTATAACTTCTATAAAAATCATTTGATTACTTTTAGTTCCTTTGCCTCTCAAGGAATTGCACATTAAATTATTGCGTAAATTAAGAAAGACTGTTCATCAAACAGCATGGGAAGCTGCCCTTGTAAAATTTTGCTATAGCTATTCAGCCCAAGATGCATGGGAAATAGAACGCTTTGGTTATAAGAAGTCAAGTTTAAAAGTTAAACTTCATATCCTAAAGGTCAGTTGTGTTAATAAACTTCAAATAAAAATATTAAATAATTATTTTTTTTTAGCATATTTTGGAATGTCAATTTGATAGAAATACTAAATTTCGTACAAGTATTAGCACTCTGACTGCAGATAATTTACGAAGTGAACCGATTGGTCGCGATAAACTAGGCCATTCTTATTGGTTAACACAAGACCCATCGTGCAATATAAGGATATATCAGGAGCATCTAGATGAAGAAGTTTGGCGAGTTGTTGCTGATAGTAGAGAAGAATTATTAAATTTAATAAATCGTCTTAAGGGAAATGAAGTTATTTCCCCCGTTGAAGATGATATTGGTGAAGATGATAGTAGTAACAGCAGCATACCTGCAATTGAAGTCGTGCATCCACCTGAGGAAAAAGATGACAGTCAGGATGAAATAATAACTGAAAAAATTCCAAACATTAGAATTAAATTAAACACATGTACTGTCGAACAAGTTATACACAACTCTAGTAAGGACATTTTTAATGAAGGTGGAAGCAATAGTTTAGGAGATAGTGCTGAGAAAATTGAAAATGTAGCAATAAACGAGATCTCTGCTCAGAGTGAGTTTAAAAATTTAGTTGAGGAAACAGAAAAATTAAAGAAAAATGATTGTGGGGTTATTCCAAATAATAGCTTTACTGAGTCAATAAAACTGCCTCAGCAACATAAAATTGAAAATTTGGAAAATCCTTGTATAATAAGTGTTGATCAAAAACCAGATGAATGCTTAAAATTGATCTCTGATCGGAGTGAGGATAAAATTTTAGTTGAGGAAACAGAAAAATTAGAGAAAAATGATTGTGGGGTTATTCAAAACAATAGCTTAACTAAAGCAACAAAACTGCCTCAGGAATATAAAATTGAAAATTTGGAAAATCCTTGTATAATAAGTGTTGATAAAAATCCAGACGAATGCTTAAAATTGATCTCTGATCAGAGTGAGGATAAAATTTCAGCTGAGGAAACAGACAAATTAGAGAAAAATGATTGTGGAGTTATTCAAAACGATAGCATAACTGAAGCAACAAAACTGCCTCAGGAACATAGAATTGAAAATTTGGAAAATCCTTGTATAATAAGTGTTGATAAAAAACCAGACGAATGCTTAAAATTGATCTCTGATCAGAGTGAGGATAAAATTTTAGCTGAGGAAACAGACAAAGTGAAAAATGAAAATGATTGTGGAGTTATTCAAAACGATAGCTTAACTGAAGCAACAAAACTGCCTCAGGAACATAAAATTGAAAATTTGGAAAATCCTTGTATAATAAGTGTTGATAAAAAACCAGACGAATGCTTAAAATTGATCTCTGATCAGAGTGAGGATAAAATTTTAGCTGAGGAAACAGACAAATTAGAGAAAAATGATTGTGGAGTTATTCAAAACGATAGCTTAACTGAAGCAACAAAACTGCCTCAGGAACATAAAATTGAAAATTTGGAAAATCCTTGCATAATAAGTGTTGATAAAAAACCAGACGAATGCTTAAAATTGATCTCTGATCAGAGTGAGGATAAAATTTTAGCTGAGGAAACAGACAAAGTGAAAAATGAAAATGATTGTGGAGTTATTCAAAACGATAGCTTAACTGAAGCAACAAAACTGCCTCAGGAACATAAAATTGAAAATTTGGAAAATCCTTGTATAATAAGTGTTGATAAAAAACCAGACGAATGCTTAAAATTGATCTCTGATCAGAGTGAGGATAAAATTTCAGCTGAGGAAACAGACAAATTAGAGAAAAATGATTGTGGAGTTATTCAAAACGATAGCATAACTGAAGCAACAAAACTGCCTCAGGAACATAGAATTGAAAATTTGGAAAATCCTTGTATAATAAGTGTTGATAAAAAACCAGACGAATGCTTAAAATTGATCTCTGATCAGAGTGAGGATAAAATTTTAGCTGAGGAAACAGACAAAGTGAAAAATGAAAATGATTGTGGAGTTATTCAAAACGATAGCATAACTGAAGCAACAAAACTGCCTCATGAACATAAAATTGAAAATTTGGAAAATCCTTGTATAATAAGTGTTGATAAAAAACCAGACGAATGCTTAAAATTGATCTCTGATCAGAGTGAGGATAAAATTTTAGCTGAGGAAACAGACAAAGTGAAAAATGAAAATGATTGTGGAGTTATTCAAAACGATAGCATAACTGAAGCAACAAAACTGCCTCATGAACATAAAATTGAAAATTTGGAAAATCCTTGTATAATAAGTGTTGATAAAAAACCAGACGAATGCTTAAAATTGATCTCTGATCAGAGTGAGGATAAAATTTTAGCTGAGGAAACAGACAAATTAGAGAAAAATGATTGTGGAGTTATTCAAAACGATAGCTTAACTGAAGCAACAAAACTGCCTCATGAACATAAAATTGAAAATTTGGAAAATCCTTGTATAATAAGTGTTGATAAAAAACCAGACGAATGCTTAAAATTGATCTCTGATCAGAGTGAGGATAAAATTTTAGCTGAGGAAACAGACAAAGTGAAAAATGAAAATGATTGTGGAGTTATTCAAAACGATAGCATAACTGAAGCAACAAAACTGCCTCACGAACATAGAATTGAAAATTTGGAAAATCCTTGTATAATAAGTGTTGATAAAAAACCAGGCGAATGCTTAAAATTGATCTCTGATCAGAGTGAGGATAAAATTTTAGTTGAGGAAACAGAAAAATTAGAGACAAATGATTGTGGGGCTATTCCAAATAATAGCTTTACTGAATCAATAAAACTGCCTCAGGAACATAAAGTTGAAAATTTGGAAAATCCTTGTATAATAAGTGTTGATCAAAAACCAGATGAATGCTTAAAATTAAAAGTAGACAATAAAAATAATGATGCATGTACTGAAAATAATGAGGATAAAGCAATTATCCTACAAAATGAAAAGTCAAAAGTTAATGAAGAAGCTGTTGTTAAAAGTCAGGATATGTCTATTTCAAAAATTGAACAAATTAGCAAAAAAGAAGAAAAAGTAAATGAAGGAATTATACAAAGTAATAAAGAATCCTCAATAAAAGATAAGAAAAATGATAGCAATTCTAAAAATGTTGCTGTAGAGAAAAATGAAATTCCTGATATCAAAATGAAAGTTAGAAGTGCTGATGATTTTCCAGCATTAGTAGAAGAAAATCCGTCAACAACTTGCGAAGCAAATAATTCTACTTCTCTGTACCACGAACAAAATGGCTCACCCCCCTTAGATTTAGTACTAAATGAAGAAAAGCTACAAAATGTTGATCTAGAAGCTGTGACTGTGAAAGTAAGTTTATAATTTTGTACTTTTTTATAACCACCTTCCATATTATTCTTTGATTACTACAGTAGTAAATTATGATATTTTATTTTTATTAATGATTGAAATTTTTATCTTTTAAGAAATCAAATGCAAGAGTAAACTGCACAGAATCCAAAGACAATGAAATTAAAAACGAAATATTGGTCCCTGGAATCAAAAGAAATATAGTTTCTTCGGATAAAACCAAGTCACAGAATGCAGAGATGCCCCCAAAAAAACGCTTATTAAGTCACATTAATAGCAAAACCGATGATTGCACTAAATATGTGGTTGAGTCTATCAAAGAATCTGTTAACGTTGTTAATACGATATCAGAAGAGTATGTATTAAAATTTAAAGAGGAGGCAATTGAAAACGTAGATTCGGTTGATAAGAAAAGTTTAACTACTATTAAAGAAGAATTAATAATGGAATGTGATAATTCAGAAAGGAAGGAATCCGATATTAAATGTGATGTAAATGCAGCGTTAGACAAAGTGAAATTAGAAACGCTAAACGAACCAAGTAGTGAATCTAAATTAATGATTGAAACCAATGTATTCGAACATGTTTCCAATGAAATTGAAAACGAAAATAATATACAGAAAGTTGAATCAATTAAAGAAAAAGAGCCAAGTGTTGAATGTGAAGAAACAGTAAATACTATAGCTGCGATCAAGTGCAATAAAGACTTAAGCGATTATAATAATGAAACAGAACTTAAAAAAGAAACAATGTTTGACTGTGATATTTTAGGAAAAAACGTTTCCTTTGAACTGCACAACGATAAAATAGACTCAAAAGAAATGACAGAAGATGAAGAATTAGCTGAATCTAATATAGTACAAAAAAATGTCAACAAAACAGAGAAAACAGATGTTACGGTGCCAGAAAATGGAGAAGTTAAAAATATCCGAAAATCAACGATTGAATTCGAAAAACTAGAATGTAAAGAAGAATGCCATGAAGTTGTAGAAAATCTGCAAGAAATTAAATCAGAAGTTACTGAAATAGCCGAAAAGATAGAGCTTGAATATAATTTTAACGAAATTCAAAGTAAAGAAAACCCTGCAAGCAATGAACTAGAAAACAAAAACAATATAATAAAATCGGAAAGTGATGAATCACCAATACCGATTGACGGTTTAAAAAAGAATTTAGAATCAGAAGGAATATCCAGAAAACGTCCTTTTTTTGAAGTAAATGGCGAAAATTTAGATAAAGAAACTGTTAAAAAGTCCCGACCAAGTCTACTTGGCGATAATCACTTCAAAAAAATTAGTAAATATGAAAAATATGGTAGAGAACTCGATGAGGAAAGTGAAGAGGATGAAGACAATGAACATTTTATGGACAATGAAATTGATGAAAGTGGAGTTAGCGAAGAAATAAATGAAAGTGTTCTCATAGTAAAAGGTGAAGGTTCGGGAGAAGAATGTAAAAGTAGTTTTATCAATTTGTTTGGATTGCTACTTAGTGACCAAACGGAAATAGTCGATGAAGCTATTGAAGAAAATATAATTATGTTTTACGGAGAAGGATCAGGAAAAGATTGTTTAGTTGGTAATACGCAAAATGAAATAGAAAAATTCAATGCTTGTATTGGGTCAGAAGTCCTTAAAACAAAAAATAATGATGTATCATTTAAAAAGACTGAAAATCAAGTGCACGATCATAAAAAAATAGTGAAAAAAGATAATTCAAATTCAGCAACATTGGAAAATGGAGGAAAAACAAACGAAGGTACAAAATACAATGTTAAAATTTTATAACATGATTAAAAAAATTCCAATAAAAATATTCCAGAAATATTAGGCACAGTTGACTTAACAACCAAATCTGATATGAAGGAAATGAAGCTAACTCAATCGAATGCAAAACAAAACGAGGAATCAGAGGAGAAAATTGAAGCATTTGAAACTGGTCGAACTAAAAAAAATGAGTACACTGCAGAAAGGAATATTAATCGAAAACGTAAGTTATTTAAACAATATCAAAACAACTTGTTTAAGAGTAGTGTATAAATTAATTTGAATCTTGTAGAAAAACTGTCGAAAAACAGACAAAAGGATGAATTTAAAAAGAACAAAAAAGGTACAAATTTAAAAAAAGAAGCACAAATTGTTTGTATTAGTGATGATGAGGCTAAAACTACTATAAAGGATAATTCAATTAAAAATGATATAATTGCAGTCTCAGACGACAATGAAAAAATTAATGTGAGTAGTGATAGTGATCAACAACAAACTCTTCTTCAAATGACAACTGGGAGTAAAAATAGGAAGGATTCACCGATTTTATTAGAACCAGAATTGAAAACTTTTGATAATGTGTTATTTAAAGAAAAGAATAACATTAAAAAAACTAAACTTAAAAAAGGAAAAAATGTGAAAAAAAAAATGAAAAAAATTGAAAAAACTATAAATTTAACTATTGAAAGTCCTACAGAAACTTCTAGTACCAGTAAAATCGAACCCTTAAATGTTATAAATACATCACAAGAGCTAGCTGATGATAACGGTAATCTGGATGAATTTAAGTCACTTACAAAACAGAAAACACGGCGAAAATTAGAATTAGATAAAAGTAATATTATTGATGATGGGACAGATACAACACCTGTAAGACAATCACGACGAATAGCTCAAATAAAAATACGTGAAGAAGCAGAAAGAAGAAAATTAGAAGAAATAACCCTTAAGAAAATGAAAGATGATTTTAAGAAAAAAAAGAAAGAAGAATATAAAATTGTTCCTATTATCCTTGAGATGTCTGAAGCATCAGAAAAAGAATCAGATCCTGACAGTGGTGAAGCTAATGTAAAGAAAAAACTTCATAAAAAGCGTAAAGGTGGCAAAAAAGGGAAATGGAGCTCCGGTTCTGAGGATGAAGCAGATGAAGAAGAAGAATTAGAATATTATAGTGAGGTTGGTTCACCATTACTTAGGTCTGATCATGAATTTTCCCCAGAATCAGAGCTTGAAGATGAATCTTTAGCGATGCCATTAAAACGAGCTAGAACTGCACGTAAGGAAGGTGAAACTGAAGATGTTAATGAAATGGATGCGTTAGATGGTTGTGAAAAATGTGGTAAAAAGGATCATCCAGAATGGATACTTTTATGTGATAAATGTGATAAGGGCTATCATTGTTCTTGTTTAAGTCCTGTTTTATTTTTAATACCCGAAGGTGACTGGTTTTGTCCACCTTGCCAGCAAGAAAAGCTAATTGAATCCCTTGAACAGTATGTTAATATCTTCGATACACTTGTACAAAATAAAATACTAGAAGAGCAAATTAGAGAACGTAATTTAGCTTTAGCCATGAGTGAAGCTATTAAATCAGAGAGAGAATTAAAAGAAACAGAAAAAGAAGGACGCAAAAATCGAAGGCGAAATAGAGGATTAGATAGTAATAGTGACTATAGTGACAAGAGTAATAGAGTGAATCGTTCACGGAGGCGATCAATTTCTAGCTGTAGTAGAAGTAGTTGCAGCAGTAATACCAGTACTAGTCGTAGTAGCTCTTCAACGGATAGTGATGAGCCTATTTATAAATTAAGAAAACGCCGACAAATTAATGTTAGCTATAGATTAAATCAGTATGATGACCTTATTGATTCTGCTATTAAAGATGAAATGAGCGAAGTGGCTGGAGCTGGAAATTTAGGACGTGGTAAAGATATTTCAACAATAATCGAAGCTGATAAGGAAGAAAAACTACGTCTTAAGTTGGAAGGTCAAAAAGAAAACGATGAAATTGTTAATAATTTAGTAGAGCATGAAGTTGAAGAATTTGACGAAACAAATATTAAGGAAGATACAAATGGGGGAAAAGTAGACAATGACAACGAAGAAAAAATTAAAGCTGAAGATTCTGGCAGTGATTTTGAACCAATCAAACGTAAATCAAAAGTTAAAAATCGTTCAACTAAAAAAAAGAAATTGAATTGCCTTGAAGTTAGTTCCGAGGATGATGGATCCGATGAAGATTTTAAAACTAGTTCCTATGGGACTGAAGACGAGGAATCAATATCAGAAGTATCCGAAAGTGATACAAGTCTTGAAGTGTATAAACGTAAAAGTAAACAACATAAACGTAGCAAAAGAAGCGCTAGAAGAGCAAAACGAAGCAGGCATAATCGTTATGATAATTTTATTGCTGATGATTCTGAAGATTCAGATGTTTGTCCAAAGAAAAAAAGGAAACCTAAATTAGATTCTGATTACTCAGAGACTGGTACTGAGGATGACGAAATTTCTGAAGATATAGATAGTGAGGATTTATGCGATGATTCCACAGAAAGTGATGAAAGTGATGGAGCATGGCGACCAGCAAATAAACGAAAACCAAAAAAAAATTTTCAAAAATTAAAAAAAACCCCAACAGTTTATAATAAAGAAAAAAAGAAAATTAGGCAATTGGATTCTGATGAAGATATTAAAACTACAAAGAAAAAAATTAAAAAAAATTATGATTTCGATGAGAATAGTATGGATAGTACCCGGAAGACACGTGGTAAACGTTTTACATATCTAGAAGATTATGATGATGAAAGCTCAGATAATGGAATCAAACCAGGTGTCAAACGTCCAGATACACCACCAGAAGAACGGGAAGAATTTATAAGAAAGCAAGAAGAGATTAAAAGAATGCTAGCTGAAAAAAATTCTGAGGCTGAAATTGTAGCGACACCAGCACTTCAAAAAGTTCCTGAATTATTATTAGAAACAAATCCTAAAATTCAAGAGAAACCTCAAACTCCAGTTAAAGATGTGAAACAAACACCTCCAGAATTGGTTGAAAATCAAAATTTAGTTGAATGTGATGATCCTGATACTGATTTTGATGATGATCTTCCCGAAGATTTTAATCCTGAAGATATGGATGAAGAGGTAATTGCTAAAATGATGGAAGAAGAGGATTTTGCACAACAACAGCTAAAATTAGCTGGAGAAGCAATACGTCAGAAAAAAATTAGGGAAATGGACATAAGTAATCGTCCTGATGTAGAACTTTTACGTGTACCAAAACCATCACAACCAATAGGACTTCAACAAATGCTTAAAAGAGCTGCACCTGTACCAATTTGTCCACCATCTCAAAGTAATATACATTTAAGTAGATTGTCAAATATGCCAACATTACCATCATATCAACAAAATCGTACTGTAATACAAAGTCCAATTGGCCATATACTGAATCCAATACAATCGCAATTAATAAATCAACAAAAATCAATGACAGTTAAACAATCATCAATGTCAAACATTGTTTCAGGTAAACAATCACAAGTAGAAGCATCTATAAATGTTCCACCACGTATTATATCATCACAAGGTCAATTAATACGACCACAACAATCCCCTTTAAAATTAAATGAACCCTTAAAACCACGTGGAAGACGAAAGAAAATAACTCCATTGAGAGATACACTTCAAAAACAACAAACGGCTGCTGCAGCAGCAGCTGCTGCCGTAGTTGCTGCCTCAGTAAATCAGTCTACAAATATTGCAACTATTAAAACCAAAGAGCTACCTATTTTAGATAAAACAAATTCCGGTAAGTTAGTAATTTTTCTCTTAATAAAAAGAATAGAACAAAAAAACATTACACCCAAAAACGAAAAATAATAAACAATTATTTTTGTAAGACGTGTAAAATTGATATTATCCAATTTAATTTCGTTTGTGCAATTTTTATTAACGTGCCTTATTTATTAAAAAAATAGCATCAACTTTGTCGATTGCTCCACCGCCACAACTATATAAATCTCCAACAAATCCTCCACCTTCTGTTATAACACGGATGCCACAACGCATTCCGTTTCCGGAACATAGTAAGAATTTTAAAATGAAGACATTTCAGTGGTAATATCTTCTTGCACTTGTTTTTTTTCTTCAGATCAACGTTTTTATGCACCACCTAATCAAGGACCACATCGAATGCCTCTAAGGCATCCAGGTCATCCAATGGTTCCACATCACAGGCAACGGCCTCCTTACTCAGGCAGGCCTCAGAGTTTAAGACCGGCAAATTTAAATTCACCCAACACTGTGCCAAATATATTAGTAAGGCATTCTGTACCACCAAGACTTCAGCCATCATTTGGGCCTGGTGATCAATTTACAGGTAGACCGACCCATGCAGCTCAGGCTTTACCTCCCTATAGGTAAAGAAAAATTTTAATCATTAAAAACTATTTGATTAAAAAAATTTTTAACTGTAGGCCTCCACTTTATGGAACTCCAGGCTTTCCTCCAGCACCACCGGCACATAGTGCATCTGATTATTCAGGTAATTATTTTTTCTATATTTGTATTGCGATTGTTGTTGCATAAAAAGATTTTTTTGCTGTTTAAAAGGATACAGTGTTATCAAATGGAATCTCTGGCCAAAGCTTAAAGATTACTTAGACTAATTTTTGTATCTCTGGCCTGAGTGAGATATGTGGTGAAGAAGAACGTCAATTGCTCTCCTTAACATGATCCTTTCCTTAAAATCATAGAATAATTCCACATTACCAAATAGATTCAAGTTTTTGTTTACTCTATAAATAATATCACTGCTCATCTGGACTCTAATTTCTTCATGAGTATCGTATGTAACATATTTAAATACTACTAAGCTAACATTTAATTCGAAATTCTTTAATAAGACCGAAAAATATTTTTTCAAAGGATTTTTTTTTGCATCAAATTGACCTTAAACTAAGTTTATGGTATCAATAATCAAGATAAAATTGAAATATTAAAAAATCTACCATTTTATTCCTTACATCGTAGTCAGACTGGAGAAGCATTCAGTTCTTTGAATATAGTTTTTTGTTCTAGCCAATCAAATGTCGCGATGTTCGTAGTATTTTAGACATAATATAGTTTAATTTTATTGTAACATGAAAGTAATCTTTTGTTTTTTTTTCCGATCTGGCAATGCTAAATACCGTGCTGAATTCAAAATATTGAATGTTAAAATATCATTTTCATAACCATTAACAATAAATTTTAATAGAAATGTGTAATTAATTAATGCCGATTTGCTCCATATTTTTTGTTCAAAATACTAGATTGTTTGTGTGTCAACAACTCGAGTTGTTTGAAAAAGTCTAAATTTCAAAGCACTACGTTATTTTGCTCGTTTGACTAGGCTTTTAGCCCTCAAACAGTAGCATTAAAATCAAACAGTAAAAAATGGCTTTGTAAAATTTACAGCTAACTATTATGTATAACTTTTCTTACTATAATACGCTATAACGAGAAGAATTTCAATCAAAAATAAAAACTCAAATTTCATAGCATCAAAAATAACAAGTGGAATTTTAATCAAGAAATAAAAAGATAATGTTCTTCTTTTCACACCATTGATAAAGTTATAAAAAATAAAAAAACTTAAATAAGTTTAATATTTCTCATAAGATCAATTCTAAGGTTGAATGCTATGTTTACCTTGAGATCACAAATGAAAATGTTTGATGGAAAACATTAATTATACAGCTAAGCCAATTATCAGTTATTTTTCTGACAAGAAATTTGAGATTCATTACGAATTCATTCATTCAAAAGTTCAATTATAGAAATTTTTTTTTATTTTCGTGACTGAGAGTTTGAGAATAATAGAAATATCTTGGCTATTGATGGCATTCCATGGAATGTGAAAGAGAAATTAAGAAAATTATTTATTAATAATTGATGTATGTATGATTTTAGAAATAGAATTTTTATTGAGTACTTTCGAATAGAGCAATTACTGACGAACTTACTCTCATGTTTACTGGCATTTAGAAATTTTATATAGGAAATTTTTGGGTGTGTCAATGTAAATTTCCACTTGAAGTCCAGTAGTAAATAAAAAATTTATATGGGATCACTCAGCGAAATTTATTTTGGTATAATGTTGATGTAAGCATTGGTGGATTTAGACATATTTAAGACCACGAATGTTTTTTATAAGAAGGTGTTTTTTAATTTAAGAAAATTATTTTTTGTATTTTAAATCCTGGCATACAGTTAGAAATTGTACTTGCCTGGATATCAAACTTTATATGATATAACGTCGTCAATACTTTTAATTTTGGCTTGAAATTTTTTGAGTGTATTTTTAGTAACTGCTACTTTCTAAATACGGAAACAAAAAGAAAGAAGACTTAAAGAGAATTTCTTATCACAGAACTATTTTTTTTTTATATTAAAAATATTCTTTCTTTTAATAGTTTCCCAATATCCACCGGCGCAATATGGAGGCTTTTATCCACGACCACCAAATACTATCAAATCACATACAGCTCCACAGCCATCAGTACCACAACAACAACCATCAAAATCATCAACATCAGCGATTTCCAGTAATGTTATGTCACCAAATCCATCACCGCCAGCACCACAAGCACCTGTCGCTGAACCAGTAGCATCAACAATATTAACAGGTCCAAAAGCTATACCACTTGAAACATTCAATTCAAAATCAAATTTAACATTAGTGGATAATGCTACAACACATAATCAGAGTGTTAAACCAAATGAAAATGATGATACAGAACAAATAGAACGACCATCAAATACAACAAGTGAATTTAGTGGACTTGTCAGCTATTTTAGTTCCCAGCATGATGATCTTAATACATAACAAATAAATAGTAAGGATTGTATATTTATAATTATTCAATTATTTATTGTTAAAAAACCGTCACATATATTTTAAAATTAGTTAAAATGCCTATGTATAGAAAATTATGTAACTAAATAGACAACAAAACAAAACTATTTATTGACGGATTAGAGTTTAAAATTTGTTGAAAAATAGTTTTTTTTTAAAAAAATCGAAAATTAACAAAATATGTAGATATGAAGATCTACATACAGTGATTAATTTTTTTTTACAATAATGTTTTTATATTTTTAACTAGAATTATTTCCATAATATGTAAAAGGTATTATTTTAAAAACATGACTACTTACAAACGTATATACAAAACAAAAAAGGCTATTTTAATTGAAAATAAGTTTTTTCTTTTTCATTTTCATACCAAATATTACGCTTAAGTTTGCATATTTCACATTCAAATTTAGAAAAATAATGAACTGTAATTAATTTAGATTTTTCTAATTCTAGATTAATTATTTTATTAAATTAATTTGTAGAAATAATACTTTTTCTTGAAATGCTTTACTAATACTGTCGAAAAAGCAATATATATATTTAATTATTATTTTTTTAAATTATTTCATTAAAAATTTATTTTTATTACAAAATTTTAAAACATTTAAATGTTTTATTTTGTTGTTAAATTGCTGTCATTATTGTTGTATTTAATTTCTTTCTAACTTTTTATTTTTATGTGTCGGTTATTTAACTTTATTTTTTTTTATGAATTATTTTAAATGGTTTTATTTTGATTGTTCGGCCTTTTTATTTTATAGTTTCCTTAGCACCAATTAAAATTTTCTTTCTTAGTACATTTTATAATTCGATTAAAATCTAAAAAATCAAGTATAAACAATGCATGATTCTTTGATCTTTATTTTAATTTCTATTTTGAATTTAATAAAAAAATTTTTAAATTTTTAGTTAGTTTCGGTGAATCAAAAAGGAGTTGTATTGTTATTAATTATGAAGATGCAATTTTTCTTACAAACAAGAAAAGGATTTTGAGAGTTGTTTAATTTATTTTTTTTAAGTGATTGATATTTTGTGAAAATTTTAAATGTCATTTTAAAATGCACACATAGTAATTATATATTTTTTAAATTGTATAAAATATACAAACAATCAAAATGGACGAAGGGACGAAAGGAAAAAAAGAAGGCTGGAAATTTCGACAGGGGAAATGTCTACATTGTATTTCGTGTGGTCATCTTTATTTATCCAAACTCATATGGTAGCTAACGTTTTTAATCATTTATTAAAAGTTTTTCTTATAATTAAATCCAAATAATTGGTTTTCCTTAGATACTGAATTAAGTGAAATAAAGAAATTAGAAGACTTAAAGGTTCAAAGAGAAATTCTGGCAAATAGGTCACTATATCTCGGGCTATTTACAATTTCGCAGAAGTTTTCCTCAATATTTTATTATCGATCTAATTGAGCAATATTAATAAACTGTTCAGTTATCTATTACGTTTATTTACATAACTTAACTTTCTTGTTTTTATAGAAATATAAATATTCAACATAAATTTTTGAAAAAAATATATAAAAAAAAACTTCATAATAGATCCGAGCTTTGACAAAGTATTAACATTTTTGGGCGTAACAACTGAATAAAATGTGATATTAATATAATAAGTTCACTGATCTTTTTGTTACGCTTTTCGAAATCCAAACACATTTGCTGTATATTCATTGGAAATTAAGTCAATAACTAATTTATATTAAATAATCTTTGAGATCTAGAAAATAATTTCAAATAATATTATGTTTCGTTTAATTAACGAATACATTCTTATATATTCCTAATTTTTGTTAATTTTTAACATTTCTTTTTGTTTTATATTAAATATAATAATATTTATTACTTAACTTTTTATTTTCTGCTTTCGAATCAGTTAAAGTAATTTTTAATTTGTTCAGGAAATATGATTTGCTTGACTTTGTATTAGGTGACTAAATTCATGCCACGATTTTAATTAACTACAAAAATCTTTTTTACGTAAGTTTTCTTTGTTGGTATTTCATAATCAAAATAATTGTTTTTTGTTTTTATTTAGTAAAGAAAAAAATATTTTCTAAGCGTAAGACTATTTTCTTTGTTCCATAGCATTATTTTATAACTAAAATGAAAAATGTTTATTCTAGTTTTGTTTTTTTAGTGAAATATTAAATTAAAAATATGTAATATCGCATAGGTATATAAATCATCGGTAATAAGTCCTGGACATCATTTATCGATATAAGCTTCTACAAGAGTGATAGCTTCGTTCCGACCATAAATGAAAATTCTGTTTAAATAGTCCTTAACTTTAGAACTTGATCTTCCTCTTGAGCTCTTACTTGTTTTTTTTTTTTTTTTGGTGGAAACGGAAGCAAATCTAAAAGCTCATTAATTAGTGACACCTAACTTTATTTTTATGAGACCAAGGCTGTTTTCTTTTTCAGATGGAAACATTTTCACGTGATTTTCTTACACACAATTCTATATTCAATATTTTTGGGTTTTCTTTTATCAAGAAAATCGATGAAAAATAGGTTTCCATTGATTGTTAATTCTTGCTTTAAATGGTATTGTACCAATTTCCAAGAATTTTCTATTACAAATGCCATTTTATTCATTATATTTGTCAAAGGTTGAAACTCATTCACGACGATACCTCATGTGAATGTATGCAATTAACCAAGATTCAGTTTCATTTTTCCAATTTGTACATTCAAATGTTTCCTTTTTGTCTTCGTCACTAGATAAACCATTATACTGAAAATATTTGTCATCCTTAATTTTGTGTATGGGACACTTTCTGTCTTTGGCCCAACAGTCTAGTGCGTTACATTTTTACGTTTTTTTTTAGTTTTCTTTTTTAAAATTTTGTGTTTTTCTTTTGCTATAGATACAGAAATTTCTTCATTGTTTATTTTGCTTAGACTGTACAAAAATGTTAGTTGTAGCGAAGGTATTAATGTGTTTAGCATTCAATTTAACATTGTAGGATATTATTGCTAATATCCTTGCCATAAAACTGCCCAAAGTATGTTTGTAAAATTTGCCAAAAAATAATTCAAAATTTGTTTACAAGACTCTTTTGATCACTTCTGTGAATGTAATTGAAAAGAGTTTAATTTTTCTGGAAATTTTTTTTTCAGATTAAACTTTCTGGGAAGCTTTTTTAATTTTTTTTTATTAAAATTTCAGCAGATCATCGCAAGGCAGTTCGGAACTCACTAAATAACTTTGACCACATACTTCAGTGCAAATTGGAATGAGACAATTATTCTGAAATAATTGTCTGCGAAAGACTTTGTGTTGTTTTGAATTCAAATCTCAAAATTCATTATAAAATTCTTTTGCAAGATTAAAATATATTCGGGACTAAGAACTTGGAACTTGTTAAATTTTTTACATAACATTTCATTACATGTTATATTCTCATACCATTTGGCTCTACAAATGGTATGCTAGCTCTGCTCAATTGAAACTTTGATATGCTAACTTAAACATAGCTGTACAAACACAAATGTTATTGAACATTTTGTTAGCCAAAATTGAGATAGTTACATCAAAAAAATCTAAAAAATAAACATTGCCGATGGCAAAGTGAAATTACAAATGTTCGCTAACTCCATTCTCATATCAAATTTCAGTGTATTTACCATTTTAAATAAAAACTCGTACTTCTAAATGCTGTTATTGAGGTATGTACTGCGTTTGCTCATAGTTGGCACAAAACTATGGTTCATTGCAGTAGATGCAATTGTTTTGGTGCAATATTGGTATATTGATAGTTGGCAATGGGTTTAATATGGAACTACTACTACTCCCCCAAAATCCAATCGGAAGTTAATTGACTAGAGAGAAGATGTTGAAAGTCTTCCAAAGATATCAAAGGTACAACAGTCATCACTTAAGCTTAGGATCTCTGTATCTTTGAACTATTACTTTATTATGTTTATTTGGCTATCTTGATAAAAAATAAACCATATAGATTGACTATTACTGATACATCAGAGTTATTGGATCCACTGACCAAAAAATTTTTGAAAAACCAACCCCATATGAAAATTCAAGAAGAACTGCTTAACTGCAATGATGGTCATATTACATTAGTTGAGTTTCAAAGTGCCGCTGCATATTTTATTGTGGGATTTGTACCCAGTAACTACTGGTTGCTCACTAATCTTGAAAAAAAACTACATTTGTGAGAGAAACATTGGAATTTGTGTATTTCTCTTTAAAAAACAGAACCAGAACAAAACCAGGACTTATTGAACTGTGGCTTCAAAAGGAATTCTTTTCATACGAAATTAGCAACGTTGACGGGTCTACACACATGCTCAAGTAAGATATTGTAAAATTATAGCTTTTAAAAATTAACTTTTAATAATTTATAAATATTTTTTTCTCTAATTTTTTTGTAAATTTACGGCCCCAGTTACGGCTTGAGTAATTATATTGAGTATTCTATGAGAATTTATTTTAGGAAATAATTAAAGTAAAGTAAATATAAATTCTAAAAAGATTTATAGTCTAAGCTAATTATACTATATTAGGAAATATAGTGAAAATCGCTTGCACATCCAAGCATTCTCGCTTTCGTCAAAATCTTTACAATATTTAAGCATGAAAACATAACTAAATGTTCATTTAAGAACGTTAATAGCTTATTTACAATTTTATAAGTAATTTACAGTCTCAGACAGTAAATTATAATTCTAATGCGAAATTTTTGACTTAATTGTTAAAGTAATCAAGTAGTTAAACGTCGCTTTTACTCATTTAATTGTTTGCAGTTATGCTTTTGTCTCCTAAGAATATCTGATTATTATTTGACTATACAATCAACGTAACTCGTTAAATATGAGTTAAGGCTACAATAACTTCCATAGGATAGTTGAGGATATTAACGTTATGGCATTTTGTACAGTTTTTTTAATATATTCAGAGTACCAAAAACTAAAGTTCCGGTAATATCAAACTGTTATCCACTTTATATGACATTCGTAATTTTAAAGTTAATGTGAAATTCAATCAACAATAAAAGAATTTTATGATTGTAAAGAAATTTTTCTTTATTATTTTTTTAACGTATTCTAAATATGTTGATGAGTTGATTGACTTTTAGTATAAATTATTTTTAATATTTCAATTAAATTACAAGACACGTGAGACCATAAGTTAATAAAATTAATGGGACCACTGTCAGAACTTTTAATTTATTATGCGTAAAGCAATCCATTCACAAAATTTGGAACCCTATTGATGTAACTGTTTACCTAGACCATATTTATTATTAAATTTATACAACTTTTTTTTGTTTGTCTATTCAAGATGATTTTTCAAAAAATTTAGTTTTTCATTATTATTACTGCTAGAATTATTCATTGATCTCCAGCTAAGTTAAAACTTATATTGTTGACTTTTTAATAGCTCTTTTAGTAAACTTAGGTTTAATTTACTTTTCAAACATTTCTCCTTTGAAATTTGGTTTTAAATTCCGACATGATGGCTTTATTTTCTATAAGATGTTATTTAATGTAACCATTTTGAAATCACTCGTGAGTAAACTAAATAAATCTGCTAGTCATGCTAGCAGCACTCATTTCACTTGAAATCTTTAAGTGAATATGTAACAAATTTTTTTAAATGCATTTATTTGAATGAATTTATTCTATTTTAATCATTCTAGCACAATAAATTTGTAAGATATGTTTAGATTTTCTTTATTGTTTTCCTAATAAGTAAATGTTTTTGGTTTGTTTTGCATTTTTTTTATTTGATTTTCTAAATGAAAAACTTTTCAAATATTGTGTAAAAATTTGCGATGAATGGAAGCAAAACTAACGAAGATATAGCTATAAGTTTTGTTACCTCGAGCAAACTTTAAAGCGTTTTTCCTACAACTCGAGTTTTCAAAACCAGTGCCCCTCATAACTTGAAAACTACTCCACCGATCCTTTTGAAATTTTGAACACTATTTTTGTACATAATTTACGAGGTAACACTGAAAAGTTTTTTTTACAAATTTGTTAATATTTTTTATTTTACAATAACAAATTAGCGGATTTCTTTCGCAAAAATCGCGTTTTTCACTTCAAAGTGTTCCCAAAAAGTAAAAAATTGAAATTTCAAAACACCCTCCCGGCGTTACCTGGATGAAGCGATTATTTAACGAAAGAACTTTGATGTTTTGATTTCAGATGATCCATTACCAAGTTATGAGGGGCACCGCAATTCTTTTTTTTTTCCCCAGACTCTTCCAAATAATTGCGGCAATTGCCGTATTTTTTAATATTTCTTCTTGAAAGTTTAACATAATATTCTTCGAATGTTATGCTTTTTTTTTGGCAAAAGGAACATATGCCTGGGAATCCGAACTTTGTGATAAAATACAAATGATAACATTTAGTAAAGTTCGTTGTCTGCGTGAAATCATCTAATTTTTAAAAGATTTTAGAATATTTCAGGTTATGTCACAGTCAGTCAAATTATTCAACTTGAAAGCTGTTACGGTTATAGGAGCCTATATATCTTGCCTACATTCCAAAGTTTTATTGTAATTACAATAAAATTGGAATAGAGGTTGCTTAAAATAGAGTAATGCTCATCCATGGCTAATATAATAAATTTGGATTTGCGTTCCAAACTGATTAATTTGAAAAATTCGACTGCTAAAATTAAAGTTAAGTATAGAAACCACAGCATTACTAGTATTGAAGTAATGATTCTATTTATTGTTAGCCTGATTAATCTAAAAAAGATTTTAAGTTTGGCATATGAAAATATGAAAGGGAAATAGTTCATCACTTTTTCGAATATATTGATGCCTTTTCAAACATTAGACAAAGGCTTTTCTTTACTACTTCACTTGTATGTTGTAAATTTTATAGTATGAAACGACTTGAATGTAATTTTTCTAAATCAATAGAAAGTAACTAACTCTGTAACAGTATGGCTTAAGGAACCGATTGTGCTTTCCTCTTTTTGATATTAATACGCTAAAATTTGTTCTTTATTTTGAAATATTAGAAAAAAACTTTATAGTAAACAATTTTACCCCTAGTTTCAAAATGTAAGCTTAAGCTTTAACTTACAATTAGTTGAACTTTTTTTAAAACTTAATTTTTAATACATTTAAACTTTTTGGTTAAAATATAACATAAAAAAATCAATTAGATTAAAATAATTTATTGTTGGTAATTAAAACACTTTGGATAATATTTTGAGTGCTCATCCCATATCGGATTATTACAAGGAGAATAAGTTTTCTTTCTTTTTTTTTTTTTTTTTTTTTTGTATCGTTATAAGAAATATAACAAGATCTGTTGATTTTTTTGGCCTAATGAATCTCATTTAGTAATATTTTTAATAGAGATGCCTCCTTGAAAATGCACCTGCTCGATTAGGTTTTTAATCGCAAATTTTGTAGTGTAATTTTGCAAATTCACATCCTTTACAAGTTTTTTACACAATTAGCGAATTTTATTATTATCATAATAGATTACATAAACTGCGAATGAGTTTTTATCTTTTAAACATTGTAAAACATTGCTGAAAGCTGTATGGTGTACCTTCTCAGCATTTGTTCCATTGTTTTTATGTTAGACATATATTTTTTATAATATGTAATGTAATGAAGTTTCTTTTTTGTATCATAATTAACAGCCCCATCAAGGTGCATTGTTGATAGCACAATTATTGTTGTGTTTTCAGCACATATAAACAATCTATAACTCGTCCCTGAAATGTGGAAATACTCGAATACGATTTATTTGGCATCTTTACATTTGGAATATATATTTGATTTTTTTTTTATGGTAATAGCTTAAGTCAAATTCCACGACAGAAAATGTTTTGCAGGAGGCAATGTCGTGAATAATTATCCATGCAAAAATGTCTTAAACTGCAGGCGCTAGGCTGTTACGAGTTCCCTACTCACTCTTTTTCTTTAATTTTTTTCCCGTGCTCATTTTCTTGGTAAAAATTATGCCTTGCAAAGAATAAAACTTTCGGCGTTAAATTGCCTGAGTTTGGGATAACCAGGAAAAGAATATACCTAGTTAACTTGCTTTTGGTCTGAAAATTGCGTTAAAATTGTGTTTGGCAGGAGCCACCAGTCGTAAATCTGGCAAGTTCTGTCTTTATTTAACCATTGTTGGCGTATTTGAACGCTATCGAATGTTATAAAAGGCATTATGTTTGGAAATCTTGTGGTCTCGATTGCTGCTTGATAAAGAGGATACTTTTGAATACCATATGTGATCGACATTCGAATTGTGACATTCGACACCCGGAAAAATCTGCCTTATTTTATTTGAGAACGTAGGAATGGATTAGCCATTATCTTGTGATCAAAAGGTTTCCATAATTTGTAAATTAAATTTGATTTAAAATGTTAAATGCGTTTCCACTTTTGTTTGTATTGGTCGATAAAAAGCGGTTTTTAATTTTTAACAACTAAAAAAAACCTTCAAAGTGACTCTAACACTTCTTTAGTATTTGTCTTCAAAAATTTTTTTCTAAGAAGTTTGTAATTATTTTTGGAAATTCTTTATTTTTGAACAAACAATAGAAATAATAATTTTTAATACTTATAAACATTAATTCAAAAGTTATGAGGTTAAGTGCGTTAAGACCTATATTCTTATAGAGTATCTTTGGGTGTTTGTACCTTATATACTCTGAAACTACACATTTACCCAATGTGAGTTACCATATTTTTAGTTCAATTTGCTGGCTTGGTTGAACGAAGCCGCCAGCATTAGCAGGAATTTATTTAAAACCATTTAGGGTAATATAAATAACTTCAAATCAATTCTTTAGCTATGAAAACAGCTTTCGTATGTGATGTACATGACTGCCCGAGTAATACAAAAGTAAAATATTAGAAATTATTAATTTCTCAGGTGTAATTAACTTGAGAAGAAGCTATGAATATGATAATTATATTTCCGCTCACTTTTTTGTACGCTAATATGGCTTGATAAATAAAAACGGCAATTTTCCGTTTATTTTGCATTATCACAATTAGAATGACAGTTTTTTCTTTAATAAAATCAATATTTTTTAATTAATAATGAAAAATTTAATAAGTTTAGCATGTTTTACAAGTCAAAATTAAAGGTCAATTCATTTCCTGTAATTAATTAAATTATTGTTGCTTTCTTTACATAAGCTCTCGCTTTATTTCGATTTAATATCTCTATTTGAAACTTTATGATGCTCAGCTGACTCAATCGTACTTAAAACTTTAATGATGTAATTTCTATATGAATTTCACCTAATTCCTTTAATTACCTTGTGTACGAAAAAACAACAAATAATATAACCCGTTATTAATGCTCACGGAAAAGATGTTTTTTTTTCTTGTTTTGTGTAAAAAATTCAACAGTAAAATTTTATATTGATTACCTCTAAATCGTGATTTTTACAAATTGGTAAACATTTTTATCTGGAAAAACGTTCTAAGAAATATTCATTCTTATCTCGAAAAATACAAATTATAAGACAATAAATCGATATAGATATTAGGGTTAATAAAATTTAAAAAAAGTTTTCTAATCAATCTGCAATTATAACCATAGGTTTTTTAAATTTTTAACATTTTTTCAGTTTAATTTTTTATTGGGTACTTTTTTCAAGCACCTCAATAAAATACCTAAAATCGATTAACTCATTCTAATAAATTTATTCTTTGAATAAATTCTTTTAGGAGTCCAAGAACTTTCCAAATCGGAATATATATTTAAATATAATTTAAAATGGGTCTGAATAAATTTTAAACCTTGAATTTAGAATATAAGTTCGATAAAAGGAATGGTCTAAAGGAAATATGTTAAAATTTAACTCATTCTCAATTTATGATCTTTTAAATAACATCAAACTTGTTTTTATATATTTAAACAACAAGATTGTTTTATTAAGATTTAAAAATATAAAATGCACATTTTTTTTATTATTTTATTTATTTTTTTATTACAGTTTAGTATACTACAATCTTAATACTACTATTAAAATGCACATGATCTATTTTTTTGGGGCTTATATAACTCTTTAAACTTTGTTAAACATTTAATCTTTGCTTAGAAATTAAGTAAAACAATAAACGTAACCGTAATCAAAATGTTTGTAAATATATTCGATTTATCCCGAATTAATGTAATACAATGTAGGTGTAGGGTATTTTTATCATCCATGAGATTATTTTTTATTTAAAAACGATTTTGATTTTATGTAAATTAGGCTTCGTAAAATGCAGAAGGAAAAATTTATCTTGAATAAAGTTAGTGGTGAAGAAAAGACTAAACCTTTATCTTCTTAAACATTACTTTCTATGTTTTACCTAAAGCAAAATTTCTTTATACAATTAAACAGTGCAACACCTCACGATATTCAATATTCCTTGGAAATTTATGTACGGAGTTTCACTCCACAGGTGCGGCAAAGTGCATAATAATACAACAGCTAAACAATATTTTGATTGGGATATTACTATTAGAAGAAAAACTAATTATCTAAATATCTAGTTGACATTGTGATTTTAAAAGTGGTATTAGTCATCCATCTAGGCAGTTTTTAGAGAAAATAAGATAAAAACTGACTCATGGTCGATTTATTCCCGAAACTGATTCAAGAAACTGATACAAGATGTATAATTGCAAGAGCAAATACTTGATTTCTATAGTTCGTAGTCTACCTGTTCTTAGGTATTCTAATAAGTTTTAAAGTTTTAATTAAACTTTAATCCAGTTTATGGGGATTAAGGGGGTATTTAGAAATTCGAATAAAACGATTTTTTGCATATTTTTATGGTTTAACATGGTTTCAGAAAATGCTTTTTCGAATTTTGAATAATTTTTAGAGTTACAACTCATTTTGTGACGCATTTAGTGCTCAGTTCCGTTCAGTCTTTAAAACGCGTTTTTCTCGGAACGATTTTTATCGAAATTCTTGTCATGATATCTCAAGTTCCAATTAACCGATTTACTTGAAATTCGGCACAAAGTTTCTTTATATATTATGGCATTACACTACAAAATGTTTATTAATAAACTTTTTTGTTTATATTTTTAAAAAATTCCGAAAGGCGAAAAAAACAGGAAAAGACGCAACTTATTTTTCAGAATGCCGCCATTTTGTGAAAAAAATTTAAGCAGAAAAAAATTCCTTGTAGTAATGTAACTACATTCTTCTGGAAGAATTAAAAAAAAATATTTTTTGTCACATCATTGGAAGAACTGGAATCCTGCACACAAGGGCACACCATTTTTTCATGAGCTCCCATTTTGCCGGCCTACAGTTTTTTCCATTTTAACTTTTTTTTTTGAATATTATTAATATTTTATACTCTTAAAACATAAATAAATATAAACTAAAAAAATAGATGGTAAAACTATTTCTTGTTTTTTAGTTGTATGGCGTCCTAAAGACTACCAGAAATTCGTGCGTCTAAACAAGGATTCTAAGATTCTAAATAGCTTAAATCGATTTATTTTTAAGTTTGGACTATAATTTTGGTTAATTTTAGGTACCATTTTTAACACATTAATCAATGACTTTCCTGTTTAGATCTTCAGTAAAACTGTTTGCAGTTTAGGTTTTAAGTACCACGAACAAAATCCAATTAAAAAATATATTATGAAGCTGTTTAAATAATATTCTTTTATGCTAAAATGAATTGTAATGAATGAATATTCAAACATTTATATACCTTCTATAGAAAGAAAAACATAAGAAAAATTTTAGTTTCCTTTTCATACAATTAATTTGAATTATAAAAAAATTTGTTAATAGTAGCTTTACAACCAATAATTTAATAAATATCCCTTCACGAATCACTTTCCAGTTTCGAGCAAACAAACTTCTACATAAGTCTTAAGTTGAAGCTGAAGTAGTTAATAAAACAACTATTCTTACAAGAAACCAGTTTTTGTATGAATATTTTTTAGTTCTGTGGAATGAAGGAAAATTAAAAGTACGTGTTATACCTCATAGCATTATTACAATTTCTATGGTATATAAATATTGATGAACCTTGCACAATTCGATATGCTCAATAACACTGCAATTTTCTTCATATCAATTGTATATTTCTTTTATAGATGTAACTGTTTTATTGTGTCAGAATTACGATGAGGTGCAGCTGTATAGTTATATATTTTATATGCTATGATAGCTTCTTTAGTCTCTCCTCTCTAGGTCAAATAGATTTTAAGACTTTTTCTACATAATTATTTAAAGAATGCTGTTGTATTTTAGTTACCTCATAAAGAAAATTGTTGTTTCATATACTACTATAACTGTATATGATATTGATTGTTTTTCTTTAAAGGAAATCTTTATTTTCATTTCAAATTAATTGAATAATGGTTGTACAATTGGTTACTTATATTTCTAGGATATGTAAATTGATATAATGTATAAATTTACTGTTGTTTAAAAAAATTTGTTATAATTGTACAAGTTGTACATTCATTGAATACCAAATTGTGTACCAAATTGTGGAACCGAAAATCAATTTTGACAATCCTAAGGATTTTTAAAACATCTAAAATTTTACTAATATACTTCATAGTATTAACGTCAAAATCGGTATTTAATTTTTTATTTTTTCAAATAAGTCAATTTTTTAAGCGAAAATCTGTATTTTGACTTCTACAAGCTACCAAAAATTTGAAAATCGTAAAAAAGTCCCACGTTGTTTTCTTGAAAAATATTTTTCCTTTAATAAATAAATTTTGATTTTTTGGTTTTGGATGATTTTGTTGCGAATTATGATGCGCGCCGCAACACAAGTTTTTTTCAAGGCATCTCCAGATATTCATTGCCACTCGCTCATTTATTATCATTTTAAAATAAAAATTTGCAAAAGTATTTTTCAAATGTTTTGTTATCATATAGAAATTAATTAAATAAACTAGAACTACCTGTATTGCCAAAAAAGTCATTGAAAACATGCTTTTTTTTCAACAAATGAACCGAATGATTAATGAGAAATTTATTGACAAAGGTTTTTCATGAAAAAATCATCATTCTCATAGCATTTACTGTGGAATTTACTAAAAATTTACTAATGTCAAAAAAAATGTCCTAATTTCTCTTATTACTATGAAATAGTGACATAAAACAACTCATCTTATCATTTTATCCTTATTAATGGAATATACCTCTTTTATAATTTCCACAAAAAATAATTATAATTTATTAAATTGCAATTAATAATACAAAGTTCTTAAGAATTATCCTAAATTTATCTCAAAATGTGTTTCGTTGTTCTCAATAGATAACAATTTCTCTGTGTTCTGTCTGATCAATTGTTCACTTCAATGGAATTTAAATATTATATTGCTTTGCTAATAAATTTTTGATGCAAAATTTCTTAATGCCATTGAGTACGCCGCTTAATTTATGAATAATTGTTCTACCTTTAATTGGCTTTAAGGACCACCAAAATTGTGCAGTAGTATACAAGAAAACTTTGATTCTGTGAGAAAACTGATTAATGCGGATTAGCTTTGGATATTTCTGGCTTTGTTAACTTGGTACGTTAACCCATTAAGCACAAAATTATGGGACATGGACAAAATAAAAAAAACTTTTTTTTATATAAAACAACACTCATTATTAGTTAAAACTTACTTTTACCCATGACTTCATTTTTTTATTGGAAGGAGCATTTTTGAGATATTCTCAAAAAACCTGTTTTTTGGGTATATTTTCTTTTATTGGCTTGTATCTCCGAAATTGACGCAAAATGGCCAGTTTTAAAAAGCTATTATTTTGTTGTTTTAATTAATATATAAAACGTGCAAATCAATAAATATTTCACAAAGTTACAACAGATCAAATTTGAAAGAAAGTGATTTTTTTTCACCCTTTTTAAAGATGAACCGTTTTTATTTGCTTTTTTTTTTGAAGAAACCTACGACTGATAATGCTACAGCTAAAATGAAGAATGGAGTTGTAAGCTAATAATTGCAGAATTTTTACTGTCATTCAATATTTTATTTTTGCATTGGACTAATTAGTTATTTTAGAGAAAGGGAATGTTCCCAAATGAGAACATTGGTAGGTACCGGTTAATGATTGATTTATATACCAATCTTTTTAAAATTTGTAAGAAGCGAACAGAAAAAAAAAATTATAATTTGTATGTCTTAACAAACTAACTTTTATCTTGAATTATCTTGCTCAAGCCTTTTGAGTTAGACTAAAAGATGTTTATAACAATAACGGATTACCTTTCAATGATAGCTCAATTTATTAATATAGTTACTAACCGAGCCTCCTATATTACTTTTTTTGATGATTCTGTGGTTACAAGAAAAATATATTTAATTGCGGTAGTTCATCTTTTCAATAGAGCTTTTATACTTATAGGAATTACACCACTTTCGAAAAAAAAATTTGAAAACAACATTTTGTTTTGACGTAACTATTTAATATACGATTAAATTTTACTTTTATTTCAGGACACGGGAATTTTGAAACCAATTAAAGAAACAATTCTAAAAAAATTCTGAATTTTGGGAAATATTTCAAGCCTTTATAAGTCAGCATTTATGAAATTTAATATAATACAACTTGGTTACTTTTCAAATACAAACATGGTCTATATTTTGTATGTATACAACTTTGACAGTAAAAGTATTTCATAAAAATATACTACAGTAAAAGCTCCTTATTCTTGGGGGATATGTTCCATAAATATGCCACGAACAGAAACTGTGAATACGGAATGGTAATTTATATGGGATTATAGGGGATACGTTCCTAGGTGACAAAATAAAAGAAACAAATATATAAAAAATCAATTTAGTTGTTGAACATTTTGATTAATTATCTTAAGGCTTAGGCAATGGTTTGAAGAATTTTGTAATTTTCCCTTGCTTGGCAGTTTTTAAAAGCTCCTTCAATTCAGACTGATACGTAGCAGTCGCATCAGCAATTTGCCTCTTAAAAATAAGACTTCGTTCCATAGACGGATCAATGTTCATAAAAAAATCGCAAAGCTCATTTGTCATTCTTACACCTTCACTAAGATTTTTCAAATTAAATGTTATGTTACCAGTGCTGGTTGAAGCCTCTTCTTCAATGGACTGTGAGCTTAACATTTCCTCCAAGTCGGTTTCAGTCAAATCTTCATCTTGCGATTCATCTTGATTTACTAGACCAATAGTGATGCAAATATATCGTGTATAAAAATAAATTTTAAAATTGTTTTTTTTTTTTGTGGTAATTTTTGTCTCTTTTTGTATTTAAATAAATTACTGTTCAAGTCTACTGATAAGTTAAACACGAAACACGTGTTTGTGGCAGTAATTTATAAATTTATTTTTCATTTCCTTTGTTATTATTTGATTACAAGTGTGAAGACTAGCTATATACTTGTTTTGATTATTAGATCCGCGAATAAGGAAATTTTTAGCCGCGAATATAGGAATTGGGTCGCAATTTTTTAATCCGTGAATAGTGAAAACGCGAATGAAGGAAGCGCGAATAAGGAGCTTTTACTGTATTTCAAACAACGTTTCAATTTGAAATCATGAGTTCTAGGCAACATTACTCTTAATTTTGTTGCTTTAAATATATTTTTTATTCACTAATTGTAAATATCTTGCTAAAATTTCCTTATTTTATGCTTGAAATGATTTTTGTCAAGTTTTTGATATTTCCTATAGTTGAATTTTCAGTGAAAAATATTTAGACAATAATAATTAAACAGTGGACAGTCAAATCAAAAACTTTATTCTCAAAAAAAGTTATATTTTCTCTTTATGTGGGGTCAATACATGCCATCTCAAGTATTAAAACTTTTTTTCTGAAATTTTATTCATTTTATCACTTTATGCAGTTTGCACAATAACCTCCACATCTACTTAAAATTCCTTTATTTTATTACAATGCTACTACAGGCCTGCCTGTTTGATTTTTCATAACTAGCTCTTAGGTTATGTCATCAATTTAAGTGTTTTTTTTTTACTTATCTTTGACATTAAACGGCATATGGTAGTAACGTTTTTTTTTTTAAAACAAAAAATTTGCTAACGTTTTCCTGCTTTAAAGATGATGCAAAAAACCGGCAAACCTATTTTTTGAAAGCTAAGCAAATTGCATTTATCAGATGTTAATTAAATGACAGCTAGTTACATCCTAAATAATGTGAATAATTTAAAGTTTTCAAAAGGAAAAAAAAAACTAACATTCAAATAGGGAAAAGTTATCTGTTAAAATTATGAATATACTAAACTACCCACGTGCAATAATTGATTACTTTTGTTTTTTTTAAAGTATTTCTATTCGAAGAGGAGTTATTTAATGTTAATTCAAAATCAAAAAATTTTATAACCTTAAAGCTTTGTAATTATATTTAAAATGCAAACAAATCAACTGTCATTAAACTATTGCAATACAATAATTTTATTACACAATTAAAAAAGTAAAAAATTTCAAGTGTTTAACAACTCTAGATCTTTAGCTTAAATAATTTTTTGATATATGAAAAGAAAATCGAAAGGTTGTAATGCGACAGGTAAAAATAACGAAGAAAAAATTTAAATAAAGGGAAATAAATAACAACCAAAAACAACAACAACAACAGCATTTATTCTTGTTAAACAGCGATCGCTTTTACCGTTTATACAAAGAAGTTTGTCTACACCTTACCATATATCTACTTGAAAGATATATCCCTGTCTCATGATAAGTTTTTATAGTGTAGTGTTGAACGAAAGAAGATCTTTTTATTGTAAATACCTTGGCGAGTTAGTAAGTGTTTAACCTTCTAACGGAATGGTAGTAGCTTATTTTATATGAAAGTTAAAATTGTTGTTTTTTGTTTTATTGGTTTTAAATTATACTTTTATTAACGGTTTTATATTCTTGAGGAAATTTGTTAGTTACTAAAATAAAAAATTAATAATGTTATTAGTTATAAAATACTTTTTAAGTGATAACTAAACGAATAAATTATTAAGGTGCGTACCTTGCCTACGTGTAATCTAAAATGTTCTTATTATAACGTGTTTCAGTGACCTCCTTCTCAATCAGAAATTCGCTCTAGTGAATAATCGTATTGATATTATTAATTGAAGAATAGTGTAATTATGTTTAATATTATTAAAATTAATTTAGAGCAAAAATAAAAAGAAAAATGTCTAAAATATTAGATTTTTATTTTATATAATTTTAAAAATAGTTTTCAAGTCTCTTAAACTAGGAAGGTAAGAAGAGGTACCTTCTTCGGCTAGGATTCTATTCGTTTCATCCCAAATGTCAACTTTTTTAACTTAAAGAAGCGAGTCAAGTGACTTTTTCAGACATTCGAAATTCTTATAACTTTTTTTTTTTGTATTAAATGATTAGAAATTTTTTGATATGTTGATAGAAATTTAGAGTAGGGAACAGGTTTGAAATATTTTGTTGTTTTTGTTTTTGTTAAAAATCTTAATTCTTTGAAAGTTAATTATGAATAAAATTTACCGTTAATTTAATGCTAGTGTATTCAGAATTTTTTAGTCATATATGTTAATTTATATATAAATATATATTTATGTATATATATACATATATATATATATATATATATACATAATTAGAGGCCTAAAATCGTGAGAAGGAGGTATTTTTGGGTGTTGTTCTTTTTGTCTTACTAAATATATTTTTTTAATTAGAACATAATGTATCATTTTAGTGGATATATTTTAAATATTTGTAATTAATTAAATGCTGTTTGAAATCAAAATCAATTTGTGTTACGAATTCTATAATTTATTGTTTAACTAACAAATAGTGCCATAACGAACAAATTCTTTGGATTAATTGGATTCGTTTTTTTTTCTCATTAATTCTTTTATATATTTTTGGATTAATATATGCTTTCTCATCAAATAATTTTATATAAAAGGTTAGTAATTTTATATTTTTTTATTATGTGGTATATTTAAAGAGATATTTGAAGAAAATATTTTTGTGTTTTTTGGTTAGATTTATACTTGTAAATTATAATTAAAAATGATTAACCTTTTGAAACTTAAAAGTTTACTTGGAATTATAACGCAGAGTTTTTTTTTTAGAAGAACCGGCCAAAACCGGCCATAGTTATTTGGTAAAATTTAAACGGATACAAATTTTAGTGTGCCTCAGTTGTAAAGAAACTGACTTTTAACGATTATACGAGGGCTATTATGTCCGTAGTAGCAATTTTTGTTGAAAAATTAAAATAATGATGTGGTTTAGTTCCCCGTTAAATTTAAACGTTTTACGAGGCAAAAAGTTTTAAAATTTCGTTGTAAATGTTCCTACGTCAGGAAAAATTGCAAATAGTCATTAAAATCTATGTCCCTAAAATTTTGAAATTCGATATACCGACGTTGAGAACATTTTCAATTCGTCGCAGAGGTCAGACATTATAAAATTTTGTATTAGAAATAAAACTAAATACAGAAAATTAATTTTAATACATTGTAAAACTCTTGTACGTAAAATAACTGCAAAATGCTTAATTTGATAATAACTTCTACAGTTTAAATTACAAGACCTATCATCTGCAAAAGGTCCTTTCCAAAATGAATAGGAATGTGGTGGTTAGTATCAGACAAATATATGCAAATACTTTCTACATAAGTTCTAAGTGCGTTTGAAGTTTTATATTTTATAATTTGGTGTAAAATTTTTAAAGTTTATTCAAAGAGGTTGATAGTTGTTGTTGTTATGTTGGAATAAACGTAAAAACTCAAATAGTTTTCGTTTCTTATTAGGTACTAAAGTAAAAGAAAATTTCAGCCAGTCAGGAGAGCAGGTTTGAAAAGTTTTATAGGAGCATTAAATATTTCATTAAAAAAATATCAATCAAATCTAGTTTCCTCTTGGGAAGTAATAAAATCTCGCAGGGTGTAATTCTTTTACTGAATATGTTGATCAAATATTTGCTCAATAATTTGGATTACAATATTATAAAAGAGCCATTTTTAATTTCATGGGATGAAATACAAGAAAAATGGCCTAAAATATTGAAAATTCTCTAGCCAAATTTATAATTAACATAAAACTCGTCACGTAAAATATTTATTTTTCTGACACAAGCACAAACTCCATCCAAATCATTATTAGGCTTAGATCTGCTCAAAGTTTTATTAGATGGCTTTGACTGATGTTTCATAATTTACAGCGCCTTGAAAAGTATGTGTAAAAAATTGCGGATTATAGATTATTATTTTTCTTATTTTGGGGAATTTCTAAAATTTAAGTAGCAGGTCAACCTCTGAAAAATATCATTCAACCGGACAGGTTTTTTGTTTAATACAAAAATTTTATCTGTAAAGTAGACAATTCTTGGAATGTTTATTTGACCTTCCAATTTCTAAAACTATATATAAATCTTTTTATGGTATATAGTATCCTTTTAAATTTTATGCCTTAATGTAAGTATACAAAATGTTAGGTAGAAATTATCCTAAAAAGAAGCAAAAGGCAAAAAAAAAAAAAAAAACTGAATATGCTGCTGCGCCTTTTCTTATGTCATTTGTTTTGGTAATTTTATATAGGCTGACTTGATTGATTAGTTTTTTTTCCTGGAATGTCTTTAAGCAGGTCTGTTGAATGAACTGTTAAATATATTAAACAAAAAATTCATATTGAGTTAGGTTGCGCAAGGATCAAATAGTTGCTTGTTAAAAGCAAAAAATTTGAAAACAATGACGCCTTAATTTTTGGAATGTTGAATAGTAAACTTTATCCAGGAATTAAAAGTAAGATCAAATCTTAAAATTCTTTGCGTTTTTTAAGGTTATTATGGCCTCAAAAATGGTCATATTAGGTTCCATTTACGTTAGAATAGTTTTTAATATTGTGTTTTTTTCCTTTAGAAAGTTTATTTGATAAAATTTGTCATAATCCAGGTTTTAAATACTATTTATGAAATTCAAATCATCACACGTAACTTTTATCCTCTGTTGCAAGAAAACTAAAGGTCCCCAAACTAATAGACTCAAGATTGAACGGAAAATATCTCATCAGATAATAAGATCCAAGGCTGACACATAATAATAATTCGATGTAATTTATTCCAATGCTTTTCTAGCTCATTCTATATCGGCCGTAAAGAATAGTTGATTTTTAGCTTTTATATAATCCTCAAAATTCTTATTTGAGCCAAATTTTTTGCATGTTTGTAAGATCTATAAAGAGCTATTAGACATTTAATGGAAAATTTGCAGAATATGGTAAGTGTGGAAGCAACTTTCAATTTGCAAACAAAACTTTTTTCCTTTTCAAATGGAGTCGTCTTTTGATTGTATTTTGACAAAGATCAGTTTATTGTACTCCTGTGTCGGCTTTTTATGATAAGAAACTCATCCTAAGATCTTTTATTAGAACCAAAATATTATTCAAAATAATCTGCCTAATTTTTTCCAACTAGACTAGCCAAAATTTTTTATCATATATCTGAAGACTGTCTTGAACTATACTAATTGACACAAGAATCAGTCTATGGCCTAGAATTAGTCTCTGGACCAGTTATTTAGACACTTCCTGATAACTTATATAGAGGGTTAGAGCATAATGGAATGTTGACTTATATAACGTATTTTTAAGCCTATTTTTTTCAGTCTATCTGCCTTCTTGTGAACATAAATGGTTCATCTGAGAAATATTAGTGATATAGCTTTATCAAGATTAATGCTATTAAAATCATAGGAAATCACTTGCCATAGTTACAAAATTGCAATTTATACAAAAGGGTTACAAAGATTAAAAGATCTCAAAATCTTCTTAATTACTTTTTTGTTGATCTTGATCAAAGCTATTTCTCACATAAATCACTATTGGTAATTAATTTTGTGTAGACAACATAAAATAAAATCGAAAAATAATACTATTTGAATTCTGTACTGATGACCTAAATAATTTCAAACTGCATCCAATCTGATAAAACTATGATATAAGAGAACTGTAAAATAAAATTTCTTGCTTCAAAAATTCCTCTACCAAAAGATGTAATTTTGGGTTGTCTAACGTTAACGGAAATTTATCTTCATTGAAATCAAGTAAATTATTAAACTTAAATGGGTTTCTGGAACAATTGTGCACTAGGTCGAAAAATTATTACACGCTTACGCTTTATGTAAACTTTTTTAACTGTGGTTAGTTTTTAATAAAAATTTCATCTTTATTTTCATGTTTACCAAAGAATGATATAAATATGTTATTAATTTAATATATTTGTTGATTAATTAAAAAATAATTTATGAATTCGATTTATAGAAAAGTATAAAACAAAAGACTTAAGCGACGAACTTGCAATAATTCTAAGATTTAAGTTATTTTATTCAATTTGTTTTTGGATAAAATCTTTGCAGGAAAATAGAATAATGTATTCAATAATTTTCTATTGATTTATTTAATATTTCTGTAGGGGTCGTCGCAACGGGATCCGAAAACAAAAATTATTGGAAAAAACATACGCAATATAATTCAAAGAAAAATTAATGATTTCAAATTGACTGAAACTGTATCCAAAGTTTTTACATTTTCATAACCATTACTCAAGTTTGCATAATCGTAAAAGGCTTTAAGCTTGTGCGAGAGAGAAGTCTATAATTTATACCCAAGTTGAAAATTGTAAGAAAAATAATGATGGTGTGGTTCTAATCAAGCAGATATATATGTTAGGAATATTTTTATTACTTTTACTTCTCCAATAATATCAAAAATGCTAACTACACTAGACTACATATGGATAAAGTTGAATTTGTTTTAATTTTTTATATTTGAAGTTGGTATATTTCCTTAAAATTTTTATTATTTAACATGGAATGAAATTATAAAATAAAAAAAATTAAGTATTGCCCACGTTTTAAAATGAATCAAACGAAAATGCTTAAAATATGTATGAAAAAACATGGAAGGGTCAACTAATAAAAACAATGTCAATAAATTATTAGCTTTTTTCACTTTCTTTTAATTCAAAATTAAAAATTCAACAAGATGTAATATGTATCTAAATTACTAGATCTTTGCTTATTTTTCATAGCAAATTTTTAAATGATTTATTACTAGTGCTGTATTTTTTATATTTTATTTCATTGTCTTTGCAATATTATGAGTTTTGTTTTTCATTTGCAGCTCATTTTTGTTACTTTCATCAAATATTGTGTCATTTTCAGATTACCTAAAACAGTTATATAAATTCTGATTATTTTCTTTGTTTAGATAAACTTTCAATGAAAAAAAGTATTTTTAGTTTGAAAAAACACACACTGAAATATTTCTTA
This sequence comes from Acrocera orbiculus, assembly GCA_947359355.1. Taxonomy (NCBI): domain Eukaryota; kingdom Metazoa; phylum Arthropoda; class Insecta; order Diptera; family Acroceridae; genus Acrocera; species Acrocera orbiculus. The sequence continues at coordinate 20,601,115 of OX375757.1, forward strand.
TTGAAAAGTTACGTAGTGCTACATTTTAAATAAATTTAATCTTTAGATTTAAAGTTGCAGTTTTTTTTAGAAAGGACTTGTCTATATGTCATATTAATTAAAATTATTTGAATTTGTGTATTACAAACATAATATTAAATTTCAGCAAAAGCATCATAAGAAACAAAACTGGTGGTTTTATGGCAGTTTCACATGACTGGCAATACGTTTTCTTTAAACAATCCCTTTTCTTGTTTAATAACTTGCAAAAAAGAGCTTAATTCCAAAAACTAACTTGTTAAAATTATCAATCATAATATAAGGATTTGAAAAATATCATAAATACGATTTTTACTGTCTCAAGCGGATCGTTTAACTAAAATTTCTAAAGGACAATGACAAATATATAAAAGATTTAAGCAACGAACCTTAAAATTTAAAATGATTTTTTTAATCCAATAGAAAACAATAACTAACAAAAACAACCAAAATATATTCTACAATTTGTGCAATTAATTTTTTACTTAATTTTAAAGTTTGATTGTTTTAATTGTGTAATTTTCCCGAAAAGTGTTTGTTGCGCTAACGATTTTTTTTATTTTAAATTTTTACTTCCGTAACAATAATGTTATTTATTGTAATCGGATGTCCTACATTACTAATGAACTGTAAAGATTTCAAGAAATTTCATAAGGAATTTTAATTAAAATAAAACGAAATATCAAAAATTCATTTTCAAGTTATTTGATCAATAAATATCTAGAAAAACCTGTTTCCCTCAAAACCAACACCCAGTTTGCTTAGTATATTATATACACATATGTATAGTATATGGTGTAGAAGAGTGCAGTTTTTATATGGCCTACATGATTATTACTTATATTGGTATAACTCGGTTTGACCATGCTCAAAACGAACAACTTATGTGACCATTTTAATATTTGTTGTTTTTTCTACTTGGCGGATTTTGTGCTACTTTCTATAATTAAAAACGCAATGCGTTCATATGTGCCACTTTTTTTTAAATAACAATAAGGAACTATTATCTTTTAAGTTTATTTTTCTTATTATAAGTATTTGTTTTTTATTCGTTTTACCTATATATATATATATATATATATATATATATATATATATATATATATATATATAGTTCTTTCACCTACATCTCGCTTTTTATATACATGATTCAGTCAAATGAGAATGCAAGCAATTTTAAAACTCTTTTGCTATAATCGCGTCATTTATAGAATTATCCATGGAAATGTTGAATGACATTTTGATAATTTATGCATTTTATGATAATTTTAGTAACATTAAGAATACATTTTTACTTATTATTTTATTGTTAAGGTATTTTATTCATTTATAACCTTCAATCTTGATTGTATAAAAATCTTTGTAGCATGAAAAATTTTTAAATAAAAATTTTTAAGCTGAATAAGCCAGCCTACATATATTTAACATAGGTCTGACATTTTAAATCAAGTAAAAATCCAATTAAATAATCCATCAAACTTGTTGCATTATTCAAAATTGTTAAGAGCCAAGGAAAAAATGTCTTTTCTTAGTTTTAGCTTATATGTTGTTTTTTTTATTATATTCAAAACTAATCCAGTACTTTTAAATAAAGATCAGTTGGCCCTGTCAAATATTAAAGGATTTCACTTACACCTTTCAGTTTTTCAGTAGCCCCTATAAGTGGCCACTTAGAAAATAGAAAAAAAAGGTTTTTTGCTTTTTTTTTCTATACTGCCGTTATGAAATCTGATGTGTTCAAGACATAAGTTACCACTTTATCCGTATATCTTGCATGAAAGTATTTAAATTAAAACGTTTCGAGAATCAAGTGCTATTCACAGAGTATGACAAATAAGTTTTTAGACCTAACCTTGAAAAATATCGTTGTAACAATATAGATAAATATTTTCGATCTTTTTATTTACAATAAAATAATGTGCTTTAGTTTGTTACAGTCCGTCAATAATAATGCCAATGGGCTGAAATACATTACGGTATAACAATACCAGCGTTTTTTCCAAATATCGACATATACATACCTGCTAGAAATACACTTTAAGTGTTTTATTGGAAAAAAAAGTAAGCAATTTTCATTATAGGAGAAGCCTAGAGACATATTTGCTATTTTTTTTTAGAGTGTAACAAGTAGTTAGTTTTAATGATATAATTTCTATTATATATCAAATAAAGGATAACACTTTTAAATCGAATCAAATTATATCCTTAATATAATTGTTCTTATATAGGTTCAACTAAACAAAAAATAAAAACAAAAAGAAACAATGCACTTTTAACTCTTACGCTCCTTAAACAATTGAAGAAAAAACACAAAGCATATTCTAGGAAACATACATAATCCGATTGACTTAGGAATTAACCTTCCACTTTTAACCTTAACCTTCCTTAGTTTTTGTTCAGGTGTTCATGTTCCCATGAAATATATTCTAGGATATTTTATTTCATTTTTAAAAGAAAAATTTTTGCAATACCAAAACATCTGCTTGGGACAATAAAATCCTTCACATAATATACTAAATATAGAAATTTTACTACCAAGGCTTTAGTTTTAGTATTCACACACAGGTAAATCCTTTTTATATCCTTTTATTACAAGTTGTAAAATTTTCTATATGTAAATTTTATGGCAAATTTAGTAAACAAAAAGCTCATAAATACTTTCTCACCTTTAGAATTATTTTAACTGATAATAAATCATTTGATTATCCTGAGAATACGATTTGGTTTACTAAATTTGAGTAGAAATGTAGTTTTGGACAATTTTTATCCAATTGTAAATTAAAAAGAGTGAAGTTAAAAATACTTTTATTTAAATACCCATGCAATTGCTTTTATTTGCTATTTGTCTGAGTACATTTATATATATGGAATTATGCATCTGTCATTAATAGAAACTGATTTAATAGAAAAAAAATTTCTCTTTTTGTTCCAAGAGTTTTCTGTTTTCAGAGAATTATTTAATTTCCATTTAAATAGTAAACAAAAAAGCAACTTTCATCACAAAAGTGAAAGTTCTCACTTGTTATTTTTGTAAGTGCAAAAAAGTTACTTCAAATTAAATTTAAATTTGTACAACAATTTTAAATTTACCGCTGATTTTAAGCCATATCGAAATACATGGGCCTATTATTTATGGCTAATTACTTTGGCGTTATTTTTTTTCAAGAAAATTTTAGTTAGATAATGAATAGAAATACATCATATGTACATTATTTATTACAGCTGTAATTACTATAACTGCCTTTGGTCAGAGGTCATTGTCTATTTTAATCGATATAATCAAAATCTACTCTATGTATTTTGGCTTAATTTTGTTTTGTTTCCCAAATTTGAAATATCTGCAGTTTTTTGAAAATTTTTTTACCACCAACAAAAATACTTTTTAAGACTGGCTATTTAAGATCTGTTTGTTAGTATGAAATATTAGAGCTTGAATTTCTATCAAAAGTTTAGCTGTCTTTTTGTATCGTGGAAATGATATAAATTGATGATTTCTTGTTTTGTTTTTGTTTCTCTTATTCTTTGATGAAGATAAACGAATTAAAATGAGATTAAATTGATCATGAAAACATTTAAATTAACGACGAAAACTTTCATTTTCAAATGTAGTACTTGAAACTTAATTCAGACTTTAAGAATTTTTTTAATAAAAATATATGACAAAAAACGAAACAAAAAAATGCTACGCTTTAAACCAAAATCAAGATCAAAATATTATCGTGCATTCAATTTTTATTTAAAACCAATTATTAACAAATTTCCTAAGATTTTTGCTTTTCTGGATTTTAATTTTTAAGCCATGGTTTTAAAATTTGTGTACTTTGGATTTTGTAGCTAAATAAAACTTTCGAGTTCCTTCGATTGTGAAAAACAATTATTTTAGGTTTTTTATGTCGTATTGTAAAAACCTCTTTAAAATAAAGTTGTTTTATGACCTCGGAATATTCAACTCAAAGTCGTACTTACTAAAATTCTTGTTTTGTTCATGGAAAACCCTGTTTAAATCCATATAGTTACTTTGGCTTCTAAATCAACATTAAATAATGGGATCTTTTTAATTGCAAATTGATTTTTAGAAATTGACTGCTTCACAGTGTGATCTTATTATGTAATCCAAGAGTGTTTGTCAATCCTAATTATTTAAAAATCTTCCATACTTAAAGGTAGCCTTATGATTTTAAACTTTCTTTAAGCTAAGATTAATGTAATTTATGAAAAGTTATGAGACTCATATACCTTTTATCGACTGAAATTTATTTTGTAAAGCCCAAAAACCACTTTGTTATTTATAAAACAACTTTTTTTATAGCTGAAGTTTAAGCTAATATTTTTAAACAACTCTAAGAAAAAACAATTTTTAAAAATTTACAATTTTAAAATATTAAAGATTTGAAAACTATTAAACGATCAAAATAGACGAACAGTTCGAATTATTTCCTTTTTTGTTATAAGCTTGTAAGGACAAAGTTTTTAACTATTTATTTGTTTATTTATAGTCAATGTATAGCTTAAGTTTAGAAAAATACGAAAAAAAAAATTATATACATAAATCACTAATAGCAATTCAAAGGCTTAATTTTCTTCATCAAGCGACAACAAGGTAGCAGTTGCGCAACAACCGTGTCTTAATTAAATATCAGTTAGGAAGAAGTCATGCTTCAATAAGCGTTAGCCAGGTGACCAAGCAGTCACGCCGGTTTGCTTAGGGCTCAAAACTCAAACATCCTATTTATACGTTTTGACTTGTTAAAACGCCAAGATTTTTCGGCTCAAATTTATTGGGCACTATGATCGGTACTTTATCTGCATAAGGAGAAATTTGTTTATTTCGAAAAAGAAGAAAAAGCAGTGATCAGTATGATTGATTATAATGAAGTAAAAAGGATAATTTCTTTCAGATTACCAAGACTTCATTTGATTCCCTTTTCCTTTCTTAACAAATATTAATAAAATAAATTGTGATTTTAGTTCTACTATCCTAGCAAATATTTATCACAATTTTTTGAAAAGTTCTTAGCTGCTTCCCTGAACTAAGCATGTTGACATCAATGTTATCAGTTAAGGGGAGGGTAAGAGTAATTTTGATATCCACTGTATATCTGTATATCTAGGGGAGCGAGCTTGTAAGGTAACAAAAAACAGAACTTTCCATATTTGTCTATTATTTTTTTTCAATTGTTTTACTTGTTTGTGATATATTTAGAAATACTGAATAAAATCTTGCAATCGTAATCTTTTGAGTATTTGTTTCATAACTTTATTTTTTCATTATTCTTGTACTTTTGAAAAATTTTCTGTAAATAGCTCTGTTTTCAATAATTCTTAACTTACAACTAGTTTTCAATCATTATTTTGGTTTAAATTTCAATTAAAACTTTAAAGAAAAAGGTTTTTTGTTAATACAGCGTGAATGTCAAATTTTGATGTTATTATTTATGTACAATTGTCATGATTATAATAATTTGTTGTCTTATAAAAGTTCATTAAAAATATCTATATTTAGCTAGGATTTCTTGAGTGGGAACATACGAGTAGGGTGGGCAGTTTTCACACAATCACTATCAGATACCAAAACTAATGAGTATTACTGCCCATATAGAGGTGCAATAATTAATTATAGTGCCCTCATATAACTTCCTACGGACTTGTAGGTCTTGGTAGTAATTTAATTTATAAGTATTGCGCTATTGTTAGTAATGAGGGCTTAATTTATACTTTTTACAATTTCCTATAAAAAGAAACTATAGTTAGGCTATTAGTACAAAATTGATGGACATTGATTAAAATAGCACATATACGTATTACGTATCTGCTATTTTATGTGCAAACTACAAAAGTTGCTGCTATAGTCCATTCTGCTCTATTATAATGCCATTAACTCATCTTGTGCTATAGAAAATTGTATAAAAAGTTGTTCAAAAATAGTATGAAACTCAGTAGTAAATTAAGTTAATTTACTTTACGCAACAAATTCATTCGAGGAAATAAAAAACATGAAACACTTTAATGATTTTTAGTTGAAAATACTTTTCTAAAGATAGACTTACTGTGCTAAATTCTTTAACTGTTTGTGATTTTAAAAGGTCTTGCAATCAACTTTTGAATATATTCTTAGTTACTCTATTATGCATACGGGAAACGCTATAAAATGTTGCACCAAATGTTAATGAGACCACTGAATTAGTTGGTATATGTATAGTCTAGTTATCGCCAGCGTTTTGGTTTTCAAAAAAGGTTATTAGAAATTTTTTTATATAAAATCTCAAGTGAGTGATGTTGACATTTGATAACATTTGACAGTTGAAATTCCTAACATTTACTTTCTGTTATCAAAACAAGAACGTTAGTGAGCTTAATTTGATTAGTTTTAAGCAAAACGTTCAACTATTAAAGCGCTACATCATCCAAATGTTAAGAGATGAAAAAGAAGACGGAATTTTGAAGAGACTTTGGCAGGTCAACAAATTTTCTGTATCTTGCTTATCATATACCGATTCATGTTTACTGGCTCAAGTGTGATGAGCTGTCTATTCTTTCGTCCTTCGTTTGTTAGGTTCTAAAGTCTTTGGCTTAGTGAAATCTACTTCAGACGACTTTTGATCATGCGTTTATCGACTTCAAACATTTAAGTGACAAGTTTTGATGAATTTTATACAACCGAGAATAGTTGCTTTTCTCTTAAAATTGCGTAGGTGTATAAAGTCGTTGAACTTCATGTTTTTAAATCATTAATTAATTGTAGGTATGATTGTGTTAGTATGATATAAAAATGCAGAGAAAAAATTTAAGTGCTACATGTCCTAGATATACATATATCTGATGTAATATTGTCCATGATTTTTGGATATATTATTCATCTTAAAAGGCTAAAAGTTTCAGCCTTGATGTCTTAATATTTTGCTTTTAAGTCCTTGATCCACTGATTAAAGTTCGGCATTAAAAACAAATAAAATGAATCACCCAAAATTAATTTTTTTTATCAGGATATTCTTGCATATAATTTAAAGTAAGATCATGAACAGTATACGGAAAAGTTAATTTCATTGCGGATATCTATCAAATAGGTTTTTCTAATTTTGTTTAATATTTAATATGATGAATTCATCACTAAATGTCCCAAATATAAATCAATATAACTCCTATTCATCAGTAGGAAGCTTAGTATTCTCTACAAAAATTTATTATTGAACAAAGAACAGCTTTTAACAATTTTTTAGGTCTTTCAGGTACTATTTCGTAGTTGTTTTCTCCAAGCAGTTTGTAAAGCTCTTTTAGCTCTGTGCTATTAACATATTAAATTTTTGATTTCCTTGTAAAACCGGTAAACATTTTTTGTGTGCAAATCTTTCTTAAATAAATTAAATGCTCAGGAGTATTAATAAATTTTATTGAAAGAAAAGAACACGTAAAATAGATCCATTATGTCTAAGCCATACTGGGATCTTTGTTGGTATAGATGGAAAAATTGATGTAGAATGCTTGAAAAGTGGATTTTTGAAATTCGATATTGTTATTAAAATTTTTGGAAATAATTTCAATAACTTTAACAGTCATCAGGCCGTCGTTTTACTTCTCAATTCTTTCCTTGGATATAACAATATATCTAAAGAATAATTGAATTAATTTTGTTTTGTTCATACGATTTGCTTAAAAAACTAATATTCTTTAACAATAAATCAAACTCTATATACATCCGCATTCTTAAAACTACACCTTTTTGATTAGTTTTATTGATTTTATGTTACCATCTTGATCTTTGTTTCAATTTTTAGACATGCACGCCCACAGCTTGTCTTTTTAAGTTGATCTCCGTCAACTATAACCTTTCCTCGATTAACATTAATTTTTTTATATTTTAGTTAGCTTGCTGGGTGCCATTCTACAACTTTGCTTTTTATTTTATTTTGTTGAATTTAATCATATAAAAGTTGTTCCTAGAACTAAGCTCTTTATTGGACAAATTAAAAAAAAGTTAAGCCTTAATTATTATTTATTGCGGGTATGGCACTGTTTAATATTTATAAAGTAAAAATTTTTGTAGTGTACAATTTAAGTTAGAAAAATTATATACTTACACTTTGTACACATACAGAAAAAATGTTTATAAATGTGGGTGTAAATGTATCTCTGCAAACATTTCAAAGCGAGACCAAATTCATTATCACATCGTTCCAAAGAAAATATATTTCTGAGAATATTATCGAGAAAAAAAACGCTGCATAAGGAACGAAGGGAGAAATGATGAATCTATGTTATCTTTAAACCTTTCTGCATTCAAAATATCATGTGATTTTGATAGTCACAGTCGTCATTGCTAGAAATACAAAGCTGATGGAAAGAAATTATATTAAATTTTTTCTTTTGATCCTCACAAAAATATACATCTAAATTTTATAATTCAAATTAAATAAAAATAATTAATTTTTATAAAATTATTGAATCATTTTCCGAGTCGAATTTTTTCGTATTGATTTCATTTTAATAAACTTGAATCGAACCTGATTTCATATTATATCAGATCCTATATCAGATGAACAAATAATTATATTATTAACAGAAAAAATTAAAGCAGCCTCTTTGCTGCGCCGCAGATTAAAAATAACAAAAAGACGTAGAGGGTGAAGAAATGCTTTGATCTCTCAAGCTTGACAAAATCTTTAAAACGTCCCTTTAAAGAAAAATTGGCTATTGTTTACAGATTCAGCAACCTAAAATACTTTATAAAAAAATTTTTAGCTGCCTTTTTTGTGTGTACTAGTATTTTTTATCATTATTTCATATTTTTTATCTTAAAAGGCAGAATAAACCTCTTTTAAACTAAAAGTAATACAAGAAATAGTTTTTTAGCTTTCACATTTATCCAAGAAATTTGCCTTAATTCCTTTAACCTTAGAATTTTCTATTGCTGTCATTTTTTTATGTCTGTTGGTTTTTATTAATGCTTAATGAGTGAATATTGAACAACATTACTACAGTCCTTCAAGAATAATAAATTTCTAACCATTTTGTTTTGCTTCATGAAAATCAATATTTTTTACAATTTAAATTTTAGGTTTTGGACAAAAAGTGATTGAAAATAATTTAATAAAACTTTTTTTTCTTTAATAAACTAAAGAACTAAATTTTTTTACACAAAGGAAAAAACTTAATCTATGATTTTGTTTGCATATCAATGTTCCAGACATTAATTTTTGTTATTTATTGTAAAACAAAAAAAAAATTGTTTATATACTTTCGTCACTTCAAATGGTATTTTAGCTAAAATAGACAAAGGTTTTTTTCAAAATTTTAAGTGTTTTACTGTATTGCAAACCACAAAATATTTATTTGGAGCAGTTCAACCGTGTGTAACGAAAAATTCTTTAGTGTTATTGCGTGTAGGTTAACTAACATTGTAATTAAATGAAAATTTCGAAATTTAATGGTTACATTTCTTCTAAGTGTTCAGATAATAAAAAGCACTGAATGTAGAATTTTAAGTTAGATCTCTTTTAATCCTTTTATTTTTTATTTTATTGTTCTGGTTTCATGTGTAAAAATGTCAAGTAATTAATTACCAGGGATATTTTCTTAAACTATTGAATTAAATTGCAAAGTTGCCTGCATCAATCTCTAATGAAAATGGCTTCCAACCAACGGGTCATAAAAGTGATTACAAATTACTTTGGGCAATAAAATTGAATTTATTTAAAAAAAAGTACTTTTTTTAATTTAAATCAACGTCGTGAACTGTGAATGTAATTTCTTTAAGTGCCACCCAATCTAATCCGAGTTTCATTGAACTAAAGAAAAAGTTTAAATAGAAGGAATATAATCCAAACAAAATTAAACATTTTTTATAATTTTTTTCCTTATTTGGTAAATCCTGTCCGGTTAATTTTAGTTAAATTAAGAATAACTTTACAAACATTTATATCAAGTTTGGGTTGATTTCATTTGATTCATTTTTTAATTATTTTTTGATAAACTACTAAATAAAAAACATTAAACCTTTTAGTTTCTATTCGTTTGCCAATCATAAATAATTAAAACTTTTAATTAAAAACAAAAAAAAAATATTTGTCAGATAAAATGTTTCACAAAACTATTTAAAAAAACCACGAAAAAACAATTTGAATGCAAATGTTCCAGGATGTTCCATCAGAAATATTAGATTGAGTTTTAAAGTGAAGTGCAGTAAATTTGAAATTTTGTTGGATAATTGTTTTTCAATAAGAAGAAAGACTATATAGCCAAATTATTTTGGATTTGTCTGATCCTTTCCATGAAGTCATTAAATAATTTCTCCAGATATTAATTTGATGTTACCTTAAAACTTTACTGGTATTTAGCAATGGAACAGGTACTCAGTTTTTAATAATTGTTTATTTTCTATGAATTTAGTACAATTTTTACTGAATGAATATTATTTAACGTCTTTCGCCAATTTCGTTTTAATCAAATATCAATTAAAATATAATTTCTGGTAAAGAAACGAATATCATTACAGCCGCAGATCCTTTGTTATTAGCTGATACAATATTAAAAAGAAAAACAAAAACTTTATTAGTATTAAATATATTACCAAATTGGTATCCTTTGATCACTTTCATATGAAATTATTTGAACGTTACTGAAGTCATTTAAAGGTGCAGCAAATATAAGGCCAATTAGGATTGCAATATTAAAAAACTTTTACTAATAATAAAACCATTTTATTCTTAATCATTTAGCAATTCCCATTAACCATTAGCAGTTGCAGTATTGTACATTTTAAGCTCCACTTTAATATTGTATTTAATTAGTTACTTCTATGAGGATGACATTTAGCTGTTGAATATGTTAACTACATAGAAGGCATATGAAGCCCGATGCCAGTTAATAAACTATCGTGCAACTAGTTGTAGTGAATGTTTTGTCTATTAATGATGGCTGAAATTTTTTTCGAATTACCTCAAGTCTAAATTGAGATGTAGCTAAATTCAATTCTCAACTTTGACATTAGATAACAGGATTAAACATGATTTGTACATCAAGTACGTCTGAAGCTAGTAAAATAAATAAAATATTTTATAATGTTTTCCCTCGTATGCTGTAGGGATTTTAATGTCAAAATCATAATACTAAGATTCATTGCTAATTTTTGTAAGTTTATAACGTTCCCATTATAAACATAAATCTAGCCCAATTCTTTTTCTATATGAGGTTATGTACTCAAGCTGCTTTTGAGCTTAAAAGCAATAATTATAATAATAAAAGTTTTGAATAATTTAATAAGCAAACTTGTAAACTGCTACTAATTACTAACTTGCTACCTAAAAGTACAAAAAACTTACCAACACTCTAGCCTTGCTTTATGATATCACCATCAAACTTGAGTTAGTGACCACAACGTGAAGGTTTTTAATCTATTTTAATGCAAAACTCTAAGAAAATTTTCATTATTTTATGAATTTCTTAAATATCATCAATGTTATTTTAAAATTATCGATTTAGGGAAGTAGTTAAACATTTTATGGAATAAAATGCAAATTGGTTTTCTGACTTAAAAGGCTTTAATCTGAATAATTATATTTGAAATTTTGTATTATAAAAATAGAAAAACAACAAAATTTTGTTTTAATTATATTTAATTTCTGGAGACTATTTAATTATTATTTCATATTATAAAAATAGTTAAAATAGTTTTTAAAATTTAGATATAATTCTATAGAAATCGGAAGATAGTTTGAAAAATATATTTTAGGGGTTGTCTAAAAATGAGTATAATAATTGATTTCTCTCAATAGTAGCTTAGCTTTTTTTTTAAAAAATAACGTGTCCGTATCTTGTGTGCTTTTCATATAAAACTGAAGACTTATTCTATTTCCTTTTATTATATTGAAAGTTGTTCTAAGCTTCACATCACATCTTGCTGCTTAAGTGGATAATTATGAACCTTATCTATATATCAACTAGGGAGAAAAATACAAATTATTCTGTGTCTTTTATTTTAAACCCCAAAAATATCAAAATATCCCAAATAACCAACGGAAAACAGATAAAATTGTTTGGGAACTTTATTGGTCAAAAATTTTCCGGGAGGTCAGAAAAAACTTCCTGCAAATAAATTCAGTTAGTTTAAGTGGAACAAAACATTGAGTCCAAAATTTCAAATCTTAAAACAAAATGTAATCAATTAAAGTTTCGGAATTGTAACCTATCAGAAGCAAGCAAACTGATTTAAAGAAAACGTCAATTAATGTTTTGATTAAGTTTGAGTCGATTTATAATACTTAGTTACCGTCAAAGCAAAGTATTATTTCAAGTATGTTCAAGATATGACCTATGGCGAAAACTTTTGATATAGAGGCAATAATGAGTAATTCTTACATCACAAACTAAACTATATTTTTATATAACTATGTACGATATTTCGACTTTTAATTATGGCATCCAATCTTGAATAAAACTATTTTAGTTTGAAAACCTTTGTGATTATATCAAAATCTACAGTCGACTCAGTCTTCGAAGTAAAAACGAAAAAGTTTGTATATCAGTCTAACTAGTAGCCTTGTTACCTTTTTTTTGAGTTTTACGAATATTTAGAGGTTTTTATTGATTGACGTCTGTCTGTGTTTAGTAAGGGCTTTTGAGTTTGGAGCTCAATTATTAGAAAAATATGTTTCTAAAATTCCTATTCCGAAAATCTGAATCATTTCAAAATTGATTTGTATTCGGAGCTAAAAGTTTTGGAAATTTGAACTAAAGGCTTTGAATCAAAACTATTTCTTAATTATATGCCAAAGATTAAATATCAATGATTTATGGATTACGGAAAAGCCGGTAAAATTAGCATTTTTTAAAAAGAAAACTTACTTATTTCTTAGTTATATTTAAAAAAAAAATTAATTGCAGATTGTAAAATATCACATATGAAATCAGAAAACATACAAATTAAAGCCAGTAATATATTGGCCAAAATTAAATACATTTATGTACTTTATAAATGGTTAACAACATAAAATAAATATTCAGAAATTGAAGAAATCTTCCCTATACGCAAAAACAAGAATTACAGCCTGTCGTGGGAAAAATATATTAACAATCATGTAAACTTAACTGATCTATCACTTTGGCTAAACGCTTAAGTAAGAGAAATCTCAAATAGTAATTTATTGGTCTATATTAAAACTTTCAATTATTAGGATATATAATTTAATTTCTTGGACAAAAATATATTTTAATATACAATCAAAATAGCACACTTTTCCTTTAAATTTTAAAATTAAATAATACAACTGGTATCCTTAAGAAATAAGTAAAAATACACTTGAAAAGTAACTCATAAGGAATCATAAACATAATTCGTCAAAAACTTTTATTGTTGACAGATCCTTCAATTTTAATGATCAATAAAAATTAACATGTTGAAAACTAAATTTAACCAACTAAAGAAGCCAAAAGTTTTTCACTAATTCTTCGTGATTTAATAGAAAAACGTGGCCGATAACCACGTTTGTCAGCTATAAACATTGTTACACTTCGTGTGTTACCTTCTTCATAGCCAAATGAACCCATAACAACTAGCTCTTGTTTATCTGTTCCCGGATTTATGATAATACCAACTTCTTCATGTACTGTTCCATCTTTTGTTTTATATCTTAAATTGCAAATAATTTTAGAATGTTTAACTTTTTATTTTAAAAGTATTTTACCCAAATTTATATCCATCTTTGATTGGAATATTTTGATATTCCTCTGAAATAATTTTCTTCTTCATTTCATCTAAAACTTGTTGTTCATATGTATTTTCTCCAGTATTATTTGCAACGATATTTGTCATCAACACTCCTATTAAAATCTAAAGTATAAACAGTAATTTTTTTCTTCAGAAAATTAAATAAATAATACTACACAAATCACTGATATCGGATACATTGCGTTGAGTATTTCTAAAACGTTGAAATTATTTATAATGATATCCTAAAAGAACTAAAGTCCTAGTATGATGATGTGAAATTGTCAAAAAGCTAAAAAAATTTATTTTAGAACACCAACGCTTATCAAATGCTACCTCATCTGTCGTAAGGGAAATACTCAGCACTCACTATTGATATTCACTAAATGTCCGCAAATAACAGCTTTAGATTTCCGATTTGCTATACTATTAAAAATCCTAAGTACAGGTAGATTATATCAAAGATACAGCTAATACACGGAAGAAAGACTTATGCAACCTCCAACTAATTAGAAAAACATAAGCACGGATCTAGCTAATTTAGCTGATTTTACGTCCAAAAAATTTACATTTCAAATAAATTAAACAAGCTTGAACTAAATTTAGTACAAAGAATTATAACTCAAGTAATGAATAAATTGTAGAAATTAAGGGTTGAAGAATTGAAAGGTGATGTTCATGAGACACGTGTGATTAAATATATTACAAACCTTTGCCATTTCATTTTGTTTCTAACAGAATCTTTTGCTATCGATTCCAAGTGAAGAGAGCAAAATTACTAGAGACTAAGAAAATGAAAAATAATCACGTAAAATTATTTCTTTTAACGGAAAATGATATACTTTTGTCCAACTGTTCCTATAATCATAGAAATAGCCTAGAACTTTTTATTATCTTAATTTATAAATTTCTATTTGTTCAATAGATATTTTATTTTGAATGAAAAAGAAAATTAGGAATAAATGTTTTGAATAAAATTGAATCTAATACAAAGATTCATAGCATAATTTTTAAAAGTTTAGATACTCCAAATAAAAAAGATGGTCTGGAAAATCATGAATTTCTATAAAAAACATCACAGTTTAGGGTTGACTGAACTTAGAAATCTACGAAAAAGGCTGGTGCTTGTTTTGCGCAATTAACACTTCGATTAAAAAGTCCAAGGATCACTTACAATTGGATGGCATTTGGGTACATGAACTTCATTTATAATTAGTACAATAACTATGAAAGGCTTTTGGTTTTTTAACAGAGCCAAAATCTTTAGATAACTCCTCCCGTATAGGATCACTGATCATCCAAATTGTAAATATTTAAAAGGTACAAAAATCAATTTTTTTCTCAGTTTAGAATAAAGAAAGCTAAATTTGGCTGGAGAGTTATCTAAGGCAGAACTTTTTTGAGACTTGGATGACAGTTTGCATTTTTAATCTTACCTTATATTGATCCTGATATGGGTCTTTTATGTTGAAAAACTACATTTTATTTGTTTATTATGAATTTTCTTTACTATTTGGACTTGCTTTTCATATCCCAGCTCATATTTTTTAAGTCTATTTTACAGTCTTCTTAATCAGTGTCATTTATAAAATTTTCAATATTTCTTTTAAGTTGTCTGAATTTTTCATTTTATTTAAACAAATAGTGTTAAGATTACTTTAAGACAATGGCATTATGTCACTTTAATTTCTCAAGGTTTCATTATCTTAATTAATTCTATCCAATTTATATATATATATTTTTTTATCTTAAGATGATTTATATTATGGTGAATAAATTCTCTCTAATAATCTACAATTAGTCTTTTATACCAAGCATACCTACATATATCATCATTTTAATCTTAGTAAAACTCAGCCACTATATCTAATTAATTAATTTAATGATTAAATTCAAATGCCGCCTAACATTTAACTTCCTTTGAGCTCATTTTTTAAAGGAATTTCTTAGAAGTTATGCATAGAGAACCATAAAACCTTTACTATAGTAAACAAAAATACTAGTGAGAATAGAAAAACTATAAAACGTAACCCAATTCAACCTAGACCTTAGACAGGTATTTAATTACTATGAAATTTTATATTTCAAAGATTTAAAAGTTAACAATTTAAGGTCATTTAACAGTCGAACATGGAAATTTAAGTCTGAGGCTAATGAAGTTGCTTGAAGGTCCAATAAATTCCATATTTAACATTAAAAAAAAAATTTTTAATTCCACATGTTAGCCTGACTGGTTGAATTGTCTCATTTTTCTGATTGCAAAAGTTTCTGCCTTGATAGATACAAATGAAAAAAAGATAAAAACTTCCGGAAAATTTTGATTTTATATGCTTGGACCTGTGGACTATAGTAAAAAACTTTTATTCATGCATAATTTCAATTTGCATAGATAATTTCACACACCTTGAACTTAAATTTTATGAGTTTAAAAAAAAAAATTGATTACTGCATTTTCAAATTGAATAATTTGGAAACCGAAAATGCTAGTAAAAAAACTTTAGGTTGGTCAAAGTAATTAAAAAATTAATTTGTAAATCAAACAAACATAAAAACACAGCAGGATAAAAATGTTTCTTTAATTTATTTTATGTGAGATAGAGAAAAAATTAACTCAATATATGAAAAGTGATAGAAAAATCCCAGTTAACAGCAGGTGCGTGCCAGTTGGTGGTTTTTGTTTGATCTAAAAAGAAATTTTTATAAAAAATTTGATATTCTAATTAAAATCCAATTGCTCTAATTTAAAATTTTTTTTTAATTAGATTTTGGGCTAGATTTAAATTCAAGTTTTATTATAATTTTATTTTTTGTCTTCAAGAGCTTACTCTGGTTTAATAGAAATGTGTAATTGATATAAAACAACTAAAGTTACGATAGCTTGCAGGCTATTCAGATAGGAAAAGTACGGTATGACACACACCACTCACTTACTCACTCTAGAGACACACTGACATTTCTATCTGGTAAAATTGTGTCCAAAAATTGTATGGTGTTAATGGAAATTTAATTAAACTAAATAATCTGAATGTAACAAACCACGTGTTAAAAATCTATTTTAACCCTGTTAAATGGGATTGACCGAATTAGTAATTTGCTTTACAACCAAAGATTACAATTTTACTAAATTAGTTAGAAAAAGAAACTTAAGTCAAAACTATTTGAAATAAGTGGTTTGTATTCAGAAGAGTAAGACTGGAGAAGAAGCATTTGAGAACTCTTGAGGATTATGTGTTCATAAATAACTTCGGATGTCGCAACGAAAACAAAATTTGTGTTATGTAAAAGGGAGTAAAATCGAAATACGAGTGCAAGGTGAAAAGTTCTGGACTTGACATAAAGATACCTTGACTGTCGTTCAAAGCTGGAAGCTATGCTCCAACAAAGGCCGAAAAAATTATTGAGTTATAATTGCTAATACACCTATCCCCCGATTTACACGGTACTTTTTTTTACACGATTTCGCTTTAACACGGTTTTTTTTATAGTCTTATCCTCCGATTTGCACGGTAATTTTCGCTTTTACACGACTTGAAGTGTAAAGGCAAATTAAAAAGGGTAAAAAAAAAATTTATATGGTTACTGGCGACAATCAAAAATTCCGCGACAAAAAGGAGCCGACAATCCTCCTTTGCGTGATGTATGTATATTTCATCAGGAAGGTGAGGAAGAAAAGATTGATTGCTTATAATAGTGACGATAGCGATTGAACTATTGTATTAATTTTCATTAACTTCGTATTTAATGTTTTTTGTTTTTCAATTTTATTTTATTCTTATTTCACGTTAAAATAAATGAATTGAATTTTTAAAAAACTGACTATGACTATGCTTAATATAGGTTTCTTTCCAATTTACACGGTTTTTAGTACAAAAAATATGATTTCGATTTACACGATATTTTAGGGAACCGATCTATCGTGTAAATCGGGGGACAGGTGTAATATGAATAACAAAATTGAAGGAGAAAAAAAAATATATAAAAAGATTTCATGCATTTTTCATTATGATCCCATTTTTTATTTGTTTTTTTTCTGTTTGTTTTATTTGGTCATTGTTTTCAAGTAATTAAAGAGTCTTAAAGATTAGGAATATACATATTTTAGTTTTCACCCAAATTTCATTTAAAGTATTCAACTGCAAAAATATTTTATAGTTAACTGGTCTGTTAATTTTGTTTTAACAAAAGGCTTAAAAAAGTCATTTTACCCATAATTTTTTAGTTATTTGGGTGGTATTAAATTTTCGTTAGTATTCTTAAGAATAAAATCACTTGCGCAGTAAAAATGGCTATTTGGAAAACATAAATTTCGAAATGTAAAGGACAAATTGTGAGACTAGAGAAAAACTAATAGCAAACAAGCTTTATACGTTTTTTTACTCTCTTTTACAAATTGCATTCATTGTTTTCCTTTATTTTTTTATACGTATATCAAGGAAACTAATTCCATATTTATTTATTCATTTGTTAACCACTTTTCTATTTTCAATCAAAAGTACCGACTAAAAAGTTAATTTAAAGTCAATATATGTACTTGTTGCGTAGCTAATGAAGATGTTTCTTATGCAGTAAAAGAATTTCCATTTAAGTTTTTTTCAATGCTTCTGTAATTGGTTTCATCGAATCATTTTCTTGTAACAAAAAAGCAAAAAACAAGAATGTTTTTATATTTTTTGTTTATTTTTAATTTGTTTTTATTGTTTATCAATGTCATAATTGTTAACAAAAATTGTGTTACCCTTTACACACTGTGATTATTTTTTTGGTATTAGGGTATATCACGTGAAATTTTTCCAGTTGACAGTTTTTGACAAAAAAATTTACAAAAAAAAATGCTATACTTTTAGCACCCGATTTTCATCTAATATGAATAAAATTGAATTATTTTAATATAAAGGACTCTTCTAAGTACTATGAATTGTAGAAAAACTAAAAAAAGACACTTAGTAAGGTAAAAACTTTTATATTTTCAGATATTTCGAAAACTTGTAATGCTCCAACAGTTTTTTATTAGAAAAATTTTACAAAAAATATTCCAAATGCGAAGCTTATAAAATAGTTTCATTTTTGGAATTAAATAAATAAACTCTACTTAAAAGATATTGTTAAACAATAATTAACTATTTCTAAACTGTCGATTTAATTTCCTTAACCTAATTATCTAAGTCTAGACACAAATCCATCTCTATAGCGTCTGAATGCTTTGCCATTAGACAAAAATAAATGTTCAGGCCAGCAATAAGACTTGAATGAAATTGAACAACGAACTAAAACAGTTTTTATAAGGCCAATTTCAACATTAAAAAACCAATTGAAGCTTTCGCATTGTGGTTAAGTATTAATTGAAGATGCTTCAAAAAATGAAAGTTAAAAAAATAATAATAACTACAGCCATTGTCAGTCTGATTACTAATTCAAAGTAAATAAATATAGAAACTTAGAAAGCAGCTTTGTAAAAATTCAAGATTCTCCAAGAAAACGTGACAAGAGAGAAATTAATACAGACACACCTGAAAGGTGGATGAAAGATGATTTTTAATGATTCTAACGAGAAATTTAGTTACTTCAAAAGAAAATTTTCTTAACATTAGGTTAAAATCTAAATAAGCCAAAAATAGTAACTAGAACTGGATAAAAATAAATTTAATACTAGTAATACTTTATGATAACAATGATTTTTGTTTTTCATTTCAGCTGACGGGATATTAGTCTCAAAGCATGGGAAGATTAGTGACTGTCGGCGTATTTTGGCTGTCCGCAGTTTTATCCTTAACGTTATCACAGGTAAGAATTCGAATATTATTCCAAACAATTTTATTATTCTTATTTTTTACTAATCGAAAGTATAAAGCTAATTTTTTTTTTTTTTTTTCAATTTTCAGGATTTATTTTCATGTCCTAATGGTAAGTTATCTTTGATATTTATAGCTTAAAATTATTTATAATTTTTTAGGAAAATTATAACCTGTTTTGAGAATAAATAATAATGCAAAAATTAACTTTTGTATTATATTATCAGGAATGCATTAATCTCTCTATATAAAATTTTCACTGTTTGATATCTTGTGTCGCTCACGAAAAAATGGCGTAGCCTGGTGTGCAGGATTCCAGTCCTCCCAGTGGTCTGAAAAAGAATTTGTTTAATTCCTCAAGTAGGATTTAGTTTTTTTTTTTTTTTTTTTAAAAAATTTTCACAAAATGGCAGCAGTTTGAGAAATAAGTTACGTTTTTTCTCTGTTTTTTTGCCGTTCAGAATTTTTGAAAAATAAAACCAAAAAAATTTATTACAAAATTCTTCGTAGTTCGATGCTGGAATATGTAAAAAAGTTCTGTACCAAATTACAAATAAATCGGTTAAGTAGAACTTGAGATATAATGTACACCGTTTGGAAAAAAGTTTGAAGTCAAGTTTTGCACAGTGTAAGTCATAAAATATTTTATTTGAAATTAAAAAAAAAACAACAAAAATTTTTCATGGTCAAAGCTGTTTTCTCTTTTAAAGTTCACCATTAACTGACATTTAGCACAAATATTATTTTCATGATATTTCTGTTGAGTCTTTTTCCAAAACATGACCGAATCATCATAGTTTAACATTTATAAGATGAATTTTTTTTATATTTTACATAAAATGAATAAATTTCTAAGCATTATTATTTCGGATAATATCCCACATATTTTTAAGAGATTTGAAGACTGAAGTTATACTTTGATTCCTTTGACTTGAGCTATGCATACACATTTCATTATAAATAATAAAAGCAAAAGAACACAAATTGTCGACAATAATCTTTTATTTAATTCCATTTCTATTATTTTTAATACTGTTAAAGTAATGGTTTGTTAAATTTTCAAATTAATTTTGCCTAATTAAAGAAACCAAAAACAGGTTAGTACCCCCAAAATTGGATATGGTGGCCGATTACACTTAACTATTCTGTAAATTTTTAATTTACATCACGTCATCGTAGAAAATAATGATATAAAAATTCAATGCACAAACCATCATTGCGGATGTTCAACCAACGGAATAGAAGAAGAGCACACACCTAGACACATTTTAAATGATTTTCTTAAAGAATGCTTATAGACCTATAACTCGCATACAAATTCGTAAAATATTTAATTCATTATTGGCTTCACCTTCGTTTTTGATACGCTTCAGAACTTAAAAGTCTTAGAATTATTTTTTTTCTGTTTCTTTTGTTTTTTATACTATTTTTTTTTTGTTTGTATATGTGGAACAGGTGTAACAAGCTGACTAATCATAAGATTATTTTAGAGAAATTTTGAATTGAGACCACAAACGTGCTTATAAGAACGTATGATAATTATTTGTTAAAGTATGTGTTCAAATGTAAAGTGGTTAACCGTTATTATTATATATACAACGGTGTTTGCCTTGCTAACTAATGTCGTGGTAACAACAAGTCTTCATTTTTATTAGGAAAAGTATGCTGAAACATGACAACACGTTCTTAACTTTCGTGAATTTTGGAATGTGTTTTTTAAAGCTTTAGGTAATTATTTAGGTTTTTAGCTTACGACTGCGGTTTTCTTTTTGAAGCTTCTGATTCAATTTAATCAAATAAACAGTTTTATTTATCGACGTTAATAAATTTTTATTCATTTTTAATTATGTAAACTTTTTAATTACAAGTTATATAAAGTCTTACCAGCTTATGATTTAAAAGCTTATGAATTAAAAAAATTGATCAACGCAGAAAGTAGTTTTTATATCTTTTTTATCATAGCCAGGACAACAACTTCCTCGGTAAACGTAAAACAAATTTTACAAACGTTTTTTGTCGTGAAAGTGGATATCATATCTGAAAGCCAGCTCTTTTCATTTATTATTTACTCAGAATTTTTTCTCAAGTAAAATTTATTTAAAGAAGATACCTATGAAGGCCTGGAGAATATCATAGACAAAAGACTAATTTGAAATGCAAGTCATTTGATTTTTGTTTCCGTGGTCATGAGACTTTTTTCCACTTTTGCCCCTTAAACAATTTAATAATGTCTAGAAATATGATATAAAGTCTGTTCCTAAGGTAGTGAACAAAGATTGTAGCTGTTGTTTCTATATTTTGTAACTTTTCAATAGTCCTTAGTATAATTCATCTCCAATTTTGATTTTTAGTCATTTTTAAAACTGTAACAAATTTGTATAGGTCGAAATGGACTAAACAAATAAAACAAATACAAACATGTTGCAGTTTTAAAAACAACTGGGATAACAGAATTAGAAAAGATTTGTACTTTTGGTTTGGGATTAGTGGAAAAATACATAATAGAAAAACAGAGGTTATGTCTTGTACGTCGCAAAATATGCACACCACAATTAGACCAGAAGTGCATGACATTGAAGTTATAAAGCAGATTTTTAAATACAACTTACCTACACTCAATTTGTTGCTGTTACTTATCGAAAATTTATGACCGAATAAAGAAACAATCAAAATATTCTATTACAAAAGTAAAATTAACGAGAAAGCACTAACAAAAATAAATACTGTTCGCTGGCTGTTTATTTTAAATAAAATAATGTGGCAAACATGATGACGAAATAATTTGACTTCATCATTTAATCTTTCCGAAATCTTTTCGATAGTGTCTGCTCTCATAAAAGACTCCCCTAAGGATAAAAAAAATGCTTTGTGAACTTAAATATAAAAGTAATGTACAGTTTGTATTGGTATACAGAAACTTATATAAAAATTATATCAGAAAATATTCTGAAAATTTTCTATATACAAAAAACCAAAAAGCAAAATCTTTTTTGCTCGCTGAATTTACAATTGTTCCGTTTACTCTCATAAAAACTTACGAAATTTACTTAATACTCTCCTTAAAACAATTAAAAATCCATTCTACAAATTTAAGCAATTGATGAATAAAGAATTTTAAGCTCACATTTATCGGGCATTTCTTTTTGTTGCTCGTAAGGCTCTACTCATTCTTCAACGATTTTTATTTAAGGCACAATTTGCTAACAACCGAACGCTCTATTGCTTTTTTAATTTTATAAAAACTTTGAATTGCGATATACAATAAGCTTGAACAAAAGTCTAGAAAATATTAGCTTTATGCATTCTTTTAATTCATGTATATTACATTTACATGTAATGACGAAAGCTGAAATATATTTGACAAGTAAAGCGTCCCTTTTTTATAAACTTAAATCATCTATATATAAATGACATATCCAACTATCAGGTTACTTTTATCAAAGTACTATATTTTTAACATTTATTCAGCGTAATCTTGGCTAAATAGTGATTTACTTGTCACATCCTTAACTAATGTCCATGCAATTGTCTTAAGAGCAAATTTATGAATATTGCATTTTTTTTTGGTTTGTTAAGAGATTGTGTAACATGGTGAGAAATATCAATGAATTGAAATTTATAAAAAACTAAACAAATAAACCCTGGAAATTGAAATTAACGAACAATAGTTTCGTGGGACTTTTTTGTTTTATTTGCTGCTAAACTCAAAAGAAAAAGTGCAAATAAAACTGACAGACACAGTAAACAATTGGTTAAGTAAATCCTTGTTGTGTGATTATATTTTAAATTTTGAAAAATTTTAATTTATTTCAAAAGCTGAAGTGATTTTGATTGATACCGATTTTTCCCAGTAAGAAAAATTTACAATTATAATTATTTGGATGCATTATTTTACTTTGAAGATTGTAATATAAATATTTTCATGTTTTAATGAAAATAAATTCTATTACTAGAGCCCAAGTAAAATATTCCAAGTAACTATATTAAATATAACTATAAAAAAAATTTTAATGAATTCCTCCAAGAAAATATGAAGTTTAGTGAAATATATTACTAGATTTTTTGGTAGGGAATACTAAACTATTATTAGACAAACTGAAAACCATAATCAAATACAAAAGTTAAACTACACTTTACTTTAATTTCAATTGTTAATTACTAGTTTCGGGCTTACTTTCAAAACAGTCTAACAATAGATATCCAAACAAACAAAAAAGAAAAAATCAAGGCCTTTTATGGTTTCAAGTGTTACAGAGTTTCTAAATTTAAATTAAATCAAATTCTTTTCCATTGTTTACTATAATTGTAATGCCTATATATAGATCACTTTTTCTACATTGGTCAAGAGAAAACAATTTTTTTAGGCAAATTGTATTTACCATTGAACAAAACCCATTTGTAAGTCACAACTCATTCAATAAAACTAAATAGAATTTATTTGATATCATTATTGAAAAAGAGCTTACAGCATGTTCTTACACATCAATGTATCTTAAATATTATGAAAATTTAAGACAATATTATTTGTTTGAAAATTTAAAATTTAACTAATTTAATCCTTATACTATATTAAAATTTAAAAACTCAACCAAGCCTCCCTCAATGGATGCTAACCATGTTTACATATATATTTCCAAAACTCTTTCATTTTATTATTTTTTAAAATATTTTTATTCTGAAGGCTAAAGTGAGATACAAATATTTCCAATAAATAGTTAAAGGATTACGCTGCGAGTTCACTTAAGGTGAATGACATAACGAGAAAACAAAATTTGACTTCACGATTGGCAGACCTTTTGCAAATGAAACTTGATACATCCTTTCTTTCTGTATTTTTCTTAAAGAATCGTTGTTTGTTTCGAATTCCTTAATACTGTGCCTTTTCAAATCACAAAATCATTACTTGATTTGTACAAAATCAAAGGGAAGCTAAATTTGGATAATAAAGTAGATACTTGTACAGTCTGCACTTTTAATCTCTCAAAGTTTCCATAACTTAGTTATGGCTTCTTATAAGAGGCTTTTCTAGTAGAATCAATTGTTTGACCTCCTTCATTTAATCGAGACCTCTTTAATAATGTTAATCCTTTTCAAGATAATCAAAACACATTATTCTTTTTGCATCCCAAATGGACTTTGATGCATTTGTGCTGTTATTGGCGTTCGGGTGATGATAAATAATAGCTTGGTACATAATAATAAGACGCCTCATATGAACATTCCAAACATTTTGTCTTTGCTTTTCAATTAGTTTTTATTGCTGAGTTGAAAAAGGTTCTTCATGCCCACTAATTTGTATAAAATACATTTTATAGTTTTTATTTGTGATGTTTATTTTAGCCTTTCCTAATGTGGATGGTTTTCAAGGCCAAGACGGCAATTTTAACGCTTTTATCAACTTTGGACGACTTTTGGTTAGCGCTAAACCATCTACTAAACTGAAAAGTTTAATTTTTCAATTTTACAAAGCACTCATGACACTTAAGTTTCAAAGAGCAGTGAATAATAAATTATTTGGTTATGACAAATTTGTCATTATTAATCATAATATGTATACCTACCTAACAAAAACGTGTTTAACTTAATATTTCCTAAAACAACGTCATTTCTATGGCAGACAGAAAAATTTCACATTGCCCTCGTAGTTGATACTCAAAGGAAAAAGTTTGTGTACGCTAACAGATTGGTATACTTTTCGGTTTAGGAGCTTTTCTTTGAGATTGCCAACTGCTATTTATTTTTATGTCTTTAAACTGACTTGGAAATATTTAAAACTTTTCCGCCATTGTTTTTTGCTTGTATTAGAATAATAAAATTCTTGGAAACTATTCATATAGCATTAAAGAATGCTTGAAAGCTTGCAGAAAACAGAAGTTAATAATATAGAAAATTAGAAATTGATGGTTAGTATTATTTTTTTATCAAAGAAGTTTCTTAAATTATTTTGTAAATAATATTTGAAATATTTAACATGGCGTAAACCACAGTTAATTTGCTTTTATTGGTCAGTCAAAACTAATATTCATTCGCTTTGTTAGAAATGTCTTAAATTCTTCTATGTTTGCCCTAAAAATATTCCAAAAAGAAGAATTTTGTTCTTAACCCTAAGAAATTTCTTTAAAAAAAACTCCATAGTTTAATTAATTAGTATTAGTATGCAGACTAATTAGCAATTAGTCATAAACGGAACACTTCTGGTCAATATTATAAATAAATTAGAAATTTTCAAAAGTAATTTCACCTCATTATTAAAAAAAAAACAAATTAAATAAGAAAAAAACATAAATAAAGAAGCAAGTCAACTAAGTAAACGAGGTCTGCACAAATTTTTCACTTTGGAAATTATCAATCAGTTTACCGATATACCAAATGGAGCCGTCAATCATTCATTAGCCAGTTTTAGTTTGAAGTAGGAAATTCTTGAAATATTAAGGTTAGTCAGACAAACTACCTTATTCTCAAAAAATAACTTTCATCCGTGCACATACTTCTTTAACACTAGTGGATAAGTCAGTTATCTTCGATTTTTTGTTTCTGAAAACAAAAAAAAAAACATTAGTATAGCTGACTAGTTGATAAAAAGAAAGTTGGCTTTAAGAAAAATACCTTGCCTTGGGCATTAAAAGATTTCTTTTTTAATTTTATTTATTTTTCTTTTTGAATATCGAAATGATGAACCTAATAATAAGAGAGTTTTACACTAATTTTATATGTTTTTTTTTTACGTTCTAGCTTGGGAGCTGAAAGGACTTAACTGTTATAAATATTTTAATATTAAACATTCTTGGGAGAAAGCTGCTGAGCTATGCAGAAGGTAAGTTCCATTGTAATATTATTCACTACTAATATAAAAATATTGTGTTATATACATATGTACACGAGATGTCTATAGCGAATAAGATGACCCTCAGTCTAATTTTTTTATCTATCTATTTCCTCCTTCCAGCTTGTAAATAAATTAAGGACGTAGATCCTTCAATTTAGCTTTTTTTTCTCTAGGTCATTATAAATGCTGAGATTCTCCAAGTATATTAATTAAAATCTCGTTTAGTTATACTAGAAACATGCAGAAGATCTTTTTGATCTAGCAATCCTAAGTGGTGAAGAGTTTTACTTTTCATTTACTGTTATAACAAATAATATATGTTTTTAGAGAAAAATTTAGGTATTTTTTAGTTATATTACACTAAATTCTAATTTTTGCTTTTTCGATTTAGCTTCTCTGTGCTAAGATTCTGTACTAAATTGTGTATGTGTCATGACTCAAAAGAAACTTGAGTTTTCTAAGCTCACTATAGGGTTTAAAAGTTGTTAACCTGGATATTAAATCAATCTAACTATAGTCCGCTTTATAAAATCATTTTATATCTAATAAACAAAACTTTTTACTTCAAAAATATCATCAAAATTTTGTTAAAAAATTAGATCCATTTTTAATAGCAAAAAAAACTAGAAAATTGAAATATTGAGATTAATGATATAAAAAACTAGTCAAAATTTGCTTGTGATCGGTTGAACCGTTATGACGCAATTGTACTCCTTACCAAATTTAAAAGCATACTTTCAAGAAAAAAGTTTTTCTGATGTCATGATTTGCTTGATGCTATACTTGACTTATATCCTCACAGCTTATGCTCTAGTTTCGATTAAATTATAATATAATATTTTTAAAATAATTTACCTTGGGAAAATGTCGACATTTACCCCTTAAGTATTTTAAAATAAATAGGCCATAACCTTGACAGCTGATTGCTGTGTCAATTAATAAAAACTTCATTGATGAATCTATACGTGCTGGTCACGACTTAATAAAATCAAAATTATCTTTCTCTTTTTCTACAAAATATGTGTAACTGATCTTTTCTCATAAAATTTGTTTGTTTGTTTTTTTATACCTATTTTCAAAATTTTGATTAATTTAAACTACAAAAATATGAACAAAGTTATTAGAACAATTGAAATAGGTAGTCTCATTTTACAAGAGTAAAATTTCTCCCATCTATAAAAGATTATGTATGCATTTTTTTTTCTGCTATACAATTAATAGGACTAAAATTTTATACAAAAATATACAAAACCTTGAAATTCTTAGTAAAAAACCTTGAAACAATCTTTTATAATCAAAATGCAATCAAGCGAAGTGCACTAAATTACAAAATCAAGTCAAAATGTTTATGGAATTGCTTAAATTAAAATTCATTTTTATAATTTGCATACTTATAAGCAATGCAGACTATATGATTTTTAATGATCTTTGCCACAGGGTTAAAAAAAACAGCAAAAAAGAAACTTTATTTCCTTTTTATTTAATGTTTTATTAAAAAAACTTCTCAAGGCTATTTAAATATTTTAGTCAATAATTAAAATTACGAATGCATTTTATTTATTTAAGTTTTTCCTTATCAATTCATTTTTTATTCTAGAAAATTTTTTCTTAAATATAATGAAATGATATCAAAAATTTTCACTGTTTGCTAAAAATCCCTTTTTAGCCAAGCAAACACTACATAAAAATCTGATGACACAATTTAATTTCGTTAAATATTTCAAGACCTAACATATTGACTGAACGGTTCTTCTGAACATACTGCTAAAAGCAGGTTCCGTTAAATTTTTGGTTAAGCAGTTAGTCACCTGTCCTAAATTCTATTTGAAATTTAATTTTTTTAAACAAAACACAAATAAAATACTTGTCTCATTTATGCTGATATTTTATCAGAGGGTCATGGCTTCATTGTTTCCAGCCTAAAGTTGACAACAAATTGGAGACTAGTTTTTTACTAAAAAAAATTATTTATTCATAATAAAATGTGCTAAACATATAATAGTAAAAATTTTTGACTGTACTAATTGTTTAATTAAACAAAAATAATATTTTTATATTTAGATTTATAAAAAATGTTTTTTCTAGATTTTAAAGTCAATAAAAAAAAGCAAAATGGAATTTCAGGTTGTACTTTTTATTTGTTTGTTTTTTTTTTTTTTTGTAGTCATTCAAGTGGAATTATCGTGTTGTAAAAATGAATACGGATTTTGTACCAAAAAATTTTAATGTCTTTAACCTCAAATCTTCAAAAGTTTAACCGTTCTAAGCAACTACGTGGTTAGCATAATATTTATTTAGGTTTTAAATTGATGCAAGGTCTATGATCGCTACCACGTGTGATTTGACTTGTTTTTGACCACTGTCGGATATTTTTGGTTTGTTACAACGAAAAATTAACATAGCTTAACTAAATTAAAAATAGAGAAAAAATTCTGGCCTATTGATTTCTTCATTTAGCTACTTACAGGCACTAAGAGAATGTTTAATTTGTTAATTTAGAAAATGGAAATAAAAAAATTAAATTTTGTTTCGTCATCATAAGGAAATTTATGTTTTAATGATAAGGTTTGCGGTTAATTAAAATCTTGTAATTGTTCGATTACCTATTATCATGTTAAAAAGAGATCCAAATGTTAACACTTTAAAAGCTGTTTTAAGTCTTGTGTAATAAAAGAACAGTGGGATTGGTATTTAGCACTAGAAAAAATTGTTGGCGTTCATTCTTCATCATTTCAGTTATATTAATGTTTGCACACCTCTAACCTCAATCAAGAGGAAGTGGTGTAATCCAACTAATTACAAAAATCTGAGACAAGTTGGCCCCAATTAGTTTTTATGTTATTGTATAAAACGACATAATGATAGATATTGATTTTTTGTTTTATTTTTTGTTTACTAATTAACTAAATAAATTATTTTGTATTTTAGATATGGTGCTGAACTAGTTGCTGTTGATTCTTATATGGAAAACAATGTGACTCTAACAATAGCCCGAAACAATGATTTAAATCGAAGATCATTAGATAAATATTGGTTAGGTTTAGCATCACTTGATGATTTACGTACAAATACATTAGAATCGGCATCGGGTGCACTAGTATCACAATATTCAGGATTTTGGTCATTAAATCAACCAAATCCAGCATCTGGAGAATGTGTTGCTGTATCAACAATGCAACAAATACAATCCTGGGAATTGGATACATGTGAAAGCCTTTTACCATTTATGTGCCGTGCACCAGCTTGTCCATTAAATTCAATACACTGTTCAAATGGTATTTGTATAAATCAATCATTTAAATGTGATGGTAATGATGATTGTGGTGATGGATCTGATGAAATTGATTGCCCAACATCATGTGATTTTCATATGCAATCAAGTGGTGATGTTATTGAATCTCCAAATTATCCACATAAGTATGGTGCTTTAAGTAAATGTAAATGGACCTTAGAAGGACCATTAGGCAGCAATATAATATTACAATTTCAAGAATTTGATACTGAAAAAACATTTGATACTGTACAAATATTAGTTGGTGGTCGAACCGAAGATAAATCAGTTTCATTAGCAACAATATCTGGCAAACAGGATTTAACTAATCATCCATTTGTTACTGCATCAAATTTTATGATTATTAAATTTGTATCAGATGGAAGTGTTGAACGTAAAGGTTTCCGTGCTACATGGAAAACTGAGCCAAAATCATGTGGTGGAAAATTAAGAGCAACATCTCAACGTCAAATATTAACTAGCCCAGGATATCCTAAAAAATATCCAGGTGGTTTAGAATGTCTTTATATAATTGAAGCACAAGCAGGACGAATTATTTCTATTGAAATACAAGACTTAGATTTAAGTAATGGACGTGATTTTATGCTAATTAGAGACGGTGATAGTCCAATGAGTCGTCCAATTGCAAGACTCACTGGAAAAGCCAAAGATAATGATAAAATTGTGATCTCGACAGGAAGTAAACTTTATTTATATTTCAAATCTAGTCTGGGTGACTCTGGTAAGGGATTCAGCTTAAGATATACACAGGGATGTAAAGCAACAATAACTTCACAAAATGGGACAATTACATCACCAGCATTTGGCTTAGAAGATTACCCAAGCAATCAAGAATGTTATTTAATTATTCGTAATAGTATAGGAATGCCATTATCATTAAAATTTGATAAATTTAGTGTACATAAAAGTGATGTTGTACAAGTTTATGATGGTTCATCAACATCAGGCCTAAGACTTCATTCAGGGAATGGTTTTACTGGTACTGTAGCACCTAAATTAACATTAACAGCATCTTCTGGTGAAATGTTAATTAAATTTGTTACTGATGCTTTACATAATAGTGCTGGGTAGTTTAAATAAAATTTATTAATTTATAAATTTATTAAAATTTTTATTTGCATTGTGTTAAAGATGGTCAGCAACTTTTTCTTCTGATTGCCCAAATTTAAAGCCAGGAATGGGTGCTTTAGCTTCTAGCCGTGATACTGCATTTGAAACTGTTATAACTTTTACATGCCCAATAGGTCAAGAATTTGCAACTGGGAAAAATAAAATTGTTACTGAATGTATGAAGGGTGGAATGTGGAGTATTGATTACATACCAAAATGTCAAGGTAAGTGTTTCCCTTCTTTTTCATTTATAATTCTGCTTTCAAGGACAAGCAAAATCATGGTTTTGTATCCTATTTAAGAGAAATTTACTTACAAGAACTATTCAAAAAGATGTCGTTAAATTTTAAGAACAACAAGTTGATTCGAGTGTCAAAAACTAATTATGAATTATTTATTTTAACTCAAACCTATAGTTAGACATTTAATTTTTTTAGAGGTATATTGCGGACCAGTACCACAGATCGACAATGGTTTCTCTATAATATCAACAAATGTTACATATCGTGGAATTGCAACTTACCAATGCTACGCAGGATTCGCATTCCCATCTGGTTATCCAATAGAAGAAATTTCATGCTTAGCCGATGGACGATGGGAGAGAAAACCATCATGCCTAGCATCCCAATGTGCTCCATTGCCAGATGTACCCCATGCTAATGTTACACTTTTAAATGGGAGTGGACGTAGCTATGGAACAATTGTACAATTTGAATGTGCTTCCGGTTTTGAAAGGACTGGTCTTCCTGTACTGATTTGTATGTCAAATGGAACTTGGAGTGGTGATGTACCAAAATGTACACGTAAACGATGTTATAAATATCCTGATATCAAAAATGGCTTTATTGTTGATCAAAAGCGACAATATTTTTACGGTGATGAGGCACGCGTTCAATGCTTTAAAGGATATAAAATTAATGGTAGCAATATTATTCGTTGTAATGCTGAAGAAAAATTCGAAAATCCTCCAAAATGTGAAGGTAGTTTGTTTTAAATTTTTCTTGTGTTAATATATCTAGCTATGAATGAGTTTTTTATTTATTGTTTTTTTTTAGATATTAATGAATGTACATCAACACAATGTGATCTGGCTTCTACAGAATGCATGAACACGGCAGGATCTTTCTATTGCAAATGTAAAAAAGGTTTTACAGCTACAACTGAATGTCGTCCAGTGGGTGATCTTGGATTAGCTAACGGTGGAATACCAGATGAAAGTATAGAATCATCAATCAGTGAAAATGGTTATTCTAAAGGGATGATACGTTTGAATGGGGGTGGATGGTGTGGAAATTCTGCTGAACCTGGAGCAAATTGGTTTCAAATCGATTTCAAAGCACCAACAATAATTCGTGGATTCAGGACAATGCATATTCAAAGGCCAAATGAAGGAGTTGCATTTACTTCAGCTATACGTCTTCAATACACAGACAATATTACCGATGTGTTTAAAGATTATGCAAATCCCGATGGAACTGCTGTTGAATTTAGAATTCTTGAGCCTACACTTTCAATTTTAAATCTACCAATACCAATTGAAGCAAGATATGTTAAATTTAGAATTCAAGATTATGTTGGAGCACCATGTCTTAGTATGGAAGTTATGGGCTGCACTAGATTAGATTGTGTTGATATTAATGAGTGTACCAGAAATAATGGAGGATGTGATCAAAAATGTATAAATTCTCCTGGTAGCTTTAGTTGTTCATGTAATACAGGATTTCAATTATTTACTTCAAATGGAACAGCTGGTTTCTACATTGAGAAGTCAGAAAATGGTGAAAAAGATGGAGATACTTATGTCAAAAATAAAACTTGTGTTGCTGTTATGTGCCCCTCTTTATCTGCACCGGATAATGGAAAATTATTGGCAACCAAAACTCAACATCATTTTGGAGATTTAGTCAAATTTCAGTGTAATTTTGGTTATGTTATGTCAGGTAGCTCTTCGTTGTTATGCTTATCTAATGGACAATGGAATGGTTCTGCTCCGGAGTGCATGTGTAAGTTTTTTTTTCAAATTTTTTAAAAATTACATAAAATCAATAATTACTTTTATTTAAAGATGCTAAATGTGTATCACTTCCTGACGATAAAGCTGAAGGTTTAGCTGTCATTCGTCCAGATCCTGATAGTGTACTTGTACCGTTCCGAGATAATGTAACACTTACCTGTAACACTCCAGGTCGTAGGCTACGTAATACTGCAACATCTGATTTCCGTCAATGTGTATATGATCCTAAGCCTGGTCTTCCAGACTATTGGCTTTCTGGGTCTCAATCATCCTGTCCTAGAGTTGATTGTGGTATACCAATGCCAACATCAGGTGCTGAATATGGGCAATACGTTGATACACGATATCAAAGTTCATTTTTCTTTGGATGCCAAAATACATTCAAACTTGCTGGTCAAACTTCTAAACATGATAATGTAGTGAGATGCCAGGGTAATGGAATTTGGGATTTTGGAGATTTAAGATGTGAAGGTCCAGTTTGTGAGGATCCAGGCAGACCAAATGATGGCTTACAAATATCCCGAAGCTATGAACAAGGATCTGAAGTAGTGTTTGGATGTTCTAGACCTGGGTATATACTTATTAATCCACGTCCAATAACATGTATTAGAGAGCCAGAATGTAAAGTAATCAAACCACTTGGCTTAAGTTCGGGAAAAATACCAGATTCAGCTATAAATGCTACATCTGAACGTCCAAACTATGAAGCTAGAAATATCAGACTAAGTTCTGTTACAGGATGGTGTGGTAAACAAGAAGCTTTTACTTATGTAAGCGTTGATCTTGGACAAGTATATCGAGTTAAAGCTATTTTAGTAAAAGGTGTTGTCACCAATGATATTGTAGGACGACCAACAGAAATTAGATTCTTCTACAAACAGGCAGATAATGAAAATTATGTTGTTTATTTTCCAAATTTTAATTTAACAATGCGAGATCCTGGAAACTACGGAGAGTTAGCTATGATAACTTTGCCTAAATATGTACAAGCGAGATTTGTAATACTTGGAATTGTTAGCTATATGGATAATGCATGTTTAAAATTCGAATTGATGGGCTGTGAGGAACCTAAAATAGAACCATTATTAGGTTATGATTATGGTTATTCCCCTTGTGTTGATAATGAACCACCAGTCTTTCAAAATTGTCCTCAGCAGGCAATAGTTGTAAGACGTGATGAAAATGGAGCCGTTTTACCCATCAATTTCACTGAACCAACTGCAATTGATAATTCTGGATCTATTGCAAGACTTGAAGTAAAACCTCAAAGTTTTAAAACTCCTTCATATGTATTCAAAGATACTGTTGTTAAATATGTAGCCTTCGATTATGATGGTAATGTTGCGATATGTGAAATAAATATAACTGTACCAGATGTAACACCACCACTTCTCAGCTGTCCACAAAGCTATGTTATTGAACTAGTTGATAAACAAGATAGTTATACAGTTAATTTCAATGATACACGAAAACGTATTAAAACATCTGATGATTCTGGAGATGTTAGACTCACTTTTATTCCGGATAATGCTATTATACCAATTGGAAATTTCGAAAATGTGACTGTTATAGCAAGTGATAGATATAATAATCGTGCTACATGTCATTTTCAAGTATCTGTACAAGCAACACCTTGTGTAGATTGGGAGCTCCAACCTCCAAATAATGGTGTTATTAATTGTTCACCAAACAGCCGTGGTGTAGAATGTGCTGCCTCATGTAAATCCGGATATCGTTTTACAGATGGCGATGCTTTTAAAAGATTTTCATGTGAAACATCAAGATTATGGAAGCCTACATCAGTGGTTCCGGATTGTGTCTCTGAAAACACTCAGCAAGCTGAATATCATGTTACTGCAACGGTAAACTATCGTGCAAATGGAGCTGTTGCACATGCATGTCTAGGACAATATCAAGATTTATTGGGACAGTATTATGGAAATCTTAATCAATTACTATCCCAAAGATGTTCAGCAGTTAATGTTAATATGAATGTCTCATTTATTAAATCAATTCCAGTTTTATTAGATGAAAATGTTGTCAAGTTTGACTTTATTCTTTCAATACTACCAGCTATACGGCAGCCACAACTTTACGATTTATGCGGTTCAACACTTAATCTGATTTTTGATTTGAGTGTTCCCTATGCAAGTGCAGTAATTGAACCACTCTTAAATGTTTCAAGTATAGGAAATCAATGCCCACCATTAAGAGCATTAAAGAGTTCAATAGGACGAGGCTTTACGTGTAGTATTGGAGAAGTACTAAATATGGATACAAATGATGTACCAAGATGCTTACATTGTCCAGCTGGAACTTATGCTGCTATTGGTCAAAGTATTTGTACTTATTGCCCAAGAGGCTACTATCAAAATAGAGATCGACAAGGATCGTGTTTACGATGTCCGTCAGGAACATTTACTAAAGAGGAAGGATCAAAATCGTTAGCAGCATGTGTACCAGTTTGTGGATATGGTACTTACTCACCGACTGGGCTAGTTCCTTGCTTAGAATGTCCTCGAAATTCATATACTGGAAGTCCTCCTACAGACGGATTTAAAGATTGTCAGGCTTGTCCAGCAGCAACATTTACTTTTCAACCATCTGCTTCAAGTAAGTCACGTTGTCGACCAAAATGTACAGCTGGTTATTATTCATCAACGGGGCTAGCACCTTGTTCTTCTTGTCCGCAAAACTATTATCAAGGTGTAGCTGGATCACAAACCTGTAATGAATGTCCCACAAATATGAAAACTGATGGATCTGGTTCTACAGGTCGTGAAGATTGCAAACCTATTGTATGCGGTGAAAATGCATGTCAACATGGTGGACTATGTGTACCTATGGGACATACAATTCAATGCTTTTGTCCTGCTGGCTTTTCAGGAAGACGTTGTGAAATTGATATTGATGAATGTGCTTCACAACCCTGCTTCAATGGTGGCATATGCACTGATCTTCCTCAAGGCTATCGATGCGATTGTCCTCAAGGTTATTCAGGAATTAATTGTCAAGAAGAGAAAAGTGATTGTCAAAATGAAACGTGTCCTGCTCGTGCTATGTGTAAAAATGAGCCTGGATACAACAATTATACATGTCTTTGCCGTAGTGGATATACAGGTATAGACTGTGATGTTACAATTGATCCTTGTACCGCTAATGGAAATCCATGTATGAATGGAGCAAGCTGTCTTGCATTGCAACAGGGACGATACAAATGTGATTGTTTACCTGGATGGGATGGTATACATTGTGAAAGAAATGTTGACGATTGTGCAGAGAAACCCTGTCTTCTTGGAGCAAACTGTACAGATCTTATAAATGATTTTAGTTGCAACTGCCCACCTGGATTTACAGGAAAACGATGTCAAGAAAAAATTGATCTTTGCCTTGCTGAACCTTGTAAACATGGCACTTGTGCTGATAGACTATATCAACATGAATGCGTGTGTTATCCTGGTTGGACGGGCCCAAGCTGTGATATAAATATTAATGATTGTGCTTCTGAACCATGTGAAAATGATGGTCTTTGTGTTGATTTGGTAGATGGCTACACATGCAATTGTGAACCTGGTTTTACTGGAAAAAACTGTCAACATCCAATCGATGACTGTGAATCAAATCCCTGTCAGAATGGTGCAACTTGCATTGATCAACTTGATGGATTTGCGTGTAAATGTCGACCTGGATTTGTTGGTTTGCAATGTGAAGCAGAAATTGATGAATGCTTGAGTGATCCATGCAATCCAGTTGGTACAGAACGTTGTCTGGATATGGATAACAGGTTTGAATGTGTATGTCGTGAAGGATTTACAGGAGATATGTGTGAAATAGATATCGATGATTGTGCTACATTCCCTTGCTTGAATTCTGGAATATGTCGTGATAGAATTGGAGGATACGAATGTGTGTGTCCTGAGGGATGGGCTGGTAGTAATTGTGAAGCACAGATAACAACATGTCCAGTACAACAGCCTTGTCAAAATGGAGCTAAGTGCATAGATCTTTTCCAAGATTATTTCTGTGTTTGTCCGAGTGGTACTGATGGTAAACAATGTGAAACGGCACCACAACGCTGTGTTGGTAATCCATGTATGCATGGTGGTAAATGCTTAGACTTTGGCTCTGGCTTAAACTGTTCATGTCCTGATGATTTCTCTGGTATTGGATGTCAATATGAATTTGATGCATGCGAAGCTAATGTATGTCAAAATGGAGCTACCTGCATTGATAAAGGTGTTGGATATACATGCATATGCCCTGAAGGTTTCACTGGTACTAATTGCGAAAAAGATATTGTTGATTGCAAGGATAATTCATGCCCCCCTGGTTCCACCTGTATTGATCTAACAAACAGTTTTTATTGTCAATGTCCATTTAATTTGACAGGCGATGATTGCAGGAAAAGTATTAAAATTACTTTTTTTATTTTGATTAGATTAATTTTATTCATTATTTTAACTTTCAGCTATCCAAGTTGATTATGATTTGTACTTTAGTGATGCAACTCGTTCAACAGCAGCACAAGTTGTGCCTTTTTCAACAGAATCATCAACAAGTCTTACTATTGCTATGTGGGTGCAATTCTCTCAAAAAGATGACTCAGGAATATTCTTTTCACTTTATGGTGTAAACTCGCCACACATAGCCACCAATCGCCGATTACTACTTCAAGCACATTCTAGTGGTGTTCAAATTTCATTGTTCCCCGATTTACAAGACGCATTTTTATCATTTCGTGAATATACAACAGTTAATGATGGTCAATGGCATCATATTGCTATTTTATGGGATGGCTCAACAGGACAATTACAATTAATAACAGAAGGACTTATTGCTAGTAAAACTGAATACGGAGGTGGCCGTAAGCTACCAAAATATGCATGGGCTGTTCTCGGTCGGCCACAATCTGAGGAATCCAAATCAGCAACAACTTATGCTGAAGTTGGTTTTCAAGGAAAAATTACTAAAGCCCAAATTTGGGGACGAGCCCTTGATGTAACAACTGAAATACAAAAACAAGTACGCGATTGCCGTAGTGAACCAGTTTTATACCGAGGTCTTATTCTTCACTGGGCAGGATATGAGATAACATCTGGTGGAGTTGAAAGATCTGTTCCATCGATGTGTGGTCAAAGAAAATGTCCATCAGGATATAGTGGCAATTCATGTCAGCAATTGGAAGTCGATAAAGAACCACCAAAAGTGGAACATTGTCCAGGTGATTTATGGGTAATTGCAAGAAACGGTTCAGCTGTTGTTACTTGGGATGAACCTCACTTTAGCGATAATGTTGGGGTTACAAAAATCTTAGAACGTAACGGTCATCGTTCAGGACAAACTTTACTTTGGGGCTCCTATGATATTACATATGTTGCATCGGATGCAGCCGGAAACAGCGCTACTTGTTCCTTTAAAGTTTCCCTACTGGGTTAGCAAATTTTCAAATTAAAGCACAAAATTTTATTTAAAAAAAATCTTTATCCGATAATTTTAGTTGAATTCTGTCCACCACTTGCTGACCCTGTTGGAGGTACACAAGTTTGTAAAGACTGGGGAGCTGGTGGTCAATTTAAAGTGTGCGAAATATCATGCCAATCTGGGCTCAGATTTTCGGAACCAGTTCCTGAATTTTACACATGCGGTGCAGAAGGTTTTTGGAGACCAACATCAGATCCAAGTCAAGCTCTTGTTTATCCTTCATGCTCGCGTAAAAAATTAACATAAGTTAAATCATATACAATTTTTATAATGATGTTCTTTTTTTAGCATCAAAACCAGCTCAACGAGTTTTCAGAATAAAAATGCTTTTCCCAACTGATGTATTGTGTAATGAAGCTGGACAAGGTGTTCTTCGACAGAAAGTCACAAGTGCTATTAATTCCTTAAACAGAGATTGGAACTTTTGCTCATATGCTGTAGAAGGATCAAGGTAATCGTTTATTTCTTTCTGTAATTACATTTAATTTGAAAAGTAATTAAAATTTCAGGGAATGTAAAGATCTCCAAATTAATGTTAAATGTGGAAAATATCGAGGAGTTCAAAGTAATCGAGTTCGACGACAAATTGATACTGATGATCATGGAGATATCTATGTGATCGATACACTAATACCAGTTCAAAGGTAAATAATTATTTTTTATATTTTTTTAAAAAATGAAATGCGACATTGGCTTGACAGGAAATTGAGGTTTTAGAATTTTATACAAACTTTGGTGATCTTCTATGAAGCTAAGATAGAATTTTCTAGTTTTTATTTGTTTTATAAAACTGATTTTTGACACGTCCTTAAGCTCTTATAGTTTACTTAATACAAAGTCCTACAACCTTCAATAAAAGATTAACTATCTTTAATATATTGAGTTTTTTTTTTGTTAATTCAATAATAGCTTAGAGTTTTGCTATCGCAAATTTTTCTTAACAATAAAAAGTTGTTACTACTAGGAAAAACCATAAAAATTCTAAAGGTGCCCCTTACTTGTAAAGTCATTCAATGACAAAATCTTTGGTAAACATATTGAGAGGTATCAAACCTAACGAACAGTTCTTGATTTTTTATTTTCCTGCTGTCATTCGTATTCATTTTAGAATGAATGAATTGGTTTTGAAGGGATAAATACTCTCCCTTAGCTATCACATATTTTTGAATAAAAAAATCTATTGCAAAGGTAAAAATAAAGATAAACCATGAATAAAACTAGATTTTGCTTGTTATACCCCAACCATTCCATAGGGATCACTCTGGCGAAATAATATACCAACTTTACTATGATGTAATTTCGATTCCTGTTCAGCAGTGTTTACTACAGAGAATCAGTGCCTTTAGATAAGTAGCAAAGTAACATTGCGATCTAGTAGAAGTCTGGTGTGCATCATACTCAGAATAGAACAAAAATCCAAAACAACACGAGGCTTAATAAATAATGGGTAACTTTTTAATTAATTGCAAGGGAGTACAATTTGTATGTCAACATAAATAATTTATTTAATCATAATGTGAGGCAATAGTTCAGAATACAATATCAGTGGAGAATAGTTAAGCTAAAATCAGCTAAAAAAACAGTAAAAATCTTCAATAATTAACAGGCCAATGTCGTATTAGAAGCAATAAAATATACAAAGTTTTTTCGGTTGCATTTTGTGTGTGTGCATGTAGTTTGTAGCACAAAGTTTAAAATCAAAAGCACACAAATTAAAATAATTCTGTTTAAAAAAATCGAACAATATTAAACAAAAATTATAGTGAATTACCTAGTGGAGAGGAATCAGTTGACATCTATAATATTGGACCTAGTGGAAGGCAAAGCAGGCAACAAGCTGGTGATACATATTCCGTGGAGATATCATTCCCAGCGGTCAAGTAGGTCTTCAACTTGATATTTAATTAAAATATCTAATCAACAATCAGCTAACCACGCTTTTGTTAATCATTTGGTGTTTGGTTTTGATTCACAGTGTTATGGTTAATCGTTACAATGGTGTATATACATCTAAAATATGCTTTTTAATAATCCATGCAAAATAATTATAAAAACAAAACACTTGCTTACAAAAAATTTTAACTCATTCATAGCAAATAACACATACATATTATATATATATATATATATTAAAAACTAATACAGCCTTTATTGAAACTATATTAAGAAAAAAATTTAATTTTAGCGATCCAATTGGGCATGCATCTTCTGGGGAAAGATCAGATGTTAAATCATTACTACAGAAACTAATTCTTGAAGATGATCAATTTGCTGTTAAAGATATCCTACCAAATACAGTACCAGATCCAGCATCATTATTTTTAAAATCAGAATATGCTTGTCCTGTTGGCCAAGTAGTTATGATACCAGATTGTGTTCCATGTGCTATCGGTACATATTATAATGTCGATAATAAAACGTGCAATAAATGTCCACGTGGAACATATCAGTCAGAAACAGGACAACTACAATGCTCAAAATGTCCTATAATAGCTGGACGAATAGGTGTAACAGCAGGACCAGGTGCACGATCTGCTGCTGATTGTAAAGAACGTTGTCCACCAGGTAAATTTTTAGATCCTGAGACTGGATTATGTCGTCCATGTGGTCATGGTTTTTATCAACCAAATGAGGGTTCATTTTCATGTGAACTTTGTGGTTTGGGACAAACGACACGTTCATCAGAAGCTACATCAAAACAAGAATGTCGTGATGAGTGTTCATCGGGTATGCATCTTGGTGCTGATGGAAGATGTGAACCATGTCCACGTGGTACTTATCGGTTGCAAGGTGTACAAGCAGCATGTCAATCATGCCCACTTGGTAGAACAACACCAAAAGTGGGTGCCTCATCTATTGAAGAATGTTCTCTGCCTATTTGTTTACCAGGCACATACCTAAATGGAACCTTAAATATGTGTGTTGAATGCCGTAAAGGCTTTTATCAGCATGAATCTCAACAAACATCATGTTTACCATGCCCTCCAAATCATAGTACTAAAAATGTTGGAGCTGTAAGTCTTATCATATTATTTATATAGCGTTCAACAAATAGCTAAATATTTTTTTCGCTTTTAGACCAGTAAATCAATGTGTACAAATCCATGTGAAACATTAAATGAGGGTCAAACTCATTGCGATCCAAATGCATATTGTATTTTGGTAGCTGAAACATCTGATTTCAAATGTGAATGTAAACCTGGCTTTAATGGTACTGGAATGAATTGTATTGATGTTTGTGATGGATATTGTGAAAATTCTGGTACATGTGTTAAAGATCTAAAGGGTACACCATCATGTCGATGTGCTGGCTCCTTTACAGGACCACATTGTTCTGAACGTTCAGAATTTGCATATATTGCTGGTGGAATTGCAGGAGCAGTCATATTTATAATTGTTATAGTGCTATTAATATGGATGATATGTGTACGTTCAAGTAAACGAAAAGATCCTAAAAAAATGTTAACACCAGCAATCGATCAGACTGGATCACAAGTTAATTTCTATTATGGTGCACATACACCATATGCAGAATCAATAGCTCCTTCCCATCATAGTACATATGCTCATTATTATGATGATGAGGAAGATGGCTGGGAAATGCCAAATTTTTATAATGAGACTTATATGAAAGAAGGTATTTAAATAATATAAATATAAAATATTTTTTGACTATATATAATATATTTATTAATGAAAAGGTCTTCATGGTGGAAAAATGAGCACATTAGCAAGATCAAATGCATCACTTTATGGTACCAAAGAAGACCTATATGATCGACTGAAAAGGCACGCTTATACTGGAAAAAAAGGTAGCTTTGAATTTAATGAGTCAGTAGATTAAATTTAAGATACTAGATTATAAAAATACAGCAAAACAATAATCAATATATAGTTTTTTTCAATTATTAAGAATATTACAGTTTTAATTTCGTAAAATTGTTTAAGAAGGTTTCAATTTTAAGTAAGCTACTGAATATTTATAACTAATGCTAAAGTAATTTTCCAAAGACTGAATTCTGCTGAGTCATATTAAGGAAGTTTTCTGCTATTTGACTTCTTTTGATTTTAGTTATTCTAATAGCTTAATTAGTTTTGTATTTGTTTATCTTAAATTTTCCTTAGCCACAGGTACCTTTAAAATAATTTTCATTCCAGTAATAAAAACATCTGCATTTTAAATAACTGTCAGACAATCCCGTACAAGCGGAAGTCGCATTTAAATTCACTTTCCTTCTGCCCACACCCTAAATTTGCTTCCGTAAGCCTAATACAACTATTATCTTATTAATAACAACCTTATAAAAATACAGTATAAAATATTTAATTATTTTTCTATACAATTAAACATTTCTGATCCGTTTATTTTAATTATGTCTTGACCTTACATATTTGGTCAATAGATTTTTTCTCAAATTACACTGTGCAACAACTAAATAAATAAATAAATAAATACTTATTAATAATTCAAGCTCACCTCAAATTTAGTAGATTGTCAAGAGATCCCGTCAAAGTTTATATCCAAAAGCTTTTTATTGTAACTAGCGACAGTAAACTTTATTTTTTATAGAATTTTCTTTCCACTAGTGAACAATTTATATCGAATTTCATCCTTATTTTTCAAAAATATTTGTGCCTTTCATAAAAATTCCTTATTAATATCCAAAAATAAATTACTAAATTCAGACTTTCATTTTATCCATTGGATATTTCTATGAAATGGGAACAATTGCGTTTCAGAACAAACTTAATTCTATCTAAACACATAATAAAAAATATTTAATTTGTAGTAATTTTGCCAGTTTTATTAGTTTGAATAACTGTTGTCTGTATTTTAAAAATTAGAAAATTTTAGTATTAATTTAGATATTAATTAGAACTGCTAAGCAGATTATTATAATAATTGTAGACAAAAATTTTTAATTATGAAGTACATTTAACTAAAACTGTTACGAAACTTAACAACTAATGTTTTATATAAATTTATTAACCAATTTAATAAGTAAAGTAAAGCTTTTTGGTAAAGTTAATATAGTTCCAATTATAACATAATTATTAATTAAATTCATAAAGATTCAATAAAAATTACACTCTATTTTCCTAAATGTTTTAAAGGCCCCATTGTAAAATTATTTTTATTTGCTGCTACTATTTTAATTCAAAAATGCTATTTCACTCATGAAAATCCATTTTGTTTTTTCTTTCTTTTTTAGAGAAAAGCGATAGTGACAGCGAAGGCCATTAAAACATTTTCAAAATGAATGAAAGGGTGATATAAAAGAATAAAACACTTTTTTTTAAGTATATTATTGTTAATTATGTACTAAATATAGGTTTTGCTCTTTAAATTTAACTGAAAATAGTTTTTTTTTTTTTTGAAAAAAATGTGTATATTACAGTAATAGTAATCACTGCCGTTAAAATCAAAAATTTCAATATTAGTTAATATTAATTTGTATAAAATAACGTAAAAAAAAACAATACTCAAAATAGTTAAAAAAATTTATTACCAAATAAATAATAAGAAATTCTTAAATACTAAATTGCATTAGAGTATTTAATATAAGATAATTAAAAATCCCACAAATTATAATTTTTTTTATATTTTCAAATATTAATGTGTGTTAGTTTTCATAAATTTCATAAGTTTTGAGTTTCAAACATTTATCTTCGAAGGTTCGAAGCGTTTTTTTCTTTTTTCTCAGTCTTCTAATTTCTTTGTTAATTTCAATTTGTGGCAATTTCTTAGTTTTCTGGGTTTTGGCTGTTCAGCTATATTTTTTGGTTCAGCCGCACCTGCTCACGTTTTGTTTGATAAGCACAGTTTAATAATATTAATAAATTAAAATTGTACTAGACATATCCTACAAAGGATATAATTTATATTGCTTATTTTGTAAATTGGTAATTGCTTCTTTTTTATCTAAAAGTAACATCTTCATCATATATTTGGTGCAGTGTTTACCCTGATTTGTTATCTGGTTAATTTTGGAAACACTCAAAACTGAAAAAATTATTGAAAAAACATCGCTTGGTTACGATTGAGGTGATCAACATCGTATCACTTGCAGAGCTTAAGGTTGTACTAAAAAGCGGATTTTAAAAGTGCTTCGAGAATTTAAAAAGGTTTGATGCAAGTGTATTATATCTGAGGGGGGTAAACTTTGTACAGAAAAAATAGTAATTATGAATAAATAAATATTTTTTGAAAAAATAAAAAGTCACTTTATATTTTGAACAAAACTCATATTTCAATCGCTAGAATAAATCATACAAACTCAGCATAATTACACAAACAGAGTAGATAAAAACGTCACCATAATTTTTCCCTCAAATAAGACATTAAGGAGGCGGAGGACGGAGC
The DNA here is from genome assembly GCA_947359355.1 of Acrocera orbiculus. Classification (NCBI taxonomy): domain Eukaryota; kingdom Metazoa; phylum Arthropoda; class Insecta; order Diptera; family Acroceridae; genus Acrocera; species Acrocera orbiculus. Next base: position 20,645,708 of record OX375757.1, read on the forward strand.
TTGAAATGACGGAATTTTTCCCCCATAAAAGGACCTTGAATAGAAAGATTGAACAGAACGATATGAAACTTTTGCTTCTGATATGAAAGTTTAATTATAGTATTTGTTTTCCATCAATTCAGATTTTTGTATTATTTCGTATAATAAAACTAAATTATTGGTAAGAAATAATTTCTTAATTTTTTTCATAAAGAATTAATTACCGACCAAAGCGTGTTTGTAGTTTTGAACGCTAGTCATTGACTCATCTCCATTTAATAAATAAAATAAAAATCAGGATTCAAATAAATTATTCGTGTATTAGATGAGGAAGTCGATTATGTAGATGCACTGGCCAAGTAAAAGTAAAGTTTTTTTGATAAACTTTTTAATTAAGTTTCTAATTTAATTGGCGCGTTTTACATTTAATGAAAATGAATCATTATGATATCATTTTAAAAATAAAACTAAGATAATTATGTAATAATTTCAAAATTAACAGATTATTAACTTCAACTCTCTAAAATCAACCTTAAAAAGCTAAATTTCACTCATGTATTAACTGTAAAACACGTAGGATAAAATCAATTGTTTAGCAAAAGAAATTAATTAAGAAATTATTAAAAAATTTTTATACTGGTTTCTAAGAAATTAACTGTTGTTTTTTCAAAAATAAAAATCAAGTGACCACATGGCAAGTGTAGAAAAAATAAACAAATTTCAAATCAAAACTCCTTACCTTTAAATTTTTCTAATATTTAAAGAAACTTTCAAAATCAAAGCGTTTTAAAATATCTCCAGTGGGAACGAGACTTTTTTAGCTCGTTTGATTATTTACTTTACTGATTTCTAATTTCATTAAATTTTATTTTAGTAGCATAAATTTTTTATAACGTTTTGCTTTTGTTCAACAACAGCTTACCATGAAAATAAATTATGGATATACACCCATTATTTTTTTAAATGTGTTACTTTAGAAATAATTAAAATAGAAACCATAAATTAAGGTATAATATTTTATACCTGAATATAATTATATTTATGATTTTAACAATGTAAAAAAATAAGTAGTGTTTATGGGATTTGTTGGTATTTACTCTTAGCAAATTTAGCAGCTAAGCTATAAGATAAAACCATACCAAGAATTGGAATAATTGTTATCCATAATGCAATGTCACCAATTACAGACATATTACGTCTTAGATATTTTAGAATTTTAATGTAGCATCCCTGAAATTATAAAAAAGAAATTTTTTTAAACTCTTAATAGTTCGTACTTGAAAAGATTTAAATCAATATAAACTTCTTAGTTAATCTATTTAAGGACATTTAATGTAGCGACATTTAGGAAAAACTTGTGGAACAGTTCAGGTTTGATTTAGGGAGTGTGAAAAGTAAAAACAATATTGTGTCCCTTTAATTGTTTTTCTCTTCTCGTCTTCATACGGGAATCTCATAGACGGGAGCTTTATTAACATCGGTTAAAAGGTACCAATATTAGCAAGTTCTTGTGATTAAACCAATTCATTTAAACCATTACCTTCTTGTTTTTTTAAAGAAAAAAATAACACAAATGGGACCTCATAAATCTTTGAAAACGATCTCAAAATATGTTGAAAAACCATAGCCAAATTACACAAATATTTCAATTAAAATGTCGAAATTCTAATTAACGAAGTTTATAAAAAGTGGAAGCATAGTAAAAAAGTGGTCATAGTCTGGCATCGGAGTAATTTATTAGGACAGAAAAGATACGAGGGATCAAAATTCTTTTAGAAGCATAACACTAAAAAATCCAAGCTTTGAAATGCTCGCAATTATACATATATTACAAATTGTAAGGGTGCTACGGAAGCGTTTAGAACATAAGGCCAAATTCGTGCAATGCGAGTAATTATTTAAATGGAGAAAATACTCTCAGAATCCAGAAGTAAGCAGAATTCATCAAATTTCAGTAATTTAGGTTGTGTACATTTGGGAATCAAGTGAGTTTTCTCATTTTGATAAATTTTATCGATACTGATGGTCAACCAAATTCATTAGGCATCATTGAGCAATACGATAAAAAGTAGCCCGAAACTGTTTACCCTATGATTCCTTATGGGAATTGAATATATGGAATAAATTGAACTTAATTCAATAATTCCTACTAATAAAATAAAACCACACAAAAAAAAATTAAACTGTGTGCCTTAGATTACACGGCACGTTTTTGGATAAAAAAAAAACTGCCTGACTGGAATTAAAAAAATAATTAAATATTTTTAATAAAACTTACATGCATGTAAATCTGTGTTTCATCTTGTACATTGCAGCCTTGCTTGATGCAACATGAATTTGGTATTAGTTGTGGTGGTTTCAAATCAATCCAATCCTTGTAGCTCTCACTTCCACAGCATTTCAGCTGAAATTAAACTAAATTACTAAAAAAAATTTCACATGAATATAAATTTATAGTCAGCAGACTAGAGAGTAAGAAGTTAAAAAAATTGATTTCGTAGAAGACATTGGGCTAACGCACTTGAGAGATGCTTATTCCAATCTTTTCAAAATGGGATTTTAAAAATTTGAAGGATGTTGTGATGTGGTGAGTTTTGTTTATTTTATTTTAATTAAAATATTAAAATAAAAATTATTTTACTTAAGTTTAGTTTAATAAAATTATTTTTATCATTTGTAATTTATACAACTGCAATAAAATAAAATTAAAATCCCATGTTTATTCTTCTTTTGGTTGATTGTTTTTTTTTAGTTGTTAATTCAAAGCAGATTGTTGAAGAGTAGAGTAGGCCTTAAGGAATTTTATTCCTAGTGGCAAATGTCTCGTTTGTGTGGAAACGATCGACAATTGTCGTTGAAATGTATGGCATCGATTAATCACACAATTAAAAGTCGTTTAAATTCGCTAGCATAAGAATCACGACCTAAGATCTTTAAATTTCTTCGATGCATCAAAAGAATTTGAAAGAATTAACCAAGCAAGTCATACCTTTTAACCATACACTTTATTGAAATGTTTTTACTATCAAGTAACATTTATTTGCAAAAACTTTAAATGTTTTTAAAATAAAAATTGAGTTTTAATGATAATGAAGACTAACAAATAAACAAAAACAGTTAAATTTAAGTATATACAAAAAAAGCTGCCTAACTATAAGTAAATCCCACAATACAAAATGTGGTAATGTTTATAAAATTATCGTAGAAAAATTTATGTCTGTGTTGGCAAAAAAAAATTCTGGGCTGTTGCGCAAATGTCGCTAAAACTCACCCATTTAAATATTAAGAGGAGAAGTAATATTGCCATTCATTATATGTCAAAATCCGACTTTCTCATTCTCACGCTAATTTCGCACCGAGACAGAATCCCAGACAGTACATCAAGTATAGGATCGAAACGTAAGTATCTCACAAGTACGCTTGCACCTTGGATTTATCTATTTTCCCTGATTTTTATTTTTTTTTAGTTTTCAAGCAAGAAATTTAAATATTTCTTTAATTATTCTTACTTTAGTCTATTGAATTGATATTAATATTATTTTAAAATACTGACGTTCTCCTGCATTGTATCTATTCCATCCTTTTGGCTCGTTGATATTGTTTCATAATTGGTTAAACTATTATTTAAGCCTCGATAAAGGTCATCGGCTAAATGTACTTTATAATTGTAAACTGACATAGCAATAGCTAATTCAAGTAAAGAAATTGCAGCTAAACATGCAGCATACTAGAAATATTGTTTTTAAAAATATTATTAAATTTTGTTTGTTTTACGTACGATATACAATAATGACGGCTGACTTTTAACGGTACAACAACAAGCTAATGTTCCCGTTAATAAAATTATAACACTGGTACTGACCAGTAGATAAGAAATTCCATTATTATAATTTGAACTTAATTCCAAATAATTATGAAGTTCCATTTCCATCCATATTCCACCACAAAAGATTATAATTCCTGACGCCTAGAAAAAAAAAATCTTTTGTTGTTTTTTTTTCCATATTTTTTTAATAAAACTTTGTAATATTACACAGTAGCAAAATACAAGAGATAACTTTAAAAAAGATAAGAAATTTTTTTATTTGTTTATTGGATGAAAAGTTTTTATAAAATTAATGTTTAAATTGTTGATCAATGTTCTATTATTGTTTTTTTTTTTAAATACTCAAAGAAAAATAAAATATCATACCCAAAATGTCAAATTGAAAATTATTAGTAGAGATTTAATGCAACCTGCAGTTACAAATGTGTTAACATAATTTGCCATAGCTTGTCTTTATTATTTTCAACTTGAAAATTGCGTTAGATTACGGTCCTGATATTCATACGAGCTAAAAGATTAACATTCTATTTTATAAATGTAAATATATACAAAATTACCTTAAAACTTGAGTATCTACATAAGTGACTTATGTGACGGATTGTTCTTAAGTTTATTTAGAACTAAGTAAAAAAATTCATTACAAATATATAGAACGGCGAACTTTGACGGATCTAAAAAACCAAGAACACAAGTCAAATGAGAACATCAATTTATTGATTAAAATCAGAGCTTTTTTAAGCGGAAGCTCTTTAACGATTTAACTTTATGCGACGCTTAAGCTAGACTACTATTATTAAAAGTTGATAATCTCATGTTTTACTTTAAGTTGAAATGCTTGCTACGTTTTGATCATTCTGGTTTATTCTTCTGTATTCCTACACCATATTTGTATGCATAGAGAAATTTTAGTGGTAAGTTGCTAAATTTTAAAAATTCAAAATTCAAAAGAGTTATGTCTGCTCCTTGCAAAAGAGTGATTTTTGTGAATATTTTTTAAAAAAAGTATTACACCGAATGTTTTTATATTTTGCAGATATATTTTCGCTTAAATCAAAAATACATTGTAATTTTTTGAAATAAAAGTATTTTTTCTTCAGCAAGTTATGCACCATCTCCTGAGTCTTCAAAACAAAAAAAAAAAACAGTTCTTCAACTGCTGCAGTAATTCTGGCCCTCAGAGTGCCTGAAATCAAAAACGGAACCAAGATGATCGTTAAGCTAGCAGGTAATGCCCATGAACCACGATTGAGAAAAACTACAAATTAAAATGCTACAAAATAGCAGATTTTGGAAACAAAAGTTCGAAATTTTGCTAAAAATCTGATTCCAATCCAATCATTAAACTGAAATAAGAATCAAATTGATCGGATTTGTTGTTAGAGCTGCAGCAAATTTGAAAAATGTAGTCTTGAGAAAAACGCCTTGAGAATGATGTAATTCAAAAACTATTTGAGATTCCACTTGAAATATAAATATGTTACTTTTAAAGGTACAAATTATCGAAAAATGCAAAAAATAAAAATCAAAATTTTGAAAAAACTTTTTCAAGGAAGTCTTATTGGGAAATTTTTTTTTGTTGAGTCGATTAGTTTTAATTTTTTTTGAATTTTTTATTTTTAATTTAACAATATATAAGTTTTTTAAAGTTATATCTTCAGGTTACAAATGATTTGCAATGTTTAGCTTATGTTTTAATTTTACATTTCTTTTTTTAAGCTAATTAATAAATTTATTTATATAGTTTAAAGCTCTATGTATAAAGTGCTAAATTACGTGATTTTTGTTTTGAATATTTTTAAAATAATATTCCAAGGCATTAATTGAATTCGCATAAGCTCAAGTAATAAGTAAATTTTATTAATTATCATATTACATTTAAAAATAATATTATATTTCAAAATGCTCTATGCTCACTATGTAATTAAGCTAAAATAGATTTTAAAAGGTGCGTTGTACTAAATTAATTTAACTGACCGTTTGAAAATTTAAACTTTCATAGACAACCATTCAGCATTTAAACTTTCGAAGCGACTGGGCGAAAATAAATCCATTTCAATGTTATCCATCAATGATATTCATCAGGATGAATTTTCTTTTAGATTAAAACAAATCCTAAAAGAAGGTAAGAAAAAATTTCACTTGTCTAGAAAAGTTTTAGTATATTTGATTAAGATTTTAATACAAAGAATGAGGAGGAGGGTATATTCCGGGTTTTGAACCCAGTGGAATATATGGGGGTGGGAGTTAGTAGGCCAGCAATGTTTTATTATTAATTAACGAAAAAATGCTGCCTTAGAAAGTCATATCCCTCTCATTGCAAAAAGCCATCTACGGCACTGATTGAACCAAAAAGATTCATTAATAAAAAAAAACTTTTAAGAAAATAAAAAATAAATAAAATTAAAACATTTGTGTGAAATAAAACTAAAATAAAATACATTTTAATGTAATACGACAAACAGAGAATTTTAAGGCTTGTTAAAACAAAATGAATTATTTTAAAAATAAGAAGAAAACAGAATATAAAGCAACAGTGCCCACGTTTACTGTGTATAAATTTTAATAATTTGAAATTTTAGGAAAAATATGATTTTTTTCAAAAAGCTGTGATTTCTACAAATAAATTAGAAGCGAGGAAAACCACACTAATTAGCAATGATTATAGTTTTAAATAGAAAAAACATTTTTATTAAATTTTTACCCGATCAAGAAGAGAATGCCCATCACTAAGAAGGCTCAAATCTTAATTCCACACAAAAAAGTACGTTTATGCATATTTTTACATCGTCAGAATAACATTTATTTACTCTGTACTCATTCTTTCCTCTTCACATTTCATACAACAAAAACAAGTATAAATGCCACAAGCGATTATAAGTTATATTTTCATTTCAAAAATCAACCAATTCGCTAATTTTGTAAAATTTCAAACGTGCTGACTTCCAACACTTTTTTTTAAACTTATAATAGCAATGACGATATAGGATTAGGCAAAAACCTTTAACACTTTGAGAAAAACTCTCAAAAAAGCCTTTCATTTATAATTTTAAAAAAAAAATTTTATTCCAAATGTTAAAGAACTAATGCTGTGCTTCTTGCATTTGAAATAAAAATAGTTCATCTTTTTTGAATTCTGTTCGTATAAAACAGGATATTACCAATATCACAACAACTGTACGTAGTTTAAGATGTATTTATTATAATACTTTCAATTCATCAAGCTTTTTTGAAGGTTTTTAGCTTTTTTGTTATCAGAATTTTAAAATTACTAACTAAATTAAACTCATCATAGATTAGAACATATCACAAAACATATTTACGTATATCGATTTTGCATTAATAAAAGTTAACCTTTAATTGGGTTAAAAACTTGTTTAATAAAATTAGAAATGGGCCTAATTATACGTAGCCTTAAATGAATAGTCAAACTCTGTCGAAAATAAATATTAATATTACTGTCGTTTTGTGAGACTTAGATTTACATTTTACAGATATAGCAGGTTTCGCCAATGTGTGTATTTCTCTGTAGCCATGAAGAAAATTGCTTCCTGTGAATTGTTGTGTAACTATTGCTAAGAACAAAAAATATTTGGCATCTCTTTTAAATCCCAAAATTTGAATTTTTATAATTGTTTTAGCCCTCTGATCTACATATAACAAACAGTCGGAAACTAGATGGTAGCTACACCCATTGTTAATAGAAAAACTCAAAAAAATCGGGATCAAATTAAATTTGACGAAAAAGCAAATTACCGAGCTTCACACCAGCTCATTGAAAGAAAAATATGATATTTCATCATTCAAAAAATGTCATTATACAAGTTTTTATAATTTCTCAGTAAATGAATAGACGAAAATTTAAGAAAACTCAAAGATAACATAAAAAGAAGATAAAATTATTCTAAACTCACAATTTTAGATGCAGTCTAAGGCTACGTTTTTGCAATCCCAGATATATAAAAGGTAAAAAAATTTCCTGTATACAAATAAAATATTAAAATGTACAGAAAAACCTTAAGTAAAACTATTCTTAAATATTTAGTTTTAATCTATTTCATATTTTTAGATGATTTTCAAAAATTTAAATTATACCAAATTTTAATATTTCAAGATATGATTTTATGTATTGCAAAAATTCTACAGCTTAAAAGAAAAAATATTTACTATAAAATAAAAATTATAATTGGAAATATTATAAAAAGAGAAAAATATAGTTCTTAATTATTTTTCTAAGTTATTTTTTGACTAGATTTGCTATTCGAAATAATTTGTTTTGATTTTGTACTCCAGTTGCTGTTACTGGCGGGCTGTTAACCGATTTTGAAATATTAAAGTATCCCATATTATTTTTTTTATTATCTATGCTGGAACTGTTTTTTACTGTGTTTGAGTTTTCATGATGATTTGATGTGGTTTGTTCTTTTGCACTTCTAAAAATTAAAAAAAACAAAAAGTTTATAAAATTTTTAGTGAATATGATTTTTGGGTCAACTTACAAATATCTTGTCAGATCTTCAATATCTACCAGCATTGAATCTTGACTCATATGTAGATCATCGCGTTCCATTAAAAAATTTACAAGTTGCTCATTAAAACTTTCAATTTGTGTATGTAATTCATTTACGATTATTTGTAATTGAGCTATATTCATTTCAGTGAGTATCTGTCGAGATACTCGTCGTTTTTCAATTGGAAAGGGTACACCTACTTTTTCTAAAGAATTTCTAATTATCTCGGTAATTGGTGATAGCTTTTGTTTCTGTCGCTCGATCTAAAAAAGAAAATTTTGAAATTTAGGATGTGTTTTAAAAAGAAATAAAAAAATTTATTGAATGTCATTGGTGATTGGAAAGCTAAACTCTTCATACTAGAAAACCTCTTATTTCTAACAAAAATTTGCATATGTACTACAGCTATTTTTAGAAAGCAAAAGTTCAATTCATTTCGAAGCTATTAAGGCACACATTCATTGCAGCAAACATGGCGGAAAGGATTTGAGAATAATATCATGATGAAGTGGATTTCTGTTGTTATTTTTTTGCAGTCAAAAACTCCAAACATTCGTGTTGTTTATTATTTTTTTGGGAAAATATCATTCCTAAAATTGCGTATGGAAGACTAATTCTAATTCATTCTAAATAAATAATTTCTAAGGATTTTCGGCAAACATTAAAACGAATAGCGCATCATGAATTTTTTGTGTTTGTTCAAGTTAAATTAAATGTTAATTTTGTTTGTTGTTCAGAGCTTAGGTAAAAAAACTCCTAAATATTATTTATAAAAAAATTATAAACATTACCTGCATCTGCATATGTGCCATATCTTTAGCTTGAGCAAGTGCCATTCTAGCTTCAATTTGGAGTCGTGCCTGTTTTGTAAAAAAATCAGACTCTTGAAGATTTTCATTTGTTGATGGTCCTAATGGTAATGTTGTTGGCCTTTTTGATATTTGTGTAATTTTTTCATTATTATTTTCAGTTATATCAATTGATAATGGCTGAGAATAATATGGATTTGTATTTGATGATATTAAAGATGATCTTAGTTTTGTTGAGCTATTTTTTGAGGCTTTAGATAATTTTGGACATGTTTCAGAATCAGAACTAGGGCTTTCAGTATCTGATGTTATATCATTCATAAAACATATCTGTAAATTCCTGCCTGAAAAAGGGAAAAACAATGAAGGTATATTTTTTTATCAAATTAAAAGCAAAAAACAATATTTGCCTGATAAAAATTATTGACGTTATTTATACAAAGAAAGGAATATAGGAATGTGAAACGGGAGAAAATATCAAAAAATTACTATTGAAGTTTTGTAATAAGTAAGTATTATACAAAAAGGAAGTTTTTGGTAACTCATGGCAGTATGGAGGGGAAATTTTGTGTAGTTTTTTCGATAATCATTTGATATTGACTGGAGCAAATTACATGCAGTATAACTACACTTAAATGTAAAGTTATATTGGATTTAAGTACACGTGAAGCTTCCAATTGGTTGTTAAGCTTGTGTATAACCAATAAAATTCCCTAAATATATGTATGCATTTTGATATTTGAGCTATAAACTAATTCTACAAATCTAATCATCATCTAAAAAAACTTTCATCTACAAAATAAAATTACAATCTTTCATTCTGAAATACAAAAAAGCTGTAAGCCGGCACTTTGCAGGCAGCCTTCATGAAACCTCTAAAAATAATAAAATCATTATTGCCTATCCCTTAATATAAGTACAACAAAAAAAAGTCGTTATGGGTAAATCAATACGAATATGCTCAAAGTGTTCAGAGTGCAAGCCTTCCAAAGATTAGACTATCACAATGGGAATCAGTGTCAGCTCGGCTGTAAGCCGGCACTTTGCAGGCAGCCTAAAGCCTTGTACAGACCAATGCGTTTTTCATTCGCACGCCGGACAAGATTGTAAAACGGGTGATGTATTTGCTCTAGCTATAGCTGGAACAAAATTGTTTTGTTTTTGTTTTTGTCAGTAAAAGGACACTTTATGGCCTTCAAAATTTTTGTTGTATTTTAAATTTTAGTTCTAATGGAAATTTTTGTTGTATTTATATTAAAAGGGATAGGAAATAATGATTTTATTACTTTTAGAGGTACACCAAAAGTTTTGAAGGCCACAAAATGCTTCTCTAAAAGTAATAAAATCATTTCTTATCCCTTTTAGAATAAGCACAACAAAAATTTAAAGTAAAAGAAAAATTTTGAAGGCCATAAAGTGTCCTTTTACTGACAAAAAACAAAAGCAAAACAATTTTGTTCTAGCTATAGCTAGAGCAAATACATCACCCGTTTAACAATCTTGTCCGGCGTGCGAATGAAAAACGCATTGGTCTGTACAAGGCTTAAGGCTGCCATTTCCACGCAGGTAGGCTTAGCTATACCTTAGATAATTATATAGTTTATAAAATAAGGAAACAATTTTAAAGCAAAATATATTTGCACTGTACACAATATAATTAATGTGCGTGCGCAGATTTATACAAGAGCTTATATATCTGCAATGAAGTTTATCTACCTGTACTCCCGGAAATCCGCAATGTCAGCGAGTTTAAAACAAGGATTACAAAAGCATGGGAAAATATGGATATATATGTTTTAAATAGGACTATGCCGAACAGACTTATAGAATTAATTAAAAATAAAGGCAGATATACTAGTTATTAAATAAAATTTAAAAAAGAAATTAAAGTTGCCTTAAAAATAGTTCCAGGTTACCAAGTACGAATTTTTCAGAAAACCCGTTTAAGTAAACACCCTTACACATACAAAGAACTAATTACCTAAAAATGTAACTCAGGTAAAATACAATATAACCTGATAAAATATTTTTCTTTGAAATCTAATACATGGAAAAACCCACAAAAAATATCCTGGCCTTATCGCTATTTCCAGCACTGTATCTTAGAATTAAGTTTAATAAGTTTAATAGTTTAGGAATGTAATATATTAGCAAATTTTACAGAAATGAAAAATACTACCCTGGAAAGAAGGAGCAAAGGTTAGTGTTTTAATGTTAAACTTTTATTATTGTAAAAGCCTTGTAAGCCTTTACTTTTATAGTTTGCAAAAAAGTTAAAAATTTTTATTGTTTCCATAATTATTTACTATAAGTTAGTCACGCAACCATCGTGTGAATGTAATCTATACTTAAAGGAAATCTTTGGTTTTTATTTTAATGAATATGACAAGAAAAATAAGTAGATATCCGGAAAAATTTCAGTTAAGTTTAATAACACCAAGAAAAATACAAAGAAACAGATTTTTATATTCATTAAAAAATCTTTAAGACTTAATGTCAAAAATAGTTTTGTAAACAAAATTATTTTTTGATTTTTTTCTATATTAAACGCAATATAATTTCAATAAAAAAGTCTAATTACCATTCTGTAACCTGGATTGAAGGCTTGGCTTCCTCCCTGGTCGATCAGCCGGAACTATTTTGCTGAAATAATCATCTTCAGCTCCCATAGCTAGTCTTCTACGGATTTCTTCTCGATCATTTCTTCTCTATAAAATAAAAAAAGAAACAAAAGAATTGAAAAACTTTTCAATCATTTACATAATTTAAAATTTTTCATATACACACACAAAATTTTTTATTATCATCAAGATCAATAGATATCACTCTGACAAATTTATCAATCACATTATCTAAATATTCAGCATCGATTACACTATTTTTGCCAAACATAGTAAGCTCAATATCACTATATCCCTGTTTATAAACTCTGGGTAACATCCGATCAAAAAACTCAGAATCATTTTGTTTGACAGGCAAATAATATTTAAATGATAATAATTTTGTTAGTAAACTACGATTATCGATGTTTTTTTTTGACGTGATCTTTGACCTAATGGCCAAAATGAAATCATCTAACATTATTTATACTTGAAAAACAAAAATTCACTTAAACGAATATTTTTTACTGGCAAACTATTGAGTGTATATTATTAATACTCTATAGCCGCACGTTTTATCACAAGCAGTTTAAGAAAGTGAATAACAGCAGTGTTGTCCTTGGTCACATTTGAGTTAACACTGGTGGAAAACTATAAGCAGTTTTTGTAATTTCACGCAATGATCCCGTCGACACATTTTATTGTTATCAAAAACTTGAAGAACGTCTTTGGTGATCCCCTAGCACAATAATTGTTTATGAATTAATTCAAATCTTGAGTTTATTCATTTAGGTATTTTTTTAAAAAATATAACAAGTAGATATAAAATAAACTACCAAGTTATGCTGCGTAACTTGGAATGGGGGTTGTTAAGTTAAATTGAGTACCAGCAGCTGATCCCCTAAAACTAAATTTTAGTTGAATTTAATTAAACACGAAAAGGAAAGCGATATGATCACTTGTAAGTATGTAAACGTGACAGAAATACTTAATGAAAATAATATTGAGTTGAGAGTTTCATATACACATATACATATATATTGAACTGTTCAAAATTTTTACCTTCAAGGACCATTTCCATTGTACAGGAAATATATATTTCTAAATAAAATCCATATACATAGATATATATATATCAACAGGCGGCAGATGTTTCCTCGAATCTCGATTGCTGTTTCTCCTTTAAAATCTTGTTCTTTGGAATTTTGAATGAATGAAATCTCTTGTACGGTACTTGGTAAACGTTTTTTTTCTAAAATAAACGTTTTTTTTTTTTTTCATTTGAGTACCCTGATGATAGCCAGTATTGAGTTTCTGTGCTTGAAAATTGATCGCAGGAAGCATTTGTCACGTTTTATAGATTTTCAAGATAATTATATGTATCTGAAGTGTGTATCGTAAAAAATAACAACAGATTTTTAGAAATAATAAAAACTTTATTGGCAAAGCAAAAGTTACAATTCGATTGGCAGCTAGTTAAGTGTTTTAATTATAAACAAAATTTCTATTGCCATCCTAATATTATCAATGGAGTAAAATGATAAAAATAATATATAAGGATAAATAATTCTCCTAAGAATATTCATTTAAAATTTTATATCGTGAAAAACTAAAACTTGAGGTATTGAGGGATTATTTACGGTGGAAAATCTTTTGAAATCGATAAAATAAATTATATTAAAAAAACACAAAAAGAATTAACTCTTTAAATCTTGACTGAAGCAACTGCAACTGATTCAACGTCAGGCTGAGAATTAAAACGATTTGCTGTGTGCGCTTTGCTCATTCACGAATTTATCCCGACAACACTCTCGAAGTATAAGTTTGTCAAAATGACGGAAAAATAATATTATCCTCATATTGCAATATTTATGCAAATGCAAGATTATTGCAAAAATAGTCATTCCCAAAAAAATGCCATCAGTGGAGTGAGCATATGATATCTTACGACCTACTTAGGGTGTGCCTCACAACTCTAGCAAATTGCTAAATCTTAGCAGGTTGCTCTTAGGTGAGAAAGAGTATAAGGATATTCCGTTCATAATAACCATTTTTCATTTAGGCTTGTACAGTGTATTAGCCTCCCATACAAAAAAATCGCTTCTCTATTGGCAATAATCTGTATTAGGGAAATTTAAAAAACGAGTGTAAGAAAAGTAAACATTGAATCTGTAAAAATACACAAAATAATTTCAATGTGCTTACTCGCAAAAACAGTATTAAGCTAACTTCTAAATATTATATTGAAAATAACCTGAAAAAAAGATCAATTATTTTTAAATATACAAAATAATTTTAAAACACTTACAAAAAATTCACTTTTTGACACAATAAATAGGGGAATTTTTAATTTTGAGCAACCTGTAAATACTAAATAGAATTGTAAAAAATGTCCCTTATGCAGCCTTCCAAAACTGAGCGAAATACTCTTACTTTCATCTTTCTCACCTAAATTAGCAACTTTTACTAAATCTTAGCAGCTTGCTATATATTTGTAAAACACACAATTAGTAAATTTAATACCGCGATTGAGAATTATAAGCAAGGATACTTTTCTCTACTAAAACCAAAAAAGAAAACCTACTTCGCTCAAATCGCTGTCAAAACAGATTTATCATCTTTAGGCAAATCAATCGAAGACCATATCCAAAAGAAATCAAATTCTCACTCTAGGATGTAACCATTTTTTTTATAATTATTACTTTGATTTTTCTTATAGACTTTTACTTAACTTTTCTTTTGTTTTGTAGTTGGCTTGTAATTGATTTTTAAAGTACTTACTGACGAGCCATTTGCTTAAAACTTGCTAATATGAACTTCTTATGTAAAAGTGTAATCTGGTTAAAAATTTTAAGCTAAAACATTAACCCGTTTCTAGTTCCAGTCTCGAATATAGACAAATCTTGTAACTGTATTCAAACCTACTTTTGCATGAACAATTGAAATTTAGATTAAGTAACTGTAAACTACTTGGATGACAATGCAAATTAGTTAAAAAATTGTTCAAAACCACTTCCACTTTGAGCGTATTCAGTGGAACTTGATAAAAAAAATTGTGAAATATTTTGTGATGCGCTATTTAATTAAATGAATATGACTAAAAAGCATAAAATAAAATTAAACTATAGAAATAATTCAAAAAAATTAATTTTAATCATTTTAAAAAATTGAACTGAAATGAGAGAAAAAACTTTCCACGGCATTCTTCTTAGTGAGCCAATAAAATCGCACAAAATATTTCTTAAAAGGTTGAAATTTATCACAGAGTACGGAAAAGAGAATCTTTTAAAATTCCAGAATTATCTACAGTCAGTTTGTTCCCACAGAACACAAATGGAAAAATTTATTGATGTGTGTACATTTTGCATTAGAAATTTATGGGTGCGACACTGTAAATTACCCCATGAGTTCCATTGGTAAATGAAAAATTGTTCATATGATAACTAGAACACAGGGGAAGTTTAACAAAAGTGAATTCAAAATAAATTTGGGAAAGTTTTACGCAAGAAAGATACGAATTTTTTAAATTTTATTTGCAATTAATTAAATCATAATTGTTTTTCTTTGGAGATTTTGGAAAGCAAAAGAGGGAATCACTTCATCATGACCAAAGTCAATTGATTATATTGTCATGAATTCGGTAGTTCTTTTTTTTTTTATAAATCCATCAGTAATTACTGTGCAAATGATGTTTTTTTTATATAGAAAAATTGTCAACAAAAACATCATTAGTTTTTCTGTACGAACGTTCAAATAATTTCCAAGAACTCTGGAAATCGCTTTATGGAAAAATATTATCAATAATATTTAAGAATAACAACATTGCTTATAGCCGAGCTTGAAATGTTTAACGATAAAAAATTTGTTTAAATTTTCAATAAAAGTCACATAATCTATCAATCTCAAAATTTTACTACTCAAAAAAGATTGTTTCAATCCATCATCACTTGATTGACTGATGCTCATTTCTTTTTCCGATAGTTTAACTATTCCAAGTAAACTTTTTGCTTCTGTATTGAACTAGTTTAACAATTTCACTTTTTTTATTGCTAATGATCATTAGTTACTGTTATTAATTTTTAAGCTCCATTTATAACGCTTTAATAATTTCTCTATTTATAATGGAATGTTTTATCGTCTTTTTCTTTCTTTTTATTAATTTTTTTGCCACAATTTTCTTACTGACTTTTTAATATTAAATATAGTTTAAAAAACCTGATTTCCTGGAACTCTAATCACAATTTTAGATTTTTATTTAAACAAATGATAAAAATTGCATAATATTTTTATACTAAAGATAACCAGGTGTCAAAATTAGACCTATATTTAGAAAAGACGTATTCCAAACTTAAGTATACAAAATATTTTTCGTAAGATCTCTGTTATCAAAATGACCTTATTGATTATGCTCACAAACATAGAATGTCAACGACCTAACTCTATTTGGAGCGACGTGAAACCGGCAATTAGAGAATTAGTGCGAAAATCTATAATTGATCATTGAAAATGCAGCATTGAACAGACGAAAGATAAAAATATAGGAAAGATTAGTAAATTAGACATACCAGCAGTTAATTTCTTTTAAAATTTGTTTGAGATTTTGTAATTTATAAATTGCATCGCCTTTGAGTGAAATCCTTGCGTTCAATTTTATGATTTTTCTATACATGCATGATTTTTAACATTGCGGTCAGATAAGGAAAAATATGCATAGAATGAATTTGAAGCGTTCTCGCGGAACATAAATGGAGTGCAAGGGTATATTTTGCTTCCTTTTTAGTTAAATTTTCTATGACTTTTATTCATAATAAAAACATAAACGAATATATATATATATAAATGTATATATATTTATGCAGACATAAATGTTTAACGATTTCCCTCTTAATGAATTTTAAAGTTATTAAAATTTACTTTAAGTAAAACTAGTGGACAACACCACAAAATTTTATATTTTATAAAACACAAACTAGCACACACTTCAAAAACCAAAACAAAATTTTAAATGTCAAATGGAAAAAATTTTCTTTGTGCTTTGAAAATTTGTAAAATAGCAACTAAGTGTTCCTCTGCTACTATTTTCATATTTTTAAAAACTCGCTTGGTGTTTTTACATAGATTAACCGCTGGGTAGTTATACAGTGGTTAATTTATTCTTTTAACCTTCTGTTTTTAAGTGCAAATGAAAAGTCTATCCATTCCCAAAAGGCATTTTTCACACATAGATATTGTTATGGCAAGGAAAACAGAATCTAAAGAGAATTCTTTCATAGTAAATAATTTTTTTTGCATTTTTTTTTGTTTTTTTGTAAGAAAGAAAAATAAAAAGTAGGTTTTTTTCTCAAAAATTTAACAAAGATATCTCTCATTATGGTATAATACAGTTTTTCGGGATGTTCAATATTTTCAAATAAATATTTGACAATAAGCACCAACACCATCAAATAAAATAGGAATAATTGTAATTGTTATTGTTTTAGTAAGTAAATTTTCGTCTTTATATTTTTGGCTAAGGCTACATATATATAAATATACCAACACAAAAATATATATATGTAAATAAAAAATCTATGCTATTTAACCTTGAAACAAAAATCATTGCGTGATAAAATAAAAAGAATTTGACAATAACAATATTGAAGTAGTTCTTTTAATCTTATACTCAA
Organism: Acrocera orbiculus; assembly: GCA_947359355.1. Lineage (NCBI taxonomy): Eukaryota > Metazoa > Arthropoda > Insecta > Diptera > Acroceridae > Acrocera > Acrocera orbiculus. The sequence continues at coordinate 20,663,096 of OX375757.1, forward strand.
AAATTGAGGTAACAATAACAACAAATATAAATTTAAATACTAAAACAAAAAGAGCATGTTATGCTTGGCTTAACACAATACCTGAGTAACCCAATTTCCTGCTGTATTATTAACAATTGATGTAAAAAGTTCAACAGTATTGACACTTTCATGATCATCATATGTTAGTGTGTAAAGATCAAAAACAAATCTTGAATCCTTTTTGTAATGTCGTTTTGAATCAACAGAAGCAGATAAACTGATCGGTTCAGATTCTATTTCTGTTTCTTCCATTTCAGTTTTGCTGTCCACTAACAAATAACTAACCAAAAATTTGTGCCCTTTTTGTAAAGTTTTAATATTTATCATAAACCACAAAAATAAAAATATTAAAAGAGTTAAAAACAAAAAAAAAAAAAAACAGCTAGCACAGAGTTACCACGAAAGACAATCAGAATTTCACACGCACGTGGTTTTAGTTAGGTTTATTTTTCATTTTACTAAAAATTAAAATTTTTGATATAACATTTTAACTGTCATTGGATTACATGCGGTCGACTATACTCTATGATACTGACTAAAACTTTTCACATATATAACTACTCACCTGAGCATTAATGACTCCAACTATGGTAAGTAAGAAGAGTAATGAGGGGATATATATTTACAAGTCTCAACATCGTTTTTCGTTGAATACCAAAACAACAAAAAACTTTCCAGTTGTAGAGACACCATTAGCGTCGGGAAGTAAAAATTTTGCTGAATACAAAGAAGAAAATAAACAAATATTTGAAAGTCATTTGCACATTAATTTTAATGTTCTTCTTTTTTACTTTTTGTTATTTTTAAATAACTAGATAAATATTTTATATTTATCTAAAATTTAGTGGTGAAATGAAATAAAAATTCGAATATTATACAATGGGCGGCGTTTTATTTATTTTACCAGTTAAAGCTTTAGATTCGTTTATACTCTTATCAAATTAACAAGTTCAGTGAACCTAACTTTGGAAAAGTGGCTTAAAGAAATGCATTTAGGATATTAAAATTCTTCTTAACATAACAATTTTATTTAATTTAGTTTCAAAATAAGTTTTGTGAAACTACATGAAATATTTTAGAATATCGTACATAGGAAAAGTTTAACTTTCTACATAACTGCAAAAATGCACAAAAGTAATTGCAATTGTTACGTATTAAACAATAAGACAATAGATTATATTAAGACAGAATATTATCTGGAATTGCATTTTTAATGGAGTATTGAATTAGGTAATTTGAGTTTTGCTGAGATTTATCACTGAAGATGACAGTTTTCTCAAATAATGTAATAAATAGCAAAGAAGTTAAAAGAATGGGACTTTTAAGTATATAAAATAAATTCAGTATATTAAAAACTGTGCCTAGCTATGCTGTAACATAGATTTAGATGGCTATTAATTTTTTTAGCTTTGTTTAATGTTAATGAATTTTAATGAAAAAGTTTCAATCGAAAACTCAAAGGAATGAAGTACTAAAATTATAGGAAATTTTTAAACGCAGTCATCTGATACAATAACTGTAGTAAAACATCGCTCCACTAGAACTTCACCTCTTAAGTGCCACGGGCGTATATATACGCCCCGCTTATAGTGCGTTTTCACTGAACCTAGTACCTAGTACTATTTTTTTTAAAATTTGCATGGAAAATCTCAAATCTCTTATTTCTCAAATAAACTAGAGATTTTCCATACAAATGGTACTAGGGTCCCATGCTACCAATTTGCGTACCAAGTTGCAATATTTTTTTAAATTCTTAAAGTATATATGTATATATAAAGATATATATATTATATATACTATATTCTACTTATGCCAGGCTTAACAGTAGAAACTTATGTATGGTTTAGCGCATCTGTCACTTTAAATTTCTACTTAAGGAAATATGGCGTTTTATAGCTCTACCTTAACTCTTAAAGGGATGGGTCGATATTCAATTTTTTTTTAATATTGTGTCAAAATTTTAAAAAGATCGAAGTAAAATCACCGAAGTTATGGGCATTTGAGCATCCTTTGCTCTACTTCAAGCAGTGAGTGAGTAAAAGAGAAGCTTATTCTTTTCGAAGTGTCAATAACTTAAAATCTACGGGACCGATCGTTTTGAAATTTTGCACAATAATTCATCACATATTTCACCAGGTAATAATGTTATTTTTTTTTTTATTTTTATTAGTTATTAATTTTACAATAACAAATAAGTCGATTTTTTAGATGAAAATCTGTACTTTGGGTTTCAAAGGCTACCAAAAATTGAACAATTGAAAAAAAATCCCATTGTCATTACCTTGGAAAATATTTTCTTAATAAATAAATTTAATTTTCTGGTTTTGGATGATTCTCTTGCTAGTTATGATGCGCACCACAAAACAACTTTTCTTAGAAATGTTTTAAAAACAAAGTCGGAATGAATGGAAAATTTTGCTCCTCTTAAAGAAAATTCAAATATCTCAAGTGATTAATGCGAAAGAGGCTTAATTAATACTTTTTAAAAAGATAAAAAATTGAAACATTTTAATGTTGTATAAAATTCATGTAATTAATAATTATCGTTTGAGATATGGAGATTAGACTTCAAATCCCACTAAAACAGAAAAGCAGCCAGGCAAAGATTTTTCATTCATCAGAGCATTTTTTACAAATCTTTAAAACTCTCGTAATTAAAAACTTTATTTATGTATTAGAGTTTAAAATACAGTTTTTTTTGAAAAGCTAAAAAAGAAACTTTTCTGTAATTTGACAACTATATCTCCAAAAACAAAAACTTTCCTTTTGTTTTTTGTTTTAAAGATTGTAATTTAAACTTTTAAAGTTTTTGCATAGCTCAAGTATTACATTATATGACCTCAGGGTATGACCTGAATTGACGACTTTTATGAGGCACTAAAGGGAAAAAAATTCATTGTTTGCTGAAAGTTATCCGAATTCAACATATTATTTTGCTTGAAACTTGCAAACCAAAGTAAGAGGTATTTCTTAAGGGCCCTCTCAATCATAGAATAATTTCATCTAATACTGCTCAAAATATTTGGTTCAATATTTCATCGCTCTCGAGTCCATACAAAAATTTTCTATCCTTAATACAATTATGTCTGGGCCCTTTTTTTCTGATTTCTTAAATCTGCTATGTATATAAAGTCAACTTTCCACTTGTTGATTTTTGTATTGGGTCACTACGAAGACTGCCATCTCCCGTTATAGAAAATATTAAAGAACAAACATTTTCACTAAATTATTAAAAACTATTTCAATTTGGAAAATTTACTTTGTGTTCAACTTGAAAAGTTACGAAAGAGGTTAAAGGAAAAAGCCGAATGCTACCTGAAAAATCTGTTAAAAAAATATATCATGCTTTTTTGACGACCCGTTTTTAGATCTATTTATATGAATTTGTTCAGTTTTCCGTCAGCTGATTGCAATAATTTTTATCTAGATTGTCCATGAAATTAGCATTGGCTGCAGCAGGGAAACCACTACATGAATTCATTGACAAAACATTTTGCATTAAATTTTCACTATAATCAAAATTACATTAACTACGAAAAAGTTGATAGAAAATATTGTGGTACAAAAATTTTTAGGTTCGAGCTCATTTGTAAACATGTCAAAATATCAAATTGAAGTAAATATTTACAGCTTAAAACAAAAATTTTTAAATTTTGCCCAGCTTCAAAATATTTAATTTTTATTGCAATAGTAAAATTAAATTTTTAATACTTACTTTTTGTTCTTTCTCTTTTGCTTTTTTTAAATGATTTTCAATTGCTTCTAAATCAATGACTGGCAGAGCAGTTTCAATGTTATAAACATCAAAATTTTCTTAAATTAAAATAAATGAAATTAACTTAAAATTATTAAATAATATTTTAAGTAACTCACCAGCAATTTTTAAATTATATTTATCATTTTTATTAAGCAAATCATAAGATTTTACCGCTGATTCTTTAGCATAATTATTATTGTAATAATTTTTTTGGCATTGGCTACTTTCCTTTTCTAATATATGAGAATTATTTTTTATTTCATTTGTTTCAATTTTTTCTTTTTTCCTTGGTGTAACAACTGCAATAGCACTTTTCATATTTTTTAATTGGTCATTTGACACTGATGAACTACTATTACTGAAATACTTTTTTGTATATTTTTGAACACAATTATTTTTCACTAAATTTTTTTGAGTATTTAACAAAATATGTTCACTCACAATATCTAAAGCTTTGTTATTATTTGATGATGACTCTATCCAATCCATTTGATTATTGGTTTTATCATCAAACCAAGCACGATCACTTTTAAAATATCCAAATCCTATGGGCGGCAATTGTCGATCATCATATGAGCGTTTCTGGTATTTAGGCTTAACAATTGCTGTTGGAATCAACTTGTCTAAACTATTCATTGAATTTTGATTACATGAAATACTATTTTTAACTTCAAGATCCGTTTGATGGTTTTCATTCAATGATTGAATCAAGTGTGTGGGTGGTTGCTGTGTAGCTTTTTTGTTTTGATAACCACTTAGAGTATGATCGCATATTATAGCCTTGGCAGCTGGAATATGTGATTCGATTGCCAAACTAAATTTTGGACTGATTGTAAGTTTTTCTTTTCCATTTGAAAGTATTGCATCTGTTATCTGTGAAATTAAATAATACTAGTTTAATGAGAGAAATATAAATTTGGATATTTAACAGGAGTTTACTTTTCAGATAATTTATGAAAATTTATTAAAACAAGTGGAAAAAATATATGCGCCAGAAGCTGTGCTGTTGTCTATTTAAAACTGTTAACCAATAAGCACCGGAAACACTCATATACATTCCACACATGCGTACTCTTTGGTATAGTATTATTTAAAAATTTATTGATTTGAATCTAAAATTTTATGCGTGGGTATTAAAAATACTTAATAGGTTTTCTTGGATACAAAAATGTGTCAGTGTTAAAATGGTCAAGTTTGCTAAAAAGTTATATAAAACACAAGTTAGCATTGAAAAAGACCTCTGTTCACGACATTTTCAAGTAATAATATCATAAATCTGATAATGTGACAACAACACAGAAAATGTGGACATATTGAACTTGTTAAGTTTGGCTCATTGTCACTTACAATGGGTAAATATTTTTTAGATAGTCAGTTTATCGTCTGCCGTGAGTCTTTAAACGACATAAACAGTTCAAGTTTAATATCCTACGGTCACTACATAGCCCCGAAAATTAAATTTGCATCATCAGTGCGAAAAGTGAAAATTTTGTGTCTGACTACGACTTTTTAATATTTATGAGGAAACCCTTTCCAATCAATTCGAGCTATAAAGAAAAGTTTATGTGCAAAACTTGAGGGGTAGTTTTAACCCCTTTAAAGTGAATGTCAGCCAATAAAAAAAATACTGATCTCTTAGTTTTTGATAAACTATAACATATCTGAGTTTCAAGAATATCGATAGCTTCAAGTTCGTTAGGGACAGCCACATCTCATATGCCTTTGCCCATTAGCAAAATTTATTTTTGAAAATTTCTTTAAAATTATCGTATTTTGTTTTTAATTTCTTCATGATCACAAGTAGTGAAAAATATTAACGAGATAATAAATATAATTTTATGTAACTAACCTTGTTCACTTCGGTCACTGGCGATCCATCTCGGAAAGTCAGTGATGAATTAAACTCAGAAACAATTATACCAAATTCATGTTCGACTTCTCTTCCAAAATCTCCAATTATATCTATCGGTGTTCCCTCATAAGAATTTTCAGCAGGTTCCATGCATTTCTGGCTAGCAAATAAATTATCAGCTGGTTTATTTAGATCATTATTGCAATTAGAGCTTAAATTAACGTGCCTAAGTAGATCTGGCTTGCTTATAGAGGATTTTTTTCTAAATCTTAAATTATCATTTTTAATGAGAATATCTGGTGTAGGACAATTTCTAATTTCATCTTGACACTCCAAATGCTTATATCTATTTTCAGATAACTCATCTAAGCTTTCTAGTGAGCTCATTTGTTCATTGTTTTTCCTTGAAATTGTTACTTCATTTGTTTCGTTTAAGTTGAGATTGACTTCGTCTTGTAATGACATATCCTTGGAGGGAATTTCTAAATAAGAATTTCTGTATATATTATCATCATTGGAATTATTGTTGTTGTTAATATTTTCAATATTATTGTTATCGTTACTATACTCAAATTTGTTAAAACTTCCGTCTAGACTTTCAACATTGAGTTCAATTTCAAATTCAGATAAATCACTATCATCATGATCAAATTGATGATTAACAAAATGCTCTGCAAGTTTATGTGCTAAATGTTGAAACCCAGGATAATTTGGATTAATAATTCCTCTTGGGTAATACTTTTTCCTAGTATAATTTGGAGTTGAATATGATGAACTTGTTAAAGATAAGGCATCTAAAAAATGGTAAACAAAAGTTTTGATTTTTCAAATATTTTACTTATTAACTTTTCCGTTTTTTGAGATATTTGCTATTACATAACATTAACTACTTAATTGATAAATTAAATAGAAGATCTATGGAAAATTCTTTTCAGTGAAATAAAGTTACAGGCAAAGTATTGGTCCCAGCAGTAGAGTATAAAAACTTAGATTAGAATGGGTAGTAGAAGGTTGAACTTCTGTTTTGACAAACTTAAAATATTTTAATGAAATTTGAAAATACTAAATTGTAGGCTTTCATGTTTTAAAATTAATAAATTATTAAACAAAACAAAATGAAATATGAAAGCATTTAACAGCCATTTAACATGTAAATACTGAAATTGAAAATGGAGATCGAAAATATTGAAGTAGAAAGAATTTTAATATATTGAGAAAAGCGGGTTTTTCGGATCTGAACATAAAACATTTTACCTTATCGCAATTATCACCTATGCAGCTGATTTTTACAATTTGTATACCAGACTGCAGGGAATTATATTATGCATTGTTCATTAATACAAAACTTCCTATAAAATTAGCAGTGTAAATACATTTATTGAGTTTTTTGCGTAATTTTTCAAAATAATTTAAACTTAACAGTGGATAACACTGACAAAGACCAATTTTTCATCCAATTTTTTTTTTAAATAATTTAAGTAAATGCATATAAAATAAGTGGTCGTTTATTACGTTTGAGTTTTATTAACTCTAAAATTTGAATGAGCTAACAATCGACGTGCTAAAAATATCTAAAATCTAGCGCAATGAAAATATAATTCGAATTTATTTTCCTGCAGTATATCTTTAAAATATTTATAGACAGTTACAGGAATTGATTCTAGTTTATACAATGGATATGGGAATAACTCGAAGCTAAATTCGTGTAATTTATTAATCGATGTGAATTACTTTTAATACGTCCAATACTGCAATCGGTTAGTTCCTTTTGCTAGGGTTTACTTTTTCAAAGTAAACAATGAAGAGAATCATGTGAGCACATTACTACTAGCCTTGGCAGAAAGTGATTCATGAGCCCTATAAAAATCATTGTCGTCATACAATAAAAATATTAAGATTTGCAAATAAAAATTTTTGCTTAAAAAAAAATGAAAACAACTGCTGCTTTGAACAATATAGTGGAACCATCTAAAATAGGTCACTGCAGCAAACAATCAGATAAATCAATTTGACGTCATTCAAAATTTGTTTCCGTTATTCACTGTGCTCGATACTTATTGTTAGATTAATTTAACAAACTAGAAAGCACAATTTAAAACAATGTAAGAAAATTTTTCAAGTTTGAGTTCATAAAATTTCTTAGTTTGAAAAGAAGAAATAAATCTATTCAATGAATTTTTTATTAAAAAAATATATATTCAACGAAAAATGACTGAATTAATTTTCTAAGTAAGGCAACATAACTTTATACGAATTACTTAATAAATAATATTCTAAGAAATGTTAAATGTAAACTCCAAAAATACACCTGGAAGGTGTGTTGAAAGCTTTTAAATCGATATAATTAATTTTATTATAGACTTTATCTAGTTTTATATTCTATACACCCTTATACATATTTTGTTCAAGGGTTTCTAACTTTTTCAACGTAATTTCTTAATTGTACTTTGGTTAAACAAAATAACGCTTGACCGATTTTTTAACTTAATTGAAAATCAATTGGGTTAAAAGTAGTGTTAGACAGGCCCTAATATATAATTTAACTAAATTAATTTTAACTTAGCTATCAAATACATACCTTCATCTTCCATTAGGCTATCTTCGGGGCTTGATTCACTTTCACAGGGTGAGGAGCAAGTAGAAGATTGTGTTGTAGAAATTGGACTATAATAATGTTCGGATGATGTCATAGAATTTTCTTGATATTTTAATAAATTTTGAAAATTTTCTTGTTGTTCACTGGGAACTGTTATACTTTCATCTAGCTCCAGTTTGATTAAATTTGTTTTCAAGTTTACTAAAAGGAATTTACAGTATTTTTCTGTTTATTGTTTTTTTTAAATACACTGGTTTCTTGATTTTCTTGAATAATTGATTTTCTATGACCGTTTAGTTTCTATTAGTTTTGGTCCTCACTTGATAAGTTTTTTTTGCTTTCAGATATTAAATATATCATTTGGTTTTAACTGAAATTTAAATAGAGTTTATTAAAAAATTTTTCAAAAAGCAAAAAGTTAATAGCCTAAATTTAATTATAATTAAAATTTTTATATCACTTTTAAATAGGAAACATCTCTTACATTAACCATTTCTTAGATTATAGAAATATAGAAGGTTTTGTCTAAAACTTTCAGAGGAAATACTAAAAAGCCTTGAACATTCTATAGGTCTCTTGTGAATACAAATTTTAATCAACTATATTCGTCTCTACTTTTATTATATATAATAGTTAGAAACTATTGAATTTTTATATATTATACAATTCTTTTAAAAAGGCTTAATTATTTTCGTTTAATTCTTATTCTGAAATATTATACATTCAACAATGATCTTCAAATTTTTTTTTTTAATAAATGTGAAAATATATTTTTTTATTTGTCAATTTATCAAAAAAATAAATTTAGATCTTCAGTTTGTAAAATTGTGAGCTTGGGTGAACGTAGGTGTTAAGCCTACTGACTTATTTTTTTTTATTAATTATGTAGGCTCACCAGCTCCATTGTATGGGCTTGTGGAAGCCCATTTTTAAATATTAATTTGCTGAATTATAAAAAAATATAACTCCTAATAATTGTAACTTTCTTTTTAGTATTCCAATAATCTCTAAAAGTTTTTTTTCCTTAAAAAATTTCTTTGTATATTTATTTTCATTACTTTTGGTAGAATTTTAAAAAACTTCGACAGAACTTCTAATGTATAAAATCAGTAAATGTTGATCAGTTAAAAAGTAAAAGAAAAACACTACAAAAGAAATTGAACTAATGCAACCCTATTCCTGTGGCTTCGTTTCTCCAATAATATTCTCATATAGAATGGATTTATCCAGACACCCTTGAATCGTTTTATATTAAACCAAAGATATGTAAATTTGTACATAACGAGTTTTATGTTATTTATTTTTTTTTTAACTATATAAGGATAAAATCTGAATAGAAATTTCTATTGTATGTTAAGGTTCTATCGTGTTTTTTTTTTGTGTCCCGTCCGTAAAGTGTCATCAGCTTCCGACAAGTGCTATTTTATTGGTTATACGTTACATTTTCTTTGCTATAAAATAAACTTATGATATGCCATTGTATGTATATTTATTAGGTTTTTATGGTTTTCAAACTTTTTTTGTTTTTATTCATTATAGTTGTTGTTGAAATGTCCTTAAACATAATTTTATAATTAATGGATTTTTTGTTGTTATTTTTTTCGTTTCAAAATAATAAATTAGGGACTTCAATTCCAGAAATCATTTTTTGGTTTTTATAAAGAAAGCTTATTGTTATTTATAAATTGTTTACAAAAATTGAAAAGATATTATTTCTTGTGTGGTTGTACGCATCAGTAATGGCCATGGTATTTAATAATTGGATAAAAACAAAAAAAATAAAGAAAAACGGTTTAAGATTTTCTGTTTTTTGTTAAAAAAAAATCTTTTGCTCTAAATTTCTTAAAATATGCAAATATTAATGTTATTGAAAATAGGAAAGATAAACAAACAAACAAATAGATAAAGCAAGTTAAATAAAAGCATAAAAAGTGTGCTCCTAAAATGAAAGATCAGACTGTTAACGATATTCTTTTTGCATAAAAAATGAAATCCATATTGTGTGGGTCTACTCCCGAATTCCAACAACTACGACTGTCCAATTATACAACAACAAAGCTTTTATGGTAAATTTTACTCCATAATTTAACTATCTTCATAATAAGCTATGAATTTCAAAGAACTAAATCCGAAACTTTGATATATTTTTTAAATTTATCCTAGCTTAGGATATTCAAGATAATACCCCAATAATTTATTTACGATCCCGAAATAAAACTAAACACTAATTAAAAAAGTTTTACAAAATCAGTAATACGGAAAAATTTGATGACTTTTAGAATTTTATTGCTTTATTTAAAGAAACAAAAGTGACCAAGCTGTAAATAAATTAAAAAGATAAACAATTTTAATGAAATTCTACAAATTATATATCAGGTAAGCTAGCAACATATTATCCTTCTATTTTTAAAAAAAAATATTGATTATAAAAATTACATTTTCTTTCCAAGAAGAGTCCACGAAAAGTTTATTTTAGTTCAAGTTAAGAGCTACCCTAGATTTTATCATAGCATTTTATTTAAACATAAGCCGGTGTGGGTTTACTCTTGTAAAAAAAAAATCAAACAAATAAATAACGTCAACCTTAAAGGATTTGAGGTCAATTAGCATACAATTGGGTTTTTTTAGACAAGTAAAGTTCTAATTTTAAATTTAGGAGAGGACTTAACCAAATAAGATTAGCAAGAAAAATTTCTGATTAAATTTTAACATCAAAAATATTTTCTAGATTTAAAAAAAAAAACAGTCTTTGTTTTTTGGTTATTGTCATTGACTCTGGTATAACCAAATTAATTGTAAAAAGATTCAAATTTCAGGGAATACCTTCATGAGTGCCCTCCTTGTTCATTAGATTTCATTTGGATTACACAAGAAGCCATAAAATATCAATCAATTAATCAAAATCACAATAGCTCACAATGTCTAAACCAAAACGAATTTTTGTGTGGAAAAATTTTTTAATTTTTCAAATGCAACAAACTTCCTCTATGCCCTTTTAAGTACGCATTTTAATTTTTTCCTACAACAAAAAACATAAACAAACTTATTTTTCGGCTTATGGATCCATCTTTGTTTTTGTTTTTTGTTTAGAGAAAAGTTAGAGTTGTCTGTAGCAGAAACTATCACTTTAGAGTCCCATTCTAACTCAGAACGATACCACATAAATAGCTGGCATCAAACCATATGCCTATGCATTGCTTCCTTAGAAGTATGGATACATCTAAGCAACTATGGTCGCCATAAAAACTATATAACTAAACATTTATTGACTATAAATTAAATTTGAATCTAACTAAAGCTAAAGAGCTAAAGAGATATCAACATTTTGGGTTAGCCAAATGCAATTAAACTCATCAGAGCTACTAGAAACTTTTATATTCTAACCACTAAAATTCTTAATAAAAACCAAATTACAGGATAGTTTTTGGGTCTTGGACTAAAATCAATCATTGTTCGAACTTTTACTTTCAAGCGTTTCAGAATAATTAAATTTATGCATGTAGTAGAATTGCCTGAAGAAATTTCAAAGTTTTTAAAAAGGCAGAACTCTTCTTTTCGAAATTGGTGGCTTACTAATTAGATGAGATTTATACATGTTATGCTTAATTGTATCAAAGGATAAAAACTTTTTTCTATACACAATCAGTGTGTGTTAGGTATTTAATTTTCAATTCAAATATTTGTTTGATTGATCAAATCCTTTGAAATGTTAGAGTAAAAAGAAGAAAAGTTTTCTATACACAAATTTTCATACTTTTTTATTTGTGTTTTTATTGTTACCAAGCAACGAAACTTAGTTATATTATAATGCACTTCATTTCAGGTTTTATGATTGTGTTTTACTTTTTGCTGCACAGAAATATTTTTTAGCTTGAATCTTTAAAACTAAAAATGAATTTTCTACTGATAAGCATTCAAAACTTCTGTCTTTAGTTTATTTTAACCAGCAAAATAAAATTTGTTGATTAAAGAGTTTACTTGAAAATTTATTGCATATAAATTTAACTCTTTTATTCTAAATCGAGCAATTAAATCTTTTAATTTTTATATATTTTCAAAATAATGCTTTTTTTTCATTTCTGTAAAAAGGATCAAGAAATAATTAAAAATTCTAGACTAGTATAAATATGTCTTTAAAATATCGCAACTTTTTATACATCCAACACAAAAAAAGCAGTTGTCATTACAAAAGGATTTTTTTTAACATGAAATCAAACATGCCAATAACCAAAATTCCGGTATAAAATTTTGAGTGCAAGCTGATTATCGAACTCTATATAAAATAAGAACACTTGGAAAACGCAATTAGCAAAAGAAAAAAAAGTTCAAAAATAACAATGCAACAAAACATCTTTGAAGGCTGGAAAAATCAATCAGCCAAGGGATGAAATTTTAATAGATCAAAAAAAGTTAGTCAAATACTATGAACATATGAATACTTTCCTTATTTCTAACTTAAGTTAAGGAAAGTTCAAGGACAATTTTTATAATACTGCTAAGCCTACTTTGGCTTTTAATTATTTTTCTTTTGATTTATAAAAATCTCCTTTTTTGTTTTTGTGTATTTTAATTAAAGTAGTAAAAAATCACCTAATTTCATTTCATAAGTACCAAAATTGAATTAGTGCCATAATAGTTGGGCTGTAAATTAAAAACTTTGTACCGAATTAAAATTAATTAAGGTCAGCAAAATTATTGGTTATTTTTAGGAGGTGTCGTTTTTCTTTTAAAGGAAATAACACAAATAATGTAATCACTACTCACTTGATATGAAGAACTTTTATTAATTTTCTAATCCACAAATGTTCGATGAGTAGGACAGCTCTTCAATGCAAGAAGGGTTGCCTTTTTTAATTGAATTTAAACTTTTTATTCTACTAAAAAAAAAAACAAAAAAAGCCAAATTTGTTTGTTTTGATGATTTCTACACGAGAAACCTAAACACGTTAAAAGCCCGATTTCTACTACAAAATTTTTACCAGAATTTATTAACTTGTATTCCCCTCATTTTTCCAGTGATTCTACGTCTGCCCAGTATTATTATGAAATTTGAGTGAGTGAGAAGATTATATAGTCTATAAAGAGCAAAGGTTTAGTAAGGAATTTTGTGAAAGGATGACATAAGTCCGAAAAAATGTTTTGTACTAAAAGCTTTTAAGGAAGAATTTCTTTTAATTGCTAATTGCTTTAGCTTTTTTTTAATTTTTTAGTTGCCGGAGCTTTTTTATATAAAAAATAGAAATTGATGTTAAGAGTTTTATTTTATTTTATTTTAAGTTATTGTAAATTGATTATTAAACATAGATTAGAGAGAAAAAGTTTTGAGTTCTCCTAAAGCTACAATTCACTCATGATGTTTAGTTTAGAAGTAGCAGTAGTTATCTGAGCCGAAATATTTTAACCTTTTTCAAGCCTGTTCGACCTGAAAACTGTGTATCTCGGTCTATTTTTGTCAACAGTGGTATATAAACTTTTTTCATACTAAACGATCACCTACATGCTAATTTTTGCTCATTGGAGGCTTAAGAGAGTCAAACGCTGAGGTACATCTTACTTTACTCCACTTTTTTAAAAAATTTTTACATCAATGAGTTCACGATATTGCTATTTTTTATTTTTTTTGAAAAATCTTAGTAAAAAATCGGCTAGAAAAAGCTGAATCAAACTTTTCCCTATTAAACAAAAGTGTTAAATGGTTTTTGGCCTTACTAACATCGATTATATTGAACGGTCTAGTCCAACGGCCTCAGATCACAAGATGTTGGAGGACAGTTTACGGAAACATTTTTTAGGGTGATTAATTTAAAAAAGCTTTCGTTTAATAAATCGATGGTTTTGCCTGCTTTATGAGACATCGCATTCCTTCCACATTTTCTAAGAAATAAAACCAATGATGCTGCTTACCCGTAAACCACACTAAACAGTAGATTTTTCCAGATGCATTAGTGGTTCTAAGAATGGATATACATACATCCATATATTGATTCAAGGAAGCTTAACTTTCTTGGCCTAGTTTTTCTTATTTTCTTATTCTTTTTCGAGGTACGTGCTTTAAAAAAATTCAAATAATTAAAAGTCTTAAAAAATACTTTAAAAATGCACATGAAATGGGATGAAATTATTTTTAATAAAGGAAAATGTAACAATAGAATAAACTAAACTTCATTATTTACACAGCCTATTTAATTTAATTTTGAGCAAAGGACACCAGGACCATTTTCATATCACCTTAGAAAAAATGCTTGAAACTTTTCTTCGGATTCCTTATTAAATTGCCCGTATTAATTCAATCGGAAAATCTCTGACGTGCTCTCAATTCTTAAGCATCTGAAATAGTTCATCAACAGTATTTATCTCAAACTTATTTCTTATTTAATTTATTCTTTAATCACTAACCGTTTTGATAAATTATTCTCTCAACTGAAATAGCTTTAAAAATTTTATTCACGTATTATCCTAAAGAAACTTTGAGAAAGTTTTTATGAAAACTTTTAAGCAAATTTTATTTTTCTGATTATCAAGTAAGGATTTTTTTTGTCAAACTCTTGATAAATTTTTTATAAATGAATCTTTAAAAAAAGAAAAAACAAGTACTATATAACATAATTTTGTTGTCCTTGTTTCTTAATGTCTGCGTTATAGAACTCTGACTGTGTCTAGATTGAAGTCAATTTAATAATGAAAAATGTATTTGCTTGTATATTTTTATGACACTTAATGCTAAATGGTTAGTTAAAGCAAAAGGGTTGTGAAATTTTGCGTGGGTTATAATAATCACTCGGCTGTAAACGTAAAGGAGCACTCAAAAGGCATAACTTCAAGCGTTAAATTATATAAAGGGTAAATTTTCCGTATTTTTGAGCTTTTGACTAAAAAAAACTGAAAAGTTGCAGGGTATTTAAAGAAGGACTTAAGATAAAAAGACTTACTGCTTTATTTATTCAATTATAACAAATTATTAAAAACAATAAGTTTTATAAAATTGAAGTCTTTGAATGTATTGGAATGTTCAAGCTAAGCAGTAAAGTAATAATTTGAATTCAAAATCTCTTAAAAACCAGATTTCAATAAAATTCACTTCATTTCATTCCTTTTGATTTTATCATTTAATTATTATTTTTATTAGTTGTTAAAGTGGCGACAATGACGTGATTTGAAAAATTATCGAAATTTTTCGGGTACTGAAAAAATCAACAACATTGGTTGCTAGATAAGAAAAATTTAATTTTTTTGCTTAAAATGCATTTTATTATTCCTTTTGAGCTTTAATACTTAGCACCAGCTATATTCTAGTTTTTGAATATTTTATCAATGACGTGAGAGTCAAAATGAGACTCTATATGATTGCTTGTGCCTCTTCGTTTGATAAAAGTTGTTTCCAAGCATAAATTTATTGGCATGTGAGGGCAACAAGAAACCAGAGAGAACTAAATCTGTCAACTATGGGAATATTCTCAAAACTTGTTCTCTGATTTAATGATATTTCTACAATATGGGTACGTTGTCTTAATGAAGAATGGTTTTTTCTTCTGTAAACTTGGTCGAAAGGAATTGAATGATTATTTTTATGAACTTTTTACCAGTGTGAAGGTAATTTCTGAACAAAGTTCCTTTTTCATTTGTCAACGAGTAAATCGATCTATAATCGTGAGACAATATCGAAAATTATCCAACATTGGAAGAGGTCCAATGATGTCTACATGTATTGTGTAGAAACGAATAGTGACAGGGTCAAATTTGTTTAAGGAATTTTTAACATGCCGTAAAATTTTATTTTTCTGACAGGTTTACGAAACTTAGGAGCAGGGATAACGGAAAATCCGCTCCTGTATCAACCAAAAAATTTGAAGTAGCGGCTAGAGTAGTTCGTTTTATCAACCGCCGTTGGAGAAGATAAGCGAATTAGTTTTTTGCATTATTGGAAGAAGAGAACGCTTAATGCAATTCAAAGCTTTATCCGCAAGGTGCGAGTGGTACCCACAGATATTTGATGCACTAATAGAGGGTTTAGGACTCCTATATTTAGATTTTCGACTAGATCTTGAATTCCTGTGGTAATTAGAACCTACACCTACCTGGTTTTATAAATCGGCAACTTTTTGAGTTAGAACGTCTAATCGATCTATGATTGAATTGATTTTGGAGTCGGAAGAATGCTCACCAATTGCAAAAACGTTGGATTTTTTTGTATACTTCAGCAATTTTATCGGCACAACCAGCCAGTATATTTAGATTACTAGGATTGCAAGAAAGTATAGCTTGTATGTTTTCCGGAAGTCGTTGAAGCCAAAGTGATTTTAATAAAGCGTATGAAACCTTATCGCTTCCAAGCTCCCGCGTTTCGCGTAATAATTGCGTAGGTTTGCGATCACCTAAATTCAGATCGCCCAACAATTGATTCAACTTATTGACTTCACTAACTGAAAGTCGTTTAATCAAATTTGTTTTTAAATTATCATAAATTTCAGTGGAATCAGGTTTTCACAAATAGTGTGTTTTTCAATTCTGTCGCTTTCCACCGGCTAAGCCGAAAGTACAAATCTACTACGTTTTTGTACTTCCAGTTGTACTTATGGAAGTGAAACTTGTACATTTGACGTTTGGCAATTTAAATTGTGTGGTTATATGTGTCGTCATATTAAAAGTAGTATTTGTTGCCAAAACTGAGATTTAATATGATTTCTTACTTAATATATTTTCAAAAATGAATTTTTTATTGGATATTTATTTTTACACAATTATTTACCTTCTTTTTTATTTAAATCATTACTTCTTTGTTATCTTATTGAACATATTGATATAGTAATCAAAAAATTTGTTAAAATCTTAATAGTTAATTATTTTTATAGATTTTTTATAGTACAAAGTTCTTATCAATATGTTATGGTATAGGTTAGCTAAATTTTGCTGAAATTACTGCACTCAGATGGAAAGATACACGGGATTTTATTTTACATAGAAATAACGAGATGAAATTCTGAAAAAAATCTAATAGCAAATAAGTATAATAAAATAAAATTTAAATTTAAATTAATAAATACTCTTGATAACAATTTTAAGCTTTTCTTCTTTATTTACTGTTTTCGTTTTTTTACATATTCTGAATTAAGGAAAGCATATCAAAAGATAATATAAAAATATTATTTACTAGATGAGATTACGAAATTGTTATTATCTCAAATTCTTTTAAACATTAACATAGAATAAGAATAATAAAATTACATCTAAACCTCAAACTTTAAATTTAATAACCTGAACGAGATGTTAAATGTACAAGTTTCACTTCCAAAGTACAACTGGAAGTACAAAAACGTAGTAGATTTGTACTTTCGGCTTAGCCGGTGGAAAGCGACAGAATTGAAAAACACACTAAAAATATCACTTATGATCCTGATGACATCGCCTTCCAAAACGGATAGAACATAATTGAATTTAGTCCTTTGTGGGGTATAGTAACCGCAAGCTCACTTGATGTCTACATTAGCGATTTGGACAGCACCTTATAGGCGATATGAGGCTCGGTTACACTCAGAAGTTAATTGTCTGCAATCATCAAATTACAAGTCTTCCTAAAAGTATTATTTGTGCCTTTCAACTAATTTTATTGCATTTATAATGCATTATTATTTGCGGCAAGTCAAATTATAATAATAAAACTAGTTACAAAGCATAAATTATATATTTTCAATTAAAATGTCAAACTCAGAAAAAGTATTGAGTATAACCGCGCCTCAAATCGCCTCTATAAATCGCTGTCCAAAATCGCTAATCTAGACACAGCCTAAAATACAAACACTACCAATTCATTTCTACCTAATAGATAGCAGAGTATAAATAGAAATGTCAAACAAGAAAAATAAAATATACCAGAAATAAAAATATATAAAAAAATATAAAAATATTTTATAAGAACTTTATGCTTTTCAGTGTTCATGTTTTGATATATTTTAGTATATGTATAATATAATATTACTATAAGGTAATGCAGTAATATAAGGTTCATATACATAAGGCTTTATAGGTTAGGCAAAATAAGACTCGAACAATGTCGTCTCAACTTTTAAAACGAAGCTTAGATATAGTAAATGACAGTGGTGAGAAAAACAAATCAAAAGGTATGTATTGAATATAGAATTGTTAAATATTCTATAGAATCTTTTGTAGTAGAAAATAGTGAAGACACTGATTTAATCCTAAATCTTATTCCCGACAAGTGTAAACTTCTGAGGAAAACAAAGTATAAAGGCAGAAAAGGTATATGTAATTGTCGTTTTGTATTATTTCTCACAAAATCTTTGAATCCTTTTCAGTACTACAGAATGAACTTTTGCACAAACGAAAAGCTACAATTGAAGAAGTTCGCAAATCAATCAAAGACCCAAATTTATTAGCAAAAGAGAATATTGAAAAACTTCTCAAGTTGAGTTCAAATTCCAAAGCTTTGGAATCATCATTGGCCGAAAAGGTTTGCTTATATTATTACAAATATTTTAGCACACCACATTTTTATACAAAAGTAATGACTCAAATTTGCCAAACCTTACATTTAAGTTCTTGATCAATGCTGCAATAACCCCAACATATATTTTAATTTATTTTATATAAAAAATTTAGTTAGTAAAGCAATAAATTTTATATTCTTATCCCTTTAATTTTAAAACAGTATAAATTAAAAGAATATCAAATAAATTTTTTTTAACAAAAAATCAATAAAAAAGCTATTATATTATTTTAAATTTTTTTTATATAGAGACATGTGTAATAGATCCACAGTAGGATTATTAATAGTATTACTCTCCGACGGGTAAAAAAGGGGAATCTTTTCACTCACTAATCACTAGTGAAAATCTAGTCAAATATTTGATTTTGAATACTAGAATAAACTTTTTGCATTAAGTTAACGAAAATCAATAACAAATACGTTTAAAGAAATATCAATACCATTTCCAATTTGGCGAAAACCGTTAAGACTATTACCAGGTTTAATTTTAGAAATTAACCATTTAAGAATTCTTTTCAAATTCAGATTTATATATTTTTACTTTTAGATATTTGAAAGAGCTAACAAAAAGAGATATAGTGTGCCAGAAGAAAACAAAGAGGAAAATTTGGAGTCCATTTTCACTGAAGAAGAATTTAAAAAATTTGAAACAGAATGGTTTCTTTCATAGTCAAGTAAAAATATTAAGATCTAAAGTTTTTTTTTAAACACTTTTTTAAATAATAAGCGAAATCGTGTAAAATAAATTCTTATAGATTTTAAAAAAATATTTTTTTTGCAATACTGTATTTATATAATCCTTTTTTTAATGTGGGCTAAAATTGCCCTTGAAGGCTGAAAAAGCTTTAACAATCCCTTTTGCAATATATAATTTAAAAAATGAATGTTGAGCTGAAAATATGCCTTCAGAATCAGCTATTTGATAGTGTATTCGGTGGATAAATTCACTTGATTTCATATTTTGTGATTTAAATATAATAAATTAAAGTTGAATTTTGGTTTAAATCTTTTGGAAATGAAATTAAAAATTGATTAAGAATTAAAAACAAAGTTTTCTTATTTGATTATTTTTTAATTAAATTCCGTAAAATACTGATTGCAAAAAATGAGTTAACATCAGAAAAAAATAAAATAGCATATATTTAATATCGCATTTTTAATTCAAGAGAAGACAAATTGATTTTAGAGAATTTCCTAGCAACCTAAATTTGTTTGACATAAATATAAAAAGTTGAAGAGAAATGGTGCTAAGTAAGATATAAATAATTAATGTGTAAATGATTCGACTTTAATTCAATTTTTCAGTAACAGAACAACTAATTAGAAAAAAATCGGAACACAATGAACTCATGATAAGCACTTTAGAAGAAATTTCACTACACCAGGAGGACATTGAGAAAATAGAACACATCCAAAACTGGTGTCGCGATCTGAAAATTCTTTTACTACAATCAAATCTAATATCAAAATTAGAAAATTTACATAAGTTAAAGAAATTAGAGTATTTAAATTTAGCCTTGAATAATATTGAAACTATTGAAAATTTAGAACAACTAGAATCATTAACTAAGCTCGATCTTACACTTAATTTTATAGGTGAATTGACCAGCGTTAAAAAACTGCAAGCAAATTACAATCTAAGAACATTAATATTAACAGGAAATCCATGTTGTGATTTTAAAGGCTATCGTGATTATGTACTAACAGTTCTTCCTGAAATTGAATCTTTGGATGGTATAGATATAAAAATTTCTGAACGTCTTATAGCAAAAAAAAACTTTGAAAATGCTCAAAGATTTATTATTCAAGCTGAGGCTGAATACAAAATTAAAAGAGATGAACAAAAAATACGTTTTATTGAACAACAATTGGCATTTGAAAATGAAGTTCGTAATTTAGACGAAGATGAACAGAATAAACGCTTTTGGGAAGGTCAAAGTGAACATTGTCCTGAAATGAGAAATCTTATTTCACAAAAGCACAATAAATGCAAAAATGATAAAAAAACATTATCTAAAGAAAAGCCTAAACAAAGGAAATTTTTTGCACCTTGTGGAAGGCCTTATAATATTAATCAACCAAAACTTAAATTTCTTTTAACTGAGGAACCTGACTGTTATGAATTGGATTTAAGTGTTTACAAGTAAGACTTGAATTTTTAAATTTGGTTAAAGATTAAAAAATGTTTCAATTTTGATTTTGGTTAAAGTACAAACAAACAAAAATGGCTAAATTTTTCATTTTCAAATTTCATATGCTTTATCTAAATAGAATTTTAGCTTCAGAAACTCGAAAAAAATAAAAGTACCCGATTTCAATTTTCATGCATGAAAATTCAATTCTTTAGATTTCTTGATACTTCATTAATTGATGTTGATGTACAGCCAAATTATGTCCGTGTCACAGTTAAAGGTAAAATTTTCCAACTAGCCCTTGGAAACGAAGTAAGGACATCTGAGTCTACATCAAAACGATTTCAGACAACTGGTCATCTTTCAGTCACAATGCCGAAAGTGTGTGAAAATAAAGAAATCATATCTGGCTACAAAACTAAACAAGGTTATTTTCTTATTTTAAATTATTTATCTAGAAATTTAATCAAATTTTGACTATCTTTAATTTAATAGATAAACAATTTTCTAAAAATTCTGATAGGTAAGTAAAATAATATATTAAAAATTATTTTGTATATTCATACATTTATTTAAATACTATGGATCTCATCTTTTTTCTTTTTTTGTTAAAAACATTTCTTTTTTATATTGTTTTGTAGCAACTTGAAAGGCACAGTTAATTACAAAAATATCGTAAAGTCATCTGGAAAACAATCTACAAAACATTCACAAAATGCTGATCAAATGGAAATACCTCCATTAATTTGAATAATTTAGGTTAAATATAATAAATTTTTTGTATTTATTTATATATTACTATAAATCTTAACTATTTCTGTCATGTTTGTTAATCTTAAAGTTATTAAGATATAGAAAGCAAAAAAAAAACACAAAAAGACAATCGTAAAATTTGGTTAATCTCAAACAGTGAATTTCTCGAAGTCTTATATTATTTGAGTTGAATAAAAAAAATATCCATGACATTTACTTGGTTCAAATTAATTTCACTTGTAATTAAAAAACTAACAAAAATTAATGGGATGAGAGCACCAAAACTTGAAAATTTACTTTTTTCTCATTAGCAATGCTGTCAAGATTAGCGTTTTGGACTGCATGCGGTATTATGGTCGATAATATAGTTCTGAGGCGCGGTTATATTTAATAGTTTTTTGGAGTTTAACGTTTTGATTAAAAATATATAAGTTATGCTTTCTAACTAGTTTTATTATATTAAATTGACTTATCTTAAAAAATAATGCATTATAAATGCAATAAAATCAGTTTAAAGGTACAAATTATACTTTTCTAAAGAACTTGTACTTTAATATTGGCAGTCAATTTACTTCTGAGTGTAATCGCGCCTCAGATCGCCTGTAATTCTGCTGCCCAAATCGCTAATGTCTCTCCTATGGCAAACAAGCATTTTACCTCTTAGTAAAAAAAAAAAGTTATATAAAACCCAGAGCAATGGAAAACGGCCATAATATTATGTACTAATAAGAAAGGAGCAAGACAAGGCCAAAAGAAGAAATAAAATAAAATTACCAGGAACAAAAAATTTCAAACCAATTTTATTACTGAAAAGCGAAACCAAGGTATTTGAACATATTTTAAACAGAAGATTAAAAGGAGCTAATGAAGCCCAACTACATCCAAACTAGTACAGATTCCCAGTAACATTCTTGACAACAATTGAACATCTTATCAAAGAAACCATAAAAACAGGTCGGATGCCATGCGAGAAAAGATGTAATATACAGACAATTGGAACAATGGAAATTTATAAATTTCTAAGTTCATAAAGACCATAAACAAACTTTGTTTTTTGGGTATGTTAAAGGATTGTCGCACTTTTTATGTGGTATGTTTTGAGCCCCCATTCATTGAAGTTAAAAAAAAAAAATGGCGAAAACAAGGTTAACAATATAACAAGGACTGTACTTGAACCAATTATTTAACTTAGCGTAAAATCCAGTTGCTAATATTTAAACAGCTACACTTAATACTTAAATACATTATATATATAATATTATATAATTAATGTAGTATATTATATAATGTATATAATAATACAATATTATGTTATATAATATTTTAAAAAGGCTTTAGAGGCGAAAATCTTGCAAAATTGAAAAAAAAAATTTACAAAGAAAAAAGCAACAATTTTATATCATTTTTTTCATAATTCAAATGAATATAAAATAAAATTTTCATAAGTCCATAGGAGTAGAATTAATTAAGGAGGTCAATGTCCCCGTGACTAATAATATTTAGGTTATTAAAAAAAGAAACCCTAAGATACCTAAGAAAGTTAAGTATCTGTTATAATACTCCTGTAAATAAACCAATTATTTGTATATGACAAAATAATTTTTAGGAATTTAAATTTACTTCAGTGGGTTTTTTTTATGGTAAAAATGAAAAAACAGAGAACAAAATTATGTTCCATTTGGTGAAATAAAAGTAACGAACGGGTTTTAAAAGAAGAGCTAATGAAAGAACCAAGAGCTATCAGTGTTTCGGCTTGCAGAAATGCATACCCGGAACATATTCTCAACTATGAATTATAACAAGAAAGTTTTTGATAGATTATTTATCTTCAAATTAGATGAAAAGTCAATTTAACAATGGTTATCAATCTTTTAACAAGAAAAAAAAGCAAAACCGAGAATTACAGTTGAAGCTAAGAAAAATAAATCTCACAAAAGATATGTGTATGTCAATATTGGATGTCCTTGACACAAAGATTTACTTTTTCCTACTTCGGAAGCAGTTGTTAGAAATATATTCAAATGAAATATATGATTTTTAAAGCCTTGAAAGTGCAGAAAAGTCAATAAAGTTTACTTTGAATATATTCGCATATGAGGAAAAGTTTGTAATATACACAAACAAATATTATAAGTAATTCTAAATGTAATTGAGACTAAAGCAAACTAAAATTAACTTTGCATGTTCCACCAGATAAAAATTTTTTATCCCAATGAGAAATTTCAGATTAAAAACCCAATCATGCATTAACGAATGAATGAATAATTGTTGGTTCAAACTAAATATTTTTTAATTTTAAACATAAAAAAAAGATTATGAACTAATTTTTTTGATTTTTAGATAATAAAACGCGTTCAAGTTAATCATGTATTTATGAATAGTAAATTTTTTAACTAAAATATTTCAATTTCGAAAATAAAATCAAGTCAATATTTAGGAATCAATAACTAAGTATAATATTTTCATTTGTTTTACAGTAATATGTGAAATTTTTGTTTTTGGTTTGCTTTTTTTCTTAAATTATAAGTCTTACATTACATTATGAAGCAACAGTTTGATGTTGTTATCTTTTTTGTTTGAATTCCAGAATTATATTAGTTTTGTCACAGATATTGTGCCCATAATGTTGTATGTACACATATATAAAAAATAATTAAAAAACAAATGCATTTCATTTAATAAAATAACAATAAAAGTTTTTAAAAAAGAAACTATTCCTTAATATTTTTTATATACTATTTTGAAATTATGTAAAATGACAAACAATGGTTCAATCAAATAAAAATAAAAAAAATTATTTAAAACATTTTTATACTTTATTTAAATAAATTAAACTTAAATGGAGCAATTTGTATATAGTAAAAATGTAAAAAAAAAAAAAAAACAATTTGTTATATATTTTATGTACAAAAATTGATCAAATACATGTAAATATATATGTATAAAACTATTTCAATTAAAAAAATATATTTTTATAAATATAGTATGTGGATATACATATATATATGCATTCATATTAAAAATCGATTTGATATTTGAGTTTTATATAATATTTGTAACAATTATTAAATGTAACTACTGAACAGTTGTTGTAAATTTCTCTCCGATTTTAGTTATGATTCTCAATTCAAAACAGGTAAATTATTTTATGATTTTTTACTGTTGTTTTTTTAATTAAGTGAAAATTTTTTGCATATTTTAGGAAATTTGTAATTATAAATTTAATTTTTCGTTTAACACACTCATTTATATGTTTTTCTTTCTTTGCATCTTAAACATAAAATCTGGTTTTTATTAACTATTTTTGAAATTTTTATATTTACCAAAGTTAAGTAAATATATTATTAATACGGAAATTGTAATTTTATTGCAACAACTGTTACATATTTTTAAATATCCATTAGCTTTATTATTTATATGATTATAGCTATTTAAATTTTTATAATTATTATTACTATATATATCGTTTTTAGTGTTGTTCTTATTATTGTGAATTTTTTCAATTTTATTCCATAAAAGTCAGACTTTTGAGATTTGTTAACTTTCCCGATTTGGTAATTTGGAATGAAAATTACGTGGCCATGGTAAAGGCCATTCATATTGTCTTGGTACTGGGCCACGAATATTCTTTTCAAAGTATTTAAAATATGTAAACCACCATTCACGTATTAAGTAATTATTACTGCCGGACTGCTGAAATTAATAATTTATTTAAAAAATTATTATATAAATACACACACATATATCTATAAATTTGAGTATGTTATATTATTAAATTAAAGAAATACCTACTGTACGTATAACACAGGTGCGGCGTTCAGACTTAGAAGCTTCATAGAATCAGATAACAGCCTGATCATTTTGAAAGCATGAACTGTTATTTATATAATTATTGACCGTAAAGTTCCATTAAAGGTCTGACGGTAAAATTTTACCAACCATTTTACACATGTAAAATGTTCTAAATCATTAAAATTTAAGAAATATTTAATAAAAACTAAACAAAAGCTTAAATGTAGATATTCGGGAAAATTTTACTGTATAAAATTATTATTAAGTTATAAACTTTATGCCTGAAATAGGAAAGTTCGTAAGGAATAAAGTAACAATTGTAATGGATCATGAATGGCTTATTTTTTTTATAGTGGAGTATGGCTCCATATTTGGCTTAGTATTAATATATTTAGTAATAAACATGAGTGAATCTGCGTTACTTTATTGTACCTTATTATAATTATTGCATTGGGATAGAATAGCTTTTGAAATTTATTTCACGGGCGAGATTCTGTCTCGGTGAGAGGTCAGAATGAGAATGAGAATGTCAAATTTTGACATATTTGCCATACATTATATGTCAAAACCCGACTTTCTCATTCTCACGCTAATTTCTCACCGAGTTAGAATCCCAACACAGGACTCGGTCCTTCTGACATACACTTCTATAAAATATAAAAATAAATTCATATACAAAAAATTTAGAAAAAAAAATAGATGTATTCTTTTCACTAAGGCTAAATTCCGAAAAAAATCTTAATTACAGATTAAAGACGTGCCAAGCCCATAATTGCTATTAATAATAGCATTACTAAAAACATATGAAAAATGAACTTGTTTCTTGAAGGATGTCTACTTATGTAGCTACTACTGGCTTATGTCAGTTTCAGATCTTGGAATATAATTACACTAGTCTACAAAAAAACACTTTTTTTTTGTAACATGAAAACTTTTAACTAATTATGCTTAGAATAAGGTTAAGGATGACAGAATTGATATTAGAATATTTGTTACACGAATAGTTTTATTGAAATATGTGTTTGTTTGTTCTTTAAAAAAATACAGATTTTAACGACAAAAAAAAGCTAACAAGAGCATTACAGTACTAATTTAAATGCAACCTTAAGATTTTCTTCTATATTTTGCTTCTGGGATGTCTCGCTGTAATGTCCAACAGTAATCCGCCAGCATGTGTGGACTCAACTTCCCCTGATGTCGTTTTTCCATTATAGAAATTTCCTGATGGAATCCCTCACCACGTTCTTCGCTGAAGGAGCCCAAATTTTTAGGAAGGGAGTCCAAATGTGAACCAAATCATTAAGGTCCTCTTGAGATATTAGATGCAGCTCGTGAGATGAGGAAGCTTCTTGAAAGTCAGGATCAATCATTGCGCTATCTACTTCTTCCAAGCAAGGCGACAGATCTAAACTTTGAGGTGGTTCTGGTATGGGTGAAGGACCGGTTTTTCAGCAGATGACAGATCAGGATACTTAACTTGTTTTTTGGTTTTATTTGTAATACCTTTTGTATCAGTAAGACAAAAATAACAGTCTGATGAATGGTTCGTGGGTTCCGTCCAAATCATAGGAGTTCCAAAAGGCATAGATCGTAATCTTTTGGCCTATCCAGTAAGTTGGCCTACACATGTCACACAACAGAGTTGAGGAGCCCACGCTTTATCCTGTTGTCCGACAGCAAAGCCAAAATAATGTTTATATAAGTTGGTAACTAATGGTGTCAAATTTCTCCGCTGAGTTTTGAAAGTAATTTCTCCACAAATATAACAAAACTTATCAGCATCATTTTTACACTTTCTTGACATTATTTAAAAATCACTTAACTTAAAAAATAATTAAAAAATCTTCAGTGTACACAATCTTTGCGACAAGGCAGTTTTGTTAAACTAATGACAAATATTCGTAGTCTGTTAGCAAATTTTGCATTTAAGATGGTGGTGGTTATCTTTGAAAATCCTTTTATTAGCTAAACTACCTGCTTTTATTGCAGCATGTATTTCTTAAAGTTTCCCCTTAGAGCAAAAGGTAAAGAGACGCTTCTTTTATAAAAGCGAATGTACTGAAACGATAAATATTCAGTTTTTAATTCAGGTAGCTGTAACACAAAACCTAGACCTGATCAAACCAAAATAAAAATGGTGTTTTATTGGGGGTAGGTAAGCATTTCAAAATTCCGAACCACCTTTTTTGTTACAAAATTTTGTAGACTAGTGTTATTTTAAGAATTTTAAAGTTTAATTCACAATAACTGCGAATTTATTTTACCTTTAATAAAATATTATTGTTAGCCAACGTATGATATGTCCAAAAAAGCCTCGTTGTTACATAATACGCAATAATTACATCTATAGTATAATGACCATGTGCAACTAAAACGAATATCACTCCAGCTAAACTAGTGCACCAAGCAGTCCAATGTAAAATATAAAAATTTCTTGGTGAGTCTATTTAATCAAAAAATTTTTAATTATAAATTTATTTTGAATATTTTAGTTAAATATAGCTTACATTCAGTAATTACAAGATAACCTAAGACTAGCATAACTGTATGGCCGCTGTATATATAATCACCACAATAAGTATGTTTGCCATTAATTGATAAACCAAAACCAGATATCAATTGCAGAGCACGTTTTGCTATCAATAATGGTGTTGCAGTTGAATTTGATTTAGGACTACAATAATAGGATGTACTTGATACTGGTAGCACAGTTACATACATGGTTATTGAACGCATAAAATATAAAACGGCCATTATTAAAAATATCCTTCGCATCACAATAAATCTAAAATCCAGAAAAAAATTAATTTAATATTTCTATGAATGATAAAAATATGATTAGCAAAATGGCATAACGCAAATCTTTCTTATTCAGTTGTACGGCGACTAGAAAATTGTTCTTTACAGAATTTCTGTTTTCTACACACGCGAAGTTGCATGAGTCTAGTTTTTGGTAAGTAGAAAAAAACATTAAAAGTTGAGTAAATTTTTCTTTCAACTTTGAAAAGTGACTATATTTCTTCTACTTTTTATACTTCTGGACTGTAATATCGAAAAGTTGTTAATATGAGGAATACTCATGTGCCATTCCCCAGTAAGTATCTTTTCAAGGAATACTACAATGGTTTGTGTCAGAAAATTATCAAGAGTCAGATTTCATGTACACATACATATAATTGTTACAATGTATGTTTTCTCACGAATAAGTTGAAGAAACAGGTACACAAAAAATTTCGGTTGTTTTGACGCTTAGAGTTCTGTATAACTTTGATTAATATTATGTTTTTTATTTTGGAAAAAGTGCAGTATCAAAATCTTTTTTAAAGTCAATTCATAATAAAAAGGATTTAAGGTCGAGTGTAATTAGTTTGATTTATTTAATAAAATTAGCCGGTAGAGAAATTGTCAATATTTATATTCAATATTTTTGAATTTTCAATTCAAGGATTTCTCCGGCCGAAAGTAGCCAGGACAAGGAATTTGGTTCCCTTTCCTGTACACAATACATAGCCAGCATAGTTGCCCGATATTGTATATTTGAATTTCTATTTATTACAATCGTTACAGCACTTTTCTGTAATTAGCCACGAATAAATTTTGAAAGCTTAAATTATATCCAGAATATCATTTTCAGATACTTATCTTGAAAAGAAATTCACTGTGGCGAAAAGCAGGAGGCTGATAACATTAATGATAAAAAAATAATAAAGTAATTAAAAATTTATTTGTTTATATTGAATGCGAACAAAATACATTACTTTTATTATACCGTGAATCAAAAGAACTATTTGTCAGCATAATTCTAAAATAACAAAGGGTAATATTGTCGTGCACCAAATGAGTTTAAAATAATGTATTTTTTATACCCTAGTCGATTAGGATATTGATTTATTTATACATTCAGAATTTGATTAAGATATTTCTATAGAGACTTTAATTGCTAGGCCAACAATAATAATTAGTTTTGAGTGTATACATGTGCACATTGTGCAATCAATTATTAAAATTCTCACAATAAACAATTATTTTGAAATTAAAGAACAAACGGCCTTCGACAGATAAAATTCTAATATGTTTTTTTTACTTAAAACTCTTCACGATATTCTTTTTGAAAACAAAGTTTTATAATGATTGCCTAAAAAAATTAAATAACTGTTCAGTTAATTTTGCTGGAAGAATGGAAAAAAATATAACTAGAAGAATAGAATAGTACAATAGATAATTTATAAAATAAATTATTTACCGGTGTTTATGAAGCGCTATTAATAAAATGCAGGAGTTAACAGTTATCATTATAAGTATTTCGCTAACATTAAGTGCCCAATCTTGTGGTGCTATATTATCTAAAAAAATATCTGGTAATGGACGATAGACTTCTCTGTCTGGTAATCTCTCATGAACCAGTGATAAGGATACTGTAGCTAAAATAAAATTTGCGGCTAGTATCACAAATGCTAAAAAGAAATATATATATATATATATATATAAAAGCCATGTATTAAAATTTGAAAAACAATAAGAAAACAAAATTAATACTTACAAATAAAAGTTTTCCATTTCTCTTTTGGAAATTTTGGTTCTTCTCGCAAAGGCACAGGAATATCAATTTTTACTATAACTGTTTCCCCGGAATTTATGTTATTTGTTTGGTGGTAGGGCAAATTGTAGTTTTCCTCAGGTACTTCCTAAAATTTCATAAAAAAATTTATTATCTCTTTAAAAATCAAAGTTTTTAATATTTTGCTAAAGTAAATATCTGCCCAAAATTCTTTTTTGAAAACTGTTTTGTGCTACTTTAAAAGGTCATAAAATTTTTTTCACATTCCTAGGCCATGCTTCAGATTAGATGATAAGTCTAGAACAAAGGTTTATAGTACGTTGTGATCCAGACATAAGAATTAAAAATGTTGGAATGGAATGCGAGAGTAAATTTTAATTTGTATATAGGAATTTTAGGCTAAGATGAAAATCCAACTAAAAGAGAGAATAGTTTTCATTTTTGTGAAACGGAAGCCTGTTAGGTTGCACCAGTTGAAAGCAAAGTTCGCAGTA
The DNA here is from genome assembly GCA_947359355.1 of Acrocera orbiculus. Taxonomy (NCBI): domain Eukaryota; kingdom Metazoa; phylum Arthropoda; class Insecta; order Diptera; family Acroceridae; genus Acrocera; species Acrocera orbiculus. The sequence continues at coordinate 20,693,552 of OX375757.1, forward strand.
ATATATTTTTATATTAAGCAAATTTGTTTATTTGTTTATAAAATTGTTTATTAATTTTTTGGGAGTAAATTCGGTCTTCTAAATTCTTTTTTTTTTTTTTTTTTTTGAAAAGAACCTTCCTAAAGCGCTAACTTATACAATTCTGGCTGCATATGGACTCAGCATCAAGAGAGCGCTACATGAATGCTTCCAAGCTATATACGATTCAGTAAAATTTTCATTAGATAGGGCTATTCTTACAGCAAATTTGTTAACGATTAAAAGATATTGTAATCGTCCATAAGCGTTTTCAACTACTATTATATTCAAAAAATTAGGTAAATTATCACAAAAAAACGTCATTTTTGCCTGAGAAAGTTGCCTAAAACTTTATTCATGCTTGACGAATCAGTTTACAATATTTTGTTTTAATTTTGAGTCGCATTCTAAATCAAATTGTTCCAAAGGACTTTAATCTTCCGCAGCAAGACTTTCGAAAAAGCTTTATTTAAAAAACGTCACCAAAGACCTACTAGAATAAGCCAGTTAAGATATATTCCATGTATTCCGCACTACGATAATACTTCCCTCCTACTTATGAAAAATTATTTGGCCAAACATGTAGCCAATATCTTAGACCAAGCACCGTATTCACCAGATATGAACCTATGTCACTTTTTTTCCATTTCAAAGCATAAATTGCTACTTTGTGAAAAACATTTCAAAAGTACACGACGAAAGAATCAAAAAGTATCCTGAAAAACATGTATAAAAAATGCTTGGATGACAGAATTCACCCCATAAGTGTATTACTTAACAAGGAGTCTATTTTTAAGTCCAGAAATAAAGTAACAATAAATATTTCGTTGTTTATTTTTAATTTCTGATATTTTTTTTTTATAGAGAGTGAATTTTTTCAAGTTGGAGTACTAGCAAAATATGTTAAATAACGAAAAAAATTTTAAGTTCAGCTTTTGAAAATAAATAGATTGCTTGTAGAAAAAGTTACTGAGTTTTTCTTCAAATCTAATAAAAATACAGAAATAGAAGTTACAAAAATGATAAGTAAGTCCAATGTCTACTATCAGACACAATTCTAATTATAGTTACAAAGCTACTTTAAAAATTTCCCAAAATTTTAGGATTTTTTCATGGCTGAAGTTATTTAAGACGCTGATTAAAATTTTACCCGGTCAAAGCAATCAATTTTCAATACAATTTTAACGAAATTAATTGAAATTTATGGTTGGAAACCATTAAATTATTAGCCAGAAAATAAAATCAAACAAAAAATAAATAAAACTACAGATTTTCATAGAGAAAGTATCTGAAGATACAAAATTATCTTTAGAATTTATTATCGTTTAGAAGTGGCCACTTGATATAAATTAAAGTAATTATGCCTGAGTTAAACAAATTGAATATAGTTCAAGGGATTTTTTTACTATGTCTGAATCTTAAAAAAAACTTAAGATTGCACTTAATTTTTAAATATTTATTTTTCAAACACATTTATTACTAGAAAATAGAAGACTTGGCTAAAAAAAATGAGTCTAAAGTAAATTATATTACAGAAATGAATTTTATTAATTTTTGTTGTTTTTATTGCAGCACAAAATTCTATAAGAGCTTTTAAATGTAGAATTTTATTTAATTTGTTTAAATTGATGAGAATAATAACTGGTTGTGATTATTTGTTATTATCAGGTGACCTCGCCGAAGATTGTCAGAGGAAATCTGAAAACAGTTATCATACCCAATGAATAACAAAAAATTTCAAAAAAAAAAAATATTTTTTTATCAATAAATTTTGTTAATATTTTCAAATAGTTGAAATATTATTATGGTATGCATTTTTAGTTATATTTAGAAGTTTTTTTTTGGGGTGTTTTATTTTCATGTAGTTAGGTTACATTTGATGAAAGGTGCTCCGTAAACCGCATCATTGTGTTTGCACCTGGACTGCGATGTTTGTTTAATTTGAATTTTTGTTGCTTTTGTACAGTCATGATAATTGCTTGCTCTCTCCAAACTACTTCCTACTTTTTTATATGAAGACTGATCCCCTAAATCAATTGATCGGGAAAAAGATGAATTGCTTATTTTGACAGTTCTAGTGTTTCTTTTCTAAGAATAAAACAGGAAAAAACTCTATAAGTTATCATTGAAAAATTTTGTAATTTTTTATACAATTTTTAAGGGTCAGTATTCATATAAAAAAGTGGAAAATGGTTAAGGGTGGAAGCAATAATCGTTTCAATGGCATTATATCACCTCTTTAAAAAATATTTTAAACAAAGTTAAGGCTATTAACATACCTTCATTTAATTTTCACGAAAATATCTAATAATAAAAAACTTAAGGTCACACAGTAAACCATTAAGCTAATAAAATAAAATATTGGGAAATCAAGAAGAACAAGATTAAGTCAAATTGATTTCGGATGTCATAAAATCGACTACTTGATTTTAAAAACATGAACTGTCATTCAATGTACTGGAATATAAAGAAATAATTCCTTTTTTATATATTTTGGTATTAAGTTGGAAGCTTTGTAATTTTTCCTTTGAGATAATTCTATAAAAAACAAGCAAATAACAAATTATCTAAAGACTACGGTAGAAAATCCTAGTTTTGGAGTAGCTATTTTGGATTTTTCGGATCAAAACAAGAGTCCTGAGCTGGTTTAAGTGTCGGCGTAACTACCTCATTATGCATAAGGAGCTGAAATCACTTCAGTCAGTTAAAGGCTCAATATTAAATAATGTTCAGTATATATTTGCAATTTCAGTTGTGAAAACAGACAAAACAATACGAACATCCACAGCGACCATTATTATTTCCAGCAGCGTGATATAAATAAAGTCTACTAGAAATTACACATATGTACTTTGAGTGGTCACAAAACCAGCTGCCGTTTCGAACTCAGCAAGTGATGTCGAATAAAATTACACTTTAAACTTGAATCCCTAATATTTACTGGTAAGATGTCAAACGAGATAGATATCCCCCTCTGTCCTAAAAATAGGATTACATCTTGGTGCTTGGTCTCATGCAGGGGCGGATTTATGTATAGGCTAAGTAGGCTGGAGCCTAGGGCGCCAAATTTTGGGCGACTTATGCGGGCGGAAAATTTTGAAAAAAAACAAAAAAAAAAAATATTTTATAACAAAGCAAAAATTATGATTTATCTCTCAATTTTCAATTTCATTTATTGATGGAGTCTATAGTTTTAAGTTTATGTTATGGAGTCAAGTTCTCGTTATCAGACCACTGAGAGACCCGGCGACAGACGTTTTATTTTATGATAAAGGCGGTATGAGCTCTAAAGCCTAGGCCGGCAAAATCCTAAATCTGCCTCTGGTCTCACGTGAGTTTGTCTATAGTCAAATAAATATCATTTTATCAAATTTGTTAGATTTAAATTTTTAATATTAGAAAATATTTATATTAGTCACCGCATTACTACCTGAAAAGATTAACAAACGGTGTACAAGGTCAAAAAGTTCTATCGTAATTTTTTTACAAATCTGATTAAGTATTATTAAAACAAATATTTTCATTTGTATTTGTTTAATTTTTTGCTTTTAACTACCTCTCTTACTTATTATACTTAATAGGATTTAATCACCACTCATAAATCAAAGTTTTATATGTAAAAACCACCTGTTATAATTAAAAATTCCACTCCTAAAAAGTTTATAACACCAGAAATATACAAACAGATTAATTTTTTTATATTTGAAATTCAGAAAGTAAATAACGCAGAAAAAGCACATATTGTAAAAAAAAATTAGTTTGGTATTAAAATAAATTATTTGACATACTATACTCTCAGTTAATTTTTGTTACTTTCTTTTGTTGTTCATTGTTTTTGTGCATTTTAAACATAAAACAGTTCTGATTATATTTGTCATATATATTTTTTACTATAATTATCTTTACTTTAAAAGTTTTTCATTGCCATGTCATTGTATATTAACCTCTATAATATTGTTTTATCTATTTATTAGTTATTCAAACAGAGGTAACTGGAAATTAACAAAACCACAAAAAAAACGTTTCAATGTCAAAAAGCTGGTTTCTATTTGGGATATATTGGGTGACATTTGCTATTTATTGCGTTCATTACATGGTTATTGGACATCGACCTGAATGAAAACAACGTGAAACTAACTCTAATTTTGAATGTTTTCTAATGATTGCATGCACACATTAAATAAAATAACATTTATCTAGACTTTAGCATCAGAGTTAGTGTATTATTAGTTTTTTCAAAAAAAAAAGGAAAAAAAAAATGTTAATATAATAATAGCTAAATAAATTAAAACTTAAGTAAAACTTTGACAACTAATGTAACTTTAGGAATTGCGACCGTACACAAATACAAACACATATGTTAGTGTCTATATATAGGTATATTATTGTTTCTTCTTAGCATGAAAAACCTGTTTAAACCTTCTAAATATACAATTAAATCTAATGAAAATAAAAAAAAAAATTCAAAAGAAAACTTGTTTTCGTAGTTTTTGTTTACATATCACTGATCAAATTAATTTGCGAAATTCTAAAGTAAACCACAAAGAAAAACCTGAAGAGCCATAAAAATGCAGCCATGAGACGCCCGCCGTATATTTCTTATATTTTTAGTCAAAAAATGAAGAAAACAGACGTCATTCGATAATGATAGCACGTGAGAAATATGAAATAAGTACAAAAAAAAAAAAAAAATACACAAAAAAGGATTGCAAAACAAATAAATGTAACATACTTCATATTCTTTTCGTCGTTGTACATTTACACAATTTAAATAACTCTTCACATTAAACATTTTATAAACTTCTTTGCGTAGTTTTTTAGCTGGGGCCATTAAATTTATAATGATCATAAACGATATTAAATTAATATTAAAAAGCACAATTGACAATCTTTATTAAATTTTAAATCATATTCATTTAAATCATTTAGATTAGTCATTTATACGGTTAAAGACGTTAAAATATGTGAAAAAAGGCACTTTTTATGGAACAATTTGATATAAAGAAATAAGAAAAAACAAAATATTTGTTTTCAATTTTAATGCGCGATGAGAAAACCCACAAAACAATATTGTTTCAACGCATCCGAGTAGTGACTACTTTTATTGTTATTGTAGATAGAAAATCTAATGAGACGGCATGTCAAATGTATAGCCACAAACACATAATGATTTCGTATGCATATATGAATTTTATACATATCCTTATAAAGTAGCTATATAGCGTACTCTTTCACTCGTTCTATTAAATTCTACCGTAAGTATGAAAGCTATTTCAAGAATTATAGTTTCATTCATGCAAATTGAAGATAAATATATATATATATATATATATATATATGTAATTTGTGTATTTTGGATCCAAAGCTTAGAAGTTTTGTTATATATGAGCACTGCATGACCGACACTACAACTACATTTAGAATTGAATTTTTCATTTTTATTTAAAATGGGGGCATGTATTTTTGTATGTGTATGCAAAGCTAGGGGCAGATGATAGTGGCTAATATATTTAATTTTAAATTCTAATTCCAAAAATAAGCAGCAATTTTACTATCATTTTAGTTATTTTGAGAAAAACGTCAAATCAGCTTACTCATGCTCGCAGATTTGCGTAATTAATGATGTGAATATCATTATAAATTTTTATTTTTGACATGTTCACGTGGAAAACTTTAAGGCGGCTTCTTTTTTAATAAGTTTTTATTGTTAATTTTCAAAGTTTTTTATTTTTTTGTGATTCATATAAATTAATATACTTAAAGAAATTAATGATAATTTTTCATTTAGCGTTTTAAATGAATCATTTTTTCCCAGTTTTATTTTCTACATACATATGTATGTACATATGCAATGAATATGCTAATAAGCTCAATAGATATAATATATTAAGGTTATTGGATCAGCACTAAAAATATATGTATGTCAATGTCAATGATAAAAGGGGACTCAGTTTAAAGGTCATTAACTTCAGAAGCGTTAGATTAAATTACAGCAAGGAAAGTAATTTACTAGTAAAAATTTTGATACGCACAGAAAATTAATCAAAATACATTTTTACTAGGAGTTGTTAAGTTTTTTAAAAGTTCCCAAAAATTTAGTGATATATGTATTTAACTGTGAATAAAGGCTCAAAGACAATGCAATCGGTTGCGGAGCGAAAGCGGAATTTAAATATGCCAGTTATACCAAATCTGAGACTTTACGGGAACATGAGAGAGTCAAACACTGGAATGCAATTAGAAAAATAAAATATACGAAAGAATTACGTTACCACTCAGCAACCGCGTGCATTGTGTTTGAACCTTAAGCGGGGTATTCACTATATTTCCGAATCAATGATTCGGCTCTTAGTTCCCATTTAAAGTATATGGAAATGAAGAATAAGAGAGAAAATATCCAACATGTTGAATATTTTACTCACAAATGATTCAGCCATGTACTTTATATTGTCTGAGAGAGCCGAATCATTGATTCGGAAATATAGTGAATACCCTGCTTTAAGCCTACGCATAAGGCTGTGGTTCTTACGGAAGAACATTCAAGCTACTTTCAAAGTTTACTTGCTAAAAATTCATCAACAAAGCATGGTCCCAAGTTCTGCGGCATTCTTTCAACAAAATTCATGGATGCTCTCTCCCAAAGGAGAAGTGTTTGCCTAAAAAGAAATAGTCCTTCATGAATAATGAATTAGGAGTGCTTTTTTAATCATGATTTATGGAAATTGATGATTATATGCACCTTCCTGAAAATAGAATTATGCATAATTTTATGCTTGCAAACAAAAAAAGGCTACACTATCGCAAAGTTGGCTATTAATACTTTTACAACAATTTTGATAACCATATAATTCATATTTACACTGAAAACGGATGTAAACCTGACGCCATCATTTAAGATAAAAATTTATATTTAATATTTTTTTGTGGGATGTGAAATGAAATTATGACAGTTTTATATCATATTTTTAAATTCTTAGAATATTTGGATATTATATAACGATAATAAAAAATTTTGGTGCTAATATAAAAATTTATTAGTTTCAATTTTTACGGATTTTTAGATAAAGAAAAATTTTCTGTTCTGTAATTTATTGATAGCATTTTTGAGTTGCTTTTGTATTTTTATATTTCTGTTTATAAAGAATTATGTGCTGACGTAAAATAACTAATCGGATGCAGTAGACAATTTTATTGGCTGATTTATTTTGGCATAAAAAGTAATTGATTATTTATGAGTATTAAAATTTGCGAAAAGCAAATTGTTATTAGAGAACAAAAACTTTTTTTTAAATAAGAATATTTTTAGTTCATTAATTCAATTTTTAATTTATTACCAAGAAGATCGTATTGCATTTTATTTTTTATAGAAAAGTTGATGAGTTTATTTTGTTTGTCGCAATTAAATTTTATTGGTAAACAAAGTGTTTAAGTCAATTTGGTGAAACTGTTGAATAATAATTTAAGCGAGCAGTGGTGAAATGCCAAAGCCAACGAAATCTTTAAAACTTTGAAAAATACAATTATAAGTGAAAGAATTATGCATTTTAATTTTTTGTTCTTTAAATAAATGTCCCTAGAGGTTTCCTTTCTCTTGCTCCAATGTCCTAAAACGTATGAATTTTGCATTTGGAAGGCTCGATTTAGTTTCTCTATTTTAGTCTGCTCAAGCTTTGTTGTTGTAAAATTTGACTATTTGTCAATTTTTATCTTAATTCTGCAAAAGAAATTTTGATTGGTTAATTTGGGATTTGTTCCCGCAAATTAAATAAATTTTTTTAGAGATTTGTTAATTTATATGATGAGTATGTGCAGATTTAAAATTTTATTTTTATGGTTTGATGGCCTTTTGGTAAAGTTTAATTTTATTCCTGCAAATGGTAAATTAGACACTTCTAGTTGTTTTGACAATTTTGCGTGTTTGCTGGTATTTGTAATTATTTTATTACTTTTTAATATTAGATTTTTTAGTCCTATTTATCTGTAAAAAAATGACCAACTGACGTTTTAACAATCTTAGCTTCTACCCTTTCTGGGTAGAATAAATTTATTATTCTTAAGTTTTGTACTAATGGATAAAAAAAATGAATTTTTATTTATAATAAGGAATAAAGATTTTAAGTATAATGTTGATCATATTTTATAGTTAAATCATTATGTAAGGCGAGTAAATATTTTATTTAATATAATTTATTTTTATTTAATATAATTTTTTTCTTTGTTTTCATTACATTCCCTGAAAATATCCATCAAATATTGTATTTCCATTTTAAATTTAATAGTATCAAAAACGTTACCAAACGTTTAATAGGTAACGAAATTAGGGCTCCGTAGTCCTTGAAATTATATTTTCTATTAATAAAATGACTATATTATATCTATAATATAGAAATAAGCCTATTAATAGCGCTTCCTATACCATCCTAGACGTAATTCGACAAAATTGTGCACTTTCTATTTGACCTACATATATATTAATGGAATAATGAAGCATAAAAACGTAATTGGGACAAAAGTTATATAGATTAGCTTTGTATCTAAAATAAAACTTATAGCTCTGTAATTTTAAGTAATGAAAATTACCACACCTGTTACAATAAGCCCAATATACAATTGCATCTCTTGAAATATCCAGTCATCGCCCCAATATAATTCTAAATGTAATTTAAAAGGGTGATAACCTACAAACATAAAATAGCAATGACCTTTTGCGGGGGATAGTCTATGAATGTTTGCTTTGTTTTTATGGTTTTTTCATTTTCTTTTTGTTATAATAATCAAAGCTGTTTTCAAAGGAAAAAAAAACTACTACATCATGTCCTTTTATCGAAAAATGTCTAAGCTCTTAAGGTATTGTATATATACATGTATACTAGAAAAATATAGAGGAAAAGCCTAGGGGTGGGGTCATAAGACTTAATGGATTTTCTCAGTTTTGGCTACAATCCAGCTGACTCATTTCAAATAGAAAAGGATTACAAAATACTTTGATGGACTATTTCCAAGAATTAAGAGAAGAATGTAAAATGGAAAAGCTTACCTAATGCATAATTTAATAAAAGACAATAAGAAAATAGATTTCTTTTTTTGGAATCAATCCAAATATTTGGAAGGCTAAAATTTTTTAAAAATATGAAAATATTGAAAAGTAAATGGAATTGGTAGTCTTAAAAGCAAAGCTTTGCCCATTAAAAAACAATATTATTAAAAATTAATTTTCTTTTAAATTATACTTGTAATTAAAATTGATAGAGAGCAGTTGATTCTTAGAGGGTGAGAAGGCCTGAAATTTTCATAATGTTATACTTTTGTTTTTTAACACTTGTGTTCGTCAAATGATATTAACTTTTTTATAAACATAATTTCAATATGCTCCAAATTTAAATAAACTTTATATTGCTAGCTATGCAAAGGTTAGATCACAAGGAAAAAAATTTACGCCACGCATTCTCCTTAATCTTATAAATTCAAAATATATAAATTCAGTAAAAAGTTGTTCTGGTGTTTATCTTTCTGATTTTTTCTTTTTATTTGCTTTTTTTATGATATGGGAGAAGATTTTTTCACTTTTCGCTTGTTTTTTATTTTGTAATACTTTATCTTATCTATACGTGGTTTCAGAGTGCGAGTATAAAATTTATTTAACTAAAGCCACAGTTTGACGTTAAACTTAGTTAAAAGTATTAAACTGAAACTGTAAACAGTTGAACTAATGCTGCTTAATTTTGTAAGCGATGCTTAAGAGAGCTGACGATTATCTGCTTATATGGGTATTTAAGTTGAAAGTTGTTGTTCTAATAACAACATATTCAATTCGGTTAGCATATAATCATTACACTAACCATCACTTTATGTCATATTTTAAATAAAAGGATTGGATTTCATAAAAATACCAAAGACATGGTTCTAAAAATCGACCATAAAATTTTCACTATCGAATAATTTATGACATGAAATGAACACAAATTCAATCTAGGTCTAAGAAGCTAAAGAAAAAGCAACATTCTTCAAGGTTTAAGCAAGTAAAACCGATTTGAATTTTCTATTTATAAAAATACTCCATTCAAGATAAATAATCTTAATAAAAATGAGCAGTATATCTAAAAAAACAGCAAGCTCAAAGATATATAGAATCATGACCACCAAAAATGGAGACGTCAGTTTCTTATATAGAACTAAATTTTTCCTTTAAAGAGAATTACGAAAGTTACATATAGCAGCAACATCAGCTGCCATTCCATTTATTATACAATTTTTTGTTGCATCTGTTTTCTTTTCTTTTGAAATCCGACAGATACAAGTTTATCTTAAGGAAATGGCCTTCATACAACAGAATTAAATGTTATAGCAATGCATTCCAACATTGTATGTTTACACAATTTATTACTTCATAAACAGCCATCGACAAGGTCAAAATTTAAAATCAATATTTTTTCGGAAGATTTATTAATTTGTCGCTAAATTTCTTGACGTCATAATCCAATGGCGAAAATATCTTGACCAGTACTGGTTTCTAGCAATGAATTTTCATTTCTTTTAAAAATGAAACAACATATAAATCTAGAAACGTGTTTTGTTTTCCTTTAGAATAATTAATGCGATAGTGAATCTTTCATCACTGGAACAATATATTTGAATGAGTTTCTCTAGGTCGTCCCAATGATGAAATGAAAAATTTATTTGGAGTTGTATTGCTCACAGCTAATTTAAGCTTAAAAAATTTTTTACGCAAAGCATTTTAAATGCTTAGTTTCAAATTTAGCAATTATATGCAGCTCTTGCGAAAACCGTGTAACTCGAAATTGGAATTACATGTGCATTTTTAATACAATGCTACAAATAAATGGAGATTAAAATTGATTTAGCTGTGCTAGGGACAAAATGACATTTTAAAACGATAATTTTCACCTCCGCCATTGTATAATAAGTGAGAGAAAATATACTAACCAAATACTAACGGTTAATAAATTACAAAGCTAAAAAAACAGATAGCACCACTATTTCAAAATTGATATTACACCTTCCATCGAAACATGTAAAAATTTCTGATTAGTGAAAATTATTTTGTTATGTTTAAAATAACGAACTCAAAGTGATTTCTTAAAGATATCCAAAAGCAAAAATACATCGACGATTCAGAGGAGTATTGCGAACTATTAAAATTCAAAAAACGAGTTTTTTTGAACGGTTTTATTTTCAAATCTTTGTCTCTATCCGCACTGTTTCGAACTTAAGAATTAGTCGAAAATATAAAGAGCTTACAAAGTTATGTTTATTTCAGTAGTTTTTCTATGTTTTTATGTTTCTATGTTGACTAGGTTTTAACCATTTTGAGTGCTTATATGAAATATTTGATTGCCTTGGGCTTCCTGAGAGCTCTTTATTGGAAGTAAATTTTTTTGATCCATTATTTTTCCCAGGAAAAGGTCTAAAATTAAATAAATTTATTATTTTTGTTGTTAAAAATAAGAGTTAAGGCTATATAAATTTCTTGACAAAAATATATTTAAATCCTGGAAATTTTTAAACTACTTTTCTTTTTAAATCAAACAACATATTTGCAATAAATGAGCATCTGTCTTCATGTTATCAGTGTTTTGTCGCCCATAAACACAAACGGGAGATGAATTCACACTGAAGTCAATCTTATCATAAAAAATTATTTTCCGTATTATGTGAATGAGTCATTTTACACAATAACAAAAAAAAAAAAACAAATTTGTGAAAATATTTCATTTTGAATTAGGTTTTTTTTTAAAAATACACCTCAAACTTTTATTTATTTATTAAAAAACCTAAAACATTTTGAAAATCTCAAATCCATAAAAAGAGTCACGATATGAGTTGAGTTTGTTTAGTTGGCGCTCTGGAAAATAAGCCTGCTTTTATCTGAAATGATGGATCCAATTATATACATGCAGATGCTAGTGGCACAATTAGTGTTCCAAATGCTGACCTCAAGAAGATGATGTCATGGTTTAAAAACAATGGTTTTTTTCAAGGTAAACTGATTAATTGACCTTGTTGCTACATAAATGTTTTTAAAGAAATCGAATTAAGAAAATTGTGTTTAAAGCTTTTATTTATATTTTGAAAAATAAAAGGTGAATGTGCTTCTTAGGTAAAATAATTTTTCATTTAATTAATTAAAATTAAAATTCAATTTGTAATTTATAATTAGAGTTAACTTTTTTTCTGGCTAATTCTCTTTTATAATGATAAAAGGGTATGGAAAAATTTTCATTACATAAATTTTATTCGTTTTAATAAGTATAAACAACAACAAGAAAACAAAAACCTGAGCAAGTTTTTAACTTTATTATTTAACTTTATCCAGAAATTGATTTTTTGAAGCATAAAATTTTACAAAATAATTTAATAGCACACAAAATTTAAAAAAAATATCACTGCATCAAAATTAGATTAGTTACAGTACTTTTGTTACATAATTAATTAAATTAACCTTTAAAATAGCTAAATTAGTGTAAATACCAGGGATTAAACCTCAGAATCGTTGTAAAACACATAATTAAACTTTTAGTTTTCGAATCAAAGCTTTATTTTTAAAAAAATGAAAAACGACAGTTTTTTGCTTAAAAACATAAACTAAATGTTAAAATTTAATAGTTTGCCTGTTTTAATTAATAAGCACGACTATATTAAACCATTTATTTTACTTTTTTTTGAATTAGCCATTAAAAGTTTCTGATCATAGGGACAAAGTATTGCATCTAAAATAGTGGCTCTACAATCCAGTTTCTAACTAAACCAAATTTTTTTAAACTTTTTGTGAAATATTGTTCATAAATTTTGCAAGAAAATTACATAATATAAATATTACAAATATTTAAAAAATTTAAAAAAAATCATTTTTAAAAATGAACTTTAAAAAGTCAAATTTTTATATTTTTTTTTTTTCATTTAAATAATAAAAATATAGTAAGCTATTTGTCGTATCAACGTTGAATAAAGTTTTAAAAGTGGTCAGAAATCAATTTAAATTAATTTATTGATTATTTAATTTTCGAAACGAATGCGAAAAATTTTGCCAAAAATCTTTTGAAAAACTACCATTAAAATCCATGAATTATTATGTATATCCCGAGGTTTGCCCTTTTTTCTAACTAACAGTGCATTTAGAGTGGCCAGAGTTCGTTTTCAAGAAAACTTATTTAAAATTAGTTTTTTTCTAGTCTTTTGTAAAAATTCTAGATAACTCTTGACAACACAGAGGAAAATTTTTCAGTAATTCTCTCTTTCAAAAATTATTTGACAGTGAATCGGCCACAATAACAGTGAATAACACGAGGCCAGGTCTGCTTCTATAGTTTTAGAAACACATTTACAATAAAGATACACTATAAAGTTCACTAAACTTGAATTTGTAAATATGGATTAGTGACATAGAAAGCAAGACGTAGTAGAATTTCTACCTCATGTAAGGGAATAAAATTTTCAAAATTTTCGAAAGTCTCCGTTCTACCTTTTACCGGTAATATGATAACAAAAAACTGGCAACTGCCGGCTCGTGTGATACACACCATTAAATTATAAAAGTTAGCTGTAATACGACGGTGAGTATGATGTGAAACACTACTCAATAACTACGAGTAATTTTCCAGAAAGGATCATAGCCACATGGCAAGGTAATTAAATAATTTTCGAAAGAGAGTTGCTTTTGTTAGTAATCTTTGAAATTTCCAATCTACACAGTCTCTCCTGGGAAACTAGCAGCCTTTCCAATCATACAAAAAAACGCAAGCAAAAACTAGTCTTTTTAAAAAAACTTGAGTTCTTTTAAGGCATGTAAATCTAGTACTTTACGCAGAAATTTTAGATCAAAAAAGCCATAAATAAAAATCATAATAATTTAATTAAGAACTACCTACACTTTTCTCTTAAAACTTACTTGTTTTGTGCTATCACAATGAATATTTGACATATTCAGCATTGTATAACCCGATAAAAAAAAACTTCTTCATTTTTTTAGTATAACTGAACTAACATACTTCGAGTATTGAATTAAATACAATCTACACTTTTGGTCAAAACAAAATTAAAAATATAAATTTTTGCAACCAAAACAAAGTCAAATTACAAAAACTTTTTTTGTATATTTTTTAAATTAAATGTTAAATTAATCTAAAGAGAGGAGCTTTGTACAATCGATCATAGGTTTTTTGGACTTGTTATCACTATGTATGCGTATGACTGATTAAATTTTTAATCGAATTTCAGTGAAGGATAAAAAAAAAAGAAGAAGTATTGCAATTTAATTTGAAAGAATAAGGGAATCTACACCCATTCACCCGTTGTACTTGACATGATTGAAAAACATCAAGGCTGCATTGTTTTACTCCCCGTCGCCAGATAGCTGGGAGCCATCGTTGAAAAAATAACAGAATATAGATTTGGTCATATTTGTTCTCAAGGTGATTGGCTTTTGTAGTTTTTTTTAAAAGTAATAACGTGTAGTTTTATTGATAATAATTTTATATAGTTTTAATTTTTGGGAATTAACACTAAAGGATGTAGAGCTGTACTTACGTTCTCCTCCATTATATTAAACTGTCTTAACTTTTTTTATTGTTTATTTTCCTAACTATTTTGTACTTTGCAAATATATTTACAAGTTTTTATTAAGCTAGTAATGCAACATAAAAACACGCACTGCACATTGATTGGCTCAAATATCGGTAAATATTTAACACTGTTTATTATTTCTATTTTATGATCCTTTATTGTCATCTTTTGTTTTTCACACAGCATAAATATATGGAAAATACATTTTATAAATAATCTAATAAAATTTTATAAATTTTTTGGCTAAAACCTCGATATCACAACAAGAACACATTAAAAAGCAACACACACAATTTATTATTGATAATTTAACCGGTCATCCATAAAAAACGAAAATCTTACACAGTTAAGTAACAACTGTTTGTTGCAACCGTTTATGATGTTAAGGGTTGCATCTTTTTGGGAATCGTTCAATAACCAAATAACCCATATGAATACCCCCCTTTTTTACCTGATATATATATATGTATAAACTTTTATACTCAAACTTGTGTCGTCTCTTTAGCTTTTTTTTCACGTAAAATGTACGGTAAATTGTTGTTTGCTTTCTTTGCGTTTTCTTGAAACGTTTTCTCAACAAAATGCAGCAAAGAGAGAGAGAAGAATAAATTTATGAAATGAGTTCATCAGCATGACCTTTCGTGGATGACTAATCTTGTCGGTATGGCAGTTGAAAAAGGGAGATGGTAGCGCGTGTGGAGTGCGATCATGCGCAAAGTTAAATTTGTTTGCAAACAGGTGTTTTATGTTTCGACTATAGTGCGATCTGTTGTTCGGTTTTGTTATTTATCAGTGAATAATTTTCGGCTTGGTTTATAGTGTAAGTTTTAAATTAATTCTATAAAATTTTAAAATTTTTCAACTATGGCAATTATCAATTATCACCTAAGAACTTTTGGCATTTTTCATCTACTAATTTTCTGAATAATTTTTTCCCAATTACATGAGTAGAACATAAATTTCCATATTAAAATTATACAGTAAGCTGGTTTAATAGTTATGGATGTGTTAATTACTACCTATGACATCTAGTTTTTGGAAATCTAATCTTTTCAAAGAACCCGCCATGACAAAGAGAATATAATATTTTGATTTGAGCTGTCAAAAAACATGATTTTGATTAGTGAAGATTTTTATGAAAATTCTTTTAAAAATTCAATAAATTTTAGATTTTATAAAATTAAGGAATTAAAAGGTGAATATTTTCAAAAAATTCTAATATTTTATAACTAATTTGTGTGTATATTTGAAATAGAATGGCTGAGGATTGGGATAATATGTTTCTGCAATGGGCACGGTTTCATATGAACAATGAACTTTTTTCTGAAAACTCCATCAACTATAATAGAGTTAAAGTACCTGTTGTATTAATAGGCGACTCTGGCCTTAAGTTTTCAGAGTATATTATGAAACCATACAATTTTTCTACTAACCAGCCCGAGGCAAAACGTAATTCCAACATGAAATTATTCAAATGTAGATGCCTAGTTGAAAATGCCTTTGGTCACTTGATTTAGCCGTCTTGGTAAAGGTGTAGAAGTTAAACTATCCAACGCTAATACCATCATTAAAACTTGTTGTATTTTGCATAATATTTTAAACGAATGTAACGATAGTATGCATTTAAACTGTCTAGATATTGGAGAGGATCATGTTTTAAGGCGCTTAGTAGCTGGAAAAGCCATTTTGGTCCTGATGATGCTGATGTTGACACTGATGTTGGTGATTATGATGATGTCCATGGCCTCAAAATATTCCTAAGTAGAGGGGCTGCCTCCACTTACCCCAATGTTTCGCCTTTCTAGTCTCCAAAATACAATTATAATATAAATCAAGATATAAATAAAAGGAAGTGAAAAGTTAAATTCAATACCAGTAGGTTTTAGTAAGATTGTTAACCTTTGTGCGAATGGCACCCACATCCATCAATATATTTTCTTCTTCGTAGAGTTTCTTTTGAAATTTTTTTTCGCACGAATGTGGCCAACAAAAACGCACCATGCACCAATAAACTTTATTGTATCTCCGTTTTTTAAGTTTTTCCTTTTACTTGTATTATCTAAAAAAAAAATTTATGAAAATGACTGAATTATTAATAAAATCCCTTCATATCCGAAGATAAAGTTTCATTTATTTTTGTTTTTATATATTTATGATTGAATTAAAAATAAATATTTATGATTGTTGGATAGTTAGTAATGAAATTAATAAGTCATATTTGTATTGTTATCTTGCTTATTAGCATGTAGAATCAAAAATGCGTTCCCTGCACTTCAAAATTTGATATGGTAGACATACAGTTTACAATTCTCATAATATGTCGATGCAATTATGTGCTGAGGATGAGTTATTTGTTGTATATAAATAAGAGTTTTTTGGTAAATAAATTATTAGTCTTTTGGATGTCCATTCTTTCACTTCATTTGCTACGGAATTTACTAGCGTTTTCTAGATAATTCTATACCTTAAAATAAACTTAACTTAGAAACTAGTGTTTTCTAGTTTCTCCTTTGTGTTCAACTAACATTACATTGTCAAACTAGCGTTTTATAGTTTAAAATGATAATATATAAAAATATCAAAAAATAGTTACAGATATTCATATTGGCATATTCATATTAACCAAACAAATAAACACTATTTGACATTCAAGCGTCAAATATAGCCGTGTTGGGAAGAAAAAACTTTCCAGCACGACCAAATGTCAGAATTAAAAAAACTACGTTCCTGTTGCTAGATGAATTATACCCGTTCTTAACAGGCGAACTACACACTTTCCAACTACACAGAAAGCCACTTTTGTATGGGCGAACTGAGTACATAAGTGGTTGGAACTCTGTAGTAACTACAGCCTTTTAAAGTCTGTAGTCACAGAAAATTGACATCTATTGTGAATTTTTTCTTATTGGATCCTCATGTTTTGTGTATCTCACAAGGGGACCGTACGACCTTCGGAACACGGATTTCAATGAAACTTGGCATAGTCGTAGTTCATGATTAATGTAGCTAAAATATAAAATAGTAGGACGCAACGCTCAAGGGTTGCTTAAAAAAAGAGGTTTAAAAAATATGCATCAACTTAAATTCAGAAAAAAAGAGTGTTAATTTCGAACAGGCGACAGCGTAGATGGTAAGTTTCAAAACGTTTCTAAATAAGTACACATTTGCCCCGGTTCGAAACTTTACTAAGGAATTTGTTTTTTTCATTTTTAATTTTTGTTGCTATTACAAATTTAATATAAATTCACAATATTTCGCTAATAATTTAATAATATTATCATTTAAAGACATTTTTCAAATTTATATTCTAACAATTTTAAAAATATGTTCACGAAACTACGCGTGTTCAGTGTAAACTTCAGAGAACAACTATAATTAGCTTAAGTCTTGCGATTTCAGGGTGCATGGAAAAATTTAAGTTAACCTTCGCAGGGATGTGTTAAATATCCCTTAAGGAGGCCATACATCAAAACAATGTGTTAACGTATTTCGCGTTTTTCTTATACATTTTTCTTACTGATACCTTTTACTTACGATTAAATTCTTTGTTTTAAATGCTATATAAGAACATAAGAAAATAGGTTTTCCAATACTCTGCTGTGGTGTATGACTACTCTGATTTGACCTTCACGTAAATGGCCCTTTTCGCACAGGTAAAATATCCTTGGCTTTGAACATTTAAACAAGTATCATAGTAAATATTAAAAATTCAAGCTAACACTGATATTTATTGATAAAATGATAATATTATTAAATTATTAGCGAAATATTGTGAAATTATATTAAATTTGTAATAGCAACAAAAATTAAAAATGAAAAAAACAAATTCCTTAGTAAAGTTTCGAACCGGGGCAAATGTGTACTTATTTAGAAACGTTTTGAAACTTACCATCTACGCTGTCGCCTGTTCGAAATTAACCCTCTTTTTTCTGAATTTAAGTTGATGTATATTTTTAAAACCTCTTTTTTCAAGCAACCCTTGAGCGTTGCGTCCTACTATTTTATATTTTAGCTACATTAATCATGAACTACGACTATGCCAAGTTTCATTGAAATCCGTGTTCCGAAGGTCGTACGGTCCCCTCGTCAGATCGGTTTACTTCACTAATATTCATTATTTAACTTTATAAAACAATTTACATGAATAAAATTAAAAACTCTTAACTTTTCTTTAGTTTTTTTAGTTAAAACACTTTTTAAACATTTAACAATCTCCGACATCTGAATTGACATTTCAGATCATATATTTTCAGATTTAGCCGCCATGTTTTTTGAAGTGAATAACTTCTTTAGGCGCACTGAATTTAAAATCGATGTAACGAAAAAGCGACACTTTTTGTTACACTAAGGCAGCGTTTCCCAAACTATTTTGGTCGCGGAACCCCCAAATTTGTTGCCAGTGAGTGCGGAACCCCGAGTATTATTTTGGTATTTCAGATTTTATTGCATTAAAAAAAGTCAAAAAAAAGAAATTCATAGAAATAAAGAATGAAAATACAAAACAAAAACTAAAATAACTGAAAAAACTTTAATGTGAAGAATGCACCTGCTTCCTTGATTCTATAATTCTCTTAAAATTGGGCGTTATGTTTGATAACTGAATTCGCATATCTGGTGCAGCATCAAGTTTGTTACGATAATTGGTCTTTGTCGCAACATATTTTGAAAACCCAGTTTCACACAAATAAGTGGTTGCAAACGGCAATAGAATTCGAATAGCCTGTTTTCATAAATTTGGATATTCATCGAATACATCTGACCAGAATACTGTCAATGAAACTGTTATAAATTTGGCTTCTAATTGTGTATCCGATCTTAACTCAATCAAATTTTCATAATCCATGGAATTAAATCCTTTTGGTTTATCTTTCATTTTGGAAGAATTTTATACTCAACTCCAGGATTGGAAAGTAATCACTGAGTGTTCGCTGTAAGCTAGACAGATGTGTTTTCATACCATCACGTATTTCCATATCCAAATCCACTTCCGATTTTTCGAGAATATCACTAAGCGTCTAAAAACAATCGAAGTTATTTTGCTCCACAGCTGAAATCCAATATTGTATTTTCCTTACAAAGGCAAGCAATTTATCTTTTGCTTGCAATATGTTGACTTGTTTTACTTTTAATTAAATTAATAATCTTCATCTAGAACAGATTTAATTGTCACTGAAGTCCTTTTTGTTACTAATGAATATCTGTGAAGAATACAATGAGTACTGTTACAGTTTTTTGCAACATTTTTAATTCGTTCCATCATGCGTGTGCTAGGTGACAAAAAAAAAGCCGCGGATCTTATTCGCTGGATGGGTAGCCTGATATAGATGAAACACGCACATGACGGAATTGCGTATGTGAATTTTTTTTCTCCTTTGCTTGCAGTGACGACTAGAATTGCGAGTGGAGTCAGTCGATAGGAGTCAGGGGAAGGAGTCAGGCTTCAAATAACAATAACCATGAATAGTTTGGCAGTTAAATTTAGTTTTCAAAATACAGTGAAAGTAACAAATTTCATTATTTGGTAATTAATCATTTAATTTGATAGGTGACATCATTGATGATTGAATAAAACATTAAAACCTTAAAAATAATAATAATAAGTAGTTACGGAAATTATTATACAAGAATTTATCCTTAAGAAGTTACATTATTTATATTACTATATTAAAGGTCATGTAATAAAAATGTGAATATATTAAAAAGCATTCTTATTTTGTTTTAATGAAATAAAATTTGTCACGCGGAACCCCTAAATTTTTTGGCGGAACCCCAGGGTTCCGTGGAACACACTTTGGGAATCGCTGCACTAAGGTATATGTTTATAGCATGTGGTGATGGATATATATATATATATATATGTATGTATGTGTGTGTGTGTGTGTATGTGTGTGTGTATGTATGTGTGTATGTATGTATGTGTGTGTGGAGGGTGGGTGGGCGTGTAGTGGGTGGGTGTGTATGTTTATATATATATATATATATATATATATATATATATATATATGCCTGTGGTGTGCAGAGTGGAGCGAAGCGAACAGGGGGCGGAGCCCACTAGTATATATGTATATATTTTAAATATCAAACATGTTTTGAAATAGTAGGTAATCAGTACAGTAAAGTTAAGATGGGTGACACAAAGTTAAGCAGGTGCCGATATATATTTGCTGAGTGAGGCGAAGCGGGGGTGGGTGAGCGAAGCGAACAGGGGGCGTAGCCCACTAGTATATATATATATATATACATATATATATATTCTAAATATCAAAATGTTTTATAAACACTATTAAGTTTTCACTTCTACCGTGTGGTTTTAAGCACACACTTGATTTTTTTTTATAGTAGTGACTACAAACTTTGCTGTTAAGAACGGAGTTCTTTTGTATGGAAGACTACAACAATCTACAACATTGTAGTTGCGTCTGTTAAGAACGGGTATTAGACGAAATTTGATTAGATTCTAATCTAATCAATCACGTATATCGCGACTTCTGATTGGCTGAGACAAAAATTATATTAAAAAAACTAGATTGCTCGTCTGTTTGACTAGGATGTAGGGCAGGGATGGGCAAACCTCGGCCCGCGGTACAACTCCGCCCTGCCGGAAGGTTTAATGCGGCCTGCGGATAGATTTTTAATTTTTCGCTCCGACGGAAATTAAAAGAAATATGATTTATATATTATATATCCATCTCCTTTCCTACTTTGTAATATTTAAAGTAATTTTTTCTTCTATTTTTTTCAAAGGACTGATGATTTTTTAATTTCTTTATTGTTGTTCAACAAAACATAAATCGACGGAAATGGCAAGCACAGACAGCTTTCAATCGATAAAGTGCTAAAAGCGGAAGTTCTTTGTTAGTAATAGCTGTAGACTGGCGCCAACAAGCGTTATCGCTTTCTCAAGCAGCAGACATATGGGAATCCAATACAGCTGAATTAGACCTCAAATGAAGCAGACTGCGCATTTTAGTTCCAGCCAGCGGCTTTTTCTTTTGGCGTGTAGTAATATTGAATACGTATGGAAAGATTGCGGACATATAGCATCATTGTGAATTGTGGTGAAAGTATAAAAAGTATAGCGTAGCTAGTGCTTGTTTAGTTATTCTTAAAATATTTCAACCCGAAAATGGCTGCTAAAAAGCGTAAAGTTGATTCAGAGTGCCGTGTTTTTAATGATGAATGGACCTGGAAAAACTTCTTTACAGACAAAGATAAACCAGTGTGACTTATCTGTAATGAAATTGTAGCAGTTTTCAAAGAATATAACATTTGCCTACATTTCACATTTCAGCATAAGAATTCCAATTACGAAGCAATGTCCGAATATGAAAGAAAACAAAATGTAAAAAGTCTTTGTAAATAATTTGTAATGTTATATTATTATTTTTATTTATTATGAAGACTTATTTTACTTATTACTAACATTATTTATTTATCTTAATTAAAAAACACAATTTTTCATATTTATTATTTATATATATATTTTTTATTTTGAATACGCACAATATATCCTTAATGTTAACATATTTATTGTCTTACATTTCTAAGTCAAAATCTTAACAAATGTTCTAAGTCAAGATCTTCACAAAATATTCCAAGTCCAGAATACAATTAAATCTTTATGAATGTATTCTAAGTCACTTCCCTGCAAACATTGCGATACGAAAACGAATTCATTTTCGTATCGTTTCGACGAACAAATAATACGAAAACGAATTCGCGTACGACACGCGTATGAATCCGGGAAAGAACAATACGTTACATCATTTGCGATTCGAAAAACGAATCGTTTGCGATACGAAAAGCGATGAAAAGCGCGATGACTTTGAATGTGTTGGTATTGAAGTATAATATGCAAGATATCATGCGATTTCATAAAATCTATCGTTTGTTGCATTCGTTCTCGTATCGCATTTCGCATCGCTTTCGCATCGTTTTTCGTATCGCAAACGATGTAACGCATTTTTCTTTTCCGGATTCATACGCGTGTCGTACGCGAATTCGTTTTCGTATTATTTGTTCGTCGAAACGATACGAAAATGAATTCGTTTTCGTATCGCGTTCCGCATCGCTTTTCGTATTCGTTTTTTAAATATATGTTTGCTGATAAAATATGAAATTAATATTATTGAATTTATTATTAAGGGCAGTATTAATAAAAAAATATGTTTTAGAGAATATTCAGTAAGTTTATTGAATTTTAATTTAAGATAAAAATTAAAACATTTTATAAAAAATAAACTTAAAATCAAACAATAAACCTACACTTAAAATTTACATAATGGATAATTTTACAATTTTATTATAGCTCCTTCACATTTTTTTTATTTTTTAAGCTTTTGTTGAGTCGATCGTTGGCGTATTGGAAGTGCTTCATGCAGCTTTTTTCAAAAATGTCAGTTGTAATAAGCTGCGGGTATTTGTCGTAAAATGTATCTGAAAGTAATTAATAAAGTTTATTGAAAAATAGTGTTAACCTTTATACCTTTCAGCGCTGAAATTAGCCTAAGCGTTCGGGCTGTTTTCTTGTCCTTAGTCCCCATCCACGAAAATAGCTTTGCCACTTCGTCTTTGAGTAAAATTTTTAGATTTTCTCTTACAAATCTTCGAGAATCCGATAAATTCATCTTACCAAAAGTCATTTTCTGAAAAATAATACTAAATGATTTGCCAAAAAATATAATTAATTTCAAATTACCAATTCGTCATATTTTTCTTTGTCTTGTGCAATGCTTTCATCAAAGCCCAAGACATCTTCCATTCTCAAAACAAAGATTTAATCCTACTATTATATTTCGACCTTGTAAAAAGAGATGACCAAAATATTTTTGCACTAAAAATTATAACAGAGGGATCAAGTAAACCTAAAATTCTCAAAATTAAGATTTAATCCTATTTTACTCCAGCCTTGAGTATAAAACATAGTCGAAACGTATGGGGAAAACTCATAAACAATTAAAGGACGTAGTCAAAATTACCTGGAAATCTAATTAAAATTGCAAACTTAATTTTTCTTAATTTTTAGAACTACACTTTACTAGAATTGAAAATAGATCAACCATAAACATTTCAACTTTCCTTTAAAATTATATATCCCTTGATATTTTAAAATATATTGTATATATAAATATATTAAATGCAATGTACTTACCTGGTATCATAAGACTCACCACTTTTTGTATTATATTAAAAATAACCTTATAGAAAATCACATGATATGTCAAGCTGACGTATACACAAAGCACACACGTTTAAAATATATCTTTCCTATTTAATGCGTATGGGTAATTTAAAACTCATGCACATTTATCTCTTTCTTTGGCATATTTTATACTTTTCTAACAGTTCGCGCTTTGATTCGCTGCGAACGAAGCTTCGTAGAAATGTTTGCAGGGTTTTAGAATTAAGATTAAGTGCAAGCGCTGAAAATGAATGGCGCAAGCGCCGCTATTCATGACAAAGGTTGAACTTTGAACATGGTCATATCGAGTGTGACACCCCCCCAAAACAATCGGTAGTCAGCAAATCTCAGTTATTCTATCGTGCAATTAAAATATGAAATCGGTAACTTACCATGGATTCACGAATTCTGGAATTTCTGCGACTACATTTTATTTAGAATGACAAAATTTTTTCAAGAAGGTAAACACTATCCAAAGAGCAGCTACACATGCAAGTTACATTCTCTAGCATACAATATTGTTAAAAATAACCCAGTAAGAAATGTCTTGCTAGACATATCGAAGTACGTTTGATATTTTGACCAGCATAACCCCAGGCATATGCATGCAACCACAGCGGTTTTTAACATGGGCATCTCCGCAGGCGACCAGCATGCTCTAACACATATGAAATAAAACTGCGTATGCGATAATAATGTGGCTATATACTAACACATGCATATGTGTTGCTGTTAATGGTATGTGTGTAGCCTTACACACTGCTTATATAAATATATATATATATTTAAAAAAAAGAAAAATAATAATTAATATATAAATAATTTATTGCATTTTCCAATATTTTAATCACAGTTAAATCATTTACTCGAGAAAGTGTAGCCATTCCAATTTGTTAGTGCTAAAATTTAATAGAATGCATTTTCTTAAAGAGCATCCTTGTATCTAAGTAAGCGATATATTTTTAACCTAATTTGGTACTATTTAAGTTAAAAAGTACTTAATCTTATTATAGTCGCTTTGCTTCTGCTTTATTTTATTTTACTTTTTCTTAAGTTTTTAGCATGTTTCTATATAGAAAAATAAAAATTTCTATGTATCAATATTTGTGTTAGTTTATAAAACAAAATAAAAAAGTGTGAATTTCTCGATGGACTTTATTTGGGTAATAAGAAAGCCGTTATTTAATTACCATAAAGTCGAACAAAAAGCTCTAAGTAATGTATGTAATTTGATATAGTTATCCTAATATAATGTTAACCACTTGAATTAGAGGTTTTGACTATCCGTCGACAGAAGTACACATCTAATAGATAGCCTTTCATTTTGAACTGAAACTGAAATCCAAATATAATAATAGATGATAGGAGAAATATAAAATCCTACAGAAATTGTAGCATAAAAACTTACTTTAAAATTAATTGATTACCATTAAAAACAAGCTAAAAAACGGTTTAGAAAATCAATATCTTACAAGATGATGGTTAAATGTGCTGTAATCCAAAAATAATATAGTTGAAAAAGTCAAATCATAGTAGAGTTGAAGGTTTCATTATCCGTTCAGATTTCGATAATGATAAAATAAAAATTATTTATAAAAAATATAAAAATTAAAAAACTATCTGTTAAAAAAAACTTTTGAAAAATTATATCCTCAAAGTCAATTTTTTTAAGGATATCACTTTCTATACACATGATAGACGAATTGGTTAGACGTTCTTGTGATATTGTCGTTCGTAACTCTTGCTTTTTTAGCTTAAGTTGTGAAAATGAGCGTTTTCCACGGCAATTGGTTACCATTAAGCAAAGAAATATTCTTGTAGCAACATCAACATTTGGGAATGTTTCTTCCAATTTATCGGACTTTATTAGATTGTGTAAATTTGAAATACTAAAATCTGTCGATTCCGTGGCTATGTTCTTCAAGTACTGCTTTAAATTAAAACATTCTGACTTGAACTCATAAGCATTTATGCCTTCGTGATAGAAGTCTGCAAATTTTTGGCTTTTTTTTGTCAACTGATCTGAATCAAATATTTTCAACTGAGAAAGAAAATTACAACGTTTGTTGATTTATTGGTATGCTGCTGAACGACTTTTCAAATGTGTCAGTTATAGGAATAAACGTAACTACACGAAATTTTTCTTTGCCACTCAACTGTACATTTTCTGCTGATCCTTCAAAAAAAGTGATGCGTGAGTTTCGAATTCTTTTTCTTATAAAGTTATCTTTATACTCAGCATCCGAATATTTTATTTTCGCAGCCGATTCATACTGATCGAAATTATTCCGTGCATTACTTACATAATCGATCATAGATACGTAAAGCTTTGATGCCACATCCATAGTCAAAGTATCATTCTGTAAACTTATATTTGTTTTGTTAGTAATCCATATCTCCGTTAGGAGAATAGTCTCTAATTTTTCCATTTTTTTGGTTAGGCTCTTAGCCTCATTTTCTGTTTCTCCCGGTTGATTGATGTCATTTACAATTGATATCAATGCGTTAGAAATGGAAAATAACTATTTTGCAAGGTACTAACAGCATTAGCACGTGCGGACCATCTAGTATACGAACAAGATTTCAGAACTTTATTGGCACCCAAATATTCTTTCATTATTTTCCATCTTTTTGTCGAAGCAGAGAAAAACTTGAATAATTTTTGGATGAATTGAAAGTAAATTACTGCTTCTGAAACACATTCAACAGCCTGAACACCAACTAAATTCAACGCTGCACACGGGACAAAAATTGCAAATTCGCACTTTTCTTTTATTCGTGTTTGGACACCAGAATACTTTCCAACCATATTTAATGCATTATCATAGCTCTGTCCGCGACAGTCTTTTATGGAAATATCCAAATTTTTAAAAAATTTCAAAATAGTATCAAAAACTGCAAAAAGGCAAAAATTGCAAAAATCGCTTAACGAGCTCTCCGTCTTTCACATATCTTACAAGGAAGGTCAGTTGGTCAACATGGGAGAGATCTGGCGAAGAATGAACGCTAATGGAATAGTATTTTGCTGTTTTGAGTTCGTGAACAATCGCTTTCAACACTTGTTGGCCCATTAAATTAATAAATTCATTGCAAATGTTTGCAGAAAAGTAGGATGTTCTTCCTTTACCATGATTTCCGTAATTTCGTATATGATCAGCAAGAAAAGGATCAAATTCACTAATTAGTTCTAAGCATCATCAACTGCAAAAAAAGTGATCGAAAATGTTTCAACTGAACCTTTGAAGTGAGTTTCATCACCTTGGCACTCCGAAAAATAGATTTGAAAATAAAAATAAGATTTTCATATGAAATAAGTGAAAAATGCCACAGATTTAAGCTATCAAATAGGACCTTGTTAAAAATCTTTACTGATGACATCGTGTACTTATTTTCACAGTTAGACATTGGTAGGCATAGTAGTTGTAAAGTAACCAAAACCCATACAAGCTTTGGCAAAAACTTAATACCTAAACAACAAAAAGAGTAGTCAATGACTACAAAGTGTACCCCATACATGTCATCGCATAAACTTCTGAAATCGATAATAAAAAGGATTTAATTTTACTGCCTGTGTAAGCGATTATATTTTCCTCCTGGGGGCCCCAAAAGATCGGGGGCTCTGGGAACAGGCCCCGTGTGCCCTTATGGTAAAGACGGCGCTGCATGGCATTAGTTTCAAAAACACATCATAGATTCTTTTGCAATTTGACTTGCATTTGTATTTTATTAAAAATCTAGTTTTCTGAAATCTATTATTTTCAAAGAACCCGAGCTCACACAGAGAATCTAATATTTTGATTTGAGCTGTCAAAAAACATATGATTTTGCTTTTTGAGGAATTTTCGTTTAGTTTTTTGTGAAAATTTTTATATTAGAATAAAAATTCAATAAATTTTGGATTTTATAAAATTAAAGAATTAAAAGGTGAATATTTTTAAATTCATCTAATATTTTGTAACTAATTTGTGTGTTTATTTTAATTAGAATGGAAACTATATAAAAGAAATTAAACTAACAGATTAAAATCTAACAACAATATATTACAGAAATTTTTCTTCTTGAATCTTCAGTTGCTTGTGGCTTATTACCAAAATTCTGGCGTGGATTTTTAGCTTTGTCGCTGTTGGTAAAATTGTTGACAAGCGTTATATCCAAAAATTATGTCCTGCTCTCATTTCTTTTTTGATTTCATTACCTGTTTAAAACCACCAATTCGTATCAAATTTTTAATACACTCACCCCATTGTTTTTAATTTTTATTTATATTTTTAAGTTTTATTTTAATTTCTAGGTTGCCAATAATATTGTGCACAGTACACATGAGTGTTTTTTTATTCCAGAAATTTACAAAGATGAAAATATTCCTTTGTGTCATTAGTTATATTTTCTCTGGGCAATAGACCATTTATTTTATACTACCCTCAAATATTTATCAAAACCTAAACAATTTGAAGAGCTGACATTTTAAAAACCCTGCAACCACATTAACTTATTTTTCCTTATGAATTTTAGATGGTAAAAACATCTTTCAGAAATCTTTCTCACGATAAGGTACTGGAGTATGGAAAATATATACGCAAAGTTTGTGGGACTATAGTTTTTGGAATGCCTTAATGATGAAGAAACTCTTTTTGTGTATCTTTGAAACAAAATTTTTGAAAATAAAAGTTTTTGTTGACCTAGTTTTAAAAATACCAAAAAACTTCATGGCTTTCGACACTATCTGCTTTTGAAATAATGGTTAGAAATTTGTATATCTCTGGATTTTAATGAATTTTGCTGAAAAAATGCAAAACAAATTGAACAGTTTATTATATTAATATTTATTTACCTTAAAATAACAATTAATAAAGACTATTTGACATTCAAGTGTCAAATATAGCCATGGTGAAAGAAAAAATTTTCATCTTCCAGCACCACCAAAAGTCAGAATTTAAAAAACTACGTTTCTAATGCTAGTTAAATTAGATTAAATTTGATCAGATTCTAATCTAATAAACCACGTACATCGCGACTTCTGATTGGCTGAGACAAAAAATTAGATTAAAAAAACTAGATTCTTCGTCTGTTTGACAAGGCTGTTCACTGAATGAAATGAAGTTTTTGTGTAGCTAATGCTCTGTTGGTGTTATTATAAAATATACTTGAGATTCTTTGAACAGCTCTGTAGATATGAGTTTCTTCTAAGGGTATCATCCCTCCTCTTGGCTAGCAATATTTCAGTAATGGTTAAAGAAATAATTAAATTTAATAAGTTTTGTGGATTTAATTCAAACATACATAATTCTCTCACATTTTGTAATTATCTTCGATACTGATCCAGAACGAAGGTCATGTTATTTCGTTTTATTAAATTAAAATTACATGACTTTAATAAATTCGAAAACATAAATAAATTAAAAGGAAAGATGAATTCTCGATATTTAAATATATTTGCTAATAATTTCAAAAGGCTTGAAATAAATTTTTGGTAGTCTATTCTGAATATCAGTGCAAGCTATAATGAAACTCTTGATTTTCGCTGTAGTATGGACTACTGTTACTGCTTTGGTAATAATTTAAAGTAGTTAATAATAATAATATTAACTAATTCTAATTGCATACAGGATTATTATTTGGTATTCAGAAAAATAGAATGTGATGATTACAATCCGAAATATGTCGCCAATATAAGCTGTAAATTTCGTTCAATTAGTCGAACAGAGCGTCGGATTAGTGTCTATCTCAAAAAACAGCCTGGGGTTAAAAATTTTTTTAATAATGTAAGTATTTAAATCTCAAGTAAATTTTGTAAATCAACTTTCATTATTTTCAATAGATTCACATAAAAGGATTTAAACGGTATTTAAATGTATTTCGGCCAACATTCATTGACTTGAAATTCGACTTATGTAATCCTAAGAAGGATAGCAGCCCCATGTATTGGCTTGTTTACAATTTTTGTGAAAATCTATTAAATATAACTACCATATGCTCTGATTCTGAAGAACTTATTTTACCAAATGTGATTCTCAAGGACTTGTTTCTGCCACCAGTAGTTCCAAATGGCGAATATCGCTTAGATATATTCCACTGGTCCAGAAACAATAGTGACCTAATATATTCTCTAAAATGTTATTTCCAAATCATAGCTAGAAGGACGACGGGCTTCAAATGAAATAATAATTTTTTATTATAAATAAATATAAAATTGCCGAAAAGCTTTTTAAATTTTTGATATATTTGCGGGATACACTTTTAATTTGGACATTTATCAGGGAAAATATATGTAAAAGCTGAAATTACTGCAAAAAATTATTTTCAAATTATAGCTTTAAGGGAAATGGGTTAAAATAAAATAATTACTTTTCACTATAAATAAATATGAAATTGCTAAATGATTTTTATTTTTAACATAAATTTATGGTATGAACTCGAGAATCTTTTATGAACTGTTTTTTCTGTAAGATGAGAAATTTTTCTAATTATTTATCAAATATAGAACTCGATAATTACAGTCCCTTGCTTGGACGTCATCAGTCCATATATTTTTGAACATGCAACAATAATTAAGAAAAAGATTGTCCGTGTAAGGGTGAGATTTCAATGTGATTTACTGAATTCTACATAAAGTATAAAAGAAAACTTGCAAACAATTTCGAAAGGCGCAAATCCCTCCCAGAAGGTACTTTAGTTTTCTTCCTACAGCAGGTTTGTTTTTCCTTAGCAACAAGATGAAATTTGTCAGACTCCATTCCTATGAGATGATTTTTCGTAGATTAGATTTGGGTTTTTCCCCGCGGTATACGATGATGTGTATGCCTTAAAAGAATTAGATTAGTAGCATAGAAGATAAAGCAATGCTTTAAATCTAAGGTTGCAATACTAGTTGCAGCAAAAAGCTGTTAGCAGCATTATTTTTCGATGCTGGTAACATTTATATTTGATAGGTTTGGCCTTGGAATTTCAGTTTGAATCTTTCAGTAAACTTTGCTGGTATGATGTATATATATATATATACAATGCAAGCGGTCATTCTACATCTAAGCTCTAGCCTGGACATTTCAATCATATTGAAAAACAATTCCTTGTATATTTTTCAAGCCAAGTGTAAGTCCTTAATTCCAATCAGTTGCAGCTTTCATTTTACGTTTACACTTACTGAAAAACTGATTTCTGCTGCCTCATTCATGGCAAAATTGTATCTTGCTAAAGGATTTTTATAGTTTAATCGGAAAGTTGGCAGAAACTTAGATTTTGGAAAAGTCAGAGCACAGTTTTTTGTTGTTGTTGATACTTGGAGAGTCTATATTAAGCGTTTTAATATTCACGGAGTTTTAATTGATTCTACAACAAAGCCAATGTTAGCTTTAACGGAGTTAATTTTTTTATTAAAAAATGCTTTTTTTATATGAGCCTCTTTTTTACACTTTTTTATACTATATCTGATTATCAGTCTATAAATTGACTAATTCAGAAAGCCACAAAAACAATATCCACCTTAAATAAAAATTTGATAATGTTTAATGTAAAGGGATTTAGGGAGTAAGATGTTAGAATTAATGGTTTATATTTTTCAATACAAATAATACTAATTTTTTTCTATCTGAAAATTTTTACTATAACTTGAGTTATAGAAAAAAACTGTTCTAGATTTCTGGGGGTTGTTTATTACACTCCAATTTATGAATATGCATTAAAAAAATGTTCAACATGTGTTACTCATAAGCTAACGAGAAAAATTTGCATGAAAATATTGTAAAATGCTAATATCAATTAAATATGTGGTACTTCACCCTCTGATGATGTTTTCTGCAAAAATCCAAGAACACATCGATTTCCTTTATTTATTAGTTTAGTAAAAATCAATCAAACTAATAACGAATTTGTGAACATGTTGGAAGGTATAATAATTAAAAAAATAATAACTTTTCCGTTATATGTTTTGTAAAGTTATTCCTCTATTTAGCTTGCAAGTAGAAGTCCCCATTTGTATTTAACTGAAAATCTATTCACATAAATACTGAGCCAAATGATCATGGAATGTGTCGTGTATATATGAATCAATAAAACAAGCAGCTATTTTTTAAATAAAGTCTTCTTTAATATGAGTCTCATTGTAAGTTTTTAATAAGGAGGTTATATGATTATGCAAAATACCCCAAGTAAGTTTAAATTTACTTTAACTGAATGAAATGAAGTTTTGGTGTAGTTAATGCACTGCTGGTGAAATTAGTTTGCATTTCTTTGAAACAGTGGTAGAGATATGAGTTTCTCCAAGGGAATCAATCCCTTTCTTGACAAGAAATATTTTAGGGATAGTTAAACAAATAGTTCAATTTATATAAGTTTAATTAGTTACGTTTATTATTGTATTTATAATTTTATATCCCTAAGCCCGATATGATCAATACCTAACTTAAAAAAATGGCATCACAAGCCATGACTGATTTTATCGCTTTACTTCTTTATTTTTTAGAAACAAAAAATTATATTTTTCGTATGTTATGTTATTTCGTTATTTCGTTTTATTAAATTAAAATTACATGACTTTAATAAATTCGACATAAATTAATTAAGTGGAAAGATGAATTTTCGATATTGATATCTCTTTGCTAAATATTTATAAAGGCTAGAAATATATTTTTGACAGTCTATTCTGAATTTCAGTGCAAGCTAAGAATGAAACTCTTGATTTTTGCTGTAGTTTGCACTACGGCTACAGCTTTGGTAATAATTTAAAGTAGTTGAAACTCTTCTAATAATATTAACTAATTACATACAGGATTATTATTTGGTACTCAGGAAAATAGAATGTGATAATTACAATCCGAAATATGTCGCCAATATAAGCTGTAAATTTCGTTCAATTAGTCGAACTGAGCGCCAGATGAGCTTCTATCTCAAAAAACAGCCTGGGGCTAAAATTTTTTTTAATAATGTAAGCATTTAAATATCATGTATATTTTGCAAATCAACTTTGATTATTTTCAATAGGTTCACATTAAAGGATTTAAACGATATTTAAATGTATTTCGGCCAACATTTATTGACATTAAATTCGACTTATGCAATCCTAAGAAGGATAACAGCCCCATGTATTGGGTTTAAAGCACTATTGGGTTTGTTAGTATTTCTGCGTTCTGCTGCCAATAAAATTCCATCTTTTGCAAGAATATCAAGACAAGTCCAACCTTACTCCATATAAAAGAATTAGTTAGGAGCTCTGCTCTCCATAAATGTATATTTTCGTTCTTCGAAGAAAATTTACTGTTAAAAGTGAATTGGAGAGGAGATAAAAAAAAATTTTAATTGAGCAAATTGAAGCTTTTTAACAAACACTTATTTGGTAAAATTTAATGTATTAAACTTGACCAATATCACCCAATATTTCTTTTTTAGAGGCTGTCAAAAGATATGATTTCGGATACAAGGATTTCAAAGGAAGCATGCGGAAAGGAATACGCAACAGCAAGGGGAAAATATATAAAAAAGCTTCCAGAAAAAATAATGTTGAAGAAGATAGTACAAAAATTTAATTTTTTTATTATAAATGTTAGCATTAAGTAATATAAATTTTTATAGTTATATTTCCTTTATATATTTGAAGTATTTGATATTTATTAGATTTAATTTCACAATCAATTAAAATTCATTTCATACAAATTTTAAATACTAATTTTTAGTCATTAAAATTTAATGAAATTTTATATGCACTTATTTTATTTCACAGACACGCCATATTTATCTTAACCAAAAATGGCACTTTTATACTCACACCACCAAAAATTCACTTTATCAATATATAAGCCCAGTCTTTACAAAGCGTAAAGCGTATAAAACGAATAAATTTTTCCTTACATGCTGGTCGCGGTAGCAAAAATGCACCCAAGCATTCGCTATCGATAAAAATTTGACTTCACAACTAGAGTCAAAGATTGGCCAGTTTATATTTTGTTCCATAGCATGGATGGACACTGATATAAATGATACTACTTAGTTACTATTATTTATTAGAGGTGTTGATGAGAACTTTGAAATAACCGAGGGCCCGCCGTGCATGTGTTCTTTAACGTGAACTGCAATGTGGTTTATTACACGAAAGTAAGGTGGCTTAGTGTAGGATGTGTTTTCGAGCGAGTTTGGCAGTTAAAAGACGCCATGGTGTCATTCTTCCATGAGAAACAGTGTTCTGCGGAGTGCGAAATGTTAGAAGATACAGAATGGCTTTCGGACTTTGCATTTTTCACAGATCTTCTTTGTCATATGAGAAACTTGAATGTCAAGATGCAAGGGAGAAACCAATTTATCGACGATATCTGCGCCCATATCCATTCAAACAGAATTGGATATTTTTACCATGCCTTTCAACGTAAATTGTGAAGTAGTGAGGTCAGATTTGCAGCATGAACTAATTGAGTTGCAATCTAACAGTCATCTCAAGTAGCTGTTTCCAAAATGACAAAGTTAGAGTTTTACAAATCATTATCGAAAGTAAGTTTCCCAAATGTAATATCTTTCACCCAGAAAATCAGTGCTATGTTTGCTTCATCATATATATGTATGTATGTGAACAAGTGTTTTCAACTATGAACCTTAGAAAGAATAATTTCAGAAGTAAACCCACAAATAAGCATTTAGAATCCGTTCATCTCACTTCCAACCTCAATTAGGGAACTTTTAAAAATGCTATGGAAATTACTTCGCAATTTCGTTCATCTTATTAACATATTTAAATTGTAATACTTGTATATTGTTTTTAAAATTTTAGAAAAATTTATTTTGATCCGCCAACCTTTTCTTTTCGATTTTTGATCCGCGAAAGTTTGCAGTTTGCAGTTTTCACGTTTTGAATAGCGATACAATTAGCTATTAAAGTCCATTTTAGTGTAAATACTTTAAGTAAAAATTGAAAAGAAATTAAAATGTTTTTTTATTTTAGAAAAAGGCGGGATATACTTTTGAGGTTACGAAAAAATGAGACCTTAAACTTAATTTGTTGTTAAATTTGATAAATTAAGATTGTACTAGCCATATCCCAATGAGGATGTTTTTTAAAAAAAAAAAAAAAAAAAAAAAAATTTGATAAAATATTTAAGTTCTTATTTTATAAAAAAAAAATATAAAGATTGAGACCTTCCAAACTGCGGGCGCATCTTTTATTGTTCAAAGTAATCAAGAAGGTTCTCGAAAAGAGCCGAGCGGAGCCGAGGTGGTGCAGCCTTTATGAATTTACTTAATTTCTCTATATAAAGAGCGTTTAACTATACATATGTTTTCTACGAAGAAGCTAACGAAGTTTGTCTTTTCTGTACTTTAAAAACTAGTGACTAAGATTTTTTTTTTGAGCTGGCTATTATTGGCAATACTGGTCAATACAATTTTAATAACTATTCTTAAAAATTCTTTGCCTGTTTCACCATTTACATAAATAGAATAACTCAATTAGGTTTGGTTAAACTAACAAAAAATTACTATTCAAATAGAAAATGTATTTATTTGAAATTTCGAATCCTTTTCATATTGACCTGTAAAACTTTTGTAAAATCGATTTTTAGTATTAGAAAGTTAGAAACATGTGAGCCTTATAAGAAAAGATTTGATTTTGTTCTTTATCGATCTAAAATTTGAGAACAAATTGAAATTGAACTTTTTTTTTTTTGTAAAAGTTGTTTAAACTTTTTGAAAGGTTTTAGCAATTGTGGAAATTTAGGACTGTAGCTTGTATTAAATTAGTTTCAATGGTGTTTCAGTTTAAGTATTTTACTTATATAAACTTTATTTGAAGTATATAAAAGTAATTTGTTTATAACAATCAAACAATAATTATTTTCTTGATTTTGGACAGCTATTTTGGAAGATATCGGTATTTAGTCTCTATGCAAAAACATATGAACGTTTTTAAATTATGATATCTGTAGCTTAGATTCAACATACATCTAGCCTGAAAAGACTTCTTATATCTAAGTCCGATCAGATTTGAGATAAATTTGATCCGTGCAGGAGTGAAATTTCTACGAAAACAAATTATACCTCTCTATTAACATGAGTCTTACAATTAGTACTATTGAGGGTAGTATTTCTTGCAATAGATTTTTTTTAAAAAAGATATAAAAAACTACTTTGCAAAGAGGCTCGTAAAAATAATTAAATTTTGGTCTTTGAGATTTACGATGTTGCTTGTGAATTGAACGAATTTTATGACTTTCAATGAAAAGTAATATAAAAATTTAATTAAAAAAACTTTACCGATTTTATTCAGGACACTATTTAAGTTCTCATTTTCGATTATTTGATTTTTATTTCGTAAATATTAAAAATTATTTCAGTTTTTTACTTTAATTTAACTAAAAATAATTAAATTAATCAATTTATTTGTCTGGGTATAAATTATCATTGCACAATGAGCTCATTTGTAATCTCCTGATAATAAACACAAATACTTACATAAAAATAAAAAACAATTAAAAGACATAAATAATTTTAACGTGACCAAAGAATTTATATTGCAAGGATAATCTCTAAATCAATTATAAGTGCATTTGGTTATGCTTTGGTGATGACAGCATTTTGTTTATCCATCCTGGCAGCAATTGTGAAAAGCATTGAAGCACTGAGTGTGAATATCAATTAATCATAACTTGGCCAATAGGCTTAGCCTTCAGGGCTTTATCTTAATTTAAAAGTACTATAGTCGGGGCAGATGTGGCATTGGTTTAATAAAATTAAGCTATTCAGAGCTTTAATATACTTTTTGTCTACTTTAAGTAGCTAAACTGAGATTATTAAAATTTTGAGGGTAGTTTTTTGTTCAGTTTACTCACTTAAGTCAATGCTTTAGGGCAATTAAAAAATTCATCTTTGTAAAATAAAAATAATGGGAATAAATTTTTTGCTATCTTATCATGACAAAGTTTTAGTTCATAGATTGAATAATTTTTTAAATAAAAAATGTTACAGGTTTATTTTAGCTGCCTCCTTTTGCTAGCTGACGTTGCATATAAAAACTTTTTGACTTATTTTGTTTTTTTGTGTTCACTTCTCTGTATTACATGGACATAATTTATAAGTAGCAATATAATTTTTGGTTGTGTTTTATGTGACCCAATTTCAAAAAATTATTTCTACATACAAATTAGGTAATTAGTAAAAAATTGGTGTCCATGGCTTTTGAAATAATAATGCTATGACCATTTTTATATTTTTTTACTATATTTCTATGTAGAGCAAAAGAAAATTAAATTTTTAATTAATTTTAGAACTAGCAATGTATGTGGATATAATCATTTCTGTATAGCATTAATACCTTTTGAGGTGAAACTGTCCATAACTGTCAATAAAATTGATAAAGGCTGAAATTGGTGTGAAAATCCATGGATTTTGGCTTTCTTAGATCTTAGATGTAAATATAAATGTTATCTAATTTCAGGAGCTATGTAAAAATATTTTATATTCAAAGTGTTAGTCAGTCACTGCTAGATAATCTCAACCGGAAATAAAGTATGTCATTCCAATCAGTATAAATTGTATTTGAAAATTGTCCCTTGTTCTTTATCAGTGGGACAGTTTATCTACGTCAACTTTTCATCATTTATTAAATCTATCAAATATTGATTGTTATACATTTTGATCCAAAAATTGCTAATATTAACCCATATAGGGTAAATTTTGCTGTGTACACAGCATTCAGAGTTGTTAAGATAATATGAGGAGATATCATCACTACGTTCATTATTATTCTGCATATTTAAAGCATTTCTTGTAAAAATGGTATTTTTTTGTCCATTTACTGGATATAGCTAAAGCTAACTAAATATTCAGGATATCAATTAATCGTTGTGATGAACTTGCTGGAAACTAAGTCTTTGACACTTGAGATTTTGGTTAATGTTTCTCTTGAGTGAACAAAACTTAAAAAAGGTTAAGCATGTAAGGTTAAAATCAATCACAGTCTTGAATAATTCATAGATATTAAAAATAAATCACTTTAACTGACCTATTTCTGTTTAAATTCTTATTTTTATAAAAATATGCTACTACCTACTAATCTGGTTGCAGTAATTTACTTTAAATTGTTGGTTTTTAAGTAATAAAAATGTTTAATTAAAAAAATCCACTACACAATCACAGACTACGTAATTAAAGCTTAAACAAATTATTTTTTTTTATAATTTAAAAAACATATCACAAGTTTAGCCAATGGTTCAATACCAAAAACTAAGTCCTCGTAAATATGCGAAACTGAAATAAGTGCTTCTCCATTTCCATTTCAAACCTTTTAAAAACATGCATACGAATTCTTTAACCACAGGGCTAAATGTCATCTGAAATAGTGCTTTTTGTTAGAATAATTTAAAATTTTATATTACGAAAAGTAACAGTGTTGGGTGTCCTTCAACCGATTCCTTGTGGCGGAGTTACTTTTAGTTTTTTTATTTAACAAGTTAATTGCAAAGTTTTATTTTTCTACCTGTTAAATTAGTACGATATAAAAAGCAGTAGATAATATGTATAAATAGTATGTCAAAAAAGGCCAGGTTTGGCACAAGGTTCAGTGAAAACGCACTATAAAGTCTATAAGTAAAAAGAATTTGAAATTTAAAAACAAAATCTTCCACTAAAAATAATAATAAATAATAAATAACGGAGAGTGAAAATAATAATATTTAAAAATTCATTAACGTCTTTCATGTCAATTTTTTCATTACATTCTTTGTATTATATTATCTTTTGTTCTTGTTATAAGCTACCATAAAAATTTTCCAAGCCTGATCAACAAATTCAATATATCTTTTTTTTTTCATTCCCAACACAATGTTTTGGGTTAAATCAAAACTTAATTTTAAAATTGAAACTTAATTATTAAAAGAAAATACAACAACAAAAATTCCAATATTTGCTTAAAAATTTACAATTACTAAACTTTTTAAAATTTTTTGTTAAGCATAAATAGCCAATTTTGAATGTTTGTAAACCAATTTCCTTTTTAAAACAGAATAAAATGGGTTTTCAATTTTTTTTTTTTTAGAGTTTTGCAAATTTTGGTCCCAATTTCGAGGACCAATATGCATCAAGGCTTATTTGTTTAAATTAATTTCCCGTAGAATATGAGTAGAGAAACCTAAATCCATTTTGGTCTCTGTCAATAAATAAAGTTTTTGTGCAAATATTACATCGATTGCAGGATTTTCGTTGATTTATTTATAGCAGTAAGGCACTAGAGGTTAAATTACTAGCTGGATAGCGAACAGTGTTAATGGTCCTCGAATAAATTTCATTTTTGACCATGTGCAATTAAGTACCACCTTTATCTAGGATACCCTGAAGTGATACACATATATGTATAGGTTTATTATTCGCATGAATATTTTTTGTATTGCTATTTTCACATTGGCTTACTAATGTTTTTGGATATAATAGAAGTATAATTTTCAAATGATTAAAAATTCAATATTTCCAAATTATTTTACCTTATGCAATACTTTTTATAGAATAAAAGTGAAATAAATTTTCATATTGATACAAGAAAAAGTTAAATTTAACTTTCTGTTAACCGATTTACCTACCATTAAAAAGCTAAAGTAAGAACTAAAGAATTTTTTCATTGTTACAATAGATAAAATGTTAATTGTTTCCTTACAATATAAAATTGTAAACAATAGTACCAAGAAAAGTACAAAAGATTTGCAAGTTAATTTCAATTCCCCCAATGTGTAAGTGCACAAAAGGCAGACGATAATCTTCTTTAGTGAAATTTTGCATAACAACTCTTCATCGTTAGTAGCAACACACTTTAGAAGTTATTGTGAAAAATAATTATCACCACTGAATTCATTAAAATTAAAATAATTTTAGCTACCGGTAAATATGAAAATTGGTATGCATTCCTTTATTATCCATTACCCACTTAATTTTTAGACAAAGCCACTGTACTTCCTTGTTTGTATATTTCTTTATTAATTGTTTTGGATACTTTTAAGCATTGTAGCAGTTCATATAGGGACTAGATTTCCGTAGTGTCTAGCTCACAAATAGGGCAATATTTCAAATTTTGTTTCCTTCCGGATACTGAAAAGTTCGAAATATTTGATAAGTGCTTTTAATACAATTAAAAGATATCCCTACAACATTATTCTTAGGGCATTAAGTATGTTTGCACATAAATTGATTTCAAAGATTATCAAGAGTTCTTTTATAAATGGAAAATTTTTTCACTACTTAGACTATAGATCCAAACACAACTTTTAAAATGCTTAAAAAAATTTACTATTTTGCAGTTTCACATCTTCCGGTTTTATTTGAAATTATTATTTGGCTATGCAGACTTTTTCAAAAAACTCGAGTTTTTATAAGATATGACAAATAGATATTCTAGGACATTACATAGAAAAGCAGAAGCAAAAAAGTAATAATTGAAGATAATAGTACATACTTTATCTAAAAACTATTAGTGTTACAATAGTATTTTAGGTATTTTTCAGTGTATTTTAGCATTGCCAGATCGAAGAAAAACATCCAAATTATAATTAGCTACTAGGAAATTCTTAAGATTTCATTGTTTACAGTGAAAAAATAGATTAAAAAAACAAGATTCCTTGCTTATTTGATTAGGCTGTTAGTGTGGTGATCTCAAGAAGCAAAGGAGCTATTACTATTCTTAAATAATTTCAATTAATTATCAATAATTCACCTCGAATAAATACAAAACTTTTTGTAAACTTCTACCTTTGATTTTTTATTTTAGTGTAAAAAATTCAATCTATAACTTTAATAGCGGAAATTGAATTTTTAATTCTAAAAATAATATAACATTTTTCATCTTAGCTCTTGGTTCCATCAACTTAACCTTTGTGATATATGCCAAGCTAATTAACATTCAAGAGTAACACAGTTATGTGGGTAAAAATTACCCCTACAATCCACAATTCTTCATACAACTGACTTCCTCTAAGCCTTAAAAAAAATTAATAAAATTTGTTTTTCATTTTTTCTTTCGCATTCTTTGTATCACGAAACTCAGCTGGTTACTCTTTCTTAAAAACTTTATGCATGTATACAGATATGGAAAACTTTTGTTTCTAAAAAATAAGCAAAGAGTAAATTTTAACTGCAACTCCTACGTATGAGTCTAATCGAAATCACAAAAATTTAAAAGCTTCATTACACACTGATTTAATGAACATTTTCCATGTTGGAGATTTGATTGACAAATATATCAAACTCTCTTAACTTCATAATTAATTACTCTCAGTATGCTATTAAGTATTTTGGGTTTGTGAAATTTTCCACTTCATTGATTTATATTTGATCTTAACCCAAGAATTTGCAACATTAAATCAATTTTGGAGCTTCAAAATTACATCGTTGAATTTAATAAGAAACTACATTATTAAGCATTTCTCTCGAAAGCTTAAACATGAAAATCTAGGTCCTAGTAGTTTTAATTAACTTCCCGAAGTCTTCAAAGGAAGAATCTAAACTATTAATATCATATCTATGTGAGGTTTCTCTTAATTTTGAGGGAGTAGAACTATATTCAGGAGGTTGAAATATGTGATAGTTGAACTATATTTCTTTAGTTTCTACTTTATCTGATTTTGGGGAGGATATTCTCATCATATACTTTTTTTTTGAAATTATAAAACGATACCATATACAGATGGTTAATTTGTTAATATGTCAAAGTGAGTAGTCAAGAGTAATGATGTTATTCATTCAATAATGAATAATCAATTCAGTGGCTTCATAAATATTTATTCTTATTAAAATATAAAATAATTGAATATATTATTGATCAATGAAGCTGTGAATAAAATAATTAAATATACTATTGATGTTTAACTTCTTATTTGCACTTTTAGGATGTAAGTAGAACACTATTTTGAAAAACTTAGTTTGAAAATAGTAAAATTAAAAGATTATGTTTTCTTATAATATTATTATTCAAAAGCTCTTAACAAAGTATACTTGGATATTGTTCCAATAATATTTACTAGTTATGCTATTATACAATTATACAACTGAAACTAGTGGTTATATTTATGTATGGGTTGGAAACCCTAAATTATAATCTAATTACTTGGTATCAAAACATAATAACCATATAAGGGTTTTGATATTGTGGAAAAATCCACAATTTTTTAAATAAATTATAAATTAACTTTTATACATTAATTTAATTTTTATATTAACTAACTATATACTTAAAAACTAACAACTCTCAAAACTAAAAATGAATTCTAAATATGTCAAGTAAATTTTCTTAGCCTACTTGACATATTTAGCCTGCTGAGTTTAAATTTATTTATTTACAATTATGTGAAAAATATAATACCTTCCGCCACAATATTAAATCCTTTTATCTTTTATTATTCAATTTTTTTTTCAATAAAAACACATTAGCTCTGTTTGAGTCATATTTTAATTATTATATAATTATTAGGATTTCATATTTTTCATAAAAAGGCATTTTTTTTATTTACAAGATCAATAAAAATAATTAATTTATTTTAACCATTAAAACCTATAAAATGACAAAACAGGTATATTCAGGAAGAATAACCAAATAACCAAACGACCAATTGTGCCAAAAAAACCAAATAGCATTATCCATGAAAATCACCAAAACTGACAAAATTTCCATTGCAAAATAATCAAAATGTTAAATACGGATTTCGCAATAA
The DNA here is from genome assembly GCA_947359355.1 of Acrocera orbiculus. NCBI lineage: Eukaryota > Metazoa > Arthropoda > Insecta > Diptera > Acroceridae > Acrocera > Acrocera orbiculus. The sequence continues at coordinate 20,735,993 of OX375757.1, forward strand.
CACTTTAATGGTAACAATAAAACTTGAACATCAAAAACTTAATAACAAAGGACATTTTTTGCAGTTTTTAAATTTAAAAAATATTTAATCAGAGAAGCCACCGTTTTTGAATTTTTTAGGGTCAAAACATTAGCAATCGTTTTATTTTGTTGGAATAAAGCTTAAAACAAAGACTTGGAAGGGGTATAGCAATATCTGTTGTCAAGTTCAAGCTCTTTCTGGAAAAGATTTGCAAGTGCTCTGTGTTTAAGGATCAATAAAATACACCACTACACTCATTAATTCCTTGTTTTATTTAGTGTTTTTTGTTAAATTGACGAAAAAATGGCCTATTAACATTAAATCATGATTTTTTACTTACAAACCTGAATATTTAAAATAGAAAATCGATCTGATCGAGCACTCTTTTTCAATGGTTGATTCGTAGTATCATTTTAAGCTTATGAAAATCCAGTGATCACCGTATGTGAAAGTTTAGTTTTGCGAAAAACGCTCCTAAAGCTTTACTTAAATTTGTACTTATTAACAAATATGTAATTTATCAAATTTCATACTCGGATTTGTTTATTTTTGGGTGACATTAAAAGCTTTTAGCTGATAAACAATTTTCTAACTAATAAAATTGCTGTTGTCGTCTTTAAATTCTACTTTCATAACACTTTTGTTCGCGTTTTTAAGCCTTTCGTAGTAGAAAAGGATTTTTCTAACAATATTATAAAATATCTCAAAAAATATAAACTGCATTGAATTAAAAATTTTAAGGAAAAAAAAATTAACTTTTTTAAAATCTAGACATCGCCGTTTTAAACAAATATTTAATATTTAATATTTTTCTTACAACAATATTTCATAATTTATTTACTTCAAAACTATCATATATGATGCTAAAAAATCAACAGAATTTCTTCCTAATTCATAAATTTTAGTTTAGGCATTAATATAATCTCAATTAATTGTTGGATAATCATTTTATTGACAAGTATAAATAAATATTTATCCCTGGTAGTTATAGTCAACATTTGATATTCTCGTGTTTGGCATTCGTGAACAGCTTAGCTCAGGCAGGCAGCTCAGTCAATTGTAATTGGCTTAAAGTTAAACTTTTAAATTGGTTAAAGAAATAGAATATGAAAAGACTTTTAAATAAAATAACATTATAACATGTATGCTATTGTATCTAATTTAACTCATTCTTTCGCCAGATAAACATAATAAAATGATTTTTTCCATTAATTTGAATAAATTTATTTATAAAAATTATAAGTGTTGAAAAAAAAACTGACAGCATTTTTGGCCTTATATTTGGTACAACACACCAATCAGACCATTAAACTCTTAACGGAAATTAAGACATATTTTGCTTATTAGATTCTATCATACGCTTTTTTGGTTGATTCATGGCATAATTTTCTCTCAAAAACAGTTTATTTTAAATATACGAGTACAAACACTTTTAACATTTACTAAAATGTAATCGCTATAAAACTAAGCGCTTAACTTTAGTCCTGCTTATAATTTATGTAAACACATGAAACAGAAAATTATACTACTACAAATAATCAAAAATCAATTTCCAAATATTTAATTTTTATGCTTCGTAATTCATACATAGCTACATTTAAATAGATAGAAAAGATTTCTGTAGATTCTGTAATTAAATATAATTTGAAAAATTTACGCGGTCACCTTTCCTACGATCACTAAATCCAATTAAAAGTTCCCAAAATTTCAATCTGTATATGAGAACGTTCCAGCAGTACATCCAAACAGTACACAGCTAACTTTGGTAATTAGGCAAGAACTCAGTCCTTTTGTAGATCCAAGATAGATTATAGAGTGTGCAAAAAGTTGAACAGCCCAGCTAAAGTAATTTAATTCATGCAAGTGATTCGATTCCATTATTAAAATTTGGATACATTCAGAATCAGTTAAGCAATTTTACAGAGCTTCAAAATTCTGTGGCATTTTGTTCTGCATCCTAGTTACTTTTTATATATGGATAGGTCGTGAATAAGAGATAATTGTCTGTGATAATCGTTTACCAATATCCTGTGCATGCACTTGAAGTCCCTTCCAGCTTTTACCCAATCCACATTGAAATGAATTTATATCCAGGTATTATATAGTTTTGTTAGTTATGTATATACAAGGCAAGTTCTAGAAAGTTCTACCAGTAAACATGGGTGTCACACAAAAAAAAGGAGAGCATAGAAAATAAATTTCTGGAAAAACGGAAGTAAAAAGACGATACGTTAGTGAATTATTGCTGAGACAGGAATTGTATTTCTACAATTGCAGATGATTTATCAGAATCGAGATTTTGATTTAAAGATTTTCTATTTTTTTAAAACTTTTATATAGTTAAATTAGTGACAAAATTTAAAATTGCTTGCTAGTAATTAATATTAATTTTAATTTAAAAAGATATTAGATTTTCTTTCTTTTTACAAAAATTATCAAAATCTAGACGGTTAAATGAAAAATACAATTTTTTTCATAGTAGAAAAGATGTAAATATTGAATTTAATTGTAGAAAAGAGGAAAAATATTAGTCTCATAAATGCAATACAAGTCTACATAGCACTGCAATTTCATAACTAAATCTGGTAAGTCAGAAAATTTATGTTCATCTTATTAAGTAAGTTTTGGGGAGAAAACTCAAACTTATTTCAAGTGTCATTTCTTTGAATTTGCTAATGAAATATATCTAGCAGATATATAAAAAACCCTTGCGTTAAGATTTACTGGAAAAGTTTTTAACTTTCCTAAGAGCTTACAATTAATGAATATAGCGTGACAAAGTGAAGTAAGAATGATATTATTTTGGATATGAAAGAAACTTGGGTAACCTCAAGAACTCAAGTTTGTAATTTCAAAAAATTCTTTTAAAATGTAAACAAAAGATTAAGAAATCATCAAGGACTACAGAGTTCTTGTTAAGAAGGCTAAAGAAAAGTCAATATACTCCAGGTATTAGTATTATTGAGGCAGCAATATATTTTACTTAGTTTTAAGAAAATTATTTCCTTTAGGTAACAAAGCACTTAAAATTTAAACAACAATATCAAACTAACATAAAAATAAAAATATTTTTGCTAATTGCTCTTGACTAAATTTTGATAAAAAATTCAAATAAAATCTCTTTATTCGACACTCGAATAAAATCAATTTTCGTTAAAAAATCAGACCACCAAAAGCTTGACGAACTATTAAGGTTAAGTGGAATCTACGCCAGCAAATCACTTTTGTCGATTCCGGCAATCGTTAATTTTTTGCTCTCAAGGGCACTGGCATTGAGGTTTGCAATTAATTGGTAAGTTTGGGGGTTTTTGATTTTGAGTTAACGGAGAATAACATGGATACTAATCTTTCATGTTTACAGAAAAAATAATCACTTACCGCAGAGATTCTCGCTAACCAACCAGGCTAAAACAAAATACCTGGTGTCAATTATTGGCACTGACAGGCAGTGCAGGTTTTTCTCTGCGCCCTCAAAAAAGCCATAGAAAAGTGGAAAAAAAACGGAAAACATATTCAATTAAAACTTATTAGACGCAGATTTAGTAAGAGATTTATTAAAATTTTAGGGTATTTATGACTAGTGCTTGGGATATCACAACCTTATTCTTGTGTTTTTAAATAGCAAAATCCTAGCAAAACTTTTTCAATCAGATTTAGGTTTATATCGTCAACATAAGGCAAATTATGGTTATAGCCTGCTTTCTACTAAGTCCAAGGAGAAATAAAGCTGAAAAAAACAAAATCTTTAATTAGTTATAACAAACTTTTGAAATGATAGGGATTCACACCACCGATAGTCAGAAATCTAATTTGACATAGCACAACTTGTATTAAATATTGGTTGCTTAAACTTTATTAAAGTTTCTTTTTCTATTTCTGAGTTTCTATAAGAGCTATAACCAAGGAAAAAATTAATTAAAAGCAATATTTTAATGTAGGAAACTTAAATTAATCACAAGTCTCTTTCAGATTAGTTTTACCAAACAAAATATTTAAAGTTAAGATTTTGGTTAACTAGTTGACACTAATTTTTCACAAACAATGATAATCCTAACGTATTGTCTGAATTCTAAGAAGCTTTAGTAAATAAACAAAAGAGCCTCATTATTCATTCTACAATCGCTGATAGCACTAATTGACGTCACGAAGGTGTTAAGTTTAAGGCAAGACCAATTCTCTGAGCTAACCATTATTTTGCCAACACAACAGAATATCTTAAAGGTTATCCCAATCTTAAATACAAGTAAAGATTTATGAGTATAATGCTAGAAAACTTTCTTATCACTTGCACTTAAGGACTCTGTTAATTACTAAAAGTCTTCAGATTTATACGGAAATGTATAGAATGAAAGAGTTTAAGATCGTGTACTCTAATATTAGATATAATCTTTAGCTCTTTAGTTCTTTAGAGACAATAATCTTGTGGATTGGATTATTTATATATATTATTTCCGCCATTTTTAATTGCCATTTTCTAATGAAAACTTCCTAACTAAAACAAAAAAATTGCAGCAGCCAGTTATAACGCATAGTAATCACTTTATCATTTACCTCAGTGTTATTGTTGGAAGGTCTTCTGTTCTGTTCCTGTTTGTTTTTTCGGAGACTTTGTAATTGCCAAGAGTAATGTCTTCAAGGCGAAAAACTCTCTTCTGTTTCGAGGTTTTATAAATGGTATGAGACAACAATTAAGGCACGTAATAAACAGAAAAACATAGTCTCGAAACTGTGCAGGATTCGTAGTAAAATGATGACCATCCACATGGCTTTAAATACTATACAATTTAAAAATATCCAAGGATCAAGCCTTTTAATGAAAAACTTTCATTCATTTTTTAATTTTGTTGTTTATAAAATATTTTTTCAAATTATGATAGTTGTTCAACTTTTCTTATTTTTTTAAAAAATATTCAAATTAAAATGCTGTTGGAAGCATTAATTAGAACATAAGAACATCAATACGAATAGTCCTTCTAATCTAAAAAACAAAAGAAAAGTTCTTAGAGAATTTTGATTTATACTTTTGTTAAGGAACTTCCTTCATGTAAATTTAGGTATCCCAGGATAATATCTTAAAATAAGTTAAAAAGATATTTACTTGAAAAATATTCATAAAGAAAAACTAACGAGATAAAATAAATCCTCGAATAATGAGATGTGAAAGAGAAACTTTTGAAATATATTATTAAAATATAGTTCCTAAGAGAACTGAAATCATAAAAAAACAAAGCAGAGTGCAAATTTTGTTTGCACAATTTGATTTAATGTTGAAGGCTGAATATTTACAATAATTAAAACATTTCAAAGATTTTAATTCTCTTGATCCAAATTTTTAGTTATACAAGTAAATCAAAAGTCCTAAGGAAATCTTATAATGCAGTTTGTTGGTGTTTATTTTTAAATTATGTCATGAATATTTTACCTTAGGAAAACTTAAAGTGAATTCATTTTTTTTATATGTACTTGTAAGAAATTATTATTTGGTTAAAATTGGAATGGTTGAAATAGTTCTTCTATAAGTAATGAGCACGGCATGATAATCTACAGAATATATACAAGGTAGATATTCTACAGGGCTGTAGATTATTTTTATTTTTTGTTCTTATTCCGAGCAGTTTGAACAAAATGGCCCAATAATGGGTAATTACTTATGGATGCATTTCTAAATTTTTTATTTTAGCAATTTCCCAAATCCCTCATTAGTCCTTATAGGAACTCTCCTTTATCATGTAACTCGCTAATATCTTTACTTATTTTATTTACACAAATTATACAATTTGCTTAATATTTTAAAATTTTATTCATAATTTCGAGGAACTAGTTAAGATAAATTAATTTCATTGTACTAGTTAACAGCATTTTGCAAGCGTCCACACCTGAAAAATGAATAACCTACGCTCTAATTCAATAATCTAAACAATTATTTATTTCGATCTAAATAATTTTAGTTTTAAAGTTTTTGTAGAAAATTTATCTTTTCTTTTAACTCTTAAAAGCCTTAAATGTTAAATTTTTTCTAAATGAAAGAAAGAAAGGTAAAAAAAATCAAAATGGGTGCACAATTAATTTCGTTAACTGAAGTTAACATAGAAGCTTCTAAAGTAATATTTAAGATTTATCATTGTGTAAGTGAAAAATTTGTATAAAAAATTTGATTTGGAAATATGTAAGATTGTTTTGGTAATTAAACAAAGTATTTGTCAAAACAATTAGGTCATTTTTAGAAATTTTCTTTTGATAATTAACGCAAAGTATATAAAAGAATCCTTGTAATAATAAAAAAAATTTATATGTGAAGAAGCTACAAAGATAGGCTAAAAACTACTGTTCTGGAACAGGGATGCTCTAGGAAATATTTTGTTCTTTTGAAGTGATGACATATGCCAATTTGATCAATCAAATAGTCAGCTAATAATAACAGGACAATATTAATCAAGACTTCTGAATCAACTGGATCAGAAGATTATTGAAAAAAGGCTTAGTTTACAAATAAATATAATTTTTCATTAGGACAATGCACTTGCGAACAAAGGTGTTTTTGCTATGAGTAAATTGAGAATTTAAATAAACAATTTCAAAAATGATATCTATTTACTGGAAAAGTATTGAATAAAGGGTATTAAACTAAATGTTCGTTTCTTAAAAAACTGTCTTCCACTGTCAGGCTCAGAAATTTTCACTCTATTCAACCATCGTATGATTACACATTTAGCAAAATCTTAAACATCAGTAATTTTTAAAGGCAGCTTAATGTCTGGTAATTCTATTGGAAGAGTTAAGAAAAGCAAAACCATGAAAACATTTTCGTTTAATTTACTTATGCAAATTTCATTTACAAAGAAATATGAGAAATAAAAGAGTATTAATATTAGCATCAAGTCTACATGTTAACAACTTAAAACACTTGAAAACATCCTGTGGGCTTGAATGCTGACGTTAGATGATGGTGGTTGAATAACACGAGACGATGTTTTAACTATAGCTATATCCTTACTATGTAAACGGTGTACAAGAGGAAAATGATCGGTTAGAAAACACTCGTAGGTTTAATAAAGTAGGTGGTAAGTGCTAAAACAAAACTCAGTTCTATAATATAACCTCATACGTATAAATACATATTAAATTAAATAACGATGCACTCGTTGTATATGTATACAATTTACTAAGCTTTAATGCTAAATCTAAATTATACTCTTTGGATTGAGTTAAAAACTTTGTTTCTAGGATAACAGAAAATTTTATAGTAGATTTGTGATGTTTAATGAAAAATTTGTAATTTAGGTCGAGTAGACTAATAAAATTACTTTATGTAGGTATGAAAATAAATTTTACTATATACAAGTTTGTTGCTTAACCTATAAAAAAGTTTTAAATTAAACTTTTTTGATTTTTTATTTTTTAAGTTTTGATGGTGCAATTCAGGGTAATTTTAGGCGATATTAATTTGATTTTAAGACTTTTATTTACATAGTTTTTATTATAAAAGTTTGCGGCTAGTATAAAAGAAACAAAAATCGAAAAAATTATTATATATATTTGAAGAAAGTTTTATTGTACCTATATTCTTAATTAATATATTTCACTTTAAATTTTTTATTTTTCAACTACAAAGCAATAAAATTTGGCTAATTTGATCTTCCTAAAAACTTAATCAAAAATAAAATATAATATAAAAAATCGCCTTTTTTGCTTCAATCTCTTTTAGTCCCAGTGAAAAATTTTTTGCTGTAATTTCTTTTTAATAAAATTAAAAAAAACCAAGTACTTTATAACTGTCATACAACTCAATAAACCACAAAATTTTCTGTCGAAAATTTTCTCTAAAAACACAAAAGAAATACGTGCTAAATTTATTGAAATTTCCTAGCTCACACTTATAATGTTGATTAAGAATACCTTTGAGATGAATAATCCAAATTAAGCACAAATAAAGTCTTACGATATTGCATTCATATATTTTTTTTTTTTAACACAAAAGCAATTCTCTTTGTATTTTACTTTAAATATACCGATACGAAGATACGAAGTAAACTTATTACTTTATGAACAGGTTCATGAAAACTTTCTATCCACACGCTCCTTCAGGGTTTGTGGCTTCCATGAATTCTAATTTGTTCAAGTTTAAAAACAAATTCGGTGTGAATTTTTGAGATTATACCAAACCATTTTGCTATGTTTTGGTTTAAATTAATATTCAGCACCCTAGAAACAAAGCAACCATGGTAATGGTGGAAATTATATTTTGTTATAAATTATAGGTTTTAGTATAGTAATGTCTTTTTGAGCAGTAATTTTCATATAGCATATATATAAATATAGATATATATATATAACTATAAATAAGGAATTTAAAAATTTCTGGTATGCGCTAATTTAAATTGAATTCTTTAAGAGAAGAGCAAATATTGACAGGAGATAGATTCTTAATTTTAGTAAATTTTGTCAAGTAAATTCGTTAAACTTTAGATTTAATCTTATCTACAGAGTATCTCCATAGCCAGCTTGAAATGCTTAATTACTGAAACCAGAGAAGATAACTTTAAAAATTAAAAAATAAAAACTTCAAATTTCTATATGTAATTCAAATTTTAAGAATTTTTCTCTAAATGCACTCAAGTTTATTTTTTCCTTCAGGAAAACTAAGCCTTGAAAAAAAAAAAATGAATTGAAATTGTATTTTTTTCTATGCAATGATTTTTTATGGTATTTAGTTAAATTAGGTCAACAAGAATTTGCTGATTGAAATATTTCGGCATTTGGTATGATATAATTATAGGAAGTTCAAATATAAACGTGATACATAAACTTGGTAATGATTTCCGTGAAGTTCAGCAAAAAAGACATCCATAGTGACAGAATGAGGGTTTGTTTTGTAAGAAAATTGATTACTGAAAATAACCAGCAGAAAATTGCCTAAGAAAATTTCAATGGAAGGAGCATTAGAAGTCTTAGGAGACTTAACTCTAAGTCATGACTAAGTAATTTATTATTTCTATTCGTTTATAGGCACTCATAATAATTTATATATACATCTATATCTATTCCTTTGCATGTAAACCTGAAAATAAGAAGCAATTTATGCTGAAAATAAAGGAAACAATGAGATAAAATAAACAAAATTCCACTATGATAGATTTTATTTATTTATAACTTTTATTTATTTTAGAAGACTTCTATACTTTAAATCAAAACAATTTTTTTCTTTCATGATAAACACTATAAATAAATTAAATACACTTTTTAATTTTGGTAAAGGTCAACTAAAAAGCATTAAATACTTACCTTATGTTAGCATTTGAGTGCCTATAAACGAATAGAAATAATTTATCCTCAGGATTGCCTTAGAATTTAAGTCATAACTAAGTTCTTCATGAATCTTCTTCCATTGGAAGTTGCTTAGGCAATTTCCTGCTGGGTTTATATTTTAATTAACTTATGTTGGTATAACCGCTTATATTAAAAATCTTTTACCTGATGAAAACTTGTTTGTTTTTTGAAAAGAAAAATAAACTTCTTAAAAATACAAGGCGAAAATAGTAAAACATTTCGAATTAAATTTATTATTTCAGCCATTCGGTTCCATAATGCCATGCAAATCTTTCTCTATTGTTTACTGTCTAATTAGAAAAAAAAGATTATTCCTTTATTATCCAGAAATTTTTATTTGTAGCTCTCTTAAACCTTCTTGTTCTGGACGGACATTGAAATAGCACAAACTGCTGAAAGCGTTAATTATATTAATGACTTATTTATATTTTACAGTTATTGTAATTCAAATTGTAATTTCTTTGAATTATGTTGTTAAGTTTTGTGTAATTTATTTAATTAAAACGTTATCTCACTATCAAATTAAATAAAAAATATTTTCATTTTTATTATTTTGGTGAGTAAAATTATGAATTAAAACTTTTGACCTAATTTATGCTTTTTATATGTCTTGTGTCTCGTGAAGGGCAATCCTTTTATCTTCTAGTACTCTACTGCTAAACGTTGTCTTCATAGGAATAATTTTTAAAAGAAGAAAAATTTTAATTTGAGAAAAAAATATAAAAAAATCTCCAGCATTCAATAATTTTACAATGTTGTTCTGTTTATGATATTATGCCGTATAGTATTAATTCTGTATTGAAAAACAGATGATCCAAGTTTTGCAAATTTTGGTATAATATATTAACTAAATTAAGTCTTTAGCTTCTTAAGATACAACAAAAAAACAATTGAACAGTTCCAAAAGTTACATAAGCAAACTCTTTAAGAATCAGCTTTGAAAGAGATTTTGACATTAATTTTTTAAACTAAAAGGAAGCAGCATTAATGATTTCTTTAAATATTTATATAAATTTATATAAGTTTCAAATTAATATTTCTTTTGCTGATGATAACATTTGTACCAAACGAATTGCATCATCATCGAACTTTCAGTTTAATTTCAAAGAAATTAAAACAAGCCCTTCAAATTTGAAGTTGAAATAAGGAAGAATTCTTTTGAGTATAGGTCTGTATTTGTAACATAAAATCAATTCCTTGCATTGTCTCAAGTACGATCTAGATTTATCTTATATCCAAAAGGGATAAATTATTGCTTGCTGCCTTTTAAATAGGAGGATTCAGCAGTGACAAGTATGCTTGTCGCTTCATTTCATTAGATTCCTAGTGTGGCACTCTAACATTCTGCAGACAATTTTCTACAAGTTAAGATTCCACTTTAGATCCTTTGAGTATAAGACTATAGTTAAAAGATTGTACGAGCTAAAAGGAATGAACATATTTGAAGGTATAGTATTAGACAGACTTAAGTTAGTAATCATATCGACTGAATTATGTTCAAATATATATTCATTTGTTAGTATTAAAAGTAGGAAGATTTAGCAATAAATGAAATCTATTTGATTCGTTATTAAAATTTTACTTTTTCTTTAGTTTTCCTTAAACTATGCCATTAAAGCTGCGAAGATGTATAAAGTTTTAGAACTCATTATTTTTAAAATCCTATAGGAGCTATTAATCGCTAGTGTTCTATTTTTAAACATGCATTGAAGGTAAATTAGTATTTTTCGTAAGTTTGAACCATTTCAATACAAAAGGATAAATCGGGTATTAGTTAAGGAAGAAATTGGTTCTGATGTTTGTACTTGAAAAGAATTTTTTCCATAAAAAAGACAAAAACTAAAACGTTTTATATGTTCTTCAAATAATTAGATTAAGATTGATGCAAAAGGCTCTGAGAATTGTGTTGAATTCTTTTAATCTAAGCTATCATATTTATTTTGTTTTATAAAATCTATATTTCAGCTTTGCAATATGCTTTAAAAAGTATTGAGTTGTTTACGGACCAACTCAAGAAATGGTGTATAATCTAGAGGAAAATTTCAAAATGAAGAAGCTATTTAATGGCTAGATTTTGATGTATTGGAAGAAATATTGACGATATCCTCTCAAATGTACACATTATAAGTTAAAAATATAATTTAGAATTATTTTTATAGCTTCGAAGGAAAATTAAGTCAAATAAGAATGAAAGAAGAAAAATAAAGGAGTATGACAGCAGTTTGGCTGTAAAAAATTACATAAATTAATGTTATTAGGTAATTTTCAGTATAACATTGTTGAAATTATAGAAATAAGTATGAAATACGTGAAAAATGTGAAATGTTGCTTTAAGTTAAAATTGTTAAAAAATTTCATAAGCTAAAAGTTATTTTTAATCTGTGAAAGAGTTTTTCTTAAGCTAAAAACTTAAAATGAGAAGATATTTAGATAAAAGTAACTTGAACAAAAACGAAAGCTTAATACGAACGGTAAATACAAATTATAAATTTTAATGTCTATGTTGAAATAGTCTTGATTTCTTTGTCACTTAATTTTTAATATAATAAGTGCTTTTTAACAGTTTTATATAAGCTGCTAACATTTCAAATACTGCATTTTGTATGGTAGTTTTCCAACAACAGGGAAAATAAACTGAACAAAAAAATCGCAATAAAAGAATTGTTTTACTTATTGAAATAATAATATTTACATATTCTACAATAATAATTTACATGTAGTATGCTTGTATGTGATTGGGTGAGTTCTGAAATGCAGTACTACCGCAGAGATACATTGTCATGAGTTCAAAAATGTCAAACTGCACATGTTATACAATGTCATGAGTTCGAAAAATTTTAAGATTGTATTAGATGCACATGAATCATGCAATAAGTGTATCAAATTTTTTGTTGAAACAATGTAAAAAGTATCTAGAAAATTATACTGCAATGTATCCCTGCATTTCAGAACTCACCCAACACACAATGTAATATTATGATCTATAATCATGTTCCTCATCATCATGTTCTTTCAAGGTGAATAAAGGTTATTTACTCCAAATCTTTTGGGATAGGATTTTATCAGTTGATTTGAGTTCAAAAATATTTGAGCATACTCTGAGATAAAGCAAAATGTGCAAATAATTATTTTTAAACAAGGCTATTATTTTATGAATAGTGCAAAAAGTGCAAATAACTAATTTGAAACTACTTACAATATCTAAATATTTAGGTTTAAAAATAGTGCTTAAATTTAAATAGTTATATTCTACACGTTCTGTCTGCCTAAGCCAAAAGTACATTTTTCTATTACGTTTCTTCACTTTCAGCTGAATTTAAATTTCTATTGAAGTGCGTAGTTTTCCATTAATAAATTTTAAATAAATAAATATATTAGAAATATCTGCAAAAGACATATACTTCAGATTGAATTTTGTGGTAAGTTGTGTACATTCAATCTCGATTTTTACCTATCCAAAAATTGTTAACAATCGAAAAAGTCTCTCAATTGCTTTGCGCAAAGTAAATGTGAATAAATAAATATTCACATAGAATTTGTTCATTTTCAATGTTTCGATGCATATTTGATCAATTTCAACATGATAATTTTTCAATATTTAAGAGTCAGTAGCTGTCCAATGTACTTACGATTTATTGAAAACATTTTTTCTTAAAAATTCTGCAGTTCTTTAATAAAATTTTCCGTTTTGTCTGGATTTGATTTTTTATTTCAAGGTTTACTTTATTTTCCCTATGAAAAATTTATAAAATCCTTAACTAGCGCTATAAGTAAAAGTTCCTTCTTGCAAGCCTCCAAAAGGTGTTTTCGGATTTTTAGCTTTCCATATTTTCTTTCCCATCATAAATAAAAGCACCATCTGAAACAAAAATAAATTTAATCTTACATGAGTCTTATCCAATATAAAAAAGAGCGAAAATGTTTCAACCTTACTTATACGTAAGTTAGCAATACAGCTTCACTATTTCCCAGAGTCGATTTTTTGTTGGTATTGTTTAAAAGTTTGTCCTTGATTTTTATATTAATACTTTGAGGTATTTTGTTTAATATTGTGTCGGCATAATGCATTTATGATGTCTAACACTTTTATCCCAGCTTATTTTGACAGATTGAAACTAATCTTCATAGCAAATAAAACTATTCTACAATATCAAAAAATTATTTCCAACCTCTTAAGTATTATTTTTGTAATTTCTCAACAATAACTCGACTCATAAGTATTGTTTTGCAATGCTTTCCGCCATTTCGAGAACAAAAAAAGTTGTGGTACCTTAGAAGAATCAACCATGTGAAATTATTAATTTATTTGTGTTAATAACAATCATTAGACCTAAGACGCTTATTCTGCCTCTATCAACTATAATATATTGTACTTATATTTTAAAACTAGCCGCGAATCTCGACCGAGTCTCTTGATTTGTTCCTTTTTTTTTATTGTAGAGTTGATTCAAACCTTTTCCTGTTGTTATTATTCTGTTTGTTTGTGTTTGCTTTCTTCTTTACTTTAACATATTAGATTTTGTGTCATTTCTTTTTTAATTTATTTATTTTTATTTTCATTAAACCATTTTTTGAGTTATTATTTTGCAAAAAAAAAACACACATAAATTTAAAATATTCACAATTTCATTACTTATTGGATATCTGATTTATTAGAATACAAAAGCCTTCTTTGCTGTTAAAATTAAGTTACAAATTAACGCCGTAAAAAGTCGCTAATCCTAATAACTACCTCAACAAAAATACTTATTTACAAATGTTGAGTTAACATTTCAATGTCAAAAAAAACTTCTAGATAAATTCTTGTAATTATTAGAAATTTCTATATATTGTTATAATTTTACAATTATATTTCGGAATATATTACAATGAACTCAATTGTTGCAGCTAACTCCACTACTGAACTGCTACTTGACTCCTCTTGAACTACTATACTGCTACTCCACTACTGAACTGCACTTCACTCGACTCTTACTGAACTCAACTCGTCGACTAACTCCAATGCCTGCCTCAGCTTGCCAACCAACTCACTGGACTCTACCTGAGCTCAAACTGCAACTCTCCAAAACTGAACTCCAACTCAACTGAACTCTACTGGCTGTGACAGCTCCTTATATACTCTATATTCTTCACAGCCTACTAGTAACTCAGCTTACTATGATTCGTAACACTGCCCTCTTCTTAGAATTTGATCGTCCCGATCAAACATCTTCCTTCTAAAACTTTTCCATGACCTCCAGTTTTAAAATATTTTCTAAGTTCATTGGCTTTAAAAATTATCTTCCAAAAGCATAACAGTATTCATGCTACCATCAATTGCTATAATTTTTGCTTGCAAATTTTCTAAATCATCTATACAAACTTCAACATAATCTCCCATAGAAAATGAGTGTGCAGCAGTTGGATCATCTTTACTAGATAGCGATAATTCAATATTAAGTTCTTCCGGCTGCTTTTCAAATCGTTCCAATTTTTTTTTTCGAGAATAATAATTTCCTTCAAATACTAAAAAGTCACCATAATGTTTTCTTTTCCTCTTCTTTTAATCATTTTCCATTGGAGTTGTTCTTAATGCACCTCTTATTCGAGTGTAATCAATTCTTGGCAATAATTTTAAATGAACTCGATTTCGTCCCAAATAAACATAATCAACTTGAGCAATATCATCCTCATACAGACTCTTTTTAAACCGATCCCATTGTTTTCGATTAAAACCAGCTTGTTCTTTAATAACTTTCAAGAAATCTGTCATTTCTTTAATAGGCACCATTTCTTGTTTCCATTGTCCAATCCTTAAATTTTCAGCCCTTCCTATAGCGGCTTTAACATGTGTCTGTAAGGTTTGTTGTGTTATTTCATCAGACATCTCTTCTCCTCCATCACCAAAACGTTTACTGCAATCTAATTCGTCTGAATATCTTTTACAGAGATATTTTTCATGTTTATCTTCTTTTTGTCTGTCCCAAAGATTAGTTTCATGTCGTTGAATTTCAATTTCACGTGCAATAGGACCAAGTTCATCAATTCCAATACCAATAATTCCTAGTTCGTCTGCTCCTTCCTCCCATTCATCATCCTCATCAACTTCGTTATCCACTTCAGCTTCATTTACAATAAAACTTTCGAAACCTCCCCTTTTCTTTTCTTTTCTGGGTCTGTCATCTTTTTCATCATAATCTTCTGAATCTAAATCTCCAGCCTCTAGTTCTTGTTCATCTTTGACTTCTTCATCTTCTTCTTGTGAACGACTATGACTTCGATTTTTTCTTCTACCTCTACTACTTACATCAGAACCACTATCAGATAAATTACTTGCTTCAGAATCCAACACTTTGGTTGGTAATAAATTCTTTTCCCCCTCTATAGCTTCCGTTCTTGCTCCATGCACGACCTCTTTCCACAAATTCAGTATCTCATTTTTAAAATTTTGATTTCTTTCTTTTATCAATTTCAGTCGTTGATCCCACACTTCTTCGAAGATAGCCCTAATTTGGTCCATTCTGACTGGCTCACCAACAACTTCCTCTTGACCATGTAGATGAAAGATATGTTCATCTGGGTTCACACCTTCTTTTTCCATGACTTCACGTAGTCTTTCTAATAGTACCGCCTTGTTGCCTGATGTCGGTACTTTTCGCTTTGCAGTACTTCCTTGACTTCATTAAGAGTCAAGTCTTGGATTCTTTTCTCCATAATATACTCCTAATCCCACTTCTGACACCACTGTTATAATTTTACAATTATATTTCGGAATATATTACAATGAACTCAATTGTTGCAGCTAACTCCACTACTGAACTGCTACTAGACTCCTCTTGAACTACTATACTGCTACTCCACTACTGAACTGCACTTCACTCGACTCTTACTGAACTCAACTCGTCGACAAACTCCAATGCCTGCCTCAGCTTGCTAACCAACTCACTGGACTCTACCTGAGCTCAAACTGCAACTCTCCAAAACTGAACTCCAACTCAACTGAACTCTACTGGCTGTGACAGCTCCTTATATACTCTATATTCTTCACAGCCTACTAGTAACTCAGCTTACTATGATTCGTAACAATATGTAAAACCACTTTCTTTTTAACATTGTGAAATTTTTTTTTGCCACTTTGACATAACTAAACTTCCGAATTTTTAATATAATAACTTTGAAGCAATGTACTAGTACATAAAATGTACTGAAATTGATCCGCTTTTTATACAGATGAATTAATATACAAAACGTCAAGAACGAAGCATGTTGAAGGCATTTTTTTTTTAACTTTACTCCAATACTCTGTTGGCTGTATTAAACAAATGTAGCAAACCTATTCAAAACTCAATTCTTTTGCTATGAACAGCTAATTTACTCTAATTCAGTGGAGTGTTAAAATTAGGATCTAGGCTAAAGTGACATTTCTGTATTATAACCCAAAAGTGTTTTGTCTTATAAAAATAATTTTAAGACAGAAAATTTTGTTCTATTTGGTTGTCTTATTTGAAATTTGTTTTTTGTTTCCCCTAGTCACATACCAAACCATCGATGCAGAATAAAATAAAATTTAAAGCCGATTTTCATCCTAAGACTCTATTTTTCCGTACCCACCCAAGCCCCATGAAAAAATTTTCTTTTCCAATTTTGGGCTTAACAGAAAAACTCACAAAGTCCATTTCTTGAAGGCAATTCATTTATCAAGTACGTGGACATTATGAGGTTGTTTTCGAAATGAGTTCTTCATCTCTTCAATACCCGAAATATTGAGGATATTTGGATATATGTATATATATATATATATATTGCACGTTTTTCATGACAATTTTCAGATATTGAGCTACTTTTGTGGTGCAGAGTATTACTGTTTTAAAATTTGAAAATAGTCTTATAAGACATTGTAAGTGATTGCAATAACTTCTATGCCAGCTGAAATGCTTTCAAGCAGATAATTTAAATTCAGAGCACATAGTAAGTTTTTGCGGCCCAGGGCGCGTAGTTTTCTAGATGACTTTGGATGCATATAAAATCGATTTGGCTGATTTCTATGACAGAAAACGTGAGGAAAATTGAATCAACAATTTTCAGAAATGAAAAATAACGTGATCTAAGGTAGACGATGTTATTTTTTTTTTTGTATTTTGTGTTTTTTTGTGCGATTGCTAATAATTTAGATGGGAAAATAAATTGCATTCGAATTTAGTATGAGATTCAGACGTAATATAACCTGTGTAAATTTTAGCTTTTTATGCCTTTTTTTTTTAGGAGAAATAAATTATTCTTAGCTCACAAGTTGGGTAGCTGCTTGGATATTATACCTTTTTAAGAGGATTTTCCAAATTTTTTTCACTTGAATGAAATAAAATTCATGCAATGTCATATTTAAGTAGATCAATGACATATAGTATGTAAGTGATCTGTACTTTTTTCTAACATTTATGATTTTGTTTACCTAATTTTGCACATATTAGAGGTATTTTTTCTTGAAGCTAAGGCGAGATAGCTTTTTGATTAATAATTTCTTATTGCAAACAAAGTATTTGTTTTTAGCCATAGACTTTGGTTTATATATAAATTAGCACTAACTATCTATTTTGGTGTCTTGTTTTAACTATAATCTCCTGGAATTTTAGGGAATTGATACCAATTTAAATGGAGTAGATTAACTCAATTATTTTAATAAAATCGTTGAGGTCCTGTTACTTAAATAACTGTGAAATTAGACAAACAAACTCATATTTTTCTACCCTAATTCTTATATTTTTACCCTTAAAGTAAGTTGATGACTTTAAATGTTACTGATGATTCAGTACAGGGTGGAAGAGTTTGCTGAATGAAAAATAACGTTTCTTATGACTGCTTGCTCCACTGATACTGATAATGCTTCCTACAAAAATAGTAATCAACATTTGTGTTTAATCATTTTACTTTTTCCCCATTAAGAATGTCCCGGAATCGGAAGTGTTTCTATTTTGTACTTTCTTTTATTTATGAATGTATTTCCAATCAGTGATTATGAGAAATAAACCTTTTTAATTATTAAATTTTAACTAGCATTGATTGTCAAAAGACCTCATACATAAACTAAAGGAAAAAATATCTAAAATATTTCGGTATATCTATAAATGGACTTGACTTACGTTTGGTTTCCAATAAAGCTAAACTTGAATAATTATCAAACTTTTTATAACTTTAGGCATTGTAAATTTGTTTTTTCAACTTCGATATGTGATATTATCCAATTTGGTAAATGAACTAAAAGCCATATAAACATTTCTTCTAAATAAATCTAAAAATTAGCAGCCAAAACTTTTTAAAGAAAGAAAATAAAATAAAAAGTTTTTTAATAATAACTAACCCATAGTATACCCAAGACAGCGTGTTGTTATTCCCTAAAATTATGGGAAACACTAAATTTAATAGCAGCATTAAAAATGATTTGTGAAACTTTTAGTGTTTTTCTTTAGTCCTACAAAATTTGAATAATTGTTATGATTTTGCTGCAAATGCTTGAAAAAAAATTGTTGCCAAATTTCTTGCTTATGCTGTTGACATTTATAGTTCTTTTTGCGTTGAAAGAGAAAATGCGCTTGAAGCTCTTTAGTATTTATTATAGACGTACACTAAAATGCTAGTGATAGCTAAGCCCTAAAACAGTTTCTGAGGAAAATAGAAAATTTTTTTTTTGTGAAATAGATTTAAAAACAACAAAAACATCAAAAATCATAAACTTGCCGTTCAATAGTTTGTCTAGTCATTTAAGAAATTCAAAATAAAAGGTTTGCTTTTTACTGTTAGAAAGTAAGGGAGAAATGTTTTTCTTTTTATGTCCAGACAACAGAATTTTCTAATCACTAAGAATAATTATTGATAATTCCATTGTAACATTTTTTAGCTAAGTTTTGTGTTTGACAAAGATATTTTTGCTGTTTCTTATTATGCTTTTTGTTTTTTTAAAATGATGTTTTTTTACAGAATCCTAGAATTTATTGAGGCTTTTGTTTGTTTATTGTAGAATTATTACTACAGCTATATTTTATTTACTTTTATATATATAGTCTTTTATTATGACTGTAAGTGATTAGTTTGTTAGTGTGTCTTGTTTACTTTTTTGAAAAGAAAAGACTTGAAAGTCTGTAGTATTGATTTTGAGATACTAGATACTTCATTATTTAAAAGATAGTTAGGACATGAAAATTCCCTTGGTTGCCCGTGTAATATCCGAATTTGGTAAAAGCTTTATTTCTACATTGAAGTCATAAATCGTGCTTCACACATAAGTTCGCGTTCCTTTCAAGTAACTAAAAAACAAAATTATTTTTTAGTCATTGTACTCTGTTGATTTTAAATATTTAAAAATATTTTTTTTCTTTCCAGAAACGCGTTTTCTCAATTTCCTTTAAATATCAACTTTTAAGCCAAAAGTGTAGAAGAACATTGAAATTTTCCAACCATAAACTGAAATTTCTCATATAAATTACACGTCAGCATAAGCAGTATAAGTTTATGTAGTATGATATAGTTATTATTTTTTTAGATACTAAGATTACATTTTTGTTTTTTCTAACGCTACATTCGTTCAACTAGTGAAACCTACATATTTGATAATTCGGAATTCGTAAGAAGAATTCACATAGTTTGAAACATTAAGTTCATGAGATTCATGAATTGTCGATCAAGCTTCCACCATATTCAAGAAATGGTGAAGTTTTTTCTGATTTTGAAGGGGTAAATATTATGTTGTTGTACCATAAAATACAAGATTCTTGACCATTCTTTTTATATTCCTACTATTAGCTTGCTCAAAAAATTTCAATTGTTAATAAAAACTTTTCAATTCATTCAATCAAGTTCAAATAAATTTTGTTGTGTTGGCAGTGCATGACAATTGATGTTAATATAGCTAGTTCAAATATTATTCCTACTGTTAGCTCATAATGTCCAATATCTTTTACAAATTTTCAATCATTATTCAAATCTTTACTATGTATTCAATCAAGTTCAAATAAAGTTTTTTGAGCTGGCAGTGGATGACAATTGATGTTAATGCAGTTAGTTCAAATATTAATTTATTAATTTTATTTAATAAACTAATTTTTAGTCTTATATGAGAGAAAAAGTTCAGAAAACTGAATCCAATGAATTCCGAATTCTGAATTCAGAAAAAAAGAACAATCTCAAGTAGGAATACACTTTAAAAATTCCTTTTTATATTACTTGTTTGTATTACCTTGGTTTTTGTCATAAATCAATAATATAATTGATTTTGTGGATTATTTCCATGAAATGTTTGTTGGGCGTTTGTTTTGTAAGCTTATGTTAAACCTAAAAGAATTTTTTGATAACAGAAAATTATTTAGGGTGTTAGAGTGTGTTGAACAGAATGGTGTAGGCAAAGATGTAAGAGTTTTGCTCCATAAACAAAACACCTCAAGGATATTTTTCTTACAGTCTCATAGTTGTAAACAGAGTTAAAAAAGACCTGTTGACATCTGTTCTAGGAGAATTTTAGTTTTGATTTTAAGCAATTACCATAATTATTTTCAAGCAGCTCTTTCAAATATGACTTACTGAATACAAGATCCACTTTGCAACTTTATTATAGACCAATTTGGCGTATTAGGAAAAGTTATCCATCCTTCAGCATTAAAAAAATAATTACTCTGCCTAAAATAGATAGTATCATATTTGTTTAAATAATCAAAATGTTGCTCTTTGGAAATCAAATCATAATAATTATTCAGTGACAAAGTATTTTTTGGAGATACTTGATAGTTTGTTTTTGAGAAAAACCCATGAATTATTTTAATTTAATGTTTTATCTATGGTTTAATTGAAATAAAAACCGTAATTTGTTAATTTTCTTGTTTTAAGTCATTTTTGGACTTATTTTAAGGACTCTAGTCCTTTTGGTACAAAATTGTAAATGAATCTTGTTAAAAGTATTATTTGTCCTTATGTTTCCATTCAAGGGTTTTAAATATTATTTTTACACTTTTAGTTCATTAATTTTTTTAAAATGTTATTTTTATGTTATTATTTTTTTTTTAATTTGAAATATCATAGTATTTGTGTGTTCATATATAGTCAAAATGATAAAAGTTTAGAGTAAAAGAGTTCCAATAACCAGGCTTCTTAAACTAGCTTAAGTTAGTTATTTGTATTATCTTTTTAGTATTAATTTATGTTCTATAAAGTCAAAATTATCACTTTACTTTTTTAATTGTCATAAAAATGATTTTTTTTACTAAAACTACCCAGCAAAAATAAATATATCCAAGCTTTAATAAAAATATTGTAAGAACTAGTAAGAGAAAATTCAATGTATCAATGTTCAATAAAAAACAACAACACAGCAACAACCAAGAGATGTGCTAAAGGATATGCATGGGATCATTCTTCTATCTTCTTTTTTGTGCTCTGTTACTTTTGTTTTTAAAACAAAGTTTGATTGAAAAATACAAAGAAAAAAAATTAAAAAAATGGAAAATAAAATAAAAGTAAAACAGGAACAATCAGAGTTAAGCACAAAGTAATAGAAAATTTATAAAGGAAATTACCCAAGACAAAAAGATTCAGGGCATTGTGTTGTTTTCAATGCTTTTATCTTAAAAAAAAAGTTAAAATACTTGTAGGAAAAAGAATGGCTTTCAATTGAATTTGATGACGTATGTGTTGCCAGGTTGTCTCTAATATTATTGCTTTGGGCACCATTAGAGCGGAAATTGAAGCAAACTTTTATTTTGGACAGTTCAATGCAATTTCTCTTAACTGGTTAAATTTTATCTTTTGATAAAATTTAATAGATTTTTTTGCTTTTTATATCAAAGCAGGCTTTGATTTTTAAACAAAACTGATTTTTGTAGTTTTTCTGGAAATGTTAATTTTTGATAAAAAATAATTAATAATTAGCAATATGCAGTAGTTCTGCTACTAATTACATATATATTGTGTAAAATTTTCATTCCAGGCAATTTATTGAACGATTTATAATGATTGATATCAAAAAATATTCAAATGCTTGTAAAATCTAAATTCCAAATTTTTGTATATAAGTCAAACAGCAAGTTTAAGTATTGTTTAAAAATTATTAGTTATATGAGAAAACCGTTAGGAGTGCTTTTGATCAATTTCGCCATAACTGGTTAATTTTTTCCTATTTTTAACAAAAACTCGAATATATATCAAATATAAAAACTGAGGGAGGCTTCGTTTAGACTTCTTAAAAAAGGAAAAAAGTAATGCTTTCCAATTTTCTATAAGAATTAAATAATTAACAAAAATTCTGATGAGTTTTGATCGGTTACTAATTCATCGAAATATTTTAAATTTTTAATAAGCGGTTTTTAGAGTTTTGAAAAAAGTGAAAAATGGCCTGCATATCAAAGATAAATGCTGTTATATTTTTAAGGATATAAAAATTTAGAGAAATAGCTGTTTGGAAAAAAAAAATTATTTAATGCTGTACAAACTTTTTATTAAAAAAATATCACCCAAGTATAACCTTTACTATAGATTTTCCTTATGGAAAATGTAAAGTTCAAAGTTTCATAACTTCCAAGATACTTGGAATATAAAATTTATCAGATCGCTTTACTTATTAATTTTTAAGTACTTTAAACTTGTTGAAAGTAGTACAAATATTACATAATTTATGATTTCAGAAGCATAAACGAATTTTCTAAGTCCATTGGCTTATTTTATTAGTTTTATTAGACACTAGTGAAAAACAATTAATTGTTTGCAAACTGAATATTATCCGCATTAACGTTGTCTTTCAATGAGTACTTAAAAAAAAACTTATTTATATACAATGTGGTGTATTTTTTTTCATTTTCTACTAAAATTTTTGCTACTTTAAACCTAAAGCAAGAAGTACAAATTAATTTTTTCCCTTAAAATTATAAATAACTGTAATTCTTCATTGCTAGTATTAAATTAATTTTGTATGTAACGACGAGTGAAATAAATCTAACTTTAACTAAAATAATCCTTAGTTTTACTGAATAAACTACACTATATATTGTGTTAACATAAAAAGGAATCATCATCATTTAGAATTGTTTTTGTAAAACTGGGTTCTTTGGGTAAAAATATGGCGAAAATTGATTGAAACTATTTTCCCGAAGTTTGAAAACTGTTAGTATGAAATTTAGTGTAACATAAATTACGATTAAGCTGTTAAAAAAATCACCTTAATAAGAAAATATCTTTTGCTCCTTTTCTTCCTTTTCCTACAAATTACGGATAAAAATTGAATTTTGTTGCTACAACTATTTACTTTAATATCTCATTCTTTATATTAACTACGTTTGCTGGGTAGATCTTTTGTTATTATTATTCAAAAAATAAAAAAAGTGCCTAAAGCCTATATTCGTGCTATATGTAATTTCATATTACACAAACTACCTGCTGGATTGCAAACATGTCGTCTCCATTACATATATCCTTAGGGTATTAAAATTGCTTCTGTAAAGTTAAATCATATTTCTAGCCTTCATTTTAGAGAAACCCTGGGGAAGGTTTAAACATTAAAAGTAATTTGAAGATAAAATACATTTTGAATTCAGTTATTACTAGCAATCTAAAGTCATCTTCTCATTCGCAAACAACACCAGGTTGAATTGAAGGTATCAGATGACAAGAACTCCACCCATAAGAAGCAGAATTGTTGTATGACTTTTCTTAACTCCCCATTGTCTTGATAAGTAGACAAAAACCATCTACTTAAATAGGAGCCAGGGAAAACATATGGCAAGTAAATGTATAAATTCTTGACATGGTTTTTGTAATGCCCTTTACGTTTTTGTTTTTGTTTTTTTTTCTGATTTAATCAAAGGTAGACTATAAAACTAAAAACTAAAGTACTTTGGGAAATCTGTGACTCATGGCTTGAGTAACCCCCGCTCCTTGAACTTCTTCATTTTCAGGTATAGTATACTTAAAAATTTACCAAGAAAAGTTTTATTTTCGGTTTTTAACAAAATAAAAAGAATCGCATGTGTAGGTGCATAAATTTCTATATTCCACCTGAAAGGCTCTCTAGTGTAAAGTGGTAAACTTCTCTTCTTGAAGTTTGGAAGAATTATGATATTTGCAAGTTTTCTAAATGCACACATATTTGAAAACTTTAGCAACTTAATGGCAACATATTTTATGTTGGGATTGTGGTTATAACGCGTTGTGTTAGTATTTATTTTTAATACAAACCATAAAACATTTAGGGTGAATTGTAGTCATAAAATTCTTCTTTTCACAAAAAGTATAACTCAACATTTTGTTGGTCTTTTTTTTTACCTTTTGGTGTTGTAGAAAACTTTAAAGGAGTATGGGAAAATGTTAAAAATTTTCGAAAAATATCGCTTTTCTTTTGAATTTAATAGAATGATGCCCCCATGCCTTAGGTTTTGTTTTTAAATTTCAATTAAATAATGATAAATCTAGCTGCAGTTAGGTCCGCTCGAAGTTTTGTTTTTACCATGCGACAAAAAATTGAATTTTCAACTGTTCAACCTCTTAAAAGAGGTAATAAAAAAGACCTAAATGGGTTATATGAATTAAAAAGCGTGGGAGAGACTGCAGCAATTTATTTGCTAGCAGGCTGCAACGAATAAAATGTGATCCCCTAGTTGCAGCTTAAATAAACTTTGGGTATTTTATTTCAAATTCTGTCTGTCGCCACCCTCAAAATAAAACTTAAACTTTTTACTCTACCATAAAATGGGTGGCTGTGTGTGTATGCACCAGATAATGTCAAAATAATTTTCAAATGCAAATTTTATTGCCAAGGAAAACGTTTAAGATGAAAAAACATTTGCATTTTTACAGCTGAATTTCTGTATAAAGCCATGGAGTCCGTAGTAAATGATTTTTGGTTTCATTCAGCTGTAAAAAAAAGGGCGAAAAAGTTTCCGGTATGAAGGAATCTCAATCGAAAAATTTAAATTGAAATCAAGAATGAAAACAGTCAAATGCTGAAAAATAATGAGTAAAAGAGAGATATAAATAAGTGAAAAAGTTGGCAGAAAGGAGGTTGTGTACAAATCATTGAATATTTGATAGAAAATTAGTTTTTTTGTTACACTGATTTAAGGACTTAGTATAGGCTTATATTGGTGCAAAGATAAAATAAATAATATCATTACAAACAGATATAAAAGTATACGCATATAAAAATATTGAAATAAAATTAAATATATGTTTTCATATGTGTGTATTGTAAAATAAACAAAATGTTTGGTTAGCAATTTGAAAAAAAATTATTTGAGGAAATCATTTGATGATAAAAGTAATAAATAACAATTTTTCGTAAATAAACCATTAATAATTCTACTCAAGGCTGCTTGCAGAGCTCTAGAATTATTAATAAGTTATGAATTAATTCACTATGAGTAAGAATAACTCCACTTTTGAAAATTATTTTTTCTCATTATGGAAAAGATATTTAATTAAAGCCTAGAGCCTTAAATTGTGAAATTATTTTAAAGACATATTCATATATTCAATCATAATCTAGATAAGGTTTTAATTTTAGCAAGCTCGGGCCAAGCATTATAACAATTATAGGAACACTGAAGCATACTAACCAAAGGGCTTATGTGTTGGAAGAACAACTTTATTTTTTATTTCTCAATTTGATTGATATAAATTTCTGTTGGTCAAATAGGGTTATGGCTTAAGTTTACCTGCTTAACACTTTGGCATTTGTTCGGAATGTTATATAAAGTCAACCAGTAAGTTTTATATCCTTATTTGAAAAAGTATTGAGAAATATGAAGTGATATATTTACTCAAGGCTTCAGAAATCTTATATTGTAATTCAATTTTTGTTATATAAACACAAATTAAACAAATTTAATTTATAGGTGGAAGTATTTAATCGGACTTGTATTAATACCCGCTTTGATGGATAACCGAGGGTGTATCTAATTTTTCAGATGTAGCAACATTTGTTTTTTTTTTAAAATAGATATGTTATTTAATTTTTTTAAGTTACTCTATATTCGTGATTTTATTAAGTTTCATATTAGGTTTGACATAATTAAAAGCAAGTAGTAAAAGTGTAATAAATATGTCGTGACTAGATTCAACTAAGTAAGGTAAATCTAATTTTTTATACCTTATAAAGGCTGTCATTTGTAAATGTAGGTAATGTAATCAAAAAGTTTTCATAATTTTTAAATTGAACTTACTGCATTTAAGGGTTGTCAAAATATTGAATGCCATTCGTTTATTCATAGCTTTTTCGCAGCAATTATTTGGCGGGATAGGAGATTATTTGGTTTTTAACATGTAAAACAATTTCTATTAAGTTTTTAGGGAGTTTTTCGCTAAAAATTTAGCCAAGTTCCGTATTTACCAGACATACCTCGTTGGAGACTTTTATATTTTCTTGGCTTAAATTGTCAATTAAGAGAAAACTTTTGAACGTAGCTGAAACTATAACGAAAAACTTAAAGCTGAAATTGCCGCCTATATCTCCAACGAAAAATGCATTAAAAACTAGATTAAGGTCTGACATTTATGAACGGGCCTTTGTTTGTGGGTAAGAAGTTAGATACAAGACGTAGATTGGAAATGAGAATAGATTTTCGGTGCTTACCATGATATAGAAAAAAAAGTATTTTTCCTTTCAGAAAAATACTGATGTACACATATATCAATTATCTTTACTCATACAATAATTGTAGTTTGTATAATTCATTGTCACTACCTAATTTAATGCTTTATAAAAACATATTTTAACACTAATTTGTGTAAAAACTTATCATGCTTATATGATATTATTTTCGTCTTTATTTCATCAAAAATATTACTGAGTGAATGCATACATTTAGAAAAGAAAAATACATGCTTGCATGTAGAATGGTAAGAGTTTCCATTTTGTGTACATTGTAATATATAAAAGTTAGTAGTTTGTGTAAATTTTAACACATTTTGGCCACTATAACCTCCTGGTGCTTTGTTTTGGCCAGTTTAACGCTTTCTGTCACACCAGTTTTGAAACATGTATCATTTTAGAAACGATTTTAAACATACATCATTGTGTCCTAAACATGTTAACAATTTCTACTTCTACTCTTATTTTGAATTTGAAATAAACTAAAATCTATTTTCCACTAACATCTTTCATTCTTACGTTCGTTTTTTATCTAATGCCCTTAATGACTCATGGTCTTGAAACAAGTGTTTTAATTAATTTGAGAAAAACAAATTATTTCAATAATTATTTTCTTCTTAAGCATTATTTTTTGTGCCTTAAAAGATTACTTTTCGTCTTAGCTTTCTTTCCTTTTATTAAAAGCACATCCAATTCTTTGCATCTTGTTTTCACAGAGCTTTCTTGGTATATATTCTTTCCATGCACAAATTGAATGATAGACACACTGTTAATATAAAAATCTCTCAAAAGGATTAATAGTACAGTTTACTAATTCTCATTATTTAATTTGAATAGAAATATTTGAACTTATCTAAAACTTTTCTTTATCAATATATTCAATTTTAAAAAATTTAAAAATTTCATTAATATTACCTTCATATGTATATTCTCTTTTAACACATAACCAGCTGTCCTAAATGTCCTTTAATATGTTCAACCAATCCAGCAATCCAACCATTATGTTCTTTATGTAATTTCAACAGCATTATGCAATTCTATTTCTATCCCATCAAACCCCAAGCCCATATGTACGTATCAGAATTAAAACAATTCTGATGAGTATGCAAAGGGTGTAGAAATATCCAATGCCATGGATTCGAGCTCATGCTTGGCATTATGCATATGTATATATGCATACAAGTACATAATTGTAAGATAATTATATAGTCCGGAAGCTGTTGTTATCCACAGCTGGACTTTATCTAGACTTTTCAAGGATCTAAATCAGAATTTATGATAAAATGCAATTTTAATTACATGCAAAATAAGAACATTAAATCTATGTTCTGTATATTTCCCAAAGTTAAATTTTTTTATTTTATCTTCTGTTGTAGGGATATTAATTTTATTATTATTTTCCGTTTGAAGTACATAAATCTAGAATGTCGTGCTTTGACTATTAAAATTTAGGGAAAATTCCAGAGATAATATCCTTACTGAATCTTTGTTATGCACAAAAGAAGAAACATTTAATTCATTATGACCTTCTTTTTTGTATATTTATATATAGAAGAACTTTTTTGATGTTGGTTTTAGACATTTTAACAATTATTTCATCCTTTTATGGTTGCTTGCTTATGTAACCGCTGTAAAACTGTTTTTTTTTTTACATTGTGGCAATTAAGAAGACTAACCAAAATTGCCAGCGTTTTGATTTGAAAAAAGTTTTAATTTTAAGTATGAGAATGAAGAAAAGCAGGAAATTCAACTTTTTTTATGGGGTTTCACAATTTTCATAAAACGTTAAACTCCAAACGTTTTAGCACACAACAGCTGGAAATTGTTGAACAAAATAAACACTGGATTTATAGTTCTCATTGTAGAGAAATTGGCATTAGCAGAGTCGTTATAGGTCAAGTATATATAGAGCTCTAATACGAGCCATGATAATTCCCCATGATCTCCATTTATTTCCAAGCCTCATTGTTTTTTCTATGACAATAGGGATATATGCTATTTGCAAGATGTTTGAATTTGAAAGCAAAATTTTTATTCAGTAAACGTGAAGTGTAGGAATATAAGTAAAAAAAAGACGGAATCCTCGTAGTAATAAATTTTGATATTTTATTGTTTTTGCCTGAAAGGCATCTTTTGTTCGTAGGGATATATGGCCACTGTTTCTGTTCCACAAGTTTACTTATATGGAAATTTTTCTATAAATTTAATCTATTTTTTCCATAAACAATACCAACTTTAATATGTACAATCTATAGCTCGTTGTATAACTTTTACTGGATCCCATTCCTATAGATTTCAATTAAAAACTCTTTCTTTAGGGCATATTATTTTCTATGGCTTATAACTGTCATTATTAAATACAGAAAAAGCCTGTGATATTGATAGAAGAGTTATAGAATTTTTTCAAACAACCACCAAGCATGTCATGTTATTAGTTTAAAACAAAAAAACAAAAAAATAAATTGAATTTCTAGTTCAATAACGAATAATTCTACATTTTTGGACTAATATTTTTCCAATTTCAAGCCTAAATTTTTTTAAAGTTCTTTGAATATTTTCTGATGATTTTTTATTATTTAAAAAGAAATGAATTGCAACAATTTTTAAAGGATTTCATTTAAGTTTTACAATTGCTTCTATCAACAAGACGTTGAAGCCCAAAATTAACTTCTGAGAGCTTTCAGAATGAAAAACCAGAGAATTTTGGCTTTGAGCTGATAAAAAATTTGAAATTAAAGTTCATTATATTACTTTTGCAAAGCGAAAAACATATAACCATCTTGACAATAATTGTCATCTATATCTGCCAAGTGTAGGGAAGAAAAAGATGTAAAACTATAAATTACAATTGGATAACCGACTGATTGAAGACAAAATCAGGTATTGAAAATAACACAAAAAAAAAAAACTCAATTTATTTATTTATATCTATAATTTGCCATTCATCATTAGTCGCCAAAAATTTTGAAGTCATAAATTAAATTTCAGATAAATTTTTCATTAATTGATGAAAATATGAGCTCAAATCGGCTGTTACTGCTGTCATCAATTAGACGTGATATTCATTTTGCGTTAAGTATTTTCATGCTATCAATTTTTTTGTCATTTTTGAAAAAATAATAAAATCACAGATTTGGATGAAATTTCATTTTTTTTCAAAGATATAACGTATAAAAGATTTGCATGTGTTGTTATCTCTGTGTGTAGTGGACTTATTATAATTTCCACACCTAAATTGACTTTAATTCGAATATATTGTATTTTTTAGTTGTTTTTTTGTATATGTTTTAATTTACAACTTCCTGTTAAATTAAAAGTTATTTTCTTAAAAGTATTTCATTTGTTTTTTTATTTTATTTTCTGGGTAAAAAGCAACTAATGTTTTTTTGTTATTTCTTGGAAATTTAGCTTATGTATTTATGATATCAAGGAAATCCTTAAGGATTATATGGATTTCAGAATTTAAAAAAACTGCTTCGTTTTAGGCTTTATTGAATAATTTGATATGTTTTGAAGACATTAAAGTTTCAATTTAATCAGAACAAAAGTTAGGAGATAGATAGCCTTAGAAAGTTCAAGTCATTGTTATGTTTTCTGACCGACATCTTTTGATTTTGTTTCTCTCAAAAAATTAATTTTAAAGTCAGTTGTTATGATATTTAAAAAAAAATGTCTGGAAATTTATTTAAAAAAATCTATTTTTGATGTTGAAAAAAAAAACTCAAAAAAAAGATTAAAATAAAAACATTTACATTAAAAGTTTTTGCCCATACAAAAATTATTGGACTCAGAATTAGAAGGCCATCAGGCCACAGAAGCAGTTTCAATTTTATTTTAAGAGCCTTTGAAACATTAAAAGATTGAACATTGAAGATTTAAGGAAATAAGATATCTAGAGTATAAGATAAGAGAAAATAAGATATTATTTTTTCTAAACATCCTTTAAGTAGAAAATATTGAAGGCGTTTTTAATATCAACAACTTGCTGAATTGCGTTGCGTGCGTGCAGAGGTGTTCCGCAATGAAATGATGAAATTATGATATCAAATTGTCATTCATTACATTAAGTTGTCATTTTAAATTTACAAAACAGTAGTTTTTAATTAAAGATTACAAAGTGTGTGTATAAAAATTCAATGTTGCAAAAAGGATGTGTAGAATCTTAAATTAACATAAACTTTCAAGAAGTTGTGGAAACTGCGTAAAAACATGAAAATAATCAGTGGAGCATCTAATTCAGATCATGAATTTTAAAAACTAAAATAACTTGAAGCACATAAGAACTGTTTCTATAGATGACGCTCAAATTACATTTATTAAAATTCATAACTTTACCCTGTAATAAAATTTAATGACGTAATTAAAAAATTTAAGTAAGTACCTTAATTTAGATTTTAAAGATTTAAATTTTTAATAACCATTCTAAAAACTTACTATTCTAGCCTCTAATTTATTTTTCCTCTATTCTTTGTTATTGTCTTCTATTTCACAAGAAATGACAAAATTCCCAACGTAATCATTACAAAATCTTAAAAGCCACCCTCACTCTAGTGCATTTTTGGGATATTCCTGACCTCGATGGCAGTTTAGGGAAGTTAAATTTGCTGCCAAGTCCCTGTAGGGCATAATGCCAGGAAAAAAAAGCAGATTGATGATAATAGTAAAATCGTTATGTCCGTTGTTTAATTTCCTAGAAATGTTATCAGATCTATGCTGCAATAAAAATGAAAAATAAATTTGACTTTTCCCAACTTAATCGATATCAGTATTTTTGGTACGTTTTTTTGTCTGTACATTTACAATTAACATTATCTATCCTTAAAATAAGATATTGATATGAGCAATTAACTTTTCATATTCTAACATTACAAGACTTTTGTGATTACGATTCTTTGTCAGAAACTTATTGTAATACGCTTGCCATTTTTCAAGTATTTAACATTTGGGTAACAATTTTTTATAAACTAAAAATTTAAGGTAATACCTGCGAAAATTTTACTTATCAGCTACTGATTATTGTTAAAAATTATTCACACTAAAAACCTTAAAATTGTTCAACCTTACGGTTTTGACAAACTTTCTAAACTAAAGGTGATATGTACGTACTCCAAGAAAAAGTCTTAGTTATTGTATTGTTTGAAAATTTCCTTCCCTTTGAGCTATAAGTTTTCTTTTGAAATAAAGGAAGCAAAAAAATTTACATAGCAAACGTCAGGAAAGTGAGAAGCAAAATTCTTTTGTAACTGACTTCCGTTCAAAATTTCAGCTTAGTGTTTAAAGTTAGTGTGGCAGGCGTGGCTTTTATAACCTTATACAGGTTATCGTGGGTCAACTATCAGAAAAATTCACTCCTAGTAATCCTTTTCTGACTTTCTTTAGCGTACGGAAATTAATGTCTGGATTTGTGTATGTAATAATTTTAATATCGATTTCATTCTGGTACTCATAAGATATTGACGTGTAGTAGTATAACATATTGACTTTTTAATGTATTTTATAAATTTTGAAAATAATTTGGGAGTGGTGAAAAACTTTATATTTTGAAATTTTTAAGCATGTTTGAAAAATGATAAGAATAAAATACAATTGAACACTAAGTTTTTTGTTAATTACTTTTACTTCCTAGAAAAATCTTCAAGTTTAAGGACATATTTTAACATCTGAATGAGTTATGGGTAAAGTTTTGCCTTTCTAGACCACGATAGCTCTCCAATTTTAAAATACGATACTTAAGCTTTTATCCAGGGAGGTAAAGTGAAAATAGTTTTAACGTACCACTTAACATTACAAACTAAACGACAGTTAGAGAAACTATTTCTACAAATCACTTTACCTGTCTCATGCATACTTACCTTCATAGATGCCTTTAAATTATATTTTTACATTCTATAAAGTGTTTTCGATTGCTTTTTTTCAAGATAAAAGGGCACTTTAGATGTAATTTAGGTTAGTACAGACGTCGTTTTATATTTTACTGCAGTTTTGTGAAGCTAAACCAAAGAAGAGCCATCAGCTTTTGAGCTTATTTAGGAAACTTCACTTGAGTTTTTTCTTTTTCTAAGAATTCATAAAGCGTTGTTTAAGTGGTATTTGCTTTAATCTTCAATTTAGTTTTAGCAATGAAAGTCATAAAATTCCGCTGAAATTATTTCATTAAACAAGTGTTAAACTAAACACTTACGTTTGCGAATTATTACGCATATTTACATTTTCAGAAGGATAATTTTTAAAAACTTTTTATTCAGTTAAATATAAGTGTAGATAAAAAGTCTTAGAACATTTTTTAGATAAATTTAACATAAAATGTGATGTAATAACTTATCAGAAACTTTTGAAAAGATCTACATAACATTTTTAAACTGAAAAGACATGTTTTACAGACTTTGATTGCGTAGAGGCTTTTGGTTGATTTGTAAAGAGTTTTCCGTTTGGCTTTTAATTTAGAAACATATATGTACAGGAGAACTATCGAGTTGCAGTTATAAATAAATAGTAAATATAAATTACTATACTAAGATCTAAGAAAACCCATAAGAAACCATGTGGAAATGTTTGGCATAGTCTCTGAACATGAAGCGCCCAGTTGTACGACGGAAAAGCGTACATCTAGGATCTTTTAAAAAAAAGGGCTCGCTAAAGAGATTGAAAGTTGTAGAGTAGAGAAAATAAAGTAATGATATAAAAAAAAAGAGTTTCCTTGGTTTATTCTTCACCCACATATTTTTATCTCCATGAAAAATTAATATTTGCAAACACATTTCTGAACATCATTTATTGGATTTTATTCAAAAAGGCTTATATTTAATTGATTTTTAATTAAGCGTATTTAGAGCTTTTTATTTTAAATAACTCATCTTTAAGGACTGAGATACACATGAAATTTAAAAAAAAGTATTGTTCCTATTTTTTCTGAAAAACCAATTTTCTAAAACTAAGATGTTCTAAATTTTAGAAAAAATGAATTGCTTCTTACAAGTCCACGAGTTTTTAAACATGGTTGCCTTGAAAAATATAAAAAATATGTAATTACCGAAATACAAGTGTTTTTTAAAAGAAGAAATTTTCAGTTGTAAGTGAATATACATATTTTAATCATTTAATAGCAGCCTTTTATAGCCAAGAGTAGTTTTAGATATTATAAAGTAAACTTAAAGAAGAAAAAGCGTAAAATTAAAATTTTTCTTTTATAACAAAATATCCTATGTATCCAAAAAAAATCTTATACAAATTTTACTTGTTCGAGAAAATTACTGTGTGAGAAATAATCAGGAACCCACGAAAAGAAATATCAAGCGGTATAGGAATATTTTTATTACATTCAATATGGTCATCGAAAACATTAACGTTCCTTGTCGTTTCTTTTCCAACAGACTTGTAGGCAATTGATTTTTATTTCCAAAGGATAAGGAAATCATAAGCGTCTAACTTGCCTGTATTCATCATCTTAATGGGATTTCATTGCGACATTTGTGGGTACATATTGCCGATCAGATATTCTTTATATGACGAACGTTCTAAGTGAATTTTTTTCTTATTTTTATTTAGATATAATGTATATATACATGTTTATATATACATACATATATATGTTACTTGGTTTTGATTATTTTGATTTTTATGAGAAATTTAATAAGGATAGAAAGTTAGAGAATCAGCATTGTTATTGTTTTGGGCTTTACTTAGTAATAAAATAAAAATATAAATCAGGAGAATGTCAAATTGTCGTCAATATTAGTACTAAATTGTTAACACAGCAAAATTTCAGTGGATATTGTGTTATTTTGGATGAAGTTTGATAAGTTCGAATGTGACAGGGATTATGAATGAATATGTGGTATGTAGAAAAAATCAATTAAACATTGAAAAAGTTTTACCGGAAGATTAAAGCTGACAGAGATATAAATTTAATCATATTATATCAAACTTGAAATAGTGATATATAAGTACAATTTTACTAATATTTTTTCTGTATTCTGAGTGTAAGAAATGACACTTTTTAAGTCGATAGTCAATTTTGACAACGTCAGTAAGCTGGACTGCAAGTCAATTCTCACATTACGGTTATGGATCTTTAATAAATATCTTTACAAAATAGGGAACTATCACTATCTGTAGAAATTTTCAGGAAGCTAAAGGGACTTCACCTCCGCTTCAATTGTTGCTAGAGAGGGACTAAAAGTTAGTCTCAGGGAAATTGTGCGAATGACACTTGATTTTGGATTGAGTTCCTATCATATGATGCGACAAAAGGAAATTTATTAAATTTGTTAAAAATTGCATACCTGCTATTATTATTATTATTATATTATTTTCTTTTAGATCTCACAACAACTGTCATTCTTGATCGTTGTTAAAAAGCAAGCTACATCGGAGATCTGTTATTAATGTTAAGCTAGATTTTGATATTGATTGCAATTTAGGCTGAAAAGTCATAGTCATAGTCAATGAGAAGTCAATGAGCAGTTTTAATACCCTTTGAAATATTTATAGGGGTTTTTCTCTTGGGACAAACTTCGTCTCCAGATGAGTCAAAAAGCACCACTTGTTTTTCCTGTTGTCTTTATTTTTTCGATTGTAAACTTTTGAAGTCACCTATATTAACTTGAAGTTAATATCAAATTAATTAATTTTACTTATAAGGAAGGTAAGTAGTATTTTTCAACTTAGTTTGAGTTTTTACGTTCCATATAATGAAAAACTTGATCTAGTTGACTGACTGTCTTT
The DNA here is from genome assembly GCA_947359355.1 of Acrocera orbiculus. NCBI lineage: Eukaryota > Metazoa > Arthropoda > Insecta > Diptera > Acroceridae > Acrocera > Acrocera orbiculus. The sequence continues at coordinate 20,771,661 of OX375757.1, forward strand.
TGTTTACTTCAAAATATCTCTCAAAAAGCTGTAAATTCAGCTTGAAAAGCAAAATAAAAAAAATTGTTCAATTATTCAAAATTCTTAATTAAGTCCAATAGCTATTGAGAATTATGTATTCTTGCTCTAAGAACTTTTATATCCTTATAATGTTTTTACATCTACTTTTATCTAATTTTATTTAAGAGCTATTAAATTAAATAATATCTTTCATTATTTACACAGGGAATATTTTGAAATTAATCCTTCTTTTGTAAGAATTGGCTAATTAGTTTTCCCACAAAATACCAAAGGCGCATCCTACTTAAGTGGGAATATAATTATAATAGAGTAATTTTGGCCCTAGACAACTACCCTCTGGCTTATATTTGTATACTAGCTAGTTTAATGTACACAATATGCCCTAGGCGCCAAGGCTTACCAAAGAGTACTAGAATTCAGTAGCTATATATCCTAGAAAACGACCCATTTATATGAATAGCTTGCGATAAAGTTGCAGCCTCAATTACTTGCCTTAATTATTTCTCCTTGATGTCATTGTTGTTGTTTTCTATTTATTATATTCAACTTGTATTTTCAGAAATATATTTAGATATATTTGGACAACAAGTCCTTAAGATGCTTTCAACTGATAAAATCAATTTTGTACATGTGCCTCCAGAGAATAATGAGAAGTCATTAAGACTTAAAGGGAAGCTATCCTTCTAACAAGTATCGCGCCTCTGTGATTTATATGATATTTAGGTTATTTTATTTAGGTATATATTTTTTCTCAAAATTAAAGTAGTTTTTAATGAACTTATTATTAGCAAAACATTTAGATTAAAGTTCTTAAAAGGGTAAATAATTAACTGAAATTATAACAAAATTTTCATTTCTTTAGATCATATAGTCATTTTTTTTAGGAATTTTAAAAGTATTTAACCTTTTTAAATATTTAACAATATTACTGTTATTTCTTAAGCCTAACGCTAAAAAAATTTGGTTATATTTCCTTAAATTAATGTAATATTGAGAAGGAATTTCATGTTAATCTAATATTTTAACATGAAGAATCATTTATAATAAAATTAGAGAAATTTGTGACTGCTTGAGGAAAATTAGGGATTAAATTAATTGAATTCAAATCATTATTTATTTTTTCCTTCTAAGGAGAGAATAGCTCCAAAGTAGTTAAGGAAATAATTTAGCCGGCAACAAGAGTCAGTGAATCAGCATAGAAAATAATATGATAAGTTTTTCGATGTGGAAAAGGGGAATAATATAATTTCTAGTGCATCAATTTCAGTGCCTTGATTACAAATTAGATACTTAAGATTTAAATTAATATTATTTAAGTTTAATAAGCTTCAAAAGCAAAAGAAAGTATAAAAATTTAGTTAATATATTTCTGATTTAATTTATTTAAATTTTCTGTCATTACTCTTTTCAGTACTTTTAACGAATTCATGAGTTTATTTGTTTAGGACTTTTTCATTGTGGCTATCGTTTTTAAACACTTATGATATGATGCATTGTTCTAATGTTTTATTAATTTATTTATCTCCTAGGTGCAATGAACTTTTCTTAAATTTAGTTTCATATTCCAGGGCATTAAAAAATATCATAAATTTATAGAACTTTAAATCTAAAATATTATCATTTGTAGAATAAAATAGTATAAGTTTAAATTTAAGATTTATTTTATGTTAAATAAATTATTATGTTAAAAAAATTTTAAACATTATTTTTTTCCAAATTCAAAGTATTTTTGGAGTCATAGCAATTAAGTCTTATGTTGACTCCATTAGGAAAAGTTTTTGTTGAGATTTTTCAGAAACATTACTTCCGAACTTTATTAAAGTTTCTACTTTTACACAAAAAAAGTAATATTGTAAATGTTGTTCTCATTTTTGGTTTTGAAAAATTGTGATTGAAAAAGTCATTTATTCAATCGAATCAATTTTTTTATACCTTCAAGCACATTTTCATTAATTAACCTTTTTGGATCATATCATTAAGCAGTTTCTAATTTTTCTGATACTGTGAACCACATCAAAAAAAAATAAAAAATTGGCGGCCCCTTTATTAATAAAATAATTTAGTACATATGTATATTTAGAGAAAAAAATTTAATGTGATAGATGAGCTTATTTGTTAGCACAAAGTTTCTCAAATCGTGGTGTTATTGTTGAAATAGCAATCCGAAGTTCTTTTTCCACTACTAAACGATTTCGATATTTCGATTTCATGGCACAAAATTTTGTAAGTATTTTTTTTAAATACCTATGTAAAACAGAAATTAAAAACCTCACGATCCCCTTGAGGTTATTACACCACCCACAGTTTGGAAACTGCTGTCTTAAAAAGTAATAGTAGTTTGCTGTCATCAAACTTTTCCATTTCATTCAACTTAAATTTAAAGAGTGACAAGAACCCATTAAAATAAGTGCATAAAAAAAACATAAAAACACACTAATTTTCAAGACTTCAATGCAAGGTATTTGATTTTTCAATACTTGTCACTGTTTTTTGATTATTTTCAGTATAATCGCTCCGTGCTACACAAAGGTTAGTAAAACTAATCAAAATTGGAGCTATCAGCAGGCCTTTAAAGAAATTGGTTTTCAAAACTATCATTTCTTTCAAACTGTAAAAAAGAAAACAAAACTTTCATTCAAATAATCTTTTTTTGTTTTCTAAGTCAGCACTTGCTGACAGCTCAAATTCTATTGTAAAAGTTTTAAAAGTATTCGTTTACTAAAGATTTGACAACAAATTGAAATCTTTGTCCATTTTTAGTCTCCATAATAATCAGAGTCAGCGAATTGCAATTTTATCCACTTATCCTGAATTTGTCATTTCAAATTTAATAGTAGCTTTTGTCAAATATGGTTTTTTGTTACCATATTTCATGTATTCAGGATTTGAAATTGCTGACATTGAATGTTTTCAATGAATTTGATGGAAAATTATTTTAAGTACTTTTATTCACAAATAATTAAATTCAAGTGTAAATTAAAAAGATAAATCAAACAATAAATTATATATTTTTTCCTTTCTTTTTCAAACGTAAATTCAAATCGAAAAATATACCAACAAAAACTAACGTGTTAAATTAATTGAAAGAACTTCATAATGATTAAAGCTTTTGTTCAATTTAATTAAACTTCGTTTGCAATCAGGAAATGAAGTTTATTCAGAGCAGAAAATTATAATCTTATTTGATTGCCTTTTTTTGATACAAATTTTTCAAAGGCTTTAAAGAAAAATGTTCATCCAATTTATCTAAATTTTAAATAGGTCTCAATATTCAAACCAAAGAATTTTAAACTTATGAAAAGTCCAAAGCAAAAAGAAATATCTAAAACGTTGTTCTTTTAAGAAAAATTTCCTAACAAGGATGCTATGGAAAATTTTCCCCATTGACTGCATTGCAGCTATTTCCAGCAGATTACATCTCATAAGAACTTTATGAAAAGGATTTTCCATATACCATAACTATTTAGGTTTTCGCATATATATGATGACGAAAAGTTGATGATGATGTGCTGATTCCTCTAAATACAGAACTTTGTATAGCCAGAGGCATAGATAATGTCACGGTTGCATGACTTTGCTATATATTTTTACATAATTCTATTCATAGAACTCAAAATGATGATCAAAAAACTCAGTAGTTCTAAAAAATCCTATTACAACGATAATTCTCAAATTTCTCATTTATAAATGACCTTGTTACAAAATAAAATGTAGTTTGATTACTTAAAACTATATAACTCAGAATTCATCCTGCATGAAATAAGATTCTATATAAGTGGGCTTTAATTTAGATTATAATTTTTGATATATTCTTTCAACTACCTAATATTGTTGTCTTTGGAATAAAATCATATCCACTAAGATACTCAGTGAACTGAAATTATTCTAGAAAAATTTTAATAAAGTGATAATAAATACAATTTTATACCAATGCTAACTTAAATAACGGACTGAAATAAATGATACTGGGCTATATACACATTCGTTGAGTCTGTTGCCAACAGGCCAAAGATCTGTAATAACTAGAAGCAATGAATTATTTATGAGTATCTATAGTAAGGAGATGTGGAATGCTGGATTGTATGACCATAAGAAAGCTTTTAAGAAAGTCAAAGTATCTTGTCTTAAAATGCAATCGAATTCTCAATGGTTTATGGATAAATTCAAAGTGCTTTTTGTAGTCCTGCGGTAGGATGAGCTCGGGGAATTTCTAGGAAGTATAATCAATAAAAGAGAAGAACTGTATTTGATATTAAAGAAATTTTGTTGTTGTTGGTAAGTCTGATGTAATTATCAATATAGTATTTCATGAAAGATTTGTATAAATATCGTGTTAGGAGAGGTATGAAGAATTTCCTTTTTTTGATAATCTTTTCAACTAAATGAAATACTAATAAGCTACTCACTAAGTATAACATTTTTAAAAAACAATAATACGTAGAATATACATCATAAAATGGGTGTCCTTACATTCAGCTTGTTTTTCTGTTTGATATAAGATTAAATACTTTACAGTTTTAGTCAAATCTTAATATTAACAATTATACTATTTTTATAGATTAAATGAAAGCACTACAGGAAGAGAATTTAGAAAAAAAGGGGAAATAATTGTTAAACTTAGTGTTATTTCAAAATTGAAAAGTTTTATTAAAAACTTCGATAAGCGTTTGAATGAAGGAGATTTTTAAAAATTTGTGTGGAAAAGTGTTTTTATGTCAAAGACCTCGGTCAGAGTTAGGCTGGGGAGAGTTTTTACCCATATAAAATGCATATTCTATCCTCATCAGCTGTGGCTTAACCATTTTCTTCAGCATAGTTTTCAACTCTAGACATTTAGGATATTTTATCTAAGTTAGCTTACTACGAGTTTGTGAAAGCTGTAAGAAAAAAAGCAGTAGAAATTTAAGCAAGAAATCTGAGAAGTCCAAAAAAAATATAACAAGATTCGATGGAAAGTCGTTGTTAAAAACGAAGAACTACAACTACCTTTTCTATGTTTTAAAAATGAAAACAATCAAAAAAAATAAAAATAAAAATTCTTTGGTTTTAAATTGAAAATAGGATCAGTATCTAACTCAAATACGTTTAATATTTGAATAAGGGAAAACTATATTTATCCTCATCGATCTTTGCAGAAAAGTGGACAGATGCCACAGAAGAAAATTAATGAAATGCTGCCTAGTCATTGTTTTCCCATTTTTTTTCTTGTAAAATGAAATTCAGTTCCTTGTTATTCATTGTGTATATTTGTATATACATTTTTTTCAACGATTCACTGTTCTAATGTTTACTACTTACATAGATATCTCTTTTGAATATTTGCTGTAAAAAAGAAAGTTTACCTGCAGTAAGTTATTATGAAAAGAAAATTTAGCTTCCTTTATATTTACGTATCATCCTTTATCTTGTCCCCAACATAGCTGAAAGTAATTTATTTAACTTTAATCTTATTTAAGTTTATGTGCACTTCATTTTCGCGTGAAGGAACAACACAGCCGATACGAAGGACGTAAAGAAATTTGCCTCCAACCAAAAGGTAAAGAAGACAAATCGTTATCTAATTTTAAAAGAAGATTTGTTTTTATAAATTTATTTAATATGTATATGTATATATTTGTATAATAATTTATATGGTTCTTGACATTTATTTTGTTTCCTTAGTTCCTTAATACAGGAAAATTAATATTATCAAGAAGATCTTTTTACTATATTTAAGTCAAAGGAATTAAAGGGTTCAATAAATTTATTTCTATTTAATGTTAGTATCAAGAAATCCACACTGAACAAAATAGTCCTTAATATTAGTATCACATTCGGAAATTTTGTTAGTTCTACTTTGATTATTCCTCTTTATCGATTCTTAATTCTGTTTAATATATAACCGGAAGTTAAGTTATTTCATTGATATAACCTAAAAATTCCTTTTTACATTCTATTTTGTAGATATCAACTTTAATGTCTCTTTTACTGAACATATAATTGGAAAACTATACAAACTCAATCATGGTTTATGATGTTATTCATAGAAAGTTTTATGAACTGTTTATTGTCCCAAAGATATTCTTTACCATCCTTTTAGATATTGTTATGTCTTTTGTGTATTCTTATGTGATTCGATTTAAATGTAAAACTTGAGACATTAATACAATTTTATTGTTATAATATTGAGCTACTTTTCTTTGAGTATTTCAAACATATTTTGATCCTTTAAGATATCGAATATGCATAACTGAGCCAGTTTTTTATAGATGTTTATAGTAAACGAGTTAAATATTTGTATGTTATTTAATTTTACTATGGCTACAAAAATATCTTGTCAAATCTAGGTAAGCATTTTAAAATACTATTTAGGATTATGTCGGTAATTTGTGGATCAAATATAAGGGTAAATTATGTAGTGGTATAATTGCAGATTAGTGTAAAATACTCGGTAATAACATTATTTCTAAGAATTGGTTATTTTATTTTTTTAACTTTTTTTATCGTTAATTAAAAGAAAAAGAACATAAATTTTATTACAAAATGACTAAATTTTGGCAAAGAATTGGAGAGTTAAGTACATAAAACTAGATTATGGCTAATTAAATGGTTTGTTACTCCAAAAAATATTTTTTTCAATATTGATATCGATTGTCAATTGTTCTACACAGAAAAAAGAAGAAAACATAAGAAACAGAAAAAATAGCGAAGCGTTAAAATTAATTAAGTTTTCATGAACAGGTTTCTTTTGATTGTCAAAGTGTATTATGTAAAAATATCAGCCTTGGGACATGCTAAAAAGCAGCCAACAACATCAGCTTTAAAAGACTCTCAAACATGACCGGCATGCCATTTGAAGATCAATTTATGGTAAAAGTAAAAACGTCAACTTAAGCCCTGAATTTAAATGGGATAGTTATAAATTTTTCTGATGATAATAATGAATTGGGCTAGCGATGATTAGTTGCATTGTTGTAAAAAGAAGTTTTATATCCAGTTTCGAAACATTTTGAAGAAATTTTAAGCTATAATTTGTATATAGTAAAGTAAACCTTTAACAAATAAATTTCACGTCTAACACATGAATTAACACATTATTTTTCGTAATTAATCTACCTGCAAAAAGAAAATATTTTCAAAATTGTTATTGATGCTTTCAAAGGAAGAAATTGAGTTTTTAATTCTCATTCACCGTATTTAATTAAATTGGACTTGAGTGAATATTTACAGTTCGTAAGAAGGTGCTCTGATTAAAGAATTTTACTGAAAACAAAAAGCAATTTTAAGTCGAAAATTAAATAAAGTAAATAAAGAAGTTGCAAAAGCCCTAGAATCAATGTATTTTATAAATTTTTGTAGATACTGTGAAGAAGGACATTGCAAGCTTTTCTTTCTTAGTTCAGCTAACCAAAAGTTAAACTAAGAACCAAGCAAAAAGTACAAGATTTGGTCACAGCTAAGTATTTTGCTTTTATTTAGTCGTTTTTAAATTTAGAGTGCTTGATTATCATAAGCTAACGAAGTGTTTACAGCACTTCTTTGACTGAGAATTATTACACAGTAAAATGATTTTTGAGTACTCCTTCACTGATCTAATACTTAGTTTTACATGTAAAAAAAAGAAATATTCTTATTCTCATCGCGATTTCTGTTAAATAGCTTTGATTGACAAATATCATAGTTAAAAGTTAATTTAAAAAAAAAATACTTTTAATGCTGTTTTAAATTAAAATTTTTAATTTATCATATTCAAGGACGTTTGTATAAGCAACTTTGGTATATTAAGTAAAATCCTTAGGCGGTAATTACTTTACCTTAAAGTTATATTAAAATTTAGTAAGCCACTAAAAAAAATGTTTAACTGAAGTTATTAATGTTAATTTTTACCAACACCTATATTAAGACTACATAAAATTTGAGTAATATAAAATTCAAGCAATGAAAATCCACAAAGGATATTCTTTTTAAGACTCCTTAAACTGCCACATGTTGCATATTTATGTTCAAATATAATTTTTATGACTGAAAATAAACATTTCAAGGAATAGTTATTTACAGTATTCATGTCTTATATCTCTAAGAAGCAATGTAAGTAAGTAAGTAGAGTATTTGACTTGAATGACAAGGAGTATAGCGATTGAATTTCTTGTTTTCCCGCTCAAAGCTTATATCCTTCTATTTTTAAAGTAAAGTTGACATAAAATTGAAAGCTACTCAACTATTCACCTTATGAATGAAATAAGGAGTTGGAATAACTGATTTCTGAATAATTTTTTTCAACCTGTTGCTATCTTTTATTTCAATTAAATTTCTTGAAAAAAAAAAAAAAACAGAAAATAATATTTTTTGAGTGAGCTTAGTTTCTTGCTGTGAAAATTAGTTGTTTCCATAAAATAACAGATTGTTGGTGTCAGCATAAAGGAACTTTGATAAAGTTGTTTTCAAAGCGCTTGAAAGGTATATGTAATAGAATTTTTTATAGCCTATTATCTTTGATGTATACATGATGATTTAGTAACATGCGAAAATTATCATCGACATTTTACATCACTCAGCGTCAAATTAAGTTAAGGTAAAAGTGTTAGAGTTTTTGTTTGCTGGTATTATTTATAAAGATGAGCTCCAGAAAGTACCTTCATTCTTTTTGATTTAAAATTATACTTAAAATAAAAAATGTAAAATAGTATAACCATCGTTTTTCGTTTTAAAAATTGAAAAATCTTGAACATTTAATAATTTAAAATGATTGCTGCATACTGTTATGTGGATGTATCATTATTGTTGCTATTTTTTGCTACATATTAAATTACTTCAAGAAATTTGATGCAAAAACCTAAATTTGCTACTATTAAGTAAACTCTCAATTTTACATTTGTTAAATATATGTTAATAATATATTTATATAAAGTTTTTTTCACAGTTTAGTCAAAAAATATTAATTTTGGTTGATCAAGAAAGTTTTTATATCCTTGGAAGAATAAACAAAAGAGAAATAACCTTAAAAAGTGCATTGTTCATGCTATTACCCTCCATTAGAGCTGTAATTAGAACGTTTTTCCTTCTTGCCAGAATTCCCAATTTATTTGAATAGAAAACATATATTTTTTATCTTTCTTAGGTCCATATTTAGTGATAAACTTGATGAAAATATTAGGAAAACTCCACACTAGGTATCGTAAATTGGGCTGAAGGCACTGCCAATTAGTTCGCTTCTGTCTCGAGGAATAAGGGTTGATAGCAGTATAAGTATGCTCTGGTAGTAATTTCAAATTACGTTGAATGTGAAGAAATACGATGGTAAATATTTTGTATATCTGGTCAAAAAGAAATGTATGGCTTGGTTTCTTTTGGACCTTTTCTTACATTTTGAGTCTTCATCATAGCAGTAATTTGAGAGCGTTATACTATGTCTAACAAGAAAGAGCTTTAACTGCCATTAAGAGGCCAGTATTTCCTTATCTGCTTTTGATCAGTTTAAAAGAGTAAAAACAACGTAAACAGCTATCCCCAACTAAAGTTTTCTTTTATGACTTAAGCTGTAGTACAAATTTTTAATTAAATAAAATTACCCAATTTATATTAGAAAATAAAGGCTTTTAATAGTGGATGGATTTTCTTTTACAATTTAATCGATAGATAGAGAACTCAGAATTATTGACTGGATTTCAATTCTGAACAAGTTAGCTAAGGGTTCAGCAGATCTATAATATTTAATTTATATGAAAGGAAACTCACCCTATATCAAGTGTCAACTTGATCAGTTTTGGCGGAAAGCTAACTGATTCTTTCATATTTGCAGTGATAAATGCATGTTTTGTTAATTCTATTGAATACGTATACCTGTAAATGGATAATGTAAAAGCAGCTTTAAAAAACTAGTATAAATATTAAAAATCAATACATTGAAACAGGCTCAAATAGATCTGGTGTTTTTTCTTACATATCAAAATATTCAAATTTTACTACTGTACTGAAAAAAAGGTTATTGTCATTGAAATAAATATACTTACTTTGAGTTTTTTGATTTATTGTGTTATTCAATACTTGTAGAGAAAAATTCTATACATCTAAAGTTGGGTAAATCGGAATATTGTTTATATAATAAAGTAATTTTTAGAAAATTACTGGACTACATTTAAGTCTTGAGCTTTCAGCTGATGTTTTCGTATTGATAACGAATCCTATGCATTATTATTAACCAATTCAATTCGAAAAACATATCCTTAGCAACAGGAATATTATTTTTATCCAACGTTAATTAGTTCAAGCAAAATAAGTACTAACAATCAAGAAAATCATTCACCTCAAAGGTCATCATTAGGGGACTAATGGTTGAAAAAGATTAGAATTCTACTAGAATTTTTAACATTAATATCCCTTCTAATGATGATTGTTTAATTAAAATTTAAAGAAAAAAAAAAGTTTTTATTTTTCATTTAATTGGACTAAGATATACACAAATAGACTTTTATTGTTGGAAGTAACTTTTATGCAAGAACCAGCAATGAAAAAAAAAAAATGTTTCTAATAAAATATGTTGAAGTATATATAGCTGAAGGAAAAATTCAAAGACTTAAGGCAAAATTCATTCAATTGTATCTTTCTGCTAATTAAAAAAATTTTTGAACCATATAATTAAAATTGTTTCACAGTTTTCAGCCTACGGAATCAAAATATATTGTCATCTGTAGCATTGCAAGAACACAGTCGTTTGAAAAAATATAATACTTTTCGAAAAAAGTTCTACTAACAAAAAAAAAAAAAAAAAAAAAAAAAACACAACGACCTTTTACTGGAAAAAATGTTGTTTTTAAAAAACTGTGAAAAATAAACCTATCGCAAGCAATATAAATAAATAAACATAAATATTATTTTTAGAAATATAAAAGATGTTAAATAAGGCCTTTATAAAATCGTATAAATGGTTTCTATAATTTCAGTGATTAAGGCGTATTTTTACCAAGTGCGACTCAATTTCGTACTATATAGACTATAGTTTTGTCTTGAAAAAGTAATAAAACAAACAATACTTCACTTAAGGGGATATTCTCGTGTGAAGTTTTTTATAAAACTCTTTCTTTTTTTTACATATTTTGAATGTAACTTTTGCTTCTTCAGTTGAATTGAATTACAGAGGGTCCTATACATAAACTTTCCCTATCAAAATCAAAATAAAATCATTTTTAGGTTTATCTGACATTATTTGCTTTTGACTACCAAGCTCAATTGTTTAAAGCACCAGTTGAATGATTCTAAGGCTGACTAATAAAAATATAATTTTTTCAAATTTATTTACCAAAATAGTTCTATTCAAAAATTAAACGTTCATTTTAACAATTTTTTAATATCAGGTCCAGTGATACCTTCAATAATTAAGCCAAACCTTTTCATTGGAATAACAGGATAAAAGCAAGTTAAATTTATTGTACTATTAGTTATATTTTTAGCTTCCTGTGTGATAATTTATCTCTTAAATTGTCTAAAAGTTTAGCAGCATTAAAACAAATCCTTATTTGTTACCAAAAAGCTCTTAAGCTTAGGATATATTTGGTTTTTAACCAATAAATTTTTTTCTAGATATCCTAATTAATAACTGTTGTTTACAGTATTTTATATCCATGACATTTCATAGTAATTGTTATATAAAATGGGTCAATGAAGCCGGAATTGAAGTTTAAGCCCTTTAAAGTAAAACAGATTTTTAGATATTGTGAAAACCCAGTTTTTGGTATTTTTAAAATTATCAGTTAAAACTTAGGCTCATCAATAGTTTTATAAACGCTTTGTGGAAAGATGACAATTCATTAGCTTATTAAAAATTTATTTTTTCAATTTTATTTGATGCCAAACTAAAAGAAAATATATTATGGGGCGTCAATCAAAAGAACTTCTAAACGATTACAAATTAACTTTCACTTTAGCGATGATTGGCGACTGTTTCTCTATTTTCGTACGATAAACTCATAATATGCATAAATTACGAAAGACATCGATCTTGAGTCATTTTTTTGACACATCGATATAATTACATAAGCAAAATTAACAGATATAATTAGGAAATTAAGAAAATTTTGAACTTGTACTTTTCACTGAAATATTAATAACATCACTAAAAATAAAAAGTCCAGAATTAGTTATATTAGAACTTCATTTATTTACATTAAATATTAAATATTAAATATTAATCAAAAAGTGTAAAAAAGCACGATACATTATTGAATATCGTGTATCTAGGTAATCTTGCAGGAAAGTTTTGTGTTAATGAGCTATGCATTAAACAAAAATTTTTCCCAATCAGTTCAAAATTTTTGGACTTTATCTTCAGTTTCAGTATCCTATTTTACATAGAAATGGCTGTAGAATGGCAATTTTCTGAAAATTGTAAACTAGTATAATTATAGTTTTCATTTGAATTTTATTTATTCTAAAAAATTATCAAAAAAATTTTATTTATAAAAATAATGGGCTTACTCAACAATAAAAATGGTTTACTTCGTAACTTCCAGAGGGTTCTTCCACCTACTACCCATACTCTATATTGTCCTTATTTTAACTTTTTAACTTTTGTTGCTAACAACTACTGCTACAGCTGGTTGAAGGGGACCAAATGACTTAATACACAGATTTGACCCGAAGTCAACCAGCTATATACAGCATTGTACATATATATAAGGTTGTCGAAATTGGTAAACTGTTATCCTGAAATCATATCCACTATATCTTTTTAAAGCTCTGATATTAGTCCTATAAGTATGTTCTAAAAATATAAAAAAAGGAAGAGAATTATGTGTGTATCACAATGTATAAATTGATACACGTGTACGTGTAAACACACAGAATACTGATATACAAAAATATATAATTTGGTCGGAATAAATTGTTTGCTTTGTTTCACTGGAAAATTCAATTAAATGATGTTGGGATTAGTATTAACGCACAATTGTCAGGCTTTATTATATTGTATCTTTATCAAAGAAGAGATAAATATAAACCAACATCAGGAGTTCTATATATATATATATATATATGTATATATATGTATATTTATATGTATATTTATATCTATATATGTATGTATACAGTGAATGCATTGGTTTTGTTTGATTGCTGGATTCATGAAGATTAAAAGTAGTGAAGAATCCAACAAAATAACAATTTCTAGAATATTTTGAATGTTCGCTCTTTAAATCCCTTAAATTTATTCTATTTAAATTAGCTTAAAGAATAACACTTGGTTAATCTGACATTAAATTCATGTTCACTATCCTTTATAATGCTTTTGGTTTCCCTACTCATCCTTTTTGTAATTAATTTCTTCATACTAAGTGACTTTGATTAAAGCAAGCGAAAGAAGTTAATGATTCATTATATTGGAAGAAATTAAAACTACAAGTAATCAGGATATTCCTTTGGTAAATTGAGTTTTATCTGAAGATATATGTTGTACTAGTTAAATAAGAGTCGTGTTTTATTTAAAGGTAAACTAGTAAACCTTTAGACGATTTCATTATTAAAAAATTGTTTTAATCTAAACTGAATTTCGTGTAGGCTACAGTCACGTATTAAATTCATTGTTTGAATTAATTATTAATGTTTGAAGGACCTGTAAAAATTTCTTTTTTTAATGATCCTTATCAAATATACTAAAAGTTTTATTGGAGAAGTTTTTATTTTTTTTTTGTTGATTAAATCAATAAAATGGGACTTAATCTTGTATTTTATGGTTTAATTATGACTAACAAATAGAGATTATAAGCCAGTACTCACGAAAAAAATAACACTAGTCTACAAACTTTAAACTAAAAAAAGAAGAAGTTTTTTAAGCTGACTTTGGATTGCTGAAATCAAAACTGGCAACCACATTTATCTTTTCAAAGAAGTGTTTTGTAGTTATTTCCAAAAAAAGTCATTTTGCTTTTAATGGTCTATTCCTTGATTGCCGTACAGAGGCTATTTTGTTATTTTGATTTTCTATTAAAAAAAGAAATAAAATGTACAAATCGGTCAAAAGATATTGAAATTATAACTGATCAATGTTTTTGTGTAAAGTATTCCAGTGTTTAATTTATATAATGAGGTGGAAGATTATTAAAATTTACATACACATGTACATGTACATGGAAAGTATGTGACTGGCCTGGGACTCCTTTGCATATAACACTAATTTACAAGAAAAATGTGCCGCAGAAAAAAAGTGCTTTTTAAACTAAATAATTTGGGGTTACTGAATACGAAAATGAAAATTAGTTTTTTTTTTTTAAAGAACGGTTTTTGATATTTTGCAAAAAAACCTGTTTTTTAGCTCGTCTTTTCATTATTGGCTCGCATCTTAAAATCTAATTATTAAACTCCCACAATTTTCTTATATTTAAAATGGCACATTTTTGTCTTTTTTAAGAAAATATTATTCATTCAAAACAAATAAAAATTGGCGGATTTACATTTGATCAAAATTAAAAAAAGGTGTTTTTTCACCCTTTTTAAAAATCACACATTTGCATTTCCCCTTTTTCGTCTCAAGAAACCTTATTACTAGAAATTTTAATGTTTTAAGTAAAAGAAAAACTTATTATAAAAATTCTAAGCCAAAAGTCATCAAAATTGAAAGAAAAGTAAAAACGTTTCCGATCATTGTGTGAATACGTGCATTTTCCATTTTTCAGGTCTGCAACGGACGTTTAGATAATGCTGGCAGCAATGTCTTCAACAGGCCAATATTGATTGTTTTTGCGAGTTTAGTGCTAAGTGCTGGGATAAGGTGTAGAATTATTTCTCACGTAAAAAGGTTATAACATCTAGGATTAAAAAGCGCTGGGCGTGTGGGACAAAAATCTTGCTAAAAACAAAATTGCATTGGGCTCACTAATGTTCTTGTTTTTATGACAGAAAAAATAAACACAATTTCAACTGTTTCTACCAATCAAAATATCCTAGTTTTATTACCTACTATTTAATATAAACCTAGCCTAAAGTAATCAATAAATGAGAAATATTTTACAGATATCTTAAATTCTGGAGTTCCTGTACCTTTTCTATGTAAAAAAAACCTATTAGCATATCGTAAGCGCACTTTAATTATTATCAGCTGCTAAAACTACGAGGTAAGATGTTTTTAATTTATTATTGAAATGCGAAATGAGAAATGATAAGTTTAAACGTTGCCGTAACTTTAATTACAAATTTTTAATATAAAAATATATATACTAGGAGCAGCTTAGAGCACATTAGAGGGTTAGAAATAACTTTAACACAAATCTTTCTGCCTAGATTATTACACCAATTAGAAAATATAATATGAATTTTTTCTTTCAGTTTTAAATATTAATTATTGTCACATATGAGAACACTGATCTTTACTAAAAGCACGAAGAAATGAAGCTTATTTAACTCATCTTATGCAGCCTCATATTGTTCTCGCAAGCTAAGCTTTTCAAATTCTCTTCTGTGTATTTAATAGTTCAATAATATGGTGAATATTTGCTGTTTTTTAAATTATTCCAAACATATGTACTCTGTTGAAGTTGCTACTTTACAAATTGCATGTATCTTGGCCATCTCCCCTAGTTCGATTCTGATGAATTAGAGACATAGAGTAGTTTCTTAGTATTACACAGCTTCTTCCATAACTCCTACTATGTTCAACAAAATTTTGAATTTCAGCTATTGACAATGTTTTGGATATGAAGATATAAAACATTAATATAATATTTTAAAGAATACTTAAGGTATTTTGAAGGAAATTAATTAAAAATGACAAAAAAACAGATAAAAGATAAAAGTTTAACCACTTTTGAATGCTTCAATTTTGTTTTGTTCGAAAATCGTAATGAAAAGTGCTATTAGTTATGCAAATATAATCCATTGCAGTCAAAAAAACACTTTCACAACTTTTAATGAATTCGAGAAACTTCCATTTTTCTCAAATATTTTATCGAAAGATACGCTTTCGTAAATTAATTCAAAATTAAATCAATTTGTGAACAAATTTTCTATCTGAAAAACTGAAGAGAAGCATGAAAATTAATTCAATCGATAGATTAATGCACTGCGGAAGTAATTCAAATAGAAAATTGATATCCTGGCAACAGTAGTAATCAGTTTTTTAACAGAAAATTCCAAATTAATAACTAGCCTTATTTAATTAGATGTAGATTGTGTGACATATGGAAAGGTTGTTTGAATCAAAATTTCACTTTTTTGTCTTAATTCAAAATGTTCATTTAAAATTAGAAGATTTGCTTTATTCGTGATAATTGCTTTGCCTTAACAGAGAATAAAAAAGAGGTATAAGTAATTCCAGTTTTATATTAATTACGTCCGATCTCAGTTTGCTATTTTTTACTTCTAATAATTTGAAACAAACAATAGCTATCAAAACTGAGTGAAAAAAATTGTATTAAAACTGGCAGCTATTAAAACCATTCACATTTACAAAATAAATTCTTTATGGCTATGTTTTTCATCAATACGTCTATATATATATATATATATATATATATATATATATATATATATATATATATATATATATATAAAAGTAAAAAAGTTTGGTTCTAAAGTTTTAAGTTAACTTTGAAGATAAAGAAATTTTTTGGATCTCATAAATCTCTAAAACAGTTTCCGATAAGCAAACAGAAAATACTGCAAAGCCAGCCATGATGAAGAAATGTTGAAACTTTTTACAATTTATTCCTGATTGTAGTCTTTACGTCGCCTCTTGCTTAGTAAAATATTTCAGGGCAACTGAAATTTTCCTTTATTTAATGATAACCATCAAAGATTTGCCGGATATAGCTTTTAATTTTAGTATTTTTCTATTCAAATGTATGTAAAATTCAAAAATGAAGATAATTTGGTCTTAAATAGATGTAGTACAAAAATTAAAAATTTTAGAACCATAGTTCGTTGATTTTTTTTTAATTTTTGCATTTTTAAGGGTAGTAGTTCAAAACAGCTTGCTAAATAAATGCTAACACTGCAATTTTCATATCGAAAATGTTTTCGATATTTTAACACCTCAAGATAAACAGTATTAAATTATTTGTTGAACGGAAAAGGAATCTTTCTAACTGTTTGGCGTTTTCTTTTTACAATTTCTGACTAGTCGTAAAGCTTTACTGTAAAACACATAAATCAACGAAACTGTACTTGTAGGTCCTTAAGTATAAGTGATGTTGAATCTCTATCCTAGTGGCATTTCTTATGGAATACAATAGCTACTTACTTGAAAAGGAAAGGCTAGAGGATAATATTGAGTTTCCGCTAGAGAATTCAAGGACTAAGATACTTATTTACAGTGCTTATAGCTATAGTACTCCTTGTGGTTATAAGTTGTTTAAAGTTTGCTCTTATATCATGAAATAGAAATAAATTGAATAGTTTGAAATGATTTTACGTCTAAATGAATGTGGATTAAAATTAGCTAAAATAAAATTGAAAATAGTTTTTTTTCATAATAATCGGCTTGAACACAGTTTTTCATTTGAAATTTAATTTTAGCCATTGTTGATGACTTACATTAGTAATATTTTTATACTTAAGACTTAGCAAAATAAATATTATTCCTTCTGTCGGCAGTTTGAAAAAAAAGGTACGTTTTTTTCCTGTTTTTTTCCTGTTTTTTTCACGATTTTCACCTCAATTTTTACTTAACCGATTTACTTAAAATTTGGCACAAAGATTTTTTATTAATTAGGCTATGGTACAACGAAGAGTTTTTTCCAATTTTGTTTTTTTTTTTTTTTTTTATATTCCGAAAGGTAAAAAAACCCGGAAAAACGTAACTTTTTTCTCAAACTGCCGCTGCAAAGTTTGTAATAAAAACTCTTCGTAGTGCCACAGTTACATTCCTTTTGTTGAAGAATTAAGAAAGATTTTGTTCTTCAGATTACTGGGAGGGCTGAAATCGTGCACAAAAGGACACAACCTTTTGTTTAAGAGCCCCCACTTTGCGAGCTTGTAGTATTTTCAATTGTGATTTTTTGTTCAATATTATTAATTTTTTATATTTTCAACGCATTAGTAAACCAGAAATAAAAAGCATTTAGCTAAAAGTATTTATTGGTTCTTTTTTATGGCGTCCGAAAAAACACCCAAACTTCGAACGCCTAAACTAGTAGACTCCCGTAAATAAAGCTTTTTTTATTTCCTTTCATTTTCTATTAGGGTTTTTTGTTAGTAACTAATGTTATTAATAATTGTTTTCAATTTCTTTATATAAATAAAAAATAAAAAATTAAGATAAACATATGTATTACGAAGAAAAACAATATTTAATAAGAAAATGCGCATACAGTGGAGTGCAAAATGAGGTGGGGCGCTTGAAAAATAATTTTTTTTTAATAGTACGAATAGTTTCTCCATCAATTAAAAATATGTTTTTTATTTTAAATTAGACGGTGAACAAAATGATAATACCGAGAACTCGCTACAAGGTGGGTATGACAGTTAAAAATCGATATAAACAATTCATTTGTTTATAACAATGAAAAATTTTCAATAATTTCTTTTGAAATATTTTTTTTTTTACATTCAACCTTTTATCGGTAAAGCTCCTAGCCCCAATAAAACCGAAGTTATGAATTTTTTTAAAACTATTCTTCAGGCCAAAATCATGAAATGCTTAAAACTTTGACCCCCTCCATTTTCTAAAATAAACTTTTTTTAAAAAAATCCTCAAACACGTATATCTTTTTTTTTGTTGCTAAAACCGTAAAAAAAAATTCAGCCAAATCAAAAATGTGTCGGCCAATTTTTGTCGATTTTTGTTCGGTTTGTAAACGAGTATTATAGTATACGAGTATACGAGTATTATAGTTTGTCAAAAACTAATAAGCCCGCAGTTTTTGTATTTGCTTTACTTTAAAAAGGCTAAAATCACTCCCAAAACTTACCCCCTTAAACAAATTTTACACTAATTGTAATTAATATATTTCAAGCAAACTAAATAAATTATTTGTATTTAATATTAAAAGCTTTAATTTTATCTTTAGTTAATTAGAGTTGCATCCTCTAATTTTTATTGGAGGAAGACATTATTTTTGGACTTATTATACCTTGAAAAATTTTTGAAAACTGGAATATATTTATTAGCTATTGATTTTAACAAAGCTAATAAAAAATCCATGTGTTTTTGGATTTGTGCAAATAAACATCATCAAAACATAATCCCCCCTTGTTCAAGATAATAAATAGATCCAATTTATATGCGCATTTTACAATATTTTCTTGGAAATTACTATCTTTAATATATAAGTGTTTTTCTCAATTCCAATTAATGAATATGAGTGCAATAAATTACTCAAAAAAATTTTTTTTCTATAACTCGAGCTCTAGTGAAAATTTTCAAATAGAATAAAAACACAATTATTTGTATTGAGAAATAGAAACCTTTATTTTTAATTTATTACTCCATAATTTTGAAATTTTAAAGAGTTTTTCATATTGTCAAAATATTTATTTTCATTAAAGACTAAATAAAAAAATACACCGAAACTAATCAAACTTTTTATTTTATTTTCTCAATAAAAATATAAATGAAAATTTTCTTTCTTTCTTTTCTTACGATTGTATTACTTTCCCCCTGGTAAGTGATAACCAAAAGTATATAATTTATGGTTTATTAAACCTATTTAACAAAAAATTAACAACGAAGGAAAAGTTAAAGAAGCAATTATGGAATAACCACAAACAAAAACTTTAATTTTCCTCCAATTTTACTGGGGTTGACTAATGTATTCAAATTAAAAGCACACCAATTTGCTTACAACCGCAAACCAGTAAAGAGATGGGAAGACGATAATTTAGACTAATATATTCCAAAATCTAACTCTACAATCATCAGAAGGCTATTTACGATGTAAATTTCTCTGAAAGGGTTTTTTTTCGAAATTGATTGCATTTAAGTAAACACAGTGGCTCGATCCATTTAACAATATACTATTCCTACTGTTTGTGCTCCAGAATATCTAGTATAATGCATTCTATTCATCTTATGCAAAACTTTAACCAACAAATAATAGAGTCTGTGTTTTTTTTATTTTTTTATTTTTCAGATCAATTCTACTAGATATGTAAATACGATATACATCTGCATGTCCTGGATTATAATATAGAGAAACCAATAAGGTAAATTGAAATTTATTTTGGAATTTCAAATGTTTTGTAGCGTGGTTTGTTAATGGACCATATGCATATTTTTTTTGTTGTTTAAATTGGAAAACTTTGTTTTACTAAGTCATGAGTCTCTTGAGCAATTTTATTGCAATTGATAGTTTTTTTTTTTGTTATTTTATGGGAGCATAAAGGGAAGAAAAAAGAAGTATTTTAGTTATAGAGCTAATATTTTAACAGACCAGAAATTAATTAAGGCACGAGTGAACAACTTAAACTAAACTTTTTTTTATAATCTTAGAACTGCAGTTGCTAAAAATTCATCATATAAGTTTCACTGAGTTTTTTTTTGTCAGAAAATTTGTAGTTTGAAAATGTATGATCGTTTGATATTTGTGAAATTATGGCTATTATCTGTGATGAATAAAGAAGCTCCTTTCGAGAAGGAATGTCTATAGCTCCCAAAGCTAGCTTTGGAATATGGTGGAAATCGCCATCAGAAAATATTTCAAGTTTAGAAAAAACAAAATTTATAAGTGCAATTCTGGTTTAGGCCAATTTTTTGCTTTTTAAAGTATCAGTTTACAAATGACACTTTTGCAATTTTTATAAAATTAAAAATGCGACTGTCTAATTGATTTACAAGTGTGTTTGGTAGTAGCAATCGCAGAGTGTAATATTAAGAAAAAGAAGATTAAGAACACCTGGAAGGAACTAAACTCTTTTATTTTCACCCTATAGCCATTTGCTATATTTTGCCCGTAAATTTCTCTTACGTCTATTTTCAGGTTAACTTCATTAAAAAAACATAGTACTAATGACGGGTAAAAAATTATCAAAACAACAAATTTCTTTAGCATAAGAAAAAAAATAATTTTATGTGATTGCGAATAGCGATCACAGTAGTATCACGGAAAATTCCTATCAGGACATTTATATATACAAACAAATATCGGATTTAATTAACATGAGCTGCATTGAGTTTCATTAAAATTGTAGCACTTGCTGCCGAACTTTAAATTGCTATTTAAGAGAATATAGCCTACGTTAAAATCATAATTTTAAAACTGTATTCGATTTATTTAAAACAAATATGAAATTTTTTTCAATATTGATATTTCGATATCAAATAATTGGATATTTTCAAAATATTGGGCCTCGAGTCTCATAGTTCAGCTTTTTCATATTCCATAAAACAGTTTTTATATAAAATTCAAGTTTTCGAGGCAAAAAACCTTTCCTTTTAAATAGAATTGTGCTAGCTAAAGAATTTGAAACTTTTTTGTATTCACTTTCAACATATTTTTAGTATATTTACTTTTGTGGTATACAAAGTAAGCATTGCCTTTGAAATACTTTAGAAAATTAATATTTTCATGCAAAACAGTAGTTTTGGATTTAGTTTTCTATGTTTATTCTTTTTTTGAAGGCCTTAAGTTATGTATTGTAATAGTAAGAGAAAAATTCATTTTATTTAATCCGTTTAATATATCACATTACTAAAATCCTTTATAAGTTCCAATTGAATTAATAAAAAAGACTATTTTGTACACATATACTTTCAGAGAAAACTGAAAACTTTTTCGATTATGACAAAAAAATTTATTCATCACATAAAAATATTTAAATTTAATTTAAGTGAAGCATCACTGCATGCACATTAATTACAAAATTACATTAAGTTAGATTCAAGTACCGGTAATGTGAAAAAATTTCAAATGGCTTAATTGCAATAAAAAATTTCAACTATTTCTCTAATCGAATAAACTTTCTATTCATTAAAGTAGCTTCTAGAAAATGTTTGTTCAGTTTGCATAAAGTTTTTAGCTTAAGCTCTTATTTTATAGAATATTGTATACTGTCAGACTTTTTGATAAATTATCACATGTTTAAAAGTTGCGAGTGGATTAAGTTTTTGTTATTTTTTATGTTTGATAACTACAAAATTAATAGAAGCCTATATTTAACCTTAGATAGCAATGAATAAATTATTAGGTTTCTTGTGCATTTTCCAAAATAAATCAAATCTCGGAAAATAAGGTTCTTTGAAGTTAAAAAAATAACCCTATTAGTCATATAACTTGCATGAAATCTCGTAAGCATCGAATAAAGGAATTAATTAGATTGAAATAAAGATTTAAAGTTCTTCAAAATTTTAATTTCTTATATATATATATGTCATTTTTAGTTTGGTATGAGCAGTTTTAAATTGAGTTATGTCATCAGCTCAGAAGCAACCTTTGACAAGCTTTTCAAATGTTTCCATACACATCTACGCTATGTTTTGCTAACTTTTTAACAATAAGATTATTTCCAATTAAAATTTTATTAAATGAAAGTAATGAAATTGCAAAAATAGAAAACTTTTATTAGTAGAGTTAAGCTATTTGTCGATTAATAAAAACTTTTAAGCTTACTAGACTTGAGAATCTTAAGGAAAATGTTTTGTTTGATTTTAAACCATGCTTGCATGTTGCTTCTAGCATGTTTCAGGCTAATGAGTGTATAATTTGCTAAAAACGACCTCATTCGAGCTTCTTATTATAAGAAATCCTTTATAAAGAAGCAGTTATATATATATGTACATGTGGAACAAGCTTCAGGTTTTATAGGGATATAATTTTATAGGAAATAATGTTGCACTATAGTTACAAGAGTTATTAATGACTACTAAACTTTTATTTTTTAGTCCATAAAGAAGTTGTTAAGTTTTGGTATGAGTCGTCAGTGATGGAACTTGTAGCTCTTTTTCTTTATCGATTAATTTTTTATAATTTAAAAGCACTATTTTTTATTTTTTTCAATATTTTTTTTGAACAAATAATAAACACATATTTAATGCTTTTGGATTTTGA
Source organism: Acrocera orbiculus (assembly GCA_947359355.1). Lineage (NCBI taxonomy): Eukaryota > Metazoa > Arthropoda > Insecta > Diptera > Acroceridae > Acrocera > Acrocera orbiculus. The sequence continues at coordinate 20,794,628 of OX375757.1, forward strand.
AATAACTGAAATGGAAAAACAATATTTATATAGTTTCAATTAAGCGGATTCTTAAAAACAATAAAAACACAACCACACAAAAGAGCTTAAAATTTATTAAAATTTGTCAGTTGAGAGAAAACTAGGAGCACTAATACATACATAGATAAGTATACAGTATATAAAAGTTTTACGGCTTGTGGCAGAAGTCATGTTTTCGTGGAAAATAATTTTAGTTTTTGTTTTAAAATCAAATATTAAAAGCAATATAAACAGTAGCAGCTGCTAGTTAAAGTAAGCCACAAATGTTACTTAATATTATTTTTACAAAATAGTTTTAGTTAGGAATTCTTATATGTCAGCGTGTAGGAATAGAATATATTATATTTCTTTACCTTTGTATATTATGTAATTAAATTTAAAAAAATTTGTAACAAAAAAAAGATTAATAAGAAGTTGAACCTGGATTCGAAATAAATACTATAGAAAACTCCTGGTTGTAATGAGGTTCTATTCAGGCTGGCTTTTTCAGCATTTAAAAACGGGTTTTTCGTCCATTGGCAGTAGCTACAATATAAGTCAATATGCAATAAATGCAATTGCCATAAATCATTTACACCTTCTTATGAGGAAAAAAACCTAGCAATATATGCCTAGAAATTTTTTACCAAAAGTTCATAAAAGCCCAATAAAAATTAAAAATTAAAAATTATTGATACAAGCTGTAAAAAAATTAAAACAAAATTTTTATGTAACTCTCTAAAGTATAACAATTTTCATATTTAATTATTAAAAAAAATTACAAAACCGAAAAAGAGTAAATTGGTAGGAAAAGGAGTCAATGCGATAATCATTGAAAACTTGACTCATGTAGCGTTTTTAGGATAATGAAGTTACCTATTCAGGACTTGTTCTCTTCTTGTGTATCAAATGTAATTGAAGACGTGTTTTCTTGTGTCAACTTTCTTCAGTTTTAAGGATAACTTCCAACATGTTACCGATAAATATTGTAGTAATGAGAAACTTTTTTGTTTATTTACTGGACATCAGCTTAGAATCTGAAATATAAAGACAAACAAAAGCATTAATTATAGCATATATTTTATTGTCATTGAAATCATGAAAGGATTGTTAAAGAAATATTTTGTTGAGATTATGGCCTAAAATAGAAATACAAACTCTGAGTAGTGTTGAAATTCACAGACAGGCAGATCGGCTATCACAATTGATTGGAAAATTACTTTAATGCTAAAAATTGAACAAAGTTAGTAATTTATAACAATTTAAAGCAATTTTAGATACACAATCACAAATTTTAAAGTTGAAATAAAAGAAACTGATATTTCTCAAACAATATGATCAAGCTATAACTCTCTTTAAAGGATAGAAATACACTTTTTTAGCAAAATTCGACATGTTTTTACTCAAACAATCTTCTTCGTTTCAAATAAATTTAATTCAACGCTTAAATGATTTATTTTGGGCTTTAAAAAAAAGCCTTCTTCAATTTAGCACAATCAAAAATTTAGCAGAAAAAATGGGACGAAAAGTAATTTGAATATTGGAACAGTCAATTACTTTATTCATGTAGTTTATTCTTATAAGATTACGTGAACAAACATAAACATCGTGCAGTTAGGATTTATTTTGTCCCTGATTTTTAAGTTATATAAAACACTTTCAAATCAAAAAAATTTGATAAAAAATTTCATGAAATGAACATTATTTCTAATGCTCTGATATGAATTTTAATTTTGGAACATGGATTTTTTTTTTGAAAAAAAAAATAAAAATTAAAAGTTAATGTAGGAGAAAATTTTCTAGATTTAGAAGTTTCTAGTTTACAGAGTTTTTTAAAAATAATTTTCTCTTACAATAAAAATCAGAAAAATAGAGCTTAGATTTATATTTATGCCAAAGTTGTTTTAACTAGGGATTTAGTGAAAAAACTAACTTATGTCTTTCTGGAATATTTGAAAAAATTGTCGAAAAGTCTTTCATGCCCCATAATAAAATAATTTTCTTAAACTTTTCTTGTAACCAAAAATTAAACTACTATCAACTTTATAACGAATGAAAACTCTTACAGAATTTTAAGTTATTGTTGCCTTTCGAAACTTAGGATAAAGATCTATAAAAGGTATAAAAAATTTAATCTGTAACATATCATACCGAACTCAATGTCAGGATACTTAATTCTGAGTATACTATGATACTAAAATACACTCAAATTTGGTTTGTAATTCAAAAGCTAAAAATAATATAAAAATTATTTTGTAGAATCAATATAAAAATTTTCATATACAGAGAGCATAAAGTAATTGTGTTAAATCTAAAAAGGTACGGGACAAAAAAAAACTTCTTAATAATAACAACCTGGAAGCTCTAAGCAGTGTCCCTTTCCTTTAGATGACTGGAAATAACTTAGCCTGCAAAAAAAGAAATTCAATCGTACAAATCCATACTTCAAGTTGGTAGATTTGTTTTTTTCTCCTTACACAAAATGAAATATTTTAACTTTAATATATATATGTATATGTATGTGTTTTGTACATTGGGCTCGAACTTAATGATGAAATCTGTCAGATTATATGTTGACATTTTTCGACAGGTGTCTACTTTGGTCTGGGTAAACTTTTATTCTTTAGCTTTTGTATAAGATGAATGCTTTTGATATTGCAATATTGAAAACCTTTAAGGGTTAAAGGAAAATTTTTTCTTCCACTTTGCTGTTGACAGTTTGACTTGGTATGTAACGAACAAAAAAGAAAATAGGGAATCAAATGAAAATGAAGATAACATTTTTCAATTTATTGGTGTAGTTTTTTTGTCTAAAAATTTTATTTATTTATCAATTTCTCCATTTTACTTTTTTCCACTTGACTCTTTTGGTAATATTATTCTGATTTGATGTGTTTATCTCAGCAAATATGATAGATAATGCTCCACTTACTTTTAACATTTTCCAAACCGAATTATTTCAATTATTAAATAATGAAATTGAATTTACACAGTAGCATATAATAGTGAAACCACCACAATGTTCATTGAAAAGTAGAACATCACATCAGCTCTTAATGGTAAATACATAATATAAATAATATAAAAATGTTTCATAATGATATTCGACAGTAAAAATATTTTTATGTGCCTCGAAAAAATGGCGTCGAAATATAGTTGTGGGACAGAGAAGTAGCTAGTTATGGGACACTGTTATTTGACATTTTATCATTTATTTTTCATTTCAATTAATTAATAATTTTTTCGATCGACGTCAGTGTTGACAAGCACAATTAATTTTTCATCGATTTTGAACGTAGTTGGACCCTTGAAAGGAAGATCACGAAAAAATGCATCGAAACGTGGTCGAAAACCGTTGCAGAGCACTGAAATAATATTCCCTGCATCAATTGCTGCTTTGAAACAAAAGTCATCAACACAGATAGCAGGACAAACAAAAAAAACAGCAGCAAGATCGAAAAAAAGGACATCATCTCAAAAATTCGCAATATTAAAGCGATTAAAACCAGAGTCATCACCACTATCAGATGAAAATGTGGATTTTTGCATGACATCGCTACCAAAAAGATTGACCAAAAACATTTCAATCAAATGCAACGAATGTAAACGGCCTGTTCATTTGGAATGCGCAAACATGCGTGCAAGTTTTTTCACTTGCAAACAGTGATGAGGATTGTTAAATTATATAAATTTTCTTATTTGCGTTTATTTTTGAATAAATTTTGTAATTTTTTATAAATAATATGGAGTTTTACTTAAAGATTTAGCATTAACAGTAGTCTAATAACAGTGTCCCACAACTGGGCAAAATTTTATTTTTTTTTTGCAATTTGAACATCTTTACTAATGTGACCATAAATTTTTTTTACGAACCCAATCAAGCTAATTTTTTGCAGGAATAAAGGTGATTGAGTGGAAAACTGGGCATGAAAATCAAAACATGTCATACAACTAGCTACTTTACCTTAAATACTGTAAGAAACTACTCATTTACTAGGATAAGTTTGAAGAAGTTTTATTTTATGTTAATATAAAGGTGGTCACCCACTTAGTGGGTATATCTCAGCGGGTAACTTTTTTGACGTCAAAATGACGTACAAATGAATTTCACGCTGAAGTATCCACATATGAGGGGGAACTTTAGCGTGAGTCTATGACGTCAAAAAAGTTACCCGCTAAGATATGCGCACTAAGTGGGTGCCCACCTTAAGACAAGCAACACGAGACGCGAAAGCTTACAACAAAATGTTTACTAAGGCAAGCGAAAAAATACCGTCAAATATTTAGCATTTCATTTAGATGAAAAACTCAATTTTGACGTTCGTACGAATAATCAAATAAAAAGAGTAAAAGATATCATCAACAAAGCCTTCCGGGTCTTTTATTTGCCATCACTTAACCTAATATTATTATTATTATTATTATTATTAGACATTAACTCGCCCAGTAACTAATATCTAATATAGTTTAATACATTAGAAACCATCAGAAAATTTTAGAGAGCTTGGTTAAGATCTATAATGAGCAATTTTCTTCTAAACCTTGTTAAACCTTAACAAAAAGATGTATGAATCTGTCAAAAATATGCGGATTATTATTGTGGAATCACCACAAAAACCATCCGTAAATATATTGAAGTATCAGCTGTAAACACAAAGAATCATTTAATAGCTAAGTTTATATTTTACTTAAATTAGATTAAAATGAGAAGGCCTACTTATATATTGCATGTTTTTACTTAAATCCCTAACATACTTAATAGAAATTGGATAAATTAATGGCATTATTCGCAACATGCTCTTCTTTCAGCCTGTGTTTAGTTACCTTAACATAGAGTTTCTTGAATAACTTATTAATTAAGATTTCCTAATTTAAGGTAAAATGAGTTTAAATCTCAAAGTTTAAGACTGGGGCTACGTATTCAGGGAGCTTAGTTAAAAATTAAATACTTGAAAATTGTTTCAAATGTTTTCGTAAATTATGTTTTCATAGTTTAAAAAACCATCCATTTTTTATGTTCTTCATATTTCGTCAGAATAAATGTTAGCGCTTGTAAAGTTCTCTATGACATATCGTAATACTTATATAGCTATACACGAGAAAGGAATGTTACTTGAAAAAAAGATTTATTTTATTGGTGAAAATCAACTGCTTTTACTTTTTTACTTTTACTTTTCCGGTTAGAAAATTATTTGATTTTGTTTAAAGATGGGTACTGAACTTGAAGTCTTGGCAAGTTTTTGCATGCAGTTTGTTTTCTTCAGTAATGCGTGTTGGTTCATGTGTGCTTGTAGGATGTTTTAAGTCTTAAAGTAATTACTAGCTTTGCATACAGTATAGTTGAAAAGTAATTCTTCTGTTTATTTTTAAAAAGCATTTTTCATTTTCACAATTCAGGCATGGACTTATTTAGAAAAATTAAACTTTAGTTTAATACTTGTCCAACTAAAACAATAACTTCATTTCCTGAATACTTCTACAGCTCTTTTTTAAAGATTCTTTATGGAATGGAAAATAGGTTTTTTTTAAATTACTATTTAATAACATTAAACAATTTGTCGCTATAAAAAAAGTACTAACTACTATTGCATCTATAAAAATCTTTGGGGTATTTTTGTCTCATATTTTTATTTGTTAGTTAAATTTTTATATTAAAACAGCTAAAAAGCAGCAAGTTCCCTAAATTAAAAAATTGCCATTGCAAAAAGTTAAATGTGGTAAAAATTTGATAATTTTACTGAATTATTAAGTATCTATATTTTTCTTAGCATTTTGAAATGACATATTCTCGGGTGTTTAAGTAAATTGAGCCTTTTATAAATTTCTAGTAAAATAATTATTAATTTAATTTTAAATACAAAGATAACTTTTAAATGCGTTCTTTCAGTTAATTAATGCTCAAAATATCAGTCTTTACGAAAAATTCAATTCATAAAGAATTGATCCTTAAAGATTCTTTCATTCTCTTCTATTCAGAATAAAATAGTCAATGTGATTTTATGCGAATGTGTGCGCTGATAGCGTATACTTTAACTGGTTGCCATATATTTTAAAAAACATTTTACTCTTTTGTGGAAGACACATTTTAAGTAAGTGCTTTTGATGCTTTACATATTTTCTGTATATGTAAAACATACAATAAATATAAAATTTCTTAGTAGGGAATTTCCTCGAGTTTGGTCATCCAAAAAGTCTTTAAATGTGCTCAAAAGAAAAATAGATGCATATAATTTTAGAGTGACATTTTGATCTACTTGCAATATTAAATTTTTCTAAAGTTGGGATACAAAAACTAAAAACTTCTGGCTGACCAATAAGGTTTGAATAGACTACAGTATGGTTAACTGAATGGTTTTGGGTTCAGAAGAATACTACTTTCTATATGACTCTTAAGTTAATTACAGACGGAAGTATATATAGATGTTAAGCCACTTGAATGAACTAAGGAGTCTATCTACTGATGAAGCTACTCTTAAGCTTTTACAATTCTTTACAAAGTTCTTTCTTCAAATAATAGAATAATAAATAAATGACATATATACCTAGTAGCAGTTTCTGAAAAGCAGCGAGCTTTCGCTACCGATTCTACCGATTTCAAATTTTTCGTTCTGATATTATAGGAGCCAACCTTAATTAAACATGATTTCAACTTGCATGCCCATAACTGAAACTGGCTTCATACTAAAAGTCCTGAAAAAGACGAATTTTTTCATATGTCAGGTTAAGCAGGACAAATTTAGATTAATTTTGACTCACCTTTGTTGGTTTTCAGAGAACTTGGAGAAAAGAAAAAATGTATAGTAAAAATGACAGTTTGTGTTCATTTATTTTATTATTTCATATGTAGCTTTTAATCAATAATTAATAAACTTTAAAGAAATTATGAATTGAATATATTATTCCATTTATCTTCGGTCTCAAGAGAATATTGGGACTCTTTCATTTTAAGCAGTATACAATACATAAATATTAGACTTATTCAGCTTATTTTTAGTTATTATTATTATTAACGAAATATTGTTTTTTTTTTTGCGTAAAACTTTATGTATATTTTCAGTTTTTTCAGAAAATAGGAATTACAAGTTTTAAAACTATTTTACAAAGCCCCAAACTTGAAGATTCTATATTAAAAATGAATTAATGTAATATCACTGAAATAGCGTATTAAATAATACTCAAGTAATTTGAAAAAATTAACTTCTGCAAATAAAGTAAGGAAATTATTTTCCGTAATCAAGTTATTCTGTATCTGCAAAAATTATTAGTTTATAATTGCTAAGGGGTTTTTCAATAAGCTATAGCTGGAACCCTGGAACTGAACGTCTTCAAAATTTCATTTTCATTTGTTTCCCAAACTTTATTTTTATTCTGATTTCTTAATCTTGAAGAAGTTTTTCAGTTTTTTACTGATTTCAGCTTGGTAGTGACAAAACGAAAGTTTTTTATGGTATTTAATACGGATTAATGTTCAAGTTTTAACAAAAGCGTAAATAGAAAATATTATACTGATTTGAATCTCGTCAATCTGAAAAATAGCAGACAGACCAAAATAAAATCAGTACAAACATTTTCAATTAGCGAACTTAGAATTAGTATTAACTTCTCTTGAGAAGTTATTATAATAGGTCCGATAATCGTAAGCAATAATTTCGTGTTTTCTTTACATTTCAAGACCTGGAGAATCATTTGCAATCATGTTTGAATGTTTTTTATTCGCTATTATGGATTCCAACTGTGAGCACTAGATTTTTTCTGGCTATGAAATTGTCAGTCAGCCTTAAATTTCTGGGTCATATATTTTAGCTCGTCGAAAAATGATCAACCAAACCTTTGCTTTTAAATTAAGTTTTTAATATCTCAAGAGAAATCTTTAAAAAATATTTTTACATATAAAACCTAAAACTAAGTCTAATTTTAAGTAAACTTTTAATTTTGAAAGATTTTTTGCATGTTAAAATTTCTGTCAACTAGCGAATTAAATTATTTCAATTACTTTAAAAATAAAGAAAAGATCTTACACATATTTGAATTAAAATTTCCAAAAATTAAAATAATATGTGAAAGCTATTAATTAAGGAAAAACGCCGGAAAAATATAAGATTGAAAAATACCTCAGCAGCCCTTCACCGAAAATAATTCACCGCAATCTTTTAAAATGAATAATAACAATTTACTTACAATTAGTTCAGTTTAACTCAATAAAGATCGTATTTTGAGATCAAAATATTTTGAACAGACCAATTTTTCAATGTAAAATTCGAATTGGACTTCCTTTAGTTTTCCTTTTATTAAGTTTATTTGTTAATAAAGATAAGACACTAGAAATTTGCCAACATTCAATTATCGTTAAAAAAAAAAATTAAATCATCTTTTCTTGGATTACATAACCTGAAGGATAGGAGATAAAAAATATCTCTAAAAGGTAGAAAGTATATGGAACTTAGGCCTTGGAAACATGAAAAACTGAAAAAGGCTGTTGAAAAATTCATCGAGTCATATTACACTGATGGAAGTCAAAATGTCTAAATAAAAAATTTATATCAATTACTCAAATAATAAAAAATCATTCAGTAGCCTTAAAAATAAAGAATATTGCCATGAATTTATTACCTACTGCCATATTATCAATGAAAAGAGAGAAATGTACTTCAAATTCAAAATGAAATCAAAACATCTCAAAAAGATACAAGGGTAAACTTAATATCCTAATTGAAAATGAGTAGAGTAATATTAAAAAAAGCCAGTTTCACTTTATTCAGATAAGGTGTTAAATGAGAGAGACTAATAGAATTGTGGTCCTATTTTATTCCATAACTTAATACTAAAAGTGGTAAATGGAGTTTAAAGATGAAGAAAATATAATGGCGAGTGGCTTTTATACGATTACAGTTAGAAAGCATCATAGTAATACGCTTGCTTCTTTACTATGCCAAATATTTGATATCCAACTGTTGAATTTTTTATATGTAATAAAATTCAAGCCATCTGGTATTCCCAGTGTGCTCCTTTTGTATCCATCTAAAATGAGACTGTTACTTGTTAAGGGTTTGAATAGCCTTAACAAAAGCACATCCGATGAGCTCATTTTATTTTTCTTTATTGGTTAATATTATCTAAAATATAATTTATCTTTTTTTTACATTCTGCTTTTATCAAATCCAGCAATAAAGACACGAAAATGAAAATGGATGAGCTAATCAATAAACCACACCTTAAAATACACTCACGAACCCAATTTGATATAGATTAGAGAAAATTTATTTGACTTAGTTTACAAAAAAGGAAAAAAAAAATGACAATTGGCTTTCCTAGAAATAACATAAGTAATAAGTATGTATATGAATAAGGATAACCTTTTGTAGTATATATATATTTAGTAATTTGTTAGATGTTGCTCTTTTGAACAGTTTTCATGCTTCCTTAATTTTGAATAAGTATTATTCACCTCAATATCCAACTTAGAGCCACACGTTTATATCCATAATTTTTGTATTGTAAATTAGAAACAAAATCAAGAATTTCAATGAATTTATGGAAAATATTTTAGAAAATACTCAAATATATATAATCTAGCAGCTTTTTAGAGTGAAAATTTGTAACGTGTTCTTTGAATTCATCTACAACGCAATAATCACGTTCAAAATATTTGATTATTATGGTTAAAATATAGAATAAAGCAATCGTATAATAGAAAATATGAAACTCTGAATGCAAAATGGTATCAAAAGAAATCAAGATTGTATTTTTGATTTACCCCTTTGTAGAAATAAGGAAATGTTGTGACGGCACAAAGTGTTTTAATATTATGTAAGAATTCATGCTGAGCTATTGTCTGTAAACCATTAATTCGTTTTGTTAAATAGTCTAGAACTTAACTCAATAATATCTACAGGTATTGCCCATGAAAAAACATTAGGGTTGATATTTATTAGTGAGATTTTATTTACAAATTAGCCAATCTGCTTGAGGTGTTACGATTACAGAAAGGAATTGCTTTCGTATTTTACCAGAAGAAGTTGTAATCATAAAAAGCAAAAATATTTCCTGATAGGTTGTTTTCTCTCAAATATTGGATTTCTCGTATAGGTGGAAATAGAATAGATGATGATTTCCTAACCCGAAATCACATAGCAATTGATTCAATTTAGAAGCTTTGCATGTCACAATATCAACGATTCCTTAAAATTAATAGAGACTTAGAGGATTCCACAAAATATCGCTGATGATATGGATAATATCGATCCAACTTAAATAGAAATCACGTAGTGGAACTTTGTCTGTTCGCAAGATATTCTCGTGAGCTCAAATTGAGCTACGATAAGGTCAAATAAAAATTTTTGTAATTATTTTGAAAAAGGTTAAAGTTTCTTATGTCAGAAGCAAAACTGTGTCGACAAAAAGTACTATGGAGATTTGAGAGATACTTTTTATGATAATTTATTAAATACAACTAATAATTTGAAACATCGAAGGTTTAAGTTTAAATTTACCAATTTAACAATCATACAATTTAGATTTCTAATTATTTAAAAAAATTCAAAAATATTGAAGAGTATCATTATAAGTACTATTTTTGTTGTTTTGTTGAATTGTATTAAAAAATCTTTCAACAACAAGAAAGAGCTATGTTATTTTATTAAAAATATTTAAATGCAAGGTTAATAATATAAATCATAAAAACTGACTTAAAATAAAATAATATAAGATAATTGTAAATTAAATAAAGTGGGGATTTTAATCAAATCAAATCCTTCACGAAATCAATCAATTACACTAGTCAATAAAAAATTTAACCTGAACAGAAAAGTATTTTCTAGGTTAGTTTTTATTTGTTAAATTCAAAAATGCTAACCGTTTTATTGGATCGAAGTTTCTTAATGCAAGTTTCTACATAGGGGCTAGGCCGAAAATTTTTAATGACATTCAAGGAATGCTTACACAAAGTTCGAACATCAAATTGTAATTGTTTTTTATTATTGTTAATTGTTGTTTTTTTGTTAACTGTTCTTATAGTTCTTAAGGTTGGATATAGGGTAGGACGTAATGAACTTCGTTCCCAAATGGTGTCCCCAGAGAAATATATCATTTTAAATGTTGACTGATTTGCAGATATTATCTAATTATTAGAAGGTTAAAATAACGTTTTATTAAAAAAAGCAAATCAAATAATTATTTTTTGAGATATAGACCAATAAAACAAAAAAGATCTGAAAGCGTTTCTTTGAAGAAAATTTTGAAATTCTTTATTCTTGTTTGAATTCTAGACTTAACGGGCTTATTTATAAAACCTAAAAATTTGCGTTTATTATTACCTGATTATGTGTAGTGTTTGGTGTCTTTCAGGTGAATTTTGGCGCATTTCCAAGGTGTCAGACCTCCAAAATTTTGTAGAATCATATATTTTCTTAAAGCAACTAAACTAAAGTGCCTTCCAAATTTTTTTTTACAGTGTCCGTAAAATATTTTTACTCAAAGTTTCCCATTTCGTATAAAAAAAAAATATCTTCCTGAAATATATTGAAGGAAAATTTTAGCTTTTGATTTTACTGATTGATCAATTGAAAATAAATTTACATATTTTTATTTACTACTTTTTTTGTAAATTTTTTGTAATTTCGAATACGCTTATGATTCATTAAAAAACAGGAAGGCCTCTTAATTTCTGATAAACTATAAAATATCTGAACTTCATGAAAATCATGGTGAAACATCACAATGAAAATGTCGAGGTTTCCTTTTGAGATAAACTTTGAATTAGTATCAATAGGATAATACCTTATATAAACTTTAATAATTTCCTAGACAAATAGATGGATTTTTATGATAAATTTCTATGGCATTCTATTTTAATAACATCATGACCAAAAAATTTGGGTTTGAAAATTCTTATTTGTTTGTTTGGTGTTTGTTTCTATTTAATAAATTTTTCATAATTCTCGCTTTTCAGTTGACTAAATTAATGTAAAATCATAAAAAGATATTCAACCTAAAATCAGGTAAATAACTAACATAATATTTACAAAATTTCAGACAAATCTAGATTAGTAAATATTGAACGATTGAAAAATGCTGTTGATTACCATAAAAAAAACAATAACAAAACATTGTGCAATAGTTCAGGGTTTATTTTATATAAAAATTTTTCAAATTATATACCAAGCACATTTTAGGTATATGATATCTACAAATATGTAAATTGAATAAAATTTTTAAAAAACAAATTTATATTTGATACAATAATTTAAAATTGTAGTCCCTTTTAACGATTCAGCTTTAATGTGCTTAGTAAGAAATTTTGTTTTTGTTAAAATTTGTAAGCTTTTTAAAATAAATAAAAAAACGTTGAATAAACTATATTACTTTCTATGCAGATTATTTGCAGTAGATAGTCTATATAGAACATACAAAGGAAATGTAATAAATTGCAGGTGGTCTCAAAAGATAATTTCCAAAACAGAGAGAATTTTAGAATTTTTACTTTTCAAGAGTAATAAAATTTTATAAAACACAAATCATTACGCTTAAAAGACCAAACCTCATGGATAAATCTTAAAACGCCAACTCTTCAAAATACGGAAGATATAAAGATTTGAAAAGTTTTAGCAACAGTTTCAATTTAGCTAATTTGGTTATTTTCTCCAAAGGAGAGCCATCAGAATGAAGTATATAAGACCATCTTTGTTCTATTACTCTTGCTGTTAGAAGCCCTTCAAAACCTCAAAATAGCTTTTTTGCTGCTTTTCATAAAATTTTTGTTTTCAAGGCATTCAACACCTGTATCTGTAACACCTGTTATACTGTATAATTATACAAGTATAATACGACTACAGTTTGAGAAAGAATTTAAATTATTTTCTTCAAAAAGCAAGCTGATGTCGTTTCTTCATCAAGAGACATCAGTTACTGTGTGGAAAAAATCATCTCACTGCGTATTTTTATTTCCAGAAAAATTTCACATATATAATTTTAACATTCTAATAAAAATTACTTTGGTAGCTTCTTAAAACTTTTTATGTAAATTATTACTCCTTAAGCAGAACGTTGACAATGAAAGAAAAAATGAGTTTAAAAGCCTAAAGAACTTTTTTACATCACATTTCACAACAGGTATGTTACCTGTTGCTAAAGTCAATAAATTTTCACCATAATTCGAAAAGTCAACGACCTTTAATACATATTATACTATATGACTATAATTTTTAAACATAACCAAGATAGTTTTTTGTTAAAAATATTTAAGCAGGGAATTAAAACTTGCGTTTTTGGGAAACTTTGTTACTAGGTGGAATCATAAATTCATGCTTAAGTACAGCCATTATTAAGTATTTGATCATTCATTAACTTGTTTGTACACAATAATTAATTGAAAATTGCTACTGGTTTATAGTTTAACACGTTGAGGACGGAGCAACGATGTTACACATCGACTATAGTTTTATTAAATGAAAAAACTTTAAACGTGGTTAAAAAGAATTTTTTTTATTAATATCAACTTTTATTTTTTTGCTAAACAACACCGAAGGTAAAGCAACGTACGATTTTCACTGGAACCGAATGAAATGAAATAGAAAAAACTGTGTCGTCCTCAATGTGTTAAAGCACACACAAAAATGCAAAATTTTGTGCACTAAATAGTGATTAAAACACAACTTCTTTAAGGGGGGAGTAGGGTATTTAATTTTTTTTTTTACATTATTGCTTAGCATCTTAAAAATATTATGTCAAAATTTCAATTTGATCGGAGTAAAATTACCGAAGTTATGACCATTTGAACATCCTTTGCTCTAGAGCAGACAGTGAGTGAGACAAACTTTAAAGCATTTTTCTGAGACTTGTTATTTTCGAAGTCGGTGTTCACGATAACTCCAAACCTACTAAAGTGATCATTTTGAAATTTGGCACACTACTTTTTGACTTAATTTTCCAGGTAACATCGAGAGCTTTTTTTTTTTTTTTTTAATTATTAATTTTATAACAACAAATAAGTCGATTTCTTAAGCGAAAACCGGTATTTTGACTTCTAAAGGCTACCAAAAATATACAAATTGAAAAACAAACAACCCCTCGATGTTACCTCGAAAAACATCTCCTTTAATAAATAACTTTTCATTTTTTTGTTTTAGATGATTCTGTTGCGAGTTGTGTTGAACACCGTAAAACCATTTTTCTTGAAGCAAGGCGCTTCAAGACATTCACTTATTAATATTTTGAAATTTAAAATTTTCAAAAATATTATTCAAATATTGTGTTATTATACAAAGATTCAAAAAATAAACTAGAACTACCTGTATCGCAAAAAAAAATTCTTGAAAACATGCCTTTTTTTGAGCAAATTAACCGAACTCCCCCCTTAATATTCAGCATTTTCAAAGTTAAACACTCATTAAAATAAGGAATTGCTAGAAGAAATAAGCCAAGTGTGATATACAGCTTTGGAAGATATTTTTGAAATGTTCAAAACTATTTGTCCTTTTTACGTTTGTCCTTATCCAATACATCCAAACTATGGCTAAGAAATTAAGCTTTTGGCCTTGTTGTTTGTTGAGTATGCAAATTAAGTAGATAGGATGTAATTGGGTCTCATATCTATTTTCCAGTGTTAAAAATCAGCTTTACTCTTTTTTTAGCTTCTTCTATCAATATTCCCTTTTGATTAAAAAAAATTGTTGATTATTATTACCTCTTCTCTTTTTCATGGCTTTCTGCTGTTGATGCCATATTTTAAATATCTTTTGAAAATATTGCATCATTTGTTACCTTGTAGATAAAACTCTATACTACGGAGTCCGCTCATTAAAATATGCCTTTAAATTTTAGAATTTAATCATCGTTTTTATATTAAAATGGTCATTAAAGTTTTCACATCAATATTTTGAAAGCAAAATAAAAAAATTTTATTTAAGAAAATTCTGAAATTGAGAATGGATGTTTTAATATTTATATCAAAAGAAAGTTTGCTGTAGTTGGACTCAATGTTCAGACACAGCTACTAGAGCTATTAATATCAGAAAGAAAAATTGTCTTATATTTTAATCAAGAATTAACGTAAATAACTAAAAATCAATTTTGAATCAAGTTTCAGAAAACACCCAGAAACCTTTGATTTTCATTTGTAATTCAAGCAAAAAACTGTGCTTGCACGAAGGTGTTGTCAGATTGACAAATGAATACTAGTATTTACGTAGGCTAAACGTTAAATTAACAAGTTGTTATCGATTTAAAACTGCTTTAGTGGGCAGTTTTTCCTTCTAACTTCTAAAGTGGTTATAATAAGGTGATTTTACCTATTTACAAAGTTAATTTTGGTTGTTTTCAATTTGTGATAGATGTTCTTAAGCTAATTCCTATTTTTTTGCAAAACAATACGAAGTTCTTATATTGTGGAAATTGTTTATTAAGTAAAATTACATCAAAAAAGACTTTTATACTGTTAATATGTAATAGTTATTTTTTACATAAAGAATGAGGTAGATAAAAAGTGTAGTATTTTTTATTTAATTTATAATTTATGTTTGAAGAGAGCGTTCTTACAGGGAGTGGCTTCGCAAATTATGTAGCTTTTATGTTTAACTGTGTCTATGTAGAAAGGGAACTTATTAAAAGCAATTGGTTTACAGATTTATGTTTAAAATAAAATTTCTAACTCCTAAAATAAGAAATTTTGTTTTAATGCATATGTTGGTCTTAACCCCATGATCTTAAACAGTAATTTTTTCAAAATTAATTAAAGTGTTGTGAAATTAAATGTTGCTCATTTTTGAATCTTTCTTTAGGCCCATACAAATAGTATGGGCCAAAGTATTTTTTAATATTACGAAAGCGAAACAGCTGCAGATAAAAAAACATTTAATTTTGGCTTTCTAAATTTGTAGTATAAAAATGAAATTAAAAGAATTACAATTAAATAACAACAGCAAACTAAGACTGTAAAAAGCTAAAATTGCATTGCAAACAGACAATATATGTATTTGTGTTTTTCATCAAAAAATGGACTTGATTTAGAAAATTTTAATGCCATATTTTGTGCGAAAAACATTAAATATTTCAATAATATTCACATGAACAAGTTTTCTCTAAACAAAAGTACTCAAAATTTAAAATGCAATATCGCCAAAAATCCAACCCAAATATCTTAGAAGGCAAAGTACTCATTAATAAATATATAGTTAAATATTTTAGAAATGATTTCCAAAAACTTTCAAAACTTACTCAAATCCATTTAAATATTTAAGCAAAACTTTTGGAGTTGACAGCTGCATTAAAAATTAAGTGGTTTATCCCATAATTAGCATTGGAACATTCAAAACACACATTCTTAACCATAAACTAATGGAGATCACTATTAATTAATAAAATTAATTATGGCTAGTCCCTAACTACCTTCAAGTTATATCCTTGATAATTGCTAATACATAATTTCAACTTCATAATTAAATAATTGGTTCCCAAATAATAATAACCCAAATTAATATTTAACATTTCACTTAAATGTCAGTTAGATCTTAAGAGCAGCATCCGAATTATTATTTTTAAAATGGTAAAGGCCATGCTGCATGTTAAGAAGCTATGAAAGCAAACGTTTAATTAAATAAAATTCAATTAAGTTTTTGTTTTTGCTATTTGTGGATCATACATTTGATGTAAATTTAAAGAAAAATTACAACCCAGTAACAGACTCCAAAACTTGGTATTCATAATGGAGAGATAATAAAACAATTTTCTGTAACAATTATTTATGTTGTTTGCGCTAAATGTGATATAATTTCTAGGCATTCTGATTCCATAAATAGCTTTTTTCATTCTATTTTCCTTTTCTCATTCTCTTCTATACTTGAACACTACAGTTTTCAAGAATTGTATTAGCATCTTTATAAATAATTAAGAAATTTGTAGGACAAGCTGCATAAATTATGCAAGTATTGTTACTAGTCCAGTCGCCTAATATAGTCTACCATCTGCCTGAAATAAAGAGCTCATTATTAAAATGGTCTCTGAATATTCATTTGGTTGTTTCTTGTTTTTTTTTTGTATTTATTATGTAAGGAAATGAACAACATTTTTACCACAATTGAACGAAGGGGAACGGCATTAAAATGATTAAGAAAAAGGACTTCATGAATAGCAAATAAGAAGTATTATCCTAAATTTTTTTAAGAAAATGGGTATTGATTTCTTTTTCTTTTACCCAAAAACACAAAATCTAAAACTAATTTTAATTAGAAAAATAAGTCTGTCTTTGGATAATTTTAAACAAGAATTTTCCTTTTTTTGTTTTATTAAGCTCATATAAATTTGATGCTAAAGAAATGTGAAAAGCCTTAAATAAGTAATTGTCAGTTAAATAACCTTCGAAAGTATTCAATAATTAAGGACTTAATGTTTAGTCTTGATGGAAGAATACTTCTCTTTACTCATATTGGTTTAACTTTTGTTTTGTTTTCCATTTCTCAAGGTACTTAAATCGAGTGGCTTTACTGGCTGTATTTTACAACTTGCTATACTAACAATAAAGTACAAAAAATAATCACAACAAAAAAGCATTATTTAGTATTTTTAAAACGTACACATCATTGGTTAAATATAATAATATAATAGGTGCTTGCATATGAAATAAAGCGTTTTTTTGGCGTTTTTGAGCATATATTTCAATATAAAAACAAATGAATTCAATAATCAAAATATTGGCCATTATTGTCTATGACCCTTTCCCATCTTTTTGGTAATTCATGGATTCCTAGCTCATACCACTCCGCCTTTTTGGAGGTTAACCAAATATTGAGCCAATTTTCCACTTCTTCGTAGGAATGGAAGTGCTGCTTCGTAAGTTCGTGTTGCATTGAACGAAATAAGTAATAGTCAGATGGGGCGAGGTCTGGTGAGTAAGGCGGGTGAGGTAGAACTTCCCATTTAATGTTCTCCAAATATTTTTTCACTGGTTTTGCAACATGAGGCCGAGCATTGTCATGGAGCAAAATAACCTTGTTGTTTCTTTCATAATATTCCGGATGTTTTTTCTTCAATGCTGCATTCAGTTTTATTAGTTGTTGATGAAAACGCGTGCCAGTAACTGTTTCGTTTAATAAATCTTGCAATTCAGCATCTTCAAATTTTTTCGAAGGTCTTCCACGGTCTTCGTTCTCAAGATCAAAATCGCCATTTTTGAATCGTCTAAGCCAGAATTCACACGTTGATTTACTCACAGAATGCTCACCGCATACTTCAACAATCATTCGATAAGCTTCAGCTGCCTTTTTCTTTCCATTAAAAGCAAAAAGTAAAACTTCCCGCAAATGATGAGAACTTGGTTCGAATTTCGACATATTTGAAGCGATAGTAAACTATACTATTTACTGTTTCACGGGTATTTTTGTATTTAATTTTAAGGACATATGTCTTCTCTCCAAAACGCCATATTAGTTATCTGTCACACAAATCCTATTTATGAGCTACGCCATCTGTTAGCAAACGCTTTATTTCATATGCAAGCACCTATTATAATATATTTTCTGTTTATCTCTTTTTATATTACGTAAGCCCAGTTTTGCCATTACTCATTTGACCTTGCATAATATATGTAGGCAATATCGTTGCTTGCTTGCCAATGCCGTATAGCAAACTCTAGTAGAGGATACGTTCAGTTCAAGCAGCAAGTCTTCATCTACGCGAGGAAAAAGTGATGGGAATATTGTGTTTTACGCTTTTCAAATATTTTTACTTACTTATTTATCCTTGGACTCCTATTTCTGATTACCTCCCGTAAATTAAACTTCTCGAACTTGAAATATTTCTTTATGTTTTTTCTTTTCTTAAGTTGGTGATTCTTTCTATCAAAGTTAAAGCATGATAAACGTTCTTTGATTTATTAACACAGATATAAAGCTTGTATGACGTTTCTATGCAGTTTTCGGCAAATCATTTAACAAATATGGCTTTTTGTAACTAATTTTTGATTTTTTGATTGAAACCATGAAACTTTTAGCAGCTTATGACAAGTACATAGAAAATTGCATGAAGTGCTGCAGAACTTAATGGTAATAATTTGAAATGGAATTATATAAGATGTACAATAAAACTGAAAGAAATGATTTCTACACACTATGGAAATTTCAGTTTTGAATTGTTGAAGCATCTACGTGGAAAAGTTTTGAAAGGACTCATATGCATTCTGAGAGCAGATAAATTTATTTAATACAATTTATAAATTTTTAACTACTAAAGATTTTTAAATAGCCATAGCTATTAAAATGATTAGACTAAAAAATTTCAAAGTTTATGAACAAATAAAAAAATAAAAGATTTCAAGTATAAAATATTACTTAAATAACTGTGCTACCTAATATCTTAGCAGGGGAATAAATTATTTGATAGTAGTCCAAATTTTATTATGCCTATTATTGTTATATTTGACTTTGTTACAATTACTAGTAATACCCGAAACAGTACTTCTGTGAGCCGTAATACTATCATACATGATAATAGGTTTTATCTTGCTATTACCAAGCACTAAAAAAATAAAAAATCCCAAAGCAAAAAGTAAATAAAGCAACAACAAGGAATACAAACAAAAATTTTCCCCAAGGGGCGCTAAAGAAAATGTGGAGATGTTTGCTAGTTGTACGACCCTGAATATGTTCAAAAATTATTTTTATATTCTTTGAGCTTATAAAAAGACATTTCATCATTTCTATGCTGACAGGATAATACATTCAAGTCACGCTTTTCATTCATTTTGTGTTCAGGCATTAGCTTACGACCCTTTTCCATCATTCTATAAGCTAAGCTGTGTCATTTTGATATATAAATATATATATATATATATATATTTATTTTGCCTTTCTGACATTATATTCCAAAAGATATATGCTGATGCATATTATCATAGAAAACTCTACACATAATTTTCACACTGAATTTATGCAATCTCTTTAAATGTAATAAAATACGATTCTTAAGACTGATATTTTGTTAAACTATTTATCTATAGAAATCCATTAAATTGTATAAAAATACATACAAAAAAAAATTGAGTCAGTCATTTTTGATAGAAAATAATATTTTTTCTTATAATTCCATATAAATTATGATATAAGATAATTTTTAGTTGCTAAATGGCTGTATTTTTAATGACAGAAAATATTGAAGTAATATCCTTTATTTTAATAACTTGAATCATAAATCTGCATCAAAGAAATTTCTTAAAGGAATAAAAATCCGTATATTTTTAGGTTAGTAATAATTCAAAAATTTTGTAATGGAAACATGAGTTTTTTCAATCTCTTGCTGTACACAAATAATTATTTTAATTGTTTTTCGATACTTTACATAGAAAAACCAAAATCCCCTTTGTTTCTCTGCTTAACGAAAACCCTCCTTTCTGTTTATGTGATTAGTCTTAAAAAATATTTTTGGGTTAATTAACCACATAATTTCAATTTATGGAGTTTTATTTGCTACTTTAATTATAAAATTGTTTTTGCGAAGAGATTTCATATTAATTAAACACAAGCAAAAATTTTAATGATTTTCAAAATAAAAAAAATTTTATTTTTAAATAATTAAATTTAAATATCTCCAAAAGTATTTATGAGATATGAGTATTTATAATTATAATGTTCTAAGTATATTTGGATGTAATTTTTTAGATGTTACTTAATATGCTAATTAAGCAGAAATTAAAATAAAATAACAAAAAATAATTTTTTTAAGACTTTAAATATCTGGTTTAGATAAATGATTTCAAATAATCAAAACAATTAATTAAATTATTTAAATTAACGAATTTCATTGTGTCAAAAAGTCGGCCTCAAAGGGATGGTTTGGTTTAGTCGTTGTGAAAACGGCATGTTATCAAGAACTTTTTGGGCAATAGAGGTACTTTGTTTTGTTTAATTGATGTCTATATGGTAACAAAACATCTGAACAATAGATGTTTATTTCAAAGTAATAACAAGCAAGTGAGTGGCAGTGAATATCTGGAGGGGCCTTGAATAACAAAGTTGTTTTGGGGTGCGTATCACTACTTGCAACAGAATAAAAACCCAAAATTTTTTAATTAAAGGAGATATTTTCTGAGGTAATGACGAGAGGTTTTTTTTTCGATTTTTAAATTTTAGGTAGCCTTTGGAGACTAAAACCAACATAATTTTTAAAACTAATAATCAGAAGAATAGTTTCAAAAGTAGATGTAAGTTATCTAATCAAACCCGAAATTTTGGTTTTTTTGAAATAGGAAAAAAACATAAGAAGCAATTGTTACAGTGTATTGTTGAGTAAAGTGCTGTTTTACCGAAACAATCCCCTATATCCACCTTCAGAAAATTACTAGCCATAAATGATTTGCACATTCTAAAAAGATACTTAAGGATAATATATGTAAAATAAAAGAAGAAATCATAATCGAAATAGAAATGTTATAGAAAAGTTTGAGAAAATGTTTCATTTTTCAAGAAGAACTTTTTAATAAACAAAATCTGACTTTGGCGAAAAACTTTTTTTATGGTCAACCTTGGCCCAATGCATTAGGCAAATGAGCTTTGTATTTTGTCAAAACTGTCTGTGAGCTGTCAATCTAAAACATATGAAGTTAGGTTAGCTTCAAATTTATTTTATTTTGACATTGATAGAGTAAGGTAATATTTAAACAGTATATTTTAATTTAAATAAAAAATGTTTTAATTTTCACAATATTTACAACATGGTAAACCTTTTTGAGTATAAAACAAAGATTTTTACAAAGTTTTCATTTCAATTTGAACAAAAGACTCGTAGTTAATCGGTAGTACCGGATTTAAACTCAAATTGTTAATATAAATTTTAGCTGTTAAATGTTCAGTGAAAATATTTTTTTGTATACAATAAAAAGATTATTCTAATGTGTTTTGAAATCAAATACACATTCTGACGTTTTTGATGATTTCATATCTGAATAGTAAAAGGATAATACATATTTCCAACACCATTTTTTTCACTTAATGCACAAACTAAATAAATATTTCATATATAAAAACCTTACAAGATTTCTATTACAGGAAGTGATAAAATATTCCCTTGGAGATATGGTAATGAATTATTCTAAAGTATATATACTCAAACAGGTTGATTTAATCCTAAAAAAAGAAAAGCTTCTAAGGAATATTTTCATTGAAAAATGGAACAAATCATTGTATCCTATAATAAAGTGAAACTCAATTTCAATATAAAAAAAAATTCATTCAACTCCCTTTTTGTAGGTAAAATAGGGTAAAGGCTTACAAATAAAAAATGATTGCTGTTGTTACTTTTATATTTTTTGAGTTTAGAGTCCTTAACGTTAGGTTATTTATGACAAGTAATTTTTTCAGTTTTTCACATTACTCTTTTCTTTTACAATTTCTTTTGCTTTTGTGAAAATTAATGAACATGTGTGACATGAGTTATTCGACAGGGAAATTTTATATTAAAATTTTTTCTCTGTTTTAGTGCTATTAATCTAAAGCATTAAAAACATTCCTAGAGGACTAATTTTCTAAAGTCTTGCACATTATTTTTTTTTCCATATACAAAGTTGAAATATTAGAAATTGTTAATCCAATAAAATAAAATGTTGCTGCTTTAACTTAAAATATATTTCATTCAAAAGTCTTTTAAAATCCTCAAAATTCACAATTTCCTTTCATGGAATATAAGCTTACTTCCTTTTAATTAACGTTGGGGAAGGTTTTGGTTGGTTAGTTTAACTAAAGCTTTTTAGGTTAATTAAATCTCTCTCCAATTTAGTGAGCTTTGAAGTTTTCCTGGAATGGAATTGTCTAAAATTATTCTGACTGGCAATTGTTTTATTCAAATCGTTTTTAAACTTCAAAGCAAGAACCTTAAGATAAAGATATGGAAACGTTTATTTAATTAGGAATTTCACTGTTATTAATTTATTTTCCGTAAAGTAAAAACGTAGCAGAGTTAGGTTTGAACAAATTTTAGCAGATTAAAAACTAAAACTAAATTTTTACACACATCAAAGCTAATAAAAAAATTATTTGATTGTCTCATTTACTACGAAACTAATTTGAATAAATATTTATTTTTAAATTATAAATAGGAAATTTTAAATAACCTCCACAAAAATTTTAAGGTATCCAAAATCAATAGGAAAATTCTGAAAATGAAATATTTTGTAAAATTGGATATGTAGCTAGCACAAATCTATAGATTCCTCAAAGCAAGTTGATTGTATACCTTGCATCTGGTTAACTTCTTAAAAAATTTGATGAAAATATTTCCTCGAAGATTAAAAAAAAATTTAAATTATTTCTATTCTCAATTCAAAATATTATCATGTTTTTCTAAAGTGTATATTAAATTCTTTGCTTTATTATTTAAATTATTTGTGACATCTTTTATTAAGAAAAGTGGGTAAGTAAGAAATATAAAAACCGTTGAAGTCTCATAATAAGTATTATATAAATTAACACTACGATTTAACACCATGATGGTTAAAGTGAGTTTTCAAACGTCCACAAAATAATAAAAGAAAATAATTTTTTGAAGTTTTTATGTCTGGATAAATTTAATAAATGTGTGCTTGAAATTACAATTTAATCAACCTTTTACAAAGTGTGGCATTGCTTTTATTGCATTATTTTACATAAATGGATTTTAAAGGAAGTACTTTAAAAATTTTTATTAAATTAAAAGAGTTTAATTAAGAGTTTAATCAATTCAATTTTACTCAATTTTTCAAATAAAATAGTTCTTGCTGACTAAGTGAAAAATAATCCTTTTCATTTAGTGTAATAATTAGAATATTTTTGTATAAATTAAATAACTTTGTTTACAAAGAGCATGAAAATTAATTATAATATGCCGCCGAAATGAAATAATTTTATTAATTTAGATATGCCTGTAAGTAGGCAATATTAATAGCTACCCATATCGCTAACATGAAATTTGACACTAAACCCATTTTATGGAACATGTCTGAATACTAGCACAAAAACGTTTAGGTCATTCTTCCTGTTATAACTGTTGTCTGGATAGTTTGACACAGGAAGAAACATCTAGGAAGTTAAGCTTTAACCTTTAAAACTGTGCCTTAAATTTAATTCATCAGCCGAAATCGTATACAGTGTTTTACGTAAAGGTTAATTGTATTGCTATGTATTGCGGCTTTTCTTGTACCAAAATTACAAAATTCTCTTCAAAAAGAATATTGCAATCAGTTTACATACCATGTCTTGTATCTTTCCACAAACAACATATAACTTCTATTTGATTTTCTTTTTTTGTTTTTTCTAGATTCAAATTGATGTTTGGTGAGAAGTATTTATTTTAGGCAATTGAAGCTATACAATAAAACTATACAAGGAAACTTCAAACCTTAAAAAATTGTTGACAAATGCTCATCACCTTCACTGGAATTAAATACATATGAAAGAATAGTTAGCAATTGTTTTTTAAATAACAGCTCAATTTTGAATACAAGATATCAAAATTCTTAATTTCATTATAAAAATTACAAACTCTGATAAACGTTAAGTATATGACCTGAGCAGCTTGTATCAAATGTTCTTGATATTAAAAATCAGTCATTTAGGCTGTTAAAAAATCATTTGCCTGACTGATTAAAAACAAATCTTCACAGACTTCACAGGCAAACATAACAAAAATTTCTTCTACTAATAATTTTCAGCCTTGATGGAGTCTTTGAAAAGATTTTTTTCAAATGCCAAAAGCAAAAGAGAATCTTGCTCTTAGTTTATGTTAGCAATTTTCAAAGCATTGTGATACTGCGTTTTGTGAGCTTTTTTATTTGGATAGTTTTGAAGAAATTGCAATCTTTAGTTAGTGTTTTTTCAACAATATATGTAAAAACTAGAAAAAATATTGTTTATATTAGTGTTTTCAAGCCTTACGTACAATTTCAAATCTGGTTTGATTGCTTAGAGGTTGAAATTCTTAAATATTGTAAGACAAAGGTCATATATCTAAAAGGAATAAAATCTTATAACTGATAAGGATATAAATTCAACATCCTTGCTCTGAAAACGTCAAAATTTTGAAGATCATTATTTTTATTATGAGCACTTCAAAGAAAAACAAGGACACGTGTTAGCTATGATTTATTCAAGAGTCTTTATACAGATTTTATGCTATTGATAATTTTGACTCTAGTGTTTTG
Organism: Acrocera orbiculus; assembly: GCA_947359355.1. Lineage (NCBI taxonomy): Eukaryota > Metazoa > Arthropoda > Insecta > Diptera > Acroceridae > Acrocera > Acrocera orbiculus. The sequence goes on from OX375757.1 coordinate 20,819,781, forward strand.
TTTTTCAATAGTAAATAAAACAAAACATTGCTTTCTTTGATTACTTGATTTTAATAACAAATTAATTCTTGTTTAGATGACTTTTAAAGTAATTATAATTAAAGGAAAAAGTTAAGAATTTATAGCAATAAAATGTTGTCAATAGTAACAAATAGCTCAGCTCTAAGAATTCAATATAAATATAATCTTCTAATAATTCATTGTAGTAATTTTTCGATTCCCCTTATATTGAACTTTCTTGTCATAAGTTATTAATCATTCTTTGGCAGTTGATATAGTAACAACATTTTTACGCCATAATTCATATAACATTCAAGACATATAACATATAAAAGGCAAAAAAATTGACAAGAAATATCTTCCCTACCTTGTCATATACTCATATTTATGTTTAATTTATAAAACATTAATTCTCATGCTTTTTCGAGTTTTCATTTTATTATCTAATATGGTTGTTGTCATTTTGTATAGGGAAACATTTTATATTTGCAAATATATTTAAGAGTAACTAATAGAAATTTAAGAAAAAGCATTCAATATAATTGAAATTGATTTTAAATCTGATAAAAATTTACTAAATATAAAAGTGAAGATGTTTTGTTCATAGCCATAGTAAACCACGAACCATGATTCCTCCAGACTGCCATGGCTTTCATAATAAAGTTTGCAAAAAAATGCAAATGCCACAAAATCCATTAAGCCCTAATTAGGCTCGCCTTACTGAGGCACGACTCACTAGTACCTAATTAGGCCCACATTAGGCAGATGTGTGGTAATGCCATACTTGCACTTTGTTTGGAATGCCTAAATGCTTTGTACAAACGGCATCCGAAGTAAAACCGAAGTTAGGCTTTCCAAAGTTGGGCCTAATGATGCGATTGTGTGGCAAACCGCTAAAAATTTTTACTTGAGAAAATTAAGCTTCACATATAATTTGCGCTTTTGCAATGAAAGAAGGATATAAATACTTTTGATTTTTTTCAAAAGCTTTAACCAATATCTCAGACATAGGTTAAAGGTAAGTTTATATATTTTATGTATTTTATTTCTTTTAGGAATGAAAGCTTTAGGTTAAAGCTAAGTGTATAAATCATCAAAATTAAAATTTGAATAAATAAATATTCTCTATAACTAAGTTTTTTTGATTGAACTAGGCTTCCAAACCACCAACTAAGTGTGGCTTCCAAACTACCGAATAATTAGGAGCCTAAATGAGGCACAAGTTGGCAAATGCGTTATTTTCGAGACTTAGGCCTAGTTTGGCTGCCTTTTAAGGCGCAAATTTGAAGTTCGGCGTGTCTTATTTGTGCCTAATCACCGCCTCACAAAAATTTCTAGTCGGGCTGAAATAAGTCCTTAAACTCTCGTGCACGTTTAATGCTTACCTTTATTTTTACATATTATTACTCTTTTTAATATAAAAAGCAAAACTTGAATGAGGAATTTACTTTAACATGCTATTCATTATGCATTTTAATTCATAATTTAATTAATTATAGTAACTCCTTTCATTCGTATACCTCAAGATTCAAATTGGTCAAGCTTTTCAAAATTAATTCAAAACACTATTTTACTGGTTTTTTAGAATAATGTTGCTCTGAAATAACTGTAAATGTTAAATATAAATGTATTAAAAAACAGTTTTTGTAGTCATTAATTATATCTACTGATCAATTAATTTACCAAACTTTCTAAAATGGTTCAAAATTTTGCAAAGTCTAAGCTTCTTTAAAATTTAAAATCAATGAATCCAATAAAACGTAAAAATTTAAAGCATAAAAGAAATTCTAATTGTAAATGCCTTCTAAATATTGATTCAATTTAAAATTAGGAATTTTTTAACTCAAAAATAAAATCTGATAAAATGGAATTACCATCACCTGTCAGCTTTTTCTGATTTATTCGTAAAACTTGAGTTGTAACTCATGTTCAATTGTTTAAAAAAGTTGTATTAAGATATTCCAGAAATCAATATTTAAAAACAAAAAACTAAAAGCGTTAAATCTATTATTTTGAAAAGTTTTTATTGTAGAAAAAGAAAAATACAGCTTAAAAAAATTCAAAACGCTTAAAAGAAAACATACCAAGAGTTGAATTGAAGGAGTGACTTACAAATAAAAGTAATTGATTCCAGAAATTCTGAGTAAGTGCTAGAATATTTGCAGTCATAAATTTGATATTTTTAAGGATAATTTCTTTGTTTTTCACTAATATAATATGCAATGTTAATAATTTTTGGAATTTATCGTACATTTTTGGCTTATACTCTTGAGATTCGTTTTTTGCTCCTGCACAGTTTTTCACTTATAACATTTTAAATAATATTACAATTACAGCGAAAAAGAAAGTTATTTAATGCTCTCAATATTTTCTTTACATTAAAAAATTAACAAATTTTACAGCGAAAAAAAAATCAATTTAAAAATTATTGTTTATCTGGAGGCTTCTATCTTGGTCTCCAAGACTTCCTGATCTCGTTCTTTTCATTTTTTTTTAATGTAAAATAATTAAGGAAAGGGTATGTGCATCTGAAGCAGATACACGACAAGAGCTTTTGAGTGGCTTAAAAGATTTTTGGTTTTTTGTAATAAAATTGGATCTTTTACAGTGGATTTTTGTTACTTGTTTCTTTAACTATGCTAACTTTCCTAAAATTATTTATATTTACTATGCTCTTAGCTAAAAGTATAAAAATTAAATTTATTTATCAGGTCATATATAAATAATAAATAAATTTTAGATTTTATAAACTACTTTGTTTTCAAATATTTACTAGGTTATTGGCTGTTTGTACAGAATGTGACATATCAATTGTGTTATCATTATTAGTCAAATTTTTATTTTATTTATTTATTTTTGTTGGCTTTAGAAACACTATTTATCTTATTTTGCGATAGTTCTAAAATTGTTTTATAAAACTAAGCTTAATTTTTTTTTATATATTAATCAAAATTAAATACGTAAGTTTATATTTCGATGAAGCTACTTCAAAATTGTTTCTGCCGATAATATTTCAAAAAATAAAATTTCCTCTCAAATTTTTTCCATACATAGCCACTTTCAACAATATTAAAAAAGTTTTACTTGGATTTATCGATGTCCAAAGCAAACTTTTAATACAATTCGTATTCTATAGTTCCTTTTCAAAACTCTAACAAGCTTGAAAATTAAATAATTTCTTGGTTGAAAAAAACTTACAGCCAGCACACTTACTTACCATAAATGTCCTAACTTTGATTATCTTTTATATTACAACTTTAATATAAGCAAAATAAAGTAAAAGAAATTCTAAATTAATATTAGCTTAGAAAAAATTTTCCTTGTGTCGACATTGATAAATGTCCTTTCCGCATTCTTTTATAGACTCTTCGTAACGAAATCTTGTGATAAATTGTCTTTCTTATGATTTTACGCACCGATTCATTTATTATTTAAAATTTCGTATTTTACCAAGTTTCATTATTTTAAACTCCTGTCAAATACAAAACTACAAGTGACGATGATTACATAAACTTTAATGTGAATCCAAAAACTCCCAAAAGACTTAATTTGAAATTTTTTATTTATTAAAAGGGTCTACTTGAATCTGATTTCAATTGATCACATAACTGATACTTAAAATGTCTAAAAAGGTGTATTAATGAGTTTGAAAAGTATTAAATTAATAGACTACATTTATATTTTAGGCATATTACTTAGCATGACGAACGAATATATAGATAAACACAGCTTTAAAAAAACAATTTGAAGAGAAATGATTTTAGAAGACAACTCAACCGACGTTTTTATTATTTTTTATACTTTTGATGTTCCGATAGACTTTTAAATGATGATAAATGAAATTTTTAGGACAGCAAACGTAACTACGTATCAATTTCACTAGTTTCATGCAAAATACTCTTCTCGTTGACCTTAAACTACTTATAGTTACCAGTGATGTTCAATAGCACAAAGTCTAGTCATATTCCCAAAATTTTTAATATACGCCTAAAATTTGTAGTAGTTAAACAAATCATTAAATAGCAAACTGCCATGAAATATTTTCAAAGACAGTGAACGTTTTACTTTTAGATTTCATTTCATTTTTTATATATAAAAAATACATATACATTACAACTGGAGCTAAAATAAAAACAAAATAAGTAAATATTGAGTCAAATCCCAATTTTTTCAATTATCTCTCAATTTTTATAACATAATAATTACAAAAAAAACTTTTTGACGGAGTACATTTTTATGAGTAAATTTGAATTGCTTTGATATAAGAAATTAATTTCTATAACATGTGAAAAAATTTTTTTAGTAAGATTTTTCCATAGGAATATGTGATGAAAAACATTTGTTTGTGTATTAAAAATTTGTAAACATAGTAAAAACTTTTATTTTGCTAATAACTTTCTTAGATTTTGTTAGGTTTTGTTAGATTAGGTTAACCAAGTTTATAAAGTTTTACCAAACAGGAAATATAATGAGAAGTAGTCGCAAAATATAAGAATATATTTTTTATAGTTTATTTGAAAATAACAAAAAAATATTTATGGCTAATATATAAAACTTTAAGTTAATAATTTTAGTACTAAAACTAAATGTTAACCTTTATAGGTTAGAGGTAGAAAATTTCAACGGATTCACATAGTTAATTTCATATGAACATCATTTTTGTAATATTTTTGTTGGTTTTAATAAACAGAAATTATAATTGAATAAACGTTTTTTGATAGGATATTGGAGTACCTTTACAGAAAAAACGAATATATATTATATAACCCTTTTTTATACCAACAAAATAATCAATTTTAGAATATCAAATAGATTGAATGTCCTGATCCCAAGAAAGGTTTCTTTGTTCCCTTATTTTATTAAAGTAGATACCCAAATAATTTAAATTATTTGTATCGTTTTTATCTTATTGCCGCAGGAATTTTTCTTATTTAAATGAAAATTTCTGAGTCCGCCTATTTTTATACAATCGACCTTTCAAAATTACAAATACTACTGTAATAAATTGTTTTTTCCTTACAAGTTTTATGGAAATTAGTTATAAATTGGTTTTCGTTATTCACGAGAAGGGCTAAAAAATTTTTAAAAAAGAACTTATTGCCATAAAGTAATTTTCAATATGTATTTTTTTATTTTTTTTTTTTTTTTAAAAATGTTGAATTATATTGCTTTATTTTTTTTGTATCAGTATCATATGACAATATTTAATTTTAATAAATATCTCTCTAAAGCTCTTATTGCTTACTTATGAGCCGACATTTACAGCCTATCTATTCAAAAATTTGCAAGAAAACTAAAATTAGAAAATTATTTTCTTTTTGAAGCTATTTTTAATGTTTGAGATGTAAGTTTGAATAAATTTTTGCAAAACTAAGTCATCAGATAATCTGACGTAAAACACTCAAAGATATTTTATGCATTTTCTTGCCATTAAAATTTGATCATCTGTGATGAAGACTTACCATAATTCTTAAAAACTATTCTTAGATGAAATTTAAGCTTAATATTTGAAAAAACTTTTATTTTCTATATTAAGTGAATGGCTTTTTGATTTATTGCTAATAGTTTTTGGAAAAATTCTTATTATTTATTTTATAACAATTGAAAAATAAATGTGAGGTCAGAGGTTTTTTTAAAGTTGAGCATAAAGTCATTGATTTTATTTACAAATGAATTCCAAGACAAATATGAAAAATGACCTGATTTGTATTGTGACTTTTGCATTTTTTAATCCGAATTTAATAAATTCATAGAAGCAAATCAAAATATTTAAATTCGATATTCGAGTTTATCTTTTATATGGGATCAGATCATCAAATTTTTACTAAAGAAAAAAATATTTTTTCAATTAAAATTTTAAATGCTATTCAGCATAGAATGTCGTTGTGATTTGTCAAGGAATACCATCCTTTTGGCAAGTACCTTTAAATAAGTCCATTTGACTGTTAAACTTTTTTTTTGTTTCTGTTTTACAAAATATAAAGTATTATATTTTCCTTTCACCACAACTTTACTTAGAAAAATTTATTAAAATAAATTGTGTTTAAGAAAATTAAATTTCTTTTATGTCAATAACATTTTTCTGTGTATAAACATCTATACTATTATATGTGTATGTGTGTGTATCTTTATTATGAATAAATGATACTAAGTTTGACTAAAATGGAAGCAAAACATTCCCCTGCATTAACGTTCTCTATTTATGTGCCCCGAAAGCGCTTAAAACTCATTTTATGTATGTTTTTTTCTAATAAATGATCTTAATGTTAAATATAACACCTGTTGGGTGAGGGTGAGATTTATCATTTCCGCATGCAAATTAGATTTAAAAAAAACATGCAAAGAATGAATTTCAATGGCAGAGTGCTCACCTTCTCCGAGTGCTACAGATCAGAGAAATGAAAAGCAGCTTGAAGATTTCACACAACTAAAATTTTCTCTTGCCCTTCTTTGGGGAAAACAATTTTTCAGGTACTTATACTGCAAATGCCTTTCTTAGAAGGTCTGAATGCTAATATCTTAATTTGGTTGCAAATTCAAGTCTTCATAAGAATAACGATGTTTGGGTGAACCTGAAAAGTTACTTTAAATTTTAATCGAGTAGATTTCCATTGCGGAAGCCAAGATGTCACCGAAAAATGTAACTCTATATGCGTATAAATCTTTGTAAAACCTAACTTTCGTCATTTATTCGCACTTTTAGAGAATTTGAAATCATTTATAAATCATTTTACTTCGAGCTAAAGTGGTCTTGAAAACTGTTCCAGTTAGAATTTCATTTACTCTGAGGTAGAAGAAATTTATTAATATTATTGTAGCAAGATCTACAAAGACGGCCCTAAATATGGTCCAGGAATATTTTCTAAAATGCATTATATCTTAAGTCCTGATAGGCAATTATAGCATTGTTAGGGAATTTTCAGCTAGAAAAAAATACATCCTTTTCTTTGCTCTTAAACAATTTTCAATATGTTATAAAAAGTAGAGTAAAAATTTTATAATTGCTTTACAAAAATTCTTGAAACGAGTGAAGCAGCTTTGAGTTGACATACAAACAAATTAGAAATCCTACTAAAAATTTGTTCTTGAAAAGATTGTCTAACAGTGAAATTCGTCTATAAACATTTTAAACGCTAAACCTGAATTCCCTCATTGTGATAAGTATTAATTGAAATCACTTTTTATAGAATTATCTTCTTTAGTTTTTAATTATATTTCTATCTCTAACAAGACTGCATTTGAACTATAATAAATTATGTTTGCTTTTTCATTTCATATTCAACAGAACAAAGAATTATTTGTCCTTTACAATAGTCCTTTTGCCTGCTATTACCACCTTTCTAGGGTGACAGTAAAATGATAAAAAGGACTTTAGAGGATCCCAATGTTTACCCTCACTTAGTTATAAAATGGTCGTAAAATTTTAGGGAAGTCTGCCTCTGATGGTTTACTCGTACTTATGAAAATTTTACAGTGCAAACACCATAAGAAAAAATGAATTGAATTTAAGATGAATAAAATGTTATTTTTGAAAGGATTTTAATGTTCCCTGAATATTTATTTGTTTGTTTGTTTATTTGTTTGCACTTCAAAAAGATTTGAATTTTTTTAATGTCTCTTAAAAATTTCAAAGCCAGATATATGTATTTTATTACGTTATTTGGTTTCTAAAAATGCTTTGAAACTGAATAAAGAGTAAAATTTTATACTGGAAATTGGAAACGTTTAGAAAACATATACAAAAAACTATATGTATATATTTTCAACCTAATTTCTTTGAGGATGTTTCATTTTTTTAAATTTCATAGAGAAAAAAATGGTTTAAAGTTTTGCTTTAAGATGTTATACATTAATCTAAAAAAATAAAAAAAATAGAAAAATAAAAACTTAAATACCGAACCATCCCCTTAAAAACTATAGACGCTTGAGTAGTTTTACAAAAATTTACTGGAGCTCTACATGCAGAAACAATTTTCATTCCCAACTAACCTTTGAGCTTTCAAGTAATCTCTAAATGGAAAATTGATAGGTGCACTCAATGTAGAGCATCCAAGTAAAATATATAATACCAATAATCGGTAATTTAAACTTTGTTGACTTTGTGTATATTTTTTTCTTTATATGTTTACATATATTTTTTTAAATATTATGGTGGCAAAATAAGCATTGATTTATTATAGAAAAATATAAAAAAGTTTTAGCATTATTTGGGAAAATGGTTATACTATGGAAAACAAAATTTTACTGTTAAAAACAATAATGTGATTTTAAAACTAATAATTACAGTAATAAACAGGAAACTTTCAACAAAATTTTGCTCTTTATTTAACAGTTCATTTCTCTTGCCACAGTTAATTTTAACGCTAAAGCTAACAAGATGAATTTGAGCATATCTACATTGGACTAGAACTATTTTCAATAAACGAGATCCATTTTAAACATTAATACTAAATCCAGCCTGGATTTCAAATTCAAATAATTTTACTTAAAACTTTGTCTTTATTTGTTTCATTTCTTTGCAGCTCTCTTCATAACTTTTCTGTTATCTTCTTGATTATCATTATGATACTTGGGTTTTTTCATGTAGCAGTCTCAAATCTATTTATTATAAAATGTTTGATTTCGTTATGTTGCATCCTTAAAGTATGTATTATTTTTTATTTAAGACAACATTTTTATGTCAGACAGAACTATAAACTTCAAAAACGTGATTCCTAAATTAAGCCAGTCCTATTTTTAAAACATTTTCAACCATTCTATTGAAAGTCACTAAACAAAATCAAATAAAGTTTTTCATCAAACATTTCCTCAAATTCAAAGTAAACAGTTTTTTGGTTTTTTAAGTGAAATATAAAAAAAGATATAGAATGTATTAGATTATGCCTTAAATTACTTGTTGGGCAGTTTGAGATTAACGAATAATATATATGAAAACCTAATCGATTTTTCTATATTTTTAGAATGTAATTTGAATAAATCAAATTTCAAATTTTGATTTGGAAAATGAATGTTAAAATGATTTTTGAAAAATAATAACACAATAACGATCAATAGATAATTGAAAATCACTAACCATATATTTTTAACAAAATAGGATATGATAGATCTATATCTAAAGAAGTGAACTAGGACAACATCAATCACATTACATCAACGAAAAAAGTGAAAGAGTAAATAAATTTTACGATAGCCAGTTTTAATGCTAATTTGATCTGTTTTTTTACTAGTTCACTGATTTATTGAAATTCACATATGAAGTCAAGTATGCTAAAAGTTTGTAACAGACAACAAATAATCTTAATTTGCAAGAATTATAGCTTTAGTTATAATACCAAAATGCATCAGTGACAAACATGCAATTGAGTAGACATTCAAACTGCTTTTTAATTATAGTTCAAGCAAGAAATGAAAGAAGTAGTGGTATCTATCCCTTAAAAAAATTCACAAAGGGTTTAATCGATAAAACAAAAATAAAGTATTCCCTTTGCACTCCCTAATGGGCTTAATAAGAAATTATTTGTGGTAGTTTTGAGACTTACTTACCATTTACAAATAACTTAAAAAGAAATATAAAAATAGGAGCTTTGTTCTTGCTAAAGAGAAATTGTAACTTTTCACGAAGGGTCTTGGCATTTTTTTGATTAAATTGCTCAGTTGATAGTTTTCAATATTGAATTTTGCATTAAAGTTTTTCATTTTTGATTAAACACAACTATTAAGGTAATATAAAGGATACCATTTACTAAGCTAAAAATACCATGGAAAACTTTGAGAATTTTTAAAATTAAATATGTTTGTTTTTCATTGGGTTTCATTAATTTTAGGAAACTTATCATTTTTAAAAGTACTCATCCAGGTTATATCCTGAATATGAATAATAACTTCCAATTTTTGAGAAATATCAGTGAAAATAAAATTTGCAAAAATCTAATCGGAAAATGGATTAGTGAAGTGAAGCGGTCTTCCTTGCCTACTAAAATTCTAATATCATTTGAATATTAATATTTCTGAACTCTATAAATTCAAAAGAATGGAATATTCTTATAAGTTCGATCTATTGTTTTTATTTTTTATCATTAGTTTATAAGCTTGACAGTTATTTAGGAATTTTGGAAAACGCTTTAATAGAATTTAAGTTCGTTACTCAAAATATTTCTAGCTACCATAAATAAGAAAATGAAATGAAATCAAATTCAAGTGCATTGGATTTCCGGCTTGAATACATTACAAAGGCTATAAAAGCTTAAAATAGCCATCAAGATGATTTTAATTGCAAAAAATAGCCCAGTCAACACTTTAAAAGTTTTTGAAATAAAGGCTAGTTTTGAGATTTTGGGAAATTATTTGCCATATTGACTAAAAATGGGCTCAGTAATGGACATAATTTATTGGCTCCATTTTTTGGATATGGTTATTTTAATTAAAATTAAATTGAAATGAAATGAAAAATAAAAAATAATAAGATTTTCTTAACTATTTGAATTTGATGACTTAAATGCCACTGATTATTAAAACCAAAATTTACTTCTCTAGATAAGAATTCAGCACTGCAACTTAATAAAAGCAGCCAAAAATTGTTTCAGTTAAAATTTATTAGCACAGGTTAATAATCTCGAGCTAGTTCAATAAAAGTTTGCTTAAATCCTGTTTGAGTTTCAAATCTTAATGAATTATATTCACTTTTATCTAAAATTTTTGAAAAAACCAACAGAAAAGGTCTAATTCAATCAATGTAATTAGTTCAGCATATCAAAAGACCTTTTCTTGTATTTTTGAAGGTTTATAGTTTAGCTTAATACGTGATGTGAGTAAAGAATCTTTGAAAAAGATTGGGGTGTGTCCGGCTCAGTAAGTGATTATCTAATATAAGAACTAGGTTTAAACTTCTATTTTTCTTCGTGTAGATAGTTCTAAAAATTTCTTTATATACATTTTAGCTGACGTAAGTATTATGTGAATAAATGTTGGTTAAGGGCTTTTATTGAAAATTTTCTTCTATAAAAAAATAATAATACTGAGATCTTAAATCTTATTACAATTATTAAAAGTGAAACTGCAAAAGGTTTCATCTTATTCATAGACTAAAACTTGGATTTAGAGATTTTAAAATGAAAACTCTTTGAATATACTTTTTGTTACGCTATTGAAACATTACAAACGACTTTTTAAATTTAAATGCTTTATACTCTATTATTAGCTATCTTAAATTATTTAAATCTGAAGATACTTACCAACATTATATTTTAAATAAGTTTCGTTGAAAATATTTTACACAAATGTAAACTCAAAATAATTTCTAATAGGGATATGATAGAATTCTACTTAATTAAAATTTAATTGAATCAAATCACTTTGTGTATAACCGAAAAACTTTCTGTTTTTGTCTTTAATTTAAAACACGTAAAAAATTTTATTATTGTAGATTCTAGCAAAATTATATTCAAAATTTTATTTGAAGAAAAAAAACTAAATAGATTTGAAATATTGTGTTTGTTTATTGTTGATAAAATTAATAGACCACACCTGACACCAAAAATTATATTAACCCACTTTAATAATATTGGTTATAATATATATATATTTTTTAATTTTTAAAGTAAAAATTTATTTTTTAACAAAGATCCAGCAAACATCCAACAATCTGTGATTAGCAAAAGCAACTGAAAAGCGACCAATACAATCGGCGGCAGTGTCTGGACTATTTTTAGTTTTAAGTAGAATTTTTTGAAAACCGTTTCTGGGAAAGATCGGACTGGGACTAAAGCCCTGAAATTCGCAAAAGTATGAGCATCCTAGTATCCATATAAATGCTATCAACCCCCTTAATTATTTGCTTAGAAAAGGAGTTTGAAAGCATGCGTGTGCATGAATACATATACATAAGCATTTATAAGTGCTTATGAAGTTATTTAGATATAAGAAAAATTTAGGAGATTTTTGTAATAAAATTCTCTTATTTAAGAATTTCATGTGTTTTACTCCTTATCTAAGACTTTGGATATTTAAACGAGAAATAATCTACATCCACTTTTGGCAGAATTAAGGTAGTCATCGCACCGGGAAATTTTATATATTTTTTGTGTAAATATGTATGTATAAAGGAGCAGTAGCTTCCTTTTACTACTATATTCACAGAAGTCTATGATGGTATATTAAGGAAAACTCAAATTAAATGGACCATTTATATTTGTATTTTGTATAGAAGTAAAAATAAAAGAGTAAACTAACAGCTCTTAAGAGTAGTGGGGGTGATTTTTATTACTCTTTAGATTGTGCTATTGCCGGTTTCCACCTGTTTTATCTATTTGATAAATTTTTGCTGTTGCACAATCAGAACGGCCTTGTGGAAGGGTGAGCTCGTTCCAATTTTTTTTTTTTTTGTTTTCATTCTTTTTATTTTTTTCGGAAAGAAAAAGGCTTGTAGGGATAGAATTCATTTCCAATTGAAATATTTTTCTTAATTGTTTTTGAGTTATTTGTAAAAACTGATACACAACTGATTAAATTTGTGTTTTGTTCGTTTTAACAGTTTTGTATTTGAGTAAATAAAATTAATTAATTTTTAATCCTTTCATCAAAACTTATATCTAGAGCCTTTTTTATTTGATTTTTAAAATTAAATGAAAAACCCTACCTTCCTTTGAATCTAATAAAAATCTGCTTTAATTTTTATTCTAGCTTTTAGAATTATTTCTTTGATAACAAAATAAGGATAAATAATACTCTCAGAAGAATTAAAATAATTGCTTTTTTTTTAACTTTAAACCGCTTTTTGTCAATTAGACTGTTGATCCCATTTTTTGAATGTAATTTTGAGGCACTTAAAAAACATCACTAATAAATATATAATAAATTAGTCCTGGGGCGTTGTGAGGTAATAATTTCTTAATAATAATAATTTCTTAAGCAGCAAATATTGCATTTAATAGAATTTATTGATTTTACTAAACTTTTCAGCGGATGATATAAATGATTTGATAGTTATTAAATTTTTATGCAGAAATTAATAATTATTATAAAGGAAGCTCCTAAGTTTATTTTATCGTAATCTAAAATTGTGAATGAGTCCCATTATTAACCTTTTCCTCCCTTTACTTCTCTTCTTTTAATTCATTAATTTTTTAAAATGCTCATAGATAAATAGCTTTATGAATTTATTTTTTAATGTTATTTTTATGTTATCCCTTTTAACCATATTTATGCTCTATTTTATGTATTTATGTTATAGCAAAAGTGAAAAACTTACCGCAATATATTTAACAATATCCTGCCAACTATGGAACTAGAAATACGAGTGATTTGAGTACCTTCAGCTTTCTTTCGATCTTGCAGTTTATGATTTCTTAACTCAAATTCCGATTCCTCATTGTAAAGCAGTTGAAAATTTGGTAGTAAGATTTCACTGCATCCGTGATTAAAGTAGATGAAATTTAAGTCAAGAGATACAACGCAATATTTTTAAAGCAGTTTATAATTTTCTAATTCAAATCTCAATAGCTCATTCCAAAATAAGTAAAAATTTATTCGCAAGATTCATGGTCATAATGAGGAAAAAGTTAATTTTTTGACATAACTTTTGTCACAGATTATATTTCTTAAATTTGAAGCGAATAACTCAACAGCATGTATTGTCTGAGACTCTTCAACTTTAAAATTCATTACACGGGAATGTATTTCCACCGTAGGATATTGATATATTTTTTTTTTGAATTTCAAATCAATACTTATTTTTCCAAAAACTTACAAAAAGTTAAAGTCAATTTATCATATTAAATAACACGTAAGCATTTAAAGCAATCATCATTATCCTATTTTGAAAATCTTTGGTAAAAAAAATAATGCTGAGATTTAGTATAACTTTCTTAAGGGAAACTACCTTCTATTCTCATCATGATTAATGTTATACTTTTATTGAGTCTTCATTTTTGTTGGGAGTAAAAAGTAATTTTTGTAGACTCATATACTGATTATACTTTTAGGTGTGAGCATCCTTTTCAAAAGAAGGGTTTTATCATTGAAAATATTCAGCCATTTTACTTTACAATATTTTATAATATTGGGATTGATTAAAATTCACAGTGTGAATAAAAGAAATTGTTATCGGAAAAAGTTCTTAATTTAAGATTTTCTCTTTTCAAATGTTTGGGATTTTTCAATCAAAGATAATTTTGAAACTATCTCTTTTAGGGGATGAAAGCCAAAAATTTTAAATGGCATTTAAGGAATGCTAGCATATAATTCCAAAAAGAACCTTAAACACGAAATTCTAACACAAAATTTTAACACAAAAATGCAATTCTAATTTTGGTAGTAGTCAATATTCCCACCGTTAACTTTAACATGACATATCGTTTTTTCTCCAAGGCTTCAAAGAAATTGGTGTAGAGGAGAAAACTAAGAAAAGCACAAAAAAGTCACATCCTAAAATTAACATTAAAATACATCTCATCTGACGAGGAAGAGAGAAACTTAACACCTTTAACTAGTTAAGCAATATTAGAAAAACTCAAATCTATAAGAAAAACAAGAAAAAGTGGAATTGTCTGAGGGATTCGGATGAGTTTAAGAAAAGTCTTTTCCGGTTTTTTCGCTAAAAAAACACCCTATTTAAAATGGATAATGGAAATTTTTTATTCAAAGTATTGGCCATTTGGTTCTATACATTTTACCCATCTTTCAAACAATTTATGGATACCATCTATTTATGGATCCATCCATTAACAGCGGGTGCGTTAAAACTACCCATCTAAATGATTTTAACACTTCTTTCACTAGTTTTGCTGTATGAGACGGTGCGTTGTCATGCTGCAAAATCACCTCATCATGTCTTTGAGTGTATTGTGGACGCTTTTTAGATCAATGCAAGCTTCAAATTCATCATTTGTTGTTGGTATTGATCAGTATTCACTGTTTCTACAGATTTGCGCATCTTTTTGGGCGAACCAGGACGTTCCTTGTCTTGAATGTTGAAGTTATCATTTTTAAACTGTCGCAACGACGTGTCACAGGTTCTTATGGTTGGAGCATGCTCACCGTAAGCTTCTACCAGCAGACGATGACTTTCCGTGGCTTTTTTCTTTTGATGACACAAGAAGAGTAATGCGTGGCGCAAATGCACGTTTTCAGGCACAAAACTTGACATTTAAAAAAATTACAAATCTCTAATGCTATTATTTTGACGGAACGAAACACGTGTAGTTTTTAGAATAAAGTCAGTAGAATACAATGGCATAAGTTTAAGATCAGGATATTGCATATTTATGACTAGTGACGTCTGTTACAAAAACAAGAGAAGATTTACCGACACACCTGATATACCTCTTTGTCTAAAAGGAAACAATTTTTACATTAATTTAAGTAAATGAATATGTTTTTCACTTTTATTTTGCTCTTAAGACTTCTCTTGGGAAAAAAATATCAAAAACATAAAATTATTATTTTAGTTTTTGGTATTTAATGAATTTTCAGTTCTTGTATTTTCGTCAAACATAATTCCTAGCTTTAATAAATGGCTTTGAAATATTTTTTCAAGAATAAGTTCAATGATATTTTTACAGATCGAAGATAATTTGCCTTTAACTAATTAAACCCTGTTAATTAGTCATTTTTTCAATTAATATTTACGTTGATAAAGTTTTACATCCATTCAACCCTAGATAATTAATTTCATGGTTAGAAATGTTTATCCTAAGTCCTACTAATGTCAAAACTAAGTTGCTATGTTACTATTTTACTAAATTTTAGCTTTCAAAATTTAAATTAAGTGAATATATAAAGCCTAAAAAAAATTTACAATTAAAATGAAATAAAAAATTAAGGTTAAATTAGCAAAATCCAATCATAACTAAAAGTCATTCATTTATTACTAGAATAATGAAAAGCACTAATGCTATCTTTCGTTTACACATTCAATGGGAATTTATAAGGCATTTTTACAGATACACCTACAAAACACAAATAAATTATTTCTAACAACAGCCACCATTGCATTATTCAGATTGCAAACTTTTGTAAAAATTGAGATTACGAATGAATTTTCACCATTCACGAAGACAGAATCTTGCTCCAGTACTCTAAGGATTTGAATTTAAATTTACTTTGAAGTGAGATAAAAAGTTTTTTAAAACTTATTTCATTGCTATTAAAGCCATTTCATTGATTATTTTGATGATTTGTTAAAGTAAAACTAGTTTTTCTGCAAAGCAATGTACTGAATATTTTATAGAAATTTAAATGCCCAACTTTAGTGTGAAAAATCAATATCGATTAATTTAGAAAGTTTTGGTCTTTATAAGGGCAATGTAAGTAACATTTAAATATACAATAACATTTACTTAATACCTGAAACATTCTAATTTGGCATGCTTGACCCATATTTGCTCTTCAGTATACAAGAGTCAATATTAATCAATCAAATTAATATCTATCTAAATTAATATCAGTTTATCAGAGCCTAACGACAAAATTCCAAATTTGCATGTGTAGTTGTTATCAAACAGTAATTGAGAAATTTAACCACACCTCTACCTTTAACAATTAGAATGATTAAATATAAGGCTTCCACCAACAAACTTTGTAAATTGATTGGAAATTTTCAAAATTTAGGCAAAAGATATTATGTGTATACAAATTAATAATAATATGAATTAGTGTTTACTTATTATTATCAGTCTATAATTTAAGTATCTGAAATGTGTTCTATCTAGTAATTATTATGTAAATATAAACAAAAAGATATTCTCATATGAAAATTTTACATGCTTTTTGCGTGATATGAGTAGCTAAAAACTGGAGAGCCAATGGCAATCACATTTCAAACATTCACTTATTTCTTAATTTATTTTTGGAAGTAAAACTTGGGTTCTCAGTATGATAAATTGTTGCTTTATCTTAAAGTTCTTAGCTTAGGGTTTGTTTAATTTTTCTTTTATAAATTATTGTCTTAATTTATGAACTTTAATTACACCAGTTTTTTGTTGCATGTTTTATTTTGACATGAACTAATTATGTTTAAGGAGATAAGAGTAAATGCATGTGGGTATATATTTTTGTTTTTTAGCCATCTTTCATTTAAATGTTTGGTGTTAGCAATCAAAACTTATCCGAATAATTTAACGTTGAATAATTCAAATGTAAATAATAATTTTCTGCAAATTTAATTTTACTAACCTGAAACAAAATTTTTATTGAAGAAATTACAATTTTTTTTATCATGGTTCAGCTAAAAGAATGAGGATTATGAATAGAATTTTATAAAAGCAAAAAAACTACTTACTATTGGTCAAGAAAAACAACGTTTTTATTTGCTTTAAATTGTTTATTCATTATTATTTAATTTGATTGATACTAAATAAAATATAATTAACTAATTTAATTATTTAATGAAATAATACAATTTGAAGGCTAAGATTGATATTTTCCTGAGACATCAATTGCTTAGAAATGGCAAAATTGTCTTAAAAAACTGTCAGTATTGCAATAATGCCAAAGTATATTTGAAATAAAACTCAGTTTTTATTCAAAAAAAAAAAACATAATTTTATTTAAAATGCCTGTTAAGGCTAATTAAGGATTCCAGCTAAAGCTTTCAACAAATATAACTGACACCTGCTCAAAGAAGTGACAAGATAGCTATGTTATCGACTCTCTTCGACGGAGACTGACTTTGACTATAGCAGTAATTTAAGTACAAATATTAAATACAAGTGTAATAGGACAGCTGCTTATGTAGATAAAATTATTGGCTTTATAAAACAAAAAAAATTAAATTCCCATACAAATATTGATCTCAATATAATTTTATTTAATGTTTAAAATAAATATCTTACACTTAATACTAAATTAGAGATTAAACTAAAATCAGATATAATTTATTTTAGATGTCCTTTAACGATTTCTTCCAATATAAATATAATATAATTTTATTTTCAGGACAGTCATTCAAATTATAAAAAAGAAGAGCAAAGAGGATTGGCTCCTTTGTCTCGAGTTATTTTTCTTTTTTGTACTGTTTTCAGTGTAACCCCTGAAAATCTACCGCAATAGTCACCCATAGTGACACCTGAGCAATAGTGTTTGTGCTTGGACCTCAAAGGCCCAACAACATACAATAACGTAACGCAATGCCCTTCAAAGCTTTTAATGGATTAAACAAAATTGACAAAACTAACCATAAAATACATAATATTATTTTATTATAAAAATAGCAAGTTGCAGTTATGTTATTTTCTGATATTTCTCCCACTCTTTTTTATACATTTGCTGTTTGTTATATTTTAAGCATATTCGATTTAAATCACACTACTTCCTTTTTTAAAATATTGACCACCTCGATCAATCTCAATATTTCTTTGTATTTTCTCCGAGAAGCTTGCACTACTTTCAATTTTGGTTTTAACAAAAGTTGATTTTAACAATTTTGGTTCTAAATTTATTAATAAAAATTAGATATTTACTTAAGATTTACTTAAGGTATTTACTTTTTGCTTTACCGCTTTTTATAGATTTAAAACTTGAAAAATAAAATATTATCATTCATTTTTAACAAAACTAGCAAAATAAGCAAGCATAAAAAACAAATAATACCGAAATGATATAAAAAAGTCCATAAATCCTTCTACTCTCTGGTAATCCTAAAAGAAAATATTTGGAAAAAGGAATTTATCTTTTAATATAGTGAAAACTATCGTAAGCATTAAGCACCAGCTTCCAAGAATGCAATTAAAGGATGCTATTTGCAGAATTTAAAAAAAAAAAGTAATTTTCCGAGAAATTTCTTTAAACGTTTAATTGCCTGGTGCTGGTTTAAAGTACACACTTATATTTATAGTGGTATTTTCTGGGACAAGTATAGCAGCCTTAAGCATCCTTAATTCGAAATTAAAAACAGAATGGAGGATGGAAATTAAATAAGTAGAAATTCATGTAAATTTGTAATATAAAACATAGACATATATGCCATATACGATGAATAATTATTCCGTTTTTCCATTTTCCTTTTCCTATTTTGAAGATGATATATTAAGTAAAGGCTCTTATAATTGTAAGTTTGAAATAGGTTTTGCTTAGAAAAAATACATAAAAATAGATAGCAACGTATCTCTTTTGTATTTAACGTAGTTTTTTTTTAATGAAATTTGATTACATTAAGCTGTTTTCCCAAAGGATAATTTACATTAAAGATAACAAATTCAAAATATTGTTACAAGTATGAAACTGAACGCCAAAATGAATAAAATTATTCTTCTATTCTGTGTTCAAACAGTTCATTTATTTAAGATATTACCAATTCCTTAAAATGATTTTCAGCAATTTATTTGTATATGATAATCCTGCGTAGTAATACATATTTAACAAGGAATTGCATTATTTTATGCACTTATAAAAACCATATTAATATGGCACGCATCAAAAACTTTATTAATTCCTTTAAAATTCACAAATGCAAAGTAAAAATCTGCATAAAATTCAATAGTTTGCATACATATTGTAGCATTTTAAGGACATTTAGTATAAAACTAATCTTAACTCAGTATATTCAGGTTGAAATCAGTTTGTTTTCAGGTTTCGTTTTTATTTGCGTTATAAACAAACAAAAAAGCAACAACTAGCAAGAATAAGAAATAATTAATAATTAAAAACCATGATTAGCAAAGAAAAAAGAAAATTAAGAAAAGAAAACAAGAATTGTAAATAATTTGAAAACAAATCGTGCATAAAAGCGCTTAATATCCTTGCTTTTTTACTTACCAATTTTTCATTATTTAATCGTTTAAAGTAGAGTTACATTTCGCTTTATTAGTTTTTAACAATTGTTTGCATTTTTCTAGGGGAATTTTTTATATTTATAAGTTGAGGACCGCGTAGTTTTTACTAATTGACTTCATCCGGCTGCAGTGAAGATCGTATTTTGCTATATCTGGCGGTTCCTTAATCTTAATTTTTCTTTTTACATTTTCAAAATAAAAGTCTTGTTTATTTTTACTTCAACTGATCGACCTGCTTAATTCATCCCTAAATTAACTTCAAAAAGACTTCCATGCAGTTTTAAAAAATAAACTGGAGCTTGTTATAAATATTACACAAAACTGTCAATTGTTATTTCTTTTCTTCATAACGCCTTAAGGTAGGCATTATAACTTAATATTTAGTTTTAGGTGATGAATTTGGCAAAATGAATTTTGGTAAACCACTTAAAATTTCTAAAATGAATAATTATTTCCTAGGTTGTGTGCTTAGAAATTTCTCGTTATATAATCCTTTCATTAATATTATTATATATGTACAAATTTTGCCTACATTTTTGTATTAAACTGAAAATATTAAAAATTGAACACAAATTATTCAAATATACCGTCAGAAAATGAATACGGTGACTTGAAAAATTTTATAATTTTCAAACAGTCCCAAAGAAAGATCATAACTTAAATCTAAATCATGTTTGCTGTTATGTTTTGTTAATTTCTAATTTGAAAGTCTGTTTGTATCATGACCGATAAGAACTCTCACGTATGGATCCCGCTTAATAAATATCCTTTTAATGATAGACTACTACTATTACGACTACAATATTAAATGATATACTGTTTGAAACCAAATTAGTTATAGCACGTAGAATATCCTTAATTCATCATTTTTGATAATTTTTCTAAGAAAAATTTATGACAAACAATAAATTATTTTTCTATTGAGTTTCATTAAATAAAACAAAAAAAGAGAACAAAATATCAAAAAGAGATAAAATCTTATATAGAATAATATAGAAAATTGGATTCTTTTATAGACTTTTGTTTTCTTGTTGGTTTGTTTATTTTACTTCCTTTTTCTCCTAAAATAATTTTTTTAGGGTAATGACATTGCAAAAGATAAGAAAAAAAGATTGATGTCTGGCTTTTACCTACTATCAAAGCTCTTAGGGCTTATGGAAAGCAATCAATGGTAAAATACTAAGTCACGTTTATGCAATTATAAAATCAAAATTGCTTCAAAGAAGTATATTTCACACCTTTTAGAATTAGAAAAGAATAAAAAGTACTTTGCTAATATTTTGATAAATTTTCGAAAAATTCCCAAAATAAAATTGCGAAAATTTTATTAAAATAAAAATTTATATTAAAATAGATTGTATGTATACGAGTATATCCATTAATACTTAATATAAAACCAATTAATTTTCTAATTAATGAATTTATTTGCAATAATTTGGTAAATACTTGGTAAATTGGGGAAACTTAATTTTAAATCATAAAAAATATATTTAGCACTAAAGAATTTGCTTTAAAAAATTCATTCCCGGAGTCCTTAAATACATTCAATTGTTATTCCTTACAATAAATATTCCAAATTTCCCAAAAATTTTCACTTGACATAAAATCAATTTGGTATACGACCTGCATAAAGTCTTAAAGCTTCACTGCAGTACCTAGAGTTGTAATCTATTCCCTAGTTTGCAAATGGAATAAATAGATTTACTTTGCAGGGTGTCAATTATGCAGACTGAAATCATAAATCTTCAAACAAGTCAATATCGGGCTAGTACTACTGTTTTCACGTTACCTAAAATAGAGAATTATTCATTCTAGATTTGTTTGAATTTAGATGATTTTATACCAAACATTAAATAAAGCTGGCTTTTCTATTAGCATTAGTAGTTCCGGTAACATGCTTGCACTCAAGTGAGCTGGCATGAATTCTTATTGATAAATGGCGTGAAAGCAATTTAATGCCTTCCAGTATTCCTTGAACCAAACTTTGATAGTAGTCTGTGTGGAATATATAGAATGTAAAATATTGCTCTAAATACTTATGTATATTTATACATTTACATCTCGTTAGGGAGATCGTTTATTTAATTCCAAATTTCTACTCAAAGTATTAACGCAAACTGTTACAAACCCTTTATTCAATTAAAATTACTGACTGAGGTAAAATGTCATGATAGAGAACTTGATATTTTTTTAGCAAAGTAATTCAATTTTGACTGTAAAATGTAATCAATATTTTCTTAACTGTCTTTTTATTTTATTAAAAATTCCTTATGGGGTTAGGAACAAATATTATAAGATAAAAGAACGTCATGCAATACATTTAATTGTTATTCACCGACTAAAATTAAATTATTTTGGAAAAGTAACCAACAAAGGCTTTGCCATCCTAAACGATTATTATTTTACTTTTATGTAATTAATTCAAATAATATATGTTTTTTTATGGCTTAAGAAAAAATTTTGTATGTAAGAGACCCATGAGACTTTGGAATAACAAATATGACAGTGATTTTTCATTTGGAAACAACTAGTTGAACCTGTTAGTGAGAAAAATCTTCCAAATTTCCATTGCATTCTTTTGAAATTGTAATCTATTTCATTCGTATTTTTAAAGATTTGGATATTGGAATATCCACTGTTGCTCACTTCCAGCAGCCAAGGTAAAAATAAGTTTTTTTGAATGAAGAAGAAGAGGAATATAACTGGATATTAAAATTTTAATGGAGTAATATTGCCATTCTTCATTCAGTCACTGATGTTTTTAAAAACGCAAGAATGCATTTTAGTATTCAATATTTACTACGGAAGCGGGCAAATTGTAAAAGTTATAGTTTACTAATTATTCATCTTTACTGTGAACTTTATCTGAATAAACATAAATTTTGCATCAGGACTCGAAATATCTTCACATTATTTATAATGGGCTACTTCATGATGAAAAGGTAATTATATTATTTAAATGCTCATTTGATTTTTTTGATCAAAAATAATTCCATGCTCCATATTTATACTAAGAAACGATTTTATTCAACGATACACAATAAATATTTGCCCAAGTGGCTTTTATTTTGAATACAACTTCTTGATTTACAATATTTATCTAAAATGGTGAATACACTTCCTTTTGATATCTTAATACCTTAACAACTTTATACCAGTAATTCGTCTTCTTAACTTAATCTGTCATTTTTTTTGAATACATAATTTCTAAGAGAGAAATTTACATAGCTAGACAATACTTAATTTTGACCAGTATGCAAAAAGTTTGAATGTAAAAAACTTTCATAATGTTCTATACTTTTGTTGCTTTTCACAGTAAAATATATCATAATTTCGTATAAAAACTTTCAGGATATAATGGATTTCTGATTCTAATCAAAATCAAAAAGCATCAAAAAAGAAAATTCATAAATACTCAGTGGATAAGAAGCACTTTTTTCTGGTTTTATTACTTAAAAAAAAGCAACAAAAAGTAATGTTTTTCTAAGAAAAACTGTTACCAAATTAGTTTCTTTTTACAACAATGAAATAATTTTGATACTAATCCCAATGACTAAGTCATTCAAATTAAATAACAAATTTAAAAAAAGCTAAAAAAAATATTATCATCTTTTCTGCCCTGTTGAAGCTTTTGTTCATTGACTATAAATGAAGCTAGAGGCTTTTTTTTGGTGCTCAAAAGTATAAAAGTTCCAGCGATTGTTAAAATTGAAGTGCTAGCTCTTTGTAATTTGTTGCTATTCTTAATTAGTCATTTTCAAAATTTTTTGTTAAAACTTTTCTTTAGAATCATTTGATCCCTACCATTAGATATCCAACAAAAATTGAATTTTGGGATGAAAAACAAGAAAATAAAAAGAAAAACTGAAAAAAGTATTAAAATCTTGTATATTCGACAACATTTCATAATCCCAAGGAGCTCAAAGTTTCATCACCGTCTTATATCTAAATTCTGACACAAATTGGCTGAACATGCCCACCCTATCTATACATATAATTTTTTTTTTTTGTTTTTATTTTTTTGTAATGTTGTTGAAAGCTTTAGTAAACTTGTACGACACACCCAGCCACCCAAGTGTTCTTAATCCAAATTGGGGCTCAGCCACTTAAACGAGTTATGAAGCTATTTAGGGATTTGCAAATCTCTGTGATTCCACTTGAAGTACTTTTAGGCGGAGCCATTTGTATTTAAATTTTAGCTGCGTTAGGATAATTTTGTTAGAAAAGTTGCTGATGAATACAAATGGAAGTTTTTGATATATTTTGTGTGTTGTGAATGAGCTGCGTGTATAACCCTTCGGACAGATTAAATAAATTCTATACTGGGTTGAAAATTTTTTATGCTTGTGAAAAATATATTAAATTTTATTACTGTGCTTTTGAGCCCTAAAGTAGCTACAGAGTTTTGTTTTAGTGACATAAGCAAACAATTAAATAGGTGCTCACATTTTGAATGGTATCATAATTAAAGATTCAATTACAAAAATTCGTAATTAATTAATACAAATTAGAATAATGCTGACATTTAAAATCTGAAAACATTTTTTCTGTATTAGGAGGTAAAAGACAAAAACTGTATTAATACTTAAAGCCGCCTTTGAATTCAATGCGGCGCTGTTGTTGGAAACATGTAGCTAAAAGTTTAATTCTTCAATTGACTGCATGTAATTTTCATAGTAATTAGCATTATCTGTAGTCCTTTGGATGATTATGTTATGTAAAAGGTTTTTGAAGTATGTATTTAGCAAAACCTGAAAAATATATATATATATATAACGCATATTAATACTTTTTTTAGTCAAACAGTCAAAATGGCACAATCAAATGAGAACTGAATTTAAAAAATGTTATCTGTCTCGTTTTGTTTTGACTTAAAATTCAGCTTTAAGAGTTATTGTGAAGGGAATATTGATAAAATGGGAATTTTATATAAAAATCAAGTTTTGTTTTCTTCATTTTTTTAACTAATTTAACTATAATTTCTTATTTTTAACAATAAATTATACTTTTTCAAGGGTTTGAAGGAAAAAAGTGATCCGATTTTGAATTTTGTTTTCGAACATAATAGATGGAAATGTTAGATCCTATTTTATAGTTGAGTGGTAAATTTACAGAGCAATTGTCAACTAATGCTTTTGTTTCAAACCACTACCACTGTCGTAACCACTTGAGCGAAGAACTTGCTTAATTTACTCAACTCCAACCACAAAAAAACTTACGAAATACTATAAGAATCTAGTGATCAAAATATTGTTTATAATATGAGATGTATTCAATTAGAAAAGAAACCATTTATAAGAAACCTTAAAATCTTGATCCACGGGCATACGCCATCCATTTAAATAACTCGATTCCAAGAAATAAAAAGTATCTTTGACTAAAATTGATGAATACATTTTTTTCTTTGATAATTTGCAAACCTTATTCAAAATATCTTTCAAAAACAAAACATTGAAACTATTTTCAATAACGAAGAATTAACATTTTTTCCCCTTATTTAATTCAAAAAAGTCATTCTGCGAAGCCTACATCAAAAGTTATAAATTAATTCTCAAGACAAATTTGGGAGAAATTTCAAGTATAGAATTTTCCTATCTCAAATACTTGAAATTCTTATCCAATAGAACAACTTGGGATAAAGCCAGTTTGAACTGTCTATAAAGTGACAAAGTATACAATCAACAAAAAATAGAGGATAAAAAAAGATTTCCTTAACAAAATAAATTTATTTTATAGAACAATTTTAACATAGTAGAAGTTTTTATAGTGCCTACTGTGCAAATAATTCCATCTAACCATATTAATGTTCATTTGATTTTTTATCGCATGGAAAAGAAAATCTTAAGCAAGGGCGTTGAAATTTGTAGTAATACAAGAATTATATGGTTACATGTTTTAACAGTGTGGGTTCTATGGCGCAAATGAAAAAAGAAAAAATAATAACGCTACTAAATTCGGGGAAGACTAGAAATTAGTTTTGGCTTTGTAGTATGAATTAGAATTCTTCTTCATTGATCGACTGCTTTAAACTCAAGAAATTATACATTTTTCATTTTTTAATGATTTTTTGACATGTTAATGATGAAGGCTCATTAAAGTTCGAGTTTTTATCAATATTAAACTTAATTGCATGGTTTTGCCAGTTTATATTATTACTAGTTTTAAGTAAAAGTCTTATAAAAAGTTTTAAAAAGATTCTCAATAAATAGTAATATGACTGTGTCCTAGCATGGCTCCACAACTATAAGAATAATAAGGATGCTTATTATCTTCATCATATCTTGATCTAGATAACACTTAAGTGTATCTCAAAAATTTTATTTATATTTATGTTCAACACTGGCTTTTATGTAGCTCATCATTAAGCGGTTCACGTTCATAACTAACTTCATTACGTAATCGATATATAGAAGCCCTTGATGGTGTAATAAAATCAAATTCAAAAGCATGATGGCCAAAATATCCCTTTTGACTAAATTAAGAATTAAAATCTTAGTATTTTGGCCGCTATATAGAGCGCACTATAGAGAAAATTTCTTTTAACCAACCCTTATCAGTTGATCATTTTCTAAAAAGTTAAATTTCAAGCTATATCAATACTATATAGAAAGAAAAGGATTTCAACTTATGAAAAGTTAATTAAAAGTTTCTTTTCAAGCAAAATTCCTTAATTGTTGATTGGATTAAAATCTATTGGATACATTTTTTCTGCACTTATTTGTAGAATGATGATTATACTATTATTGTTTTTTATAAAAATCATTTTAATAAACGGAAATATCAATTTTTTATGAAATTTTGTAGCATTTTTTAATCAAATCTAAATATTTTTAAGTTAATTACTATCACTTTTTCATACATTGAAATAAAAAATTTACTATTCCGCAGATGTATACTAAACCCTGAAATGTAATGAGTCTATAAACATCTGTTCCCCATAATATTTATAAAGCCCTAGACACTAATTTTTGATAAAACAATAAAAAAATCTTTCGCCAGCATCTCCTACTATGATAAACTCAAGCCAAAGATAAGGGTAGGCTCTTAATTTAAGCAAAAAGAAAGAAAATATTCATGCTTTTTTTTCCTCTTTACATTACAAACTTTATGAGTTATTCTTGCGTATTTCAGAACATTACTTTACGGTAATTGCTTTAGAAACCGCTTCCTCGCATACGTATATATGCAACCGCATACAACAGTATCGCAATTTTCTATCAAAAAATAAGAAAAAAGAAAGAGGTTAAAGCCTTGAAAGTTACCAAGAAAAGGCCATAAACTTTGTTTACGTGCCTTTGCTCCCTGATACAATCAAAAAGTTTCTCCCTAATTCTTAATTCGGAAGTTCCGAAGTGCTTTTGTGTCGAAATGGGAATAAATACGATGAAAAATATCAAAGAAAAGAAAAATATAATATGAAAAAAGAAAACAAAATTCTAAGACGTGACTTTGCTTTCGAAGTTTGAATTATAATCTGTTAGATATATCAATTTAGCTTATAAGGGAGCTGAGTTTTTATTTTAAATTTTATCTAGAGCACAAAAGAAAAATATAAAAAATAAATCGGAAATTATTACTGTAAAATATTGACAATTTTAAATTTATATATAAAATGAGAGTATTCATTTCAGCAGAAATAATAGAAGACTTTTTGTTTCTTCATATTTAAAAAATAAGAAAAATGTTTAGAATGACGTAGGAGTAATTGTTTTAATCGATAACAAATTATTTATTTATTTTGTGGTTAACATGGCACCTAACTATGTCATAATATTAATATATTGAACTTTATGAATTTTTTTGCAGACAACTTAAGTGTTGTTAAATATTTGAATTTTTAAGAGTACTTCCTTAAACATTTCCAGTATTGTTGGAAAAAACATCCAAGCATGTGCTTATATTTTTGTCATTTCAGCGATTACAAAGGATGCTTTTGTTTGACTGCAGAATGCATAAAACTTTAACGCTATAAATAACTTTTTTCACAAGGTGTCATAGCCTGGAAGAATGGAGATCACCTTGAATAATATTATAGCTCAAGTAAAAGATCTTTGAATGAGTTTTTCGACACATCTCAATAGATGTGCTCAATTACATATTAATAATTTGTACTTGAAACACAAAGAGTAAGAATGGTTATTGCAATATTTTTGTCAGGATAACATATTCATATTATTTTTAAAATTACTTGCAACAGAGTTGACAATGATAGCATAATATTTGGCTTGACCTGAGCTTTTACTTATTGTTAGTTGAATAGTAAATCTAGTTTAGATATAAATTTTTAAATAATTTTTTGCACTCCAGGAATTTTAAAATTATCAAAGAGTAGTTCAGGCATGGTCTTTCATTCTATATTCTAGATTCATTATGATTAAAACAAAATTTGATGAAATATAAAAGCCTTGGACATCTACTATCATAATAAACTATCATAATGGTTTCTATACCCAATTCTAGACCCAATTTAAGACGAGTAATTAAAAATTCATGATAAAAATACATGAAGGTATTTACTACAAGTCTAATAGTTTCTCACAAATATTAAATTTGTGGTTATTTTAGCAGAATCTTTAGAAAATATATTTTTTCAAGTAAAGAACACCTGTAATTGTTTTATTTAACCATTCACTAGGCTTCCCGATGTTTTAATTGCCTCTTAATAATATTCAAAAGATTAAACCTTTTACAGGGGGGAATTTTTCTATAAAATAGAAAAGGAAATTTTTCAAAGTTTTCAACTGATTATTAAGCTTTTAAAGGAAATTATATTCAAGAATCAATTTCAATTGAGCGAAAATATTTACTTTTAACTGTTTTAGTATTTTCAGGTAATGCTTTACCCAAATCCATTATTATATGAAAACAATGTTAAAAACTTTGAATAAATTTATTTTAAATAAATGTAAAATAAACAAAAAAAATTGAAATGTGAACTTAGTATAGCAACTAATTTCATATAACAATTTAAGCTAGCTTAAATAATAAAAATTTGTCTAATGGTTTTTTGAAAAATATTGATTATTATGGGAGCCTAAGTACATACCACAGAAACGTTAAAACAAAATTACTCAAAATAACTCTCTAAATATTTTATAAAAAATTAAAAAAGCCTTCATTGGATTGAAAATGTTGAATATCATACCGCAGTTTATAATTTATTACTGATGCCATGCATTGCATAAATTTCAATTCTAACAAAAGGGAAATTGGATTTGTAACTTGAACAACACTAAAGCAATTCAATTTTAGATTTCCATTTAGCATTGGCTTCAGAATAGCTTGACATTGTCATCTTGCAAAATTATAGCGGCCATCAGGGCTATATATATTTATATATTTACATATGCATATATAAACACATAAATACATACCTAAAAATATTCGAATATGTATCAATACAAAGAAAAGGAATATGTTATAGGCAACCATGGTTATTTTTAACGGACATCGAATCCTTTTAACGCTATAAAGTAGTTATTTTCAAATCGTTTGGAAATTTTCAACAAGTTAGATGTCATATAAGGATTACTAGTGACACTTATCAATGATTGATAACCCAACAAGTTCAAAGTTTGAAAGATATTTTCTAGTCGTTGCGTTCACATTGTTCTATTTTATGAACGATAGGATTCAGTAAAATGGGTTTTTGGGTATTTGAAGGGATTAGGAATAAAGAAGCTATCAAAATTTATGGGTGCTAGCTATTTACAATTTAACTTTGACTACAAATATCTCATATATTATAGCCTGAATATAAAAGGGTTATCAAATCACAGGAAGAGACTATCTTATCCAGAATAATATAGGGACTCTAGAGTATAATGGATACGAAATTTTGTTAAACGTACACTAAAGTAATGCATCAATGTTTTTTTATTGAAATTATCAAAGGGATTTAGGTTTACCTTTTCATTTTATATACTTTCACTGTTATTCTCTAAATAATCTAAATTTAAAGGACTCATTTCTCTAGTTTTAAGTTAATTAACATAATAAAAACAAATGGAAAAGGACTTATACTTATAGTGATAGAAAATATTCATAATATAAGCTTAAATAGTATTAAATACTTTGTACCCTTTCATTGTTAGTCAGCACCTTTTAATGATGACATTAACCTAAATTATAAGAGACTTAAAATAACTTGATTTTGTTTTTAAGGAACTTTTGCGTAATATGTCCAAGATTATAATAAAATTTACGTTCGATATCTATCTTTATTGCTATTTTCAATGACTTATATTTCTGGTTGGAATCCCACACATGTTTAAAGCTTTGAGTTATCATTTATAGGGTCTTTTTTTAATACTTATGACGAGAGCTATGGAGAATTGAAATCTAAACATTTTCTAAGCTTTTTTTTTTTTTAAAGTAATTTCTATGCCAATATTTGTCAAAATTTTTCTACCTCTAGGAACATGGCAGTATTGAAAATTTAACCTTTTGTCTAAAAATTAAAGTTTTTAGTGGAAATCATAGTTAACCAGTTAAAAAATTATGTGAACCCAAAAAGCTAAAATTTTCTTTGTAAAATATGGTTTCAGCCTTAGATTTCTACCCTAAGCTTTAATCCACGATTCTCCATTTATATTATAAAATTTCAAACAATACTTTATTTAAAAAACTCACGCTTTTAATACAATGCCTATCTAAGTTTTTATATTTAAGAATTCTGAATTATAGAAGTGTTTATCAAATATAGCAAAAAACAATAAAAATTTTCTTCCTATCCCAAATTTGCTCAAAAACTCAATAATTCCTTCTAAGAATTTTTTAGAAGATTTGTTTAGAAGTAATTCAACTATATACAAAATATTTCAATTTATTTACTTAAACCATACCATTGAAAAAAATCCTTGAAAAAATTGTCTTTTATATCGTTATTCTCCTCTCCCCAAGCAATTTATCTGCACGTCTTTCCTTATATACACACCTGCAAATGACCTTTTGAAAATTTGTATTAAGAGTGACCCTTTAACATTCCTCTAAAAATTTATTTATGCATTATTAAGCCTATCCCAATCGAAAAACAGGTCAACTTTAATTTAAATAATTGTGTCAACAATTGAATAAAATTTTTGAAATTTCAAAACTTTATTCGGAAGACTAACAAAAAAAAATATTGAAGGAATGCAACCCCTATAAAACTTTAATTCATTGAGAGAATTGATTATTCAATACAAATCGTTTTAATTTTGTTTGATTACAAATATTGATTTTGTCTGATAGAGGAAAATTTGTACTTGGGATAAACTTGAGGTAATTTAACATTTTGAAGCTAATTTCTCTAAGTGGGTCCCTTCTGCTTAGGTAAGCTATAACATATCTGGTTTTCATCAAATTCGATAAGTTTGGGTTGCTCACCTTGTAAGAATTGCGCATTACCCCATCTTATGAAGTGTATTAACTTAAGAATGTTAGCTTTAAGCTACACCAAAGTTTTCATTTTGCTGATATTTTTATTTCAAATAGCTTCACACAAAAGAATCCAAAGACTACAAACTCTATGATTTGAATGGCCAGTTAAAATATTTTATTTTTTATATCAGTGTACCAGAAATACTTTGAAGATTGTAAACTATATGGAGAAGGTTGCCACAATTATATAAATATAATAAAAATATAATAAAATATATATAAATATAAATTAAAATAAGGATTAAGCCTAAATTGTTTTTTGACTTAATTTCTGAATTTGATTCATTCATTAATCGATACGTTTACTATAACCGCTCTGTTAAAATAAAGAAGAGAAGTTTTAAAATAAAAAATAACATACACAGCACACTGTGCAAATATAAATATATGCCCCAAGGGCTGCAATAATATTGCACTATATGTATACTCTTAGATTGAATACAAAATTTAATAGAAAACTCGAAATATCCACTGAACCCAATCTATTCAAAGTTATGTAAACTTAGAATTTTTGGCACCAGGCCATATTTTCATTTGGGAATACAAGAGCCCGATGAGAAAGATTTCCCTTTGTTCATTTATTCCCATCAAACTAAAACTATAGTTGTTTGCATTTTCAAAGTTTGTTATTGTGTACAATGTTTACTTATCAAATCTATGTGAAAATACCTTGAAACTTACTCCTTAGTCTAATGTTTTAATGAAAAATAAGGCCTGTCCTTTGATTTGATCTCAGCCATCCTCCTTCAGGCAAAAAGAGAAACACAATTTATCTAGCTTAAACCTTTTCATGCTCTGTATTCTTATGCAATGTTTAAATTTCTTTTATAGCTGAAAATGTGGGTAAATTTTAATAAATAAGTTAGTTAGGATATTATAAAGGTATTCTACAACTATGAATATGGTTCTTATAAATATATCTGAGTTTAATAAATATTTAAATATTTGATTAAGTATCAAAACTTAAAATTTTTCTAGGCAGAATAAACTAAAAATACTATGAAAATATTCCCATCTAATAAAGAAGCTCGGAAATTAAATAAGTCAAACCACATTTTAATGAGTCATTTTTCCACTTCAGAAAGAATTGTTTCAAATTAAATTGTAAAGAAGACCTTTTCTTATAAATTAGAAATTTGTATATTTAACTGATTTTATTATAATTGAAGTGTTCAAGTTATAGATATAAGAGCATAACACTTATCTTGAGTAGTTTATGAATAAAATTATTTGGTTGGATAAAGAAAGAATACTTTTCAATTTAAGTTGCAGCATAAATTTAAAAGTTTCTTTTAAGTTGGTAATATTGTGCAAATTGCTTGGCCTTGACGACACTAAAAGTTTATTCGGTGATTTTTACAATGTCTAATTATAGTAATCAAAAAGTTGCATTAAATTTTATTTGCAGATTTTTGGACGCAGAAACAGAAAATGTGAAAAAAATCCTTTACCATTTTCGCTATATTGAAAAATAATAAAGGTTTCAATTAATTATTATCATTAACAGAACAATATTAGTATGGGACCACCCTCGTAGTAGGGCTGAGTCTAACAAAATCAATCCGTTTCCGGATTCTATTTCGTTTGAACCTATAACGCACATGGTGCTTGTAAGGATCGATATACATAACTAAAGAATATATATGTATATATGTATATATTCGTACAAATTATTTAAATTTTATTCCTTGGGACTTTAAAGGGTTTTTTAAGTTTTCTTTTTCTTATATTATACATCGGACACTGTTACATTCTAAAGTTTGATGTTCTGAATAGCTCTTGCAATTACTTCAGCTCCAAAAAATTTCAAAACTAATTTCCCTAAATTATACTCTACTTGAATTTTTGCACAGCTTGTGAGGGTTTATGCAAACTTTTTATAATATTCACAATGAAATTAGCAAACTAAAAATGCCATTAACGGCTTTTACTTTGGTGCCTTTTAAAATTTTTAAATTAAAATAGAATTTTCTTACTTATTTCCCTAACAAGTTCAATAATCCTCTAGTATTTTAGGCTACTAAATTCAATATTCAAAAAGAAATAATTTTTTATTACTACTAGATTACAAAAAATATTTGTTTTTTATGCTTAATTTTCCTTCAAAGGTTCATACATAATAAATCATTTCATTTAAATGTTAATTTTGATAAAAATTTCCTAATTGTGTTTAAAACTTTCAAAATTTAATGTTTTTGACACCATTTGCTCAAATTTCAATTTTCCATGAAATTTTACTGAAAGCTGACTCCCATTCCTTCTTGTTCTAATATTAGTTTTCTACTAGGTAAACTAATAAAATAAGCCCTATGAAGCCTAATACTTTGGCTGTAATTAAGGATGTAGTATAACATGATTCAGCAATGCAGCATATTTTTCCTAAAGCAATACTATTCAGTGATGCCAATAAAATGTATTTATGCTAGCCGAAGCAAGCATCGATAGTCATAAACAATCGTCTTAACTACCTGAAAGAACATATCGAATTAGATTGAGGTTATCCTGGGTAAAATTCAATAAGCGAAGAACACAAACCAATAACAACAACTAGAACAAAATTTTAACAACTTCTGCTCTACCGCACAGATGGTGCCATTTTGCTTCCAATCATAAACATATATTAGCCTTCATTGCTGCTGCCTCAAGGGTTTTGTGGGTGGGCTATGTAAGGTGCTATTTTTTGTTTGTTTTATTTATTCCCTCTCTTTTTGCATTTTTCTTTTTTTGTTTGTTGTTTTTCCAGATATATACAACACAGCAAGCTAATTGCACAACTTTATTGTGAGCTTTTATGACCTTTCTTATTCGGTTAAGGCCATGTATCTCGGGAGCTAATCTTAGAGTCCTCGATCAAGTTTTATATCCAATGTAAAAGAGTAAAATGGTAGTAAAAACTTGAACACTGATACTTTGGGAACGTTTATAGAATTTGTTGAGTAAGAAAAGTAAATGATTTTATTTTCAACAAGGAAAAATAATGGAAAAGAAGACATTGCAAGTAAGTCTTGCTGAGAACTGTAACTAGTTTTCAGTATTCATTCAGTTCTTTTCTTTCTTTTTTGATTGCTTTCATTACCAAAGAATACTATTTTATCAATTTTTTCATTAGATCACGTGTAACTGAGAAAGTAATGATGTATTTATTGAGTTTTTTGTATTTGATGTAAGAAAAATTTTATTTTAAGAATAAATTAAAGAAGAAAATCTTTTGAATTGATCGAAATAATTCCTTAGGTTGCAGTTTATACAAACTTTATATAACAAATGCGTTTTTTTTCTATTAGAACTTAGTAAAAAATTTTAAGTAACTTTTGTCATTCATTTAAATATATAGTTTTGGTTGTTCTCTTAAACTTATACTTCAAATATCTCAACTTTTTCATATGCAAAACATTTCTAGCACCCATTCTTGTGATAAGTTTTCTCTTAAGTGGTGCAGACCATACCTTTAGTAGAATATTTTCTTATCCAGTTGATCCAGAAGCTATAAAAACTACTTTTTTGTTAGAAGTTTGCTCTTTGCAGGATATCCAAGGAGGAAGAATTTCATAGGTGACAAAAGGAACACTAACCATGATTTTAGTGATAAACGAAACAGATTTTGACTAAATTTATTAGCAATAAAATTTGTAATCTGCTGAAAAATTTGTATAGTTTTCCAATATAATTATTGTGAAAACAAATACGCTACTAGCTAGCAGCTTTTTGCATATTTATGGTTTGGTTTTAGCTTTTCCTTTTAAATATATGTAAGTGTCTTCAAAAGATATTTCTCCCTACTTGTTAAATTACACATATAATCTAATTTTTGTCATTTTATAGCACCATAAAAGCTCTAACTAATTTATATTGGTATAATTTTAGATAATAAGCCTCAAAGTATCAAAAAAGAAAGAAGCGTACATTTTTATTTTAAATCTTATTTTTCTACAACAAAAAAACTTTTGTATCAAAACTTTTCAATTATAGCTTATTCATCTTTTTTGTAGTTTTTTTAAGATTCAAACATCATAACTAAGCTTTGTAAGGATTTCCTGACAGGCAATCTACATTAAAAAAATTAGTGCCAAAAGTAATCCGGAAATGTACCCAATATGTTGCGATTTTATTACTGTGCTCAGATTTATAAATGCATAAAACTTATGTAATGCCAAAAAGAGTTTTCTAAAACGGGCTATTATTTTCATTACATATAGTATAAAATATCCCAGTAAAAATGTCTTTCCACCAAAAAATAATAACCAGAGGCTTTTTTATGTAACTCTTTATAAATATTTTAACCCTATGAAAATGTGAATAATATTTTCTGAGTAAATAAATATTTAAAAACTCTCCAATTAAATACAAAATTGAGCTTCTTAGATAAAAATTAATTATTTTTTATGTATTTATCTACGGCATTGAACTTAAAACAGAGTATCATAAATAAACAAAATAATTCATGTTGATTGAATAAATTATGTATCAACAGTATTAAATATAAACAACATCCCATTTCTGAACAATTAGTTACCCAATATATCCCTGTTGAAAGATTTAATCATCCAACATTATCAGAATTTCCTATCCAATTACTTCTTGATGTGATTTCTCTTAAAAATATATCATTCCAAATTGCTCATCAGTGCCAAAATTTCTATCCGTAACGTTAATTTATCTACCATCTTTTAGTAGATCAGGAAAATAAATTGATTTTTGGGTTTTCGTTAAAAATAAAAAAAAAAACAAAAATAAATAAATCGAATTTTCCAACGTGGTGTATATTAATTAACACAGTACAGGCTACAAATTCAATGGAAGCCAAAATCATATTAACGTGTGCCACGAATATAATGTACTCCGGAGCTAGTAGGTGTGGTCTCGTTTATTTTAGATGATAGACCAAAATTTGTAGTTATGGCATATACCATATACAAGGATACATGTAAAATGCCTTCAAATAGCCTAGACAAAGACCTAATGACCTGCGATAAAATTAATTTGTTCTCATAAATTGCCATATTACAGTTTTAGCTTCAAACCAATTTCTATGCATCTGCCACCATAATTGAAACAACAAGAAATATAAGTAGTGACCAATACCAGACAAATATCGGATAAAATGGACTAAAACACGACAATTTCAGACCAATTCTAATTGATCCTCCTTTTTAAATAAGGAAAACTAGTAGCGCACATATTAAATAGTGCGCTTTACAACCACTTGGCAACTAGTTCAATTTAAGATAGTATGGAAAACTTAT
Organism: Acrocera orbiculus; assembly: GCA_947359355.1. Classification (NCBI taxonomy): domain Eukaryota; kingdom Metazoa; phylum Arthropoda; class Insecta; order Diptera; family Acroceridae; genus Acrocera; species Acrocera orbiculus. The sequence goes on from OX375757.1 coordinate 20,856,211, forward strand.
GAAAGCAATTTCAATATTTTTTGGAGATTACTTTAATATTTTTACAGGTCAGACCAGCACCTTTGTGCTTTTAGACAACAATATAAATAAAGTTTTAAGAATATTTCTATTTAAATTATTGATGTAACATTACCTGCAACCATATTACTTGAAGATAACCAGACACGTTGAATTTCCCAAGTGAATTTGATTTACCATTTTCAGATTTACATATAGATTTTGAGCTTATTATAAAATCTATATTGATATGTTTTTGTCAAAATTTGTAGCAGCTGAATGGATTTTGAGATTAAATGATGTTTTCTTGTTTATATAGTGTCAATTTTATTGTGACACGAATTCTTTGAAAATCACAATGACAAAGGTTGATATGAAGTGTCAAACAAAGACTTCAAATTTAATGAATTTGTAAGTCGTCAAGCTTAGTGTTTTTATTTTTAAATATAAATGTATGGGTAAAATTTTAAAGAAAATATTACATCAATGGTTTTTTAAAAAGAACTTCTGTCTGAATTTTAAAACTTTTTGTTTAAAGCTACAATGGCTGTTTTTACTTAAAAAACTCATTTAAATTCAATTTAAGTAAGTAACATAAGCATCTTCATTCGTTGTTTTTAGTTTTAAGTTTTTTGATCTTTAGGTATGATTCAAGATATTGCTACTAGCAAATCCTTAAAAGGACTTTTGGCTTATTCAAATTTTATTTTGTGAATATTTTTTTAATGAACAAGGATTTTAGCCATTCTGGTTTTTTCAAAAATTTGTGTTGTATTTTGGCATAAATCTTACGCAATAGAAAAAAAAAAATTCATTGTTACTTTGTTACCATTGTTACTTGTTACTTTTGATTCAGTCTGAGTACTGAAAAAAGCTAACACATATGAATTAACCTTTTATTGTTCCAAGTCAAACGGGTCATATTCCTTGAATGTTTGTTTTTCACTTTAAATACATGCTTCACTATTAAACGTAACAGCTGCTACCAAGGAAGATTTTATATTTTTAAAGCTCTTCTGCAAGTGCACATTCGTCTAAAATCTAAAAGAAATTAATAATGTTCGATTAATAAAGATCAATTAGTGTTATGCAATCCTGCAATACATAAATTTTAACTTGAAACGTTTATCCTTCTTGTGGGTTATAACTTTTCCTGTATTCATTCTCAGCTTTGATTTCTTTAGATTCAAAAGAAAATGTTCTTGTATTTATATTAGTGTCCCGATACTAGCGAAGAATTTGTGATATTTTTGTTGCATTTTTTAATAAGTTTTATTTATTTAAAATGTGTTGAGAAATTTTACCTTTTTTTTTAAGATAAATAAGAAATACCTTGCATTAGGTTCTTCTTACATATTCCAGAAAAAGATGTATGCTCTTCATAAAAACATGCTTAGGGTCAACTATTTCGATCTAAAGTACAAATAGAATACTTTTAAACATTTTTTGATATTTTGCTTCTCCCAAAAAATACTTACAAAAATTTAATTAAAAAAGGAGAGCTGCCAAAAACATTATAAGAACAATCCTTTAATTTATATAAAGCATATTTTTGTCTGTAAATAAGCTAAAAAAATAATTTGATATAATTATTAAGCAGCATAAAATCATGCCCCGCAATTGTGAAAGCTTGAAATTTGTGTCTTATTTATTTATCCTTGTGATGCTCAAAAAATCTATTCCTTAAAACATAGATTAGTAGTTTGTCGGTAAGACACATGAAACATGAAAGGTTCAAGGATTATATACATATATATAAATTAGTATGAAGTTATTTTAAAAACAAACATACTATATTCGTATTGCTGATCAAAGAATAAATAGCTTTTACACTTGCAAGCAAAATTACTAACGGTAATATAACCACAAAACTAATTTCAGTCATAATGCTCTCGCACACATTTAGCTTATTTTATATGATATAATTTAATTACATAAAGCTTGTAGAAACTATTATGTAAATATTTTCTCTTTGAATGTAACTATGAAAGACTTTGTAAATTAGGAGTTGTTGGTTTAAGAAGAACACGTCTCATGATGCTAAATTCAATCATATACAGCATATCTATCAAATCCAAATTAGAAATAAAAAGCCGAAATATTGAATGAAGTTATTTGCTCATGCCAAGTATTTATGGAATAAGTCTTCTAAATTGTTGAAGGATGTTTTTCTGTTAATGTGAGTGATTTTTATATGTTAAAAATATGTGAGATGTGAAGGATAATCATCAATTTTTATGTTTACAAAAATAAAAAAAAAACAGTTTCATTTAAACCATTCAATTCCATTTTTAAAGAACATATTTCATATTATTTTTTATTCTATTAAATCTAGACTGTAATATGATTAATTAAACATAAAATACCAACATTTAAATTAAATTAAAACATCCATAAAAAATTTTGGATTATCTCCAATTCATCTTATTGTTAATGAAAAGTGTTATGTAGCCAACCCAATCTTTATTCTATAAACATAACAAAATATTTATAACAAAAATTACTCAAGTATGAAATACCTACATTGCACTCCTGTCCACAAAGAGAGCCACCAATTAAGCAAAAGCATAAACATGCAAAGTGGCTACTGTGTGTTATTGCTTCCTGATGTTTTAGAGTTTCTATAAGGCTTATAATATTTACAGTACCCCATTTTATTTTTACCATCATACAGAAGAGAAAGAATAATACTGTGGCCTCATGTGGCCCATTATAAATACTGTGCTTAAACCATTTTACATTTATGCTTGAATCGTCCATTAACGAAATTTAAAGTTTCACTGAATTGCAACTGAACATTTTATTTTGAGTCTTTTCAATTGGGGTGTAAAACTCTCATAGATTCAAGCAAATTCATGCTCAATGCATTCATCTAGGCTATATAGAAATTCAAAAGGATGCCCCATCCATACGGACGTGTATAAAATATTTGAAATACGTGAAAATTCATTCACCGCATACGCCACTTAGTAGACCTTGGTACTAGCCTAAATGGTTGCTTTATAGCCTCTGCAGGAAAATTCTATAACTTTAAATATATATTTATAGTACACCAAAGTTTTAAATCCCTGTCTGATATTATACTGAGAATATTGGCCAGAAATTTAAATGTCCAGAATTTAATATTCCATTGAGCAAATGACCCTTGCCAGTTACATAGCGGTTTTAAGGCCAATTATGGTTGCATATTAATGATACATGATGCATTTAGCTTTGGTGTGCTCTTTTGATTTAATTTTGATATACAGTGTCATATGCCAATAATTATAATTAGGTTTGTAAAATAATAATTTTCTTTATTCTAAGCTTTGCCTAAGCGCTTCTGGTTAGTTAGTAAGACTATACATAGCTTAAACGTAAGTCCTACCACAGACTGACAATAAGGAGTTAATATACTCTTGCTAACTATTTAAAGTATTTTTAATTTATTTTAATTTTTCGAATTATCCTTATCTGCTTAGATTACTATTTAGAACTCATTGAAACAAAATCTTCGTAATTGTAAAAGTTTAAAATTATAACTTTCTCTGAAAATATTGTAGAGGTAATTTTCTTTCAAAAAGTATTTACAAAATGCTCTATAAAAGGTTTTTCTTTTCTCAATATAAAATACTTTGGCATTTGCTTTTTATTAAAAAATACAACTAGATAGAATATTACGGTAGTTCATAAAAAAGAGATCATTACTATCGGAGTACATATTATATTGTCGTCGTCCACCAATTTACCAGAAGAGAAGTATGCTTGAAACAACTGTCTAATGAGTTTTCTTAACAACACTTTAATAGGAAAATATTTTTATGGTTGCAGCTACTGAAAGTTTTTCCTTGTAGCTAAAGTCAGTTTAATTGAAAAAATGAACACTTTCTTTGTATTTATTAAAAGGTATTAGATTTACTTTTCCCCTTTTTCTCTTAATAATAATCAAAAAGGATGCTTTTGTTATATTAGAGGAAATAGATGTGAACTAACAAAAATTATATAATTTATTACATTGTCCTTAATATAAAGCAAAAATCATGATTTATGTTTGATGCTGGGATACTACTAATCTATATATGTATATATAAATATATATATATATATATATATAGTTGGTCAGTTGAAATAATACCTTCACAAAGGTTTTGAAAGTATAAATTTTGCGATAAGGGAGACAAAGAGTGACAACAAAGAGTGAATATATTTCTATCCTGATTAGTAATCTCAGGTTTAAACTACTTTGCTCCACATAATAAACAAAGCTGATTCATTTCTCTAAGGTTCGACGATTCAAAATATCCCGAAAGGGAATTTAACGCACATTTATATGAATATTTCAAGCTAAAAACATTTATTTCATTTGAATTGACTAAATTTTTCTGTAGCCTTTTTTTAGAGTGTCAAAATTAAAAGAAATATTTTTTATATTTTTACTTATAATTAAGTGAAAGATATACACTAAAATTGATAGTCTGCACATCTCTGTGCCAAGGGCACATTTAATTTTTATAATATTTGCGTGTATATCAACAGAGGAAAAATTTGGACAAATTCTAGTGCTTGCCGTTTAATTATATAGATTATCTTCATTTATAAAATGATACAAAATAATCCATACTAACTTCATAACCTGCAAAAAAATTATTCAAATAATAATAAAAATATTCATACACTTCCTGTATCAATTTTTTTCATAGTTACTTTCGTAGAATTTTGTTCTTAAAAATTGCCCTACGTGATCATATGACATAGTGTAACAAAAATACTAAATACTAAACTTAACTGTCAACCTTTACCATATTGATTTTCCCAATCAACTCAGCTTTATATTTTTTTGAAAAAGGTAATTTAATTTTTTCAAATGTTTAATTAAAAAAAATAATAAAGACAAGTCAACCCACAACATAGAAATTTTTCAATTTTCAAGTTTAAGAATTCAAACCACCTATAAAAGACCCATACTGGTGAAAATTAATTATTTTACAAGATGAATTAATATGTCACGTTGAGAGGCTAATAAAGTGTCCCTTCAATGAATTCTACTCTAACTTGATTACAGATTCACAAAAAAATAAACCAAAACTCTAAAAAATTCAAAACGTTTGAAAAGAATAAACTTAATTTGAGACTTGGTTTTTCTTATTCTTTTGGTTTCTATTTGAAAACAAGGAAACCTAGACATGCGGGTAGCAGGTTCATCAGGAGATGCTTAAGAATCAGTTCACGTTTCACGAATTTTCAAGAAGTATGGACTTAATACGTTCGTTGGAAAAATGAGGATTCCAATAGTCATAGACAAGGATATGGATTAAACTATTGCTTTTCACATACATATACCAAAAGGATAAACTTTATTTATTTTTCTCAGGAGCTTATTTCTATTGATATAATAAAAAAAAAATGGTATCCCTGGTTGGTGATTAAGGTGCTGGACTTATATGCTGAAAGAGACTAGAATGGAAATTTGGTAAATGGTAAAATGAATCAGGAAAAACTTTTACCGGCAATTTGATTGCAAAATACAAAAACTTTTTAAAGATTGAAAGAAATGACTTAAATGTTATATAAATTAGCTGACTCTTTTATGTCTGATTTTATAGATAATCTTAAGAATTCTTACGAGATAGTTTTTAAATGAAAAGATTTTAAAAAAATTGGTAAGCCTTGCATAAAGATTTTTTCCCGTGAGCAATATAAATTATAGCTGATTCAGGAAAATTCAAGAAAGTCAACATGTTCAGTAAGTAGTTATATTAGGAATAAAGAGTAAGCTTACTTTTTTATTTTATTTGTAGTAATTATTATTAACCAAAATACTTCAATAAAACTTCATAATATTAATTATATGAGGACTAATCTTGAACCCTGCGTCATTTCAAAAATGATCCTATGTTTCCAAGAGCTGTTTTTGAAAACATTTATGGAATTGTTCTTTTTATTGGTTGAAAGTATTAATTTTACAACTTATAGCTTGCTCCTTTACTCAAAAATAATATTAGTGACTGAAGACTTGAATCTATTTAAAGCCAAATAATATTTCAGATAAGATTTTAGACTGGCTTAGTAAAAAGAAAATCAGTGATGGAGAGTTAGAGCTTCTATCTTGAGGTATAAGAAAAACTCAGAATAGTAATTTTATTATGCTGGACATACAATATTAACAACTTTTACTACCACCTCCTTATAGAATTCTTTGATCAATAAATAAAATCATATTTTCTAATATATAGTTAGTAATATGTAAATTTTACATCAAACAATTTTTGTTATATAATAAATTAGACTAATCTCCCTAAGCTCCTAGTCTTATTTTTAAGGAATATCAAATTTTCTTTTGACAAAAAACTAAATGGAATACATTGTTTAAGCTTTAGCTAGAGTGCTACAACAAGCTTAAGGGAAATCTCCCTCTTAGAAGAAATGTTTTTCCATTTTTGTTTACTAACAACAATTGAAGTGTTATCTATGAAATCCTTTTAGTAGTATAACGATAAAAAGGAATAAAATTTCAATCTAACATTTGCTTGAGACGATAGTAAAGATCTTATTTAAACTATTGTATTATTCTATCGATTAATAAGAAGAATCCAATGCAAAAGAGGCTAAAACAAAATGTTCTTAGATTTTCAATTTTGTTACTTTTCTTCAAAACTAATACTACCACATCTGTTTTTAGTACCCAAAAGTATTCTAAGGCAATGGCAAAATTAACATAAAGTTTTTAAAATATGCTCTAGCCACTATACAAGAAAATGTTAAGACATTCCAAAAACATTTCAATCAAGTATTTTCTCATTAAAATTTTTGAGTAAGAATTAATATTGAATTAGTTCAAGAAATTTTTATATTTCTTTTAGTGGTTTTAAAAAACAATTTATTCAATTTTTGGAATTTTATTGGAGCTACAATAAAGTATGTTAATAAAAAATGATTAGATTTTTTAGGTGTTTGTTATTTTAAAAACATTTGTCGTATGCTTCGATTTGAAACTATATTTCAAATTTAGTATAAGGTACAGAGTTATTGAAAATTTTTCCATTTGAAGATTGGGATTTGAATGACTGTAACGTTGAGTGGTAATATTAACGATTCATTTCAACATTGACAAGTTTGTTGTTAAAATTAATATTACATGTTGCTTTCCTTTATGTTGGTAGCAATCAAAAATTGATACTCATAATGCTGTATTGTTGCACGATGTAAGTGCCGCAGTTTTAGTTTTAAGAAAAATAAGACGCAAAATGTTTAACCATTCTGCATAAATGAATAGTTTTTGGAGAAAACGAGATGGTTCGTTAATAGCTCGTTTATAATAATAGCTAATAATAAAAACCTTGAAAAATCAATTTTATTTGAAAACTTCACGCCAAGTTATAAGTAGGATGGAGCTTCCCGAATTATATAGGTAAGATTCAATTTTATGAAAAATTATAACATTTTAATCTTGGATAAGACATTTTCTTGGAAGGAAATTACCAGTGCCTTTTGTTTTCGTTATAGACAAAGCAATTGTATTCCTTTAACGAAAAATATTATAAAACCTTACTCTGCAGGAAGACTTCTTATACTTCTTAGTAATGCCACTGCAACATTCTTACCTTACATCAATTTAGTTTATTGAACTTAGTAAACCAGATTTATTTTACAATAATAATCATAAAGAAAACTCAAACTTCACACCTAAAACTCAAATTTTCAACTGTTTTTTTAAACTTTCGGGTCATTTACAAGAAGCGAGGAAACTCATTGCAGCTGGATAAATTTACCCTTCCAAATTTTTCACGAAAGTATTTATTTTCAACATACTTATGCACATGATTTGTGTAGGACACAGCATAAACGCTACAAAGCAAACTGTACTGGTTTTGGTCCTCAAGGATACGGACAAAGTAATAGTCACCTAGAATAGCCACTGAGCAGGACTTATCGTTGGTATAGATTGTTAGTTCAAATAGGAAAATGATAAAAAATATACAAAAAATCTTCTATTTTTCTTATTGAAGTAAATCAAAGCATTGAAATCATAAAAGCGATCTTGTTTAAAAATAAACTAAAAGGGATTAATCTAACCCTTGAAATAATAAAAAAAAAGATACAAATGCAGTCAAAAAATTGGTATATTTGTTAATATCTTATAAATCTGCATTAGATATCAAATCTTTTAAGTTAAAAGAAAAACTGTTATTATTATCAAATATTAGTAATCAAGGATTAATAAGAGTGTGCCAATTAAAAACTAATTAATAATAATTGGTTGCGTTTATATTCAAATTGTTTAATGGACCATGTGAATAAATCAATAGATATTTTAAGCTGTTCAACCCAAAGCCTGGAGCTTAGGTATGAATTTTAATCTCAAAAGCAATGAGTCTGAAAAGGGATTATTTAATCAATAAACTCATCAATTCAGTATAATTTTCCTACTAGGTATCATATTACAATCTTTACATAATCTCAGCATGTAGTAAAATGGCTGATTTTTTTTCTAAGCCTTTTTTAAGGTTAATATATCTTTTGCTATCAACTAATTTTTAATTGCATAAAATAATAAAATATCTTCATTAAAAATTCTTAGTCATGTTACTAAATTTCTAATGCCTCAAAATGTATTCAAACAATGTTAGGAGTTGATACTTAATTTGTTTTTAATTCTAGCAAAATTATCAAAGTATTAAAATTTAAATTTATGAGAAATGCAGCATCAACCGAACAAAAGGAAATCCATACAAGTAGAAATTTTTTACAAAGATGGTAAAATTGTATTTCTCGCTCAAGTGGTATTCAATTAAAATCCTTAGACTCTAGTCTCCTTATAGTGGCAATATTTATTCAACTAATTAATTTCATTGTTTTACTAAATGATCAAATAAAAATGAGCGATATATTTGAAAAGATAAAAATATTTTAGCAATGAAGCATTTAAAAGGGGCATTACCATGCATTTCCCGGTACTTAATTAATTATATTGATTGAAATTACATCAGCATGAAATCCTTTGTAAATATTTAAAGCTTTAGAAATTGACCTTGGTGTAATCCTCAAATACACCTCATTGTAACTTGTTATGTTTGTCAAAAGGAAGCACCAATTAACATGAAACTATGCAAGCATTTATTTATAGTGTATCAGTATACCTTAAGGATATTTTTTATTCATTTCAATTTAATTTGTAACGTATGGAGTTGCGTGTAGATGGATATGCATTTGAAACAAAATTTTTCGGTAGATTTATGCATTTACTTCTCGTGTTACATAATTCATAATTTCATTAAATATCAGGAAAATATTTTTCATGGTACAATATTTTCTAACATAAATGCATAAATTTGTTCAAAGTAAGGTCTAGATTAAGGGTTTTTTTATATATTTTGCATTTCAATAGAAAAATATACAATTTTTAGGTCTACAAATTTTTTTATTGGTTTGAGTTTTTGAGTCAAGAACCATTTTTTAAATATTTTTCTCACTATAATTAAAGTATCTCATAAACATGTTTTTGAAAAACTTGCATGTAAGAATTCTAAATTCGCTTTCGATTTTTTTTCAACTTGATAATACATATTGGCACAAAACCGAATTTTTGAATGCCAAGCCTTGATTTTGCTCTGTTTGTTTAGTTAAATAATTAAATTGTCTAAATCTTGTTTTTTTTACTGACTTTGCGTCATACAAAGCCATAAAATAGACTACTCTACGTTTTTCAATTGATCTTTTGTCCTTTTGCTCATATGACACGTAATCATATGCTCCAAAATGTTTTAAATGCAAGTAATGTTTTTTGGTTTTGAGTTTATATACCTAAAGTTGACTTGAGGTCCTCTTTTTAGCCATAGAAAAGCTTTTAAGAAGAAATGCTACATGGACATTATAATATTAAATGTGAAGACAAAATTATGTCAAATGTATCACAAATAGCGACTGTATTTGTGTATTTAGAAGTTTTTCCATAGTCAATTTACTTTCAATGCTTCTTCTAAGTTCAGATATTCCTTTTGTAATACCTCCCAATGTAATCCAGAAATATCAAGAAAAAACTCAGTAGTGAGTGTTTCTCCTATTGCACGGAATTTTTCTTTCATTTAAAAAACAAACAAAATTGTTCAGGTAAGGTGAGAAAAAATTGTGAATTATTTTATTCTGCACATTTATTTCTTTTTTTCTTTAAAATCATTTAGAGTGCTAAAATGGCACAAGAAATGCAAAAAGACAAAAAAAACATGACAAATTTTAAAATCATGAAGCTCACTTTTTTATGATTGAAAACAAAAATAATTACTTTGAAATAGAAGGAAACTAATTATCACTCAAGTCCTGTTGAAAATTTGACTGAAAAGCACTCTTCTTGTGCAAAAGTAGTTAAAATAAAGCTTCAATTGTTACTCACTATCGGTACATCCTTCATGTCTAAAATTATTGAAAATTAAATTTTAAATTAATGTTAAAACTTTATTTGGTTTACATTTAATAAAACAAATTGAATTCACTTCAATGTTAGGATAATTGCACAAATACAATTTCCAACATGAAAACACTTCACAAAGGAAACGCTCATTTTGTTATGAAAAATTTCAGGATATAGCAGTTCATTGTAAACGACAACAACGACATGCTCAATTTTACAGTATCCATAAATTTTTTTATATTTTTGTTGTTGTTTCCTTTGATTTCCCGGCTGCGTTCCTACTCAATTTTGTTTGTTTGGAACATAGTTATTGAATGCAATAAGGGAGAGTTTTTGGGTAGTAGCTTGAAAGATAATTTTTTCCCCAGCAAAGACTGCTCTATTCAAATTTTATACTTTGTTTATTTGAAAAAGAAAAATACTGTGAAATTGAAAAGTTTCATTTAGTATCATTGATGGCGTAAAAAAACTGAAATGGGTAATAAATATATCAGCCAATGTTATGTCTTTGAATAATTTTTTGTAATCCACTGAACTTTTTGAAGATGGCATTTGTCGATAATAAACAATTTTACGAGAATTTGTTTTTATTAAACATTTTTATTTTGAAAAGTGGTTTTATTTTTTAATCCAAAGAATTGTGGGCTATTATTTTCATTGATTGTTATTGAAAAAAGGGAAGGCATCAAGTATTCTACTAGTAGAATTAAAAGGCAATAAATTCTAATGGATAACCAATAAAATAATAATCCTTAAATATTTCTTTAATAGCAATTGCAAAAGTATAAAGATATTTATTAATCACATTTGAAAAGATTTTTATTAACTATAAGATACAAAAAATAAAATCCATAGAATAAATTTTCCTCTTAATTTCTTTCTGTAAAAGTAAAAAGCGGCATAAACTACAATTTTCTTACATCAAAATTTTTAGTACAAAAATTTTATGTTCAGTTTAATTTATTTAAAAGGAATAAATTAGCAAAGTAAAAATAATAATCAATGAATGCGAAATTTTTGTGATGAACTTGTATAGATTCTAATAGAATGTAATTGATTTCTTAGTGAAGCAAATAAGAAAATTGTGTGAACTTAATTTAGATAAGAGCTCAAGATATAAAAGAAAAATTTCCTGCTTTACGTAATATATATATAGATTGAATATTTTAGAAATTTTCAATACCTTTTAAGGCCCGAATAAATCAAGAGAAACAGAGTTATACAAAATATTAATTATAAAGCAGAACATTTCTGGACACATGTTTGAAAAAACTATGTAAATGAAAACCCTTAGAATTTCTTGAGCATATACAAATAAATAAAGTAAAATTTGCTGCAACTTTATGAAAAAGTTGACATATCATAAATTAATTGAACTTTTATGGCATTAGAAAAGTTAAATATAAACAAGGTTTTGTTTTCCTTTTTCAAAATTTCAAGACACAAAAATTATAAAAGCACAAAAATTATTTATCTTTACCATACATTCATATACGATGTCTAATTTCTGAGTTTATTTGAATTTGAAAATTTTAAAATTGTAACCAAATTATTAAAGCAAGAAATAAAAAATAATTTGTCGTCAATTCTCTTAGTATGAAAAATAATTTCACTATGGCTGAATGTAGTGTTTATTACTAAATTTTATCTAAATTATATAATAAGTTTTCTTACATTATTTATAAAAATTTTCTTACTTAATAGCATTCCTTGTCTTCCTATTTCGTGTTTGCATTTATTGTAATCTTAAAATTTCAAAAGTGTAAACATGAGAAACACAATATTTTAATATATATTCGAAATTTAGCTTAAAAGCAAATGAAATCTCTTATTTTGCAAAAAAGTTATTCTTTTCTTATTTAACGATTTATTTGCATTGACTTTCAATAAGAAAAATTTAGACTAAAGTAATATATTTTCACAAACATTTTGGCATCTATTAATTATCATTAATTGGTATCTGTCACAATTTCTAGGTATCACAGCTAAACAAACAGAGGCGGAACAGAATGTTAAGGCTTTCTATCTTTAAAGGGATTAAACACTATACTGGAATGAAGATTTAGGCATAGTTAGTCCTTAGTATGAAAATAAAAACTAGAAAATTGATGAGATTTGTTTTCTTGTTTTCAACATCAAAGTCTTACAGATTGATAATATAATTACGCATAGACTGGAGTAATTTCTGTGCATTTTATGTTTTTAAGAAAATTCATTAAATGAATGTGATAAACTTTGTTCTTTTTCAGTGTTTCCAGACACCTTACTTGCTTTTTGGCTTTTTCACTCAAATGTCTATTAACTTTTTACTCTTGGAATTAATTTTATCATAATCAGACAAATGTTATTTAAAGCTTTAATGAAAATTCATTTGGTATGCTTGTGTTTGAACATTTGTCCTCAAGGAATACATAATTTAGAACCATTTCTAAGGAAGACATTGTATCCTAGCTTTTCTTATTACTACAACAATAACTATTTTTAAATTTTATATTTCACAGATGCTACTTTTTTGCAACTAGGTCACTAATTTGTTTAACTTATTCTAGGCTAAAAACTCTTGCTTCATCTCTTTTTCTATTTATTAAATATTCTTATTGAATTTCTTACTTTAAATTCTTTAAATATTTTAAAATTTATCACAAGATTTTTGTTTCACGAAATTGTGAAATCTGTTATGCAGTTCAAAATTAAATAAATTACTACAAAAATTTCTTCCGGGAAACTGCATAAAATGTGCGGATGCTGATTTTTCAAACATTTTGTTCCCGACTTTGTACATTTTTTGTAATTATTAACTTTAATTTGTAAGAAATTAGATCTCATTTAAGGATTCTAATGCCTAGCTTTGGATCAAGTATCCTAGTTTAATTTAGTACAAAAAATTATATTATGAGTTATTTTTAAATTTGAACTATATATTAATTTGTTAAAATTGTTAAAATTGTTAAAATTTATTTTTATATACTGCGTTGATTACTAAGGATTACTAATTTATTTAATTTCATTAAATATAAGTTTATTTTGAAATTTAATTATTCGTTTTTAGTTATTAGTTTTAGCATAGTAGCCATCTTATTTAGCCAATTTTTAGTAAACTCACTTACCAGGCCAAGAGCTATTTAATTTCTTCTCTGCCGTATTTTGTCTCATTTTTGTGAGATTGAGACATGTAACTATTTAATTGAGACGAAAAACTCAAAACAGTTTGTTATTTTTTTTTTGATCTGTTAAATAAATAACTCTTAATTTTTGCAAAGAACATAATGATAACTATGATAAATGACCCAAACTCATTTGCAGAATCTCCTAGCATCCTTATGAAATTATGTTAAAAATCTCATCCCACAAGTAATTAATTAATTTTCAAATATAATACAAAAGACCATTTTCATGCCATAGTGAAACCTGCACGTGATTCTTATCCAGACAATATATGAACATTGCTTCTTTTAGTATGAAATTCATATAAAATTTATTACGGCTCCAATGTCATAGAAAAAGTTATAATATTAAGCACTGAAAAACTATTAAATTGGAATAAATTTCTACAGTCTTCTGTGACATCTTATTTTATTGCTTTTCCTTGTAAATATTTTCTCATTTCTTCAAGCTACATAGTGCATAAAGAAACCAGACGTTTAAAAACTGTAAAAGCTACACCCTTATGACTTGGCTGTAAGTCAAAAATGTTTTTACGCACCACTTGCCGTACGTTAATAAAATTTTTTCTTAGGGCTTATTTTTTTCTCATAGTAGCTTACGGCAATTACCTGCTTTACCCAGATTTTTTTTTTGAGCACAACATCCTTCATTTATTTGCTTTTACTCTTGGATATATTTTATTAAAAATCTACCTATCATTAAATGTGAAAAACAGTGAAAAAAATCTACTTTGTAAATACAGCTACTTGGTTTGATGTTATGAATGAAAAATAAAATAAGCTAAAGTACAAGTATTCTGCCAAATGTAAATTTTGTGTCATATTATTATCCATTTCATTGAAACACCTCAGCTGACACAATTATTGCTTAGCTTCGTTGCTTTAATAACAGGTGTTACTGTTGTTTTCTATTATTTATTCAGTAAACTGACTCAAATTATGGTTAAAGAAATATTTCAAATAATGAAAAGGGGATGAATAAGACTAAATTTCTTTTACTATTCCTTCTAGTATTAATTTAATATATTATTTTATTATTATTCGTAATATTTACCCAAAAATTTATTGTACTGGCTGCTATACTAGCAAAATATTTTATTCAAAATACCCTTAGGAGTTTTATAAATAGCAAAAAAAGAATGCAGTTCTAGTAAACTAAAAAAATTTCAAATTTTTTAAAAAATAAATAAAAAGCTCTTAATGCTTTTGAATGGAGCAAAACAAAAAACTAATGGTAATGGCTTAAGCTTTTCAAATATTTTATTGAAAACATTTTGGGAAAGAAGACAATGCATTTGCATAAAACCAAAACAGGATCAACATAAAAAATTCTTACGGTTTCTTCAAATTCATTTTTCAAAATATATCCTAGCCAAAGAGGACGACAGTAATTTTCTATGAAATTTTCTAGAAAAATTTTCAAGGATTTTGTATCATTTCACACCCTTTCAAATTATTCAAGTAAAAATCTTCTTTATTGACACCTGCAAGGGTATAGATTAAAAGCGAAAAGAAATAAATACAACCCAGCATATATATGTATATAGTTAAGGATGTTTGATCTAAAAGTGGTAGGAGCTTCGGATATAGGATAACGTGTTTACTTCTTATATACGTAAAATGTATCCCTAATTTTAAGTATTCTCCCAAAAACTTTGGTATGAGTAAGACAATAATTGAAAAATCTTATTAGAATCTCTTATACCGATAAATTTATTCAACAGGATTAAATTTGCTGGAAATACTATTACGTATATTTACATAGTTATGAGACGATAAAAAATTATATGCCGAATTTAATATAGTGCTAGTGAACTCCCGAATGGAAAGTAGGCAAGCTAGTAAACAATCCGAATCAAACCGGGCCGTGTTATTGTATTCTCTGTCAACTATTCTGGATCAGTTTTCGTTCAGGAACTATTCCAGAATTACTGATGATGGCAATCCTAATCATCTTAATCATCAAACCTCGATAACCTGAAGCAGGCGTAATTCAAACAGACATGGCACTTTGTTACTCCTTGATCAATAAGTCTAATAATTCGGTATACTTTTATTAAGAAAAAATTGTATCAAAACCATTACTTTTTGACAGATAAACTGTACCTGGTTATTAAACTGCTACTCAAGAAAAATAGATTTATTGATCAAAGAAAGCCTTAAAAGTTTAGAAAAACTCTGAGTTTTTATTTAAAACAGTTTCATCAATCATAGCCCTCATGTCAGAGTAATTTAACGAAAAGTAACAAAATTATCTTGATTCAAAGCCATTGCCAAACTTTCGAAATTAGTGGCAATGAAAAATTTTCATAGATTAACTGTAAATGTTAGCAAGTAAAAGTAAATTTCACCCAAATTAATTGAAAAATAATAATTGGACCTATATTCTCATGAGCCTCAGGAGTTTATTATTTCTAATTGAGAAATGTGTATTTTTAGAAAGCCAACAAAAGGTAGAAAAAGCGGAAAAAAGTGTATATAGAAAATTCATATCATGGGCAAAATGATTAAATTAATTTAATTTGAAAATAAAAAATCGGTAAGTTCTTATATTCTCAACATTCATTTATTTCAATGACTATAAGTTACTAAAACAAAATGTGTTTTTATGTTTTTAATTTACTAGATTAGGTAAAGGTTATATAGCACTTACACCGCTACCACCAACAACATTGTTTGCGTATCATTATTGGATACTTTGTATGAAAATTTCAGACGAAATCAAAATTTTCAGAGAAGATTACAAAGGTAAACAAAAACAAAGGGTTATTCTTTCATATTTTTATTTCACATTATTCATATTGAATATAGTGTTAATACTACACTGCCCGTGTAAACATTTTTCGAAACCACACATCTTGTTAGTAATATTGCCTGAGAAAAATACATAATCTTCAAGCCATACAAGCAATAAATTAACTATCATAGCCCTACCAAGAATTTCATATTCTTATTATATATAAAATACCAGCACTTTTCCATAAGCTTTTTTATCATGCATAAATAGTTTCTGATATATTTTTTTTTTAAATAATGATAAAACAATTTAACTGTTAATATTCTACAACAAATAAACCACAATTATAGTTTACAATTTCAATTTTACATTGTAACTAAATTAAGTGAAAAACATACATAATTTAATGCGAAAAATGTAATTAATTTAATAGCTTGGTGATAAACAGTAAATTCTACCTAAGGGTTGTTTTTCATTAATCACAGTTCACTCGTCAGTTATTTTTCCAATCTTATAAAATATAACAACTTAAATTATTTAATAAATAAACTTAAAAGTTTAAATTAAAAATAAATAGAACAATTTTTAATTCCTAATTATTTTATTTCTCTGTTTCCCTTGTATCAATCTCTCAGCTTCGGTGACATTCCCATCAGTTTAACTTCCTGCTGCCATGCTGTGAAAGAAAAAAATACAAAATTCTGTGCAAAGTCACTCTGGCACATTCAAATTTACGACAGAAAAAAATATTTCCTTTGTTTCTAAAACTCTTGAATTTCCCTATATTAAAACTGTAAAGACTTGAAAATCAATTTATTGCAGGAAAACTTTTTGAAACTCCCTCTAACCGAATTAGCAAAATTCAAGATTACTTCTATTGGATTTGCAAAAATTATTATAAATCTCAAACAGTTTGTCAGAAAAGTGATTTAAATGCGTTTTCTAGCATAGTTTTATGGAAATTACTGCTTTAGATCACTTTGCGAATAAGTCTGATTGCATGAATATCTCCTCCAATTTGGTTTCAAAGTGAAACTTTAAGCTACGGAGGTCATAACATACAGCTACGAACATGTCGAAAATTAAAAGTGATTCTGTAAAATCATTATTAAAAAATTTGTTAATTTTTTTTAATTTATAAACAGAAATTGCTGATACCTTATGAACTCACTACCAATCCTTATAATCCAAAAGTGTCGTGTCCTGTTGTAGTCAATATTTTTTAATCAAAAAAATATTTATTTAGATGAAATTGAATAAATCTAATCATATAATTCTTTGAAACATTTGAAATAGAAAATTTATGAAAGAAAAAAAATGAAGACTATCAACTTAAGCATTCCAGGTACTCCCATAAGATTTTCAAGTAAAATTTATGTTAATCACTTTAAAACTAACCCTTAGCATTTAATAAACTGTTTAAACTAAAATTTACCATAATTATTTGGTCATTTGAATCCCTTTTAAACCATTCACTTCAGTCTCAATTGTCATTTATACCAAGCAAAAGTTAAGCCAATGTAATACCATTCTAATATTATCGCTAAGGGCTTAAATTCTGTTACATTCCATAGTAGGACGATGTTCTGGTTAGGTTAACAATATCTACATATAATACTGCTTTTCCATTTAAACTAAATTCCTCGATAAATTTGCAGGGAGGACAAATTAAAGTGAATGTCACACAACATGACAAGTTGGTAGGTTACTTGTTCAGATATGGAACAAATAGTTATCCACTCATAGCTCTTGATAGTGAATAAAACTCACAGTCAGACAACTTTTTGGCTCATTTAATTAACGAGCATCGAATTGTGAACTATAAAATTGGAATATAAGTATAAGTGTATGTTATTTTAATGATTGTAAAATGGATAAAGGATAAAAGAGTTTTTTCACCAGCTGACATTTATTATTACCATGTTCCACCACTTGTAATTAAATTCAAATTGAGTCCCCAATATTTTTTAATCTGATTTAAGAAAAATACTATTTTCGTTGTTCATTTTCAAAAACAATATAATCATTCTTTTTGGGATAAAAAATCAAATGCTTCAATTGTATAAATTAAAAACTTTTAGGTTGGATTATTAGAATCATACTAATGCAGCTAAAAATAAAAATTCGCTTATTTAATTAGAATATGAACTATAAAAAAAAGAGGAAAAAGAAAAAATATGTGGGTTATTGGTGTACTTTTTTAACTTTGCTCCGTTAAAATTAACCATGAAACTAAATTCGGACAAACATAAATGATGCTGTGCCTTCTGGTGGCCAAAATGAAGTGATTACACCGGAAAACATCAAAAACTTCGAGAAAAGATTTTTTCTGATCCCAAAATTCTTAGAGCTGGTAGTTCTCTATACCCCCCCCCCCCCCCCCCTTAAAATAATTAAAAAATTGGAAGCGGCAAATTTTGATGGGTAGACTTTTTAATTTGGGCTATTAGCAATGCAATAAAAAAAATTTCACGAAAATCCGTTCAGTGGAACTGGGTTCCGAGGTTTTGGCATTTTTCTGTCCTACGACACTACGACACGAAAGAGAAAACAATTAACAGTTTCTCACCGAAATAATTACAACCATCAGACAAGGTTAGTTGGATGTCCTAAGGAAGTGTAACAAAGCGACTAAAAATGACTTGAACTATAATGTCTTCAATTTTGTTAGCTAATTTTTTGAAAGGTAATAAAGACAAATATTATTGTCAACTATCAATTTTTTAGCTATTATATTTATTTCATGATATCTATGTTACTTTCTATATGCAGAACCGAAATAATGCATACATTTTCTTGCAATCCAAAACATGTAAATTAAATTTCCACATTTGAAAAAATAACATCAACGTTGAAGCATTCTTTTTCTTAAGCTGTTAAAACTTAAGGTTGTTAAGGTTAAGCTTGCTTTTGATTTTTATGACGTTGCAAACTTGCAATTTAAATAGATAGTAGGGGCGCACAATGTAGCTTGATATATGTATGTGTATAACAAGATATTGATATATATTGATACATACTCTTGATACTCTTGATATATGTATTAAACCAGAGTGTATCGATTTATTTTATATGATAAATAAAAATCGTAGAAGGTTTTGTTTTTTATAGTTTAAATGGCTTTGATTTTAATATATTTATTTGCAGAAATGTTTGTAAATAGCCTTGACTGATATTTAGAAAATACTTCCTTTCTGTTCATAGCTATATAAAGTTTTACCCTTTTTCAATAGGTTGAGCTGTGGTGGATATAAAAAATCTAAAGGGAGGAAGTTTTGTTGCAATATATTCCTATTGAGGTATTTTTCTACCAACCGAACAGATTTCTATAAAAATTGACTAACACATTTTTGAATTAGTTGAGTTTTTTTACGAGTCTTATGTTGAAAAACAGAAATATGTATTTAAGAATTTCTTTTAAATATTTCTATATAAAAAGTATAAAATGAACACTTTTATTACAAAGAAACAAAATTTGTGATAAGCAAATGCGCACATAATGGGGTGGGGGTATCGAAAATTTAATTGTTTCTTAAAACTAAGAATAGTTTCTCTATCAATTGAAAAAACGTTTTTGCTTGAAAATTAGACGTTAAACACAATAATCATAGTAAAAATTCAATACGCAATAGTTGAAAATTGATTTAAATAATAATACAAGCGAAAAGAGTAAACAAATGTACATGTATTAATTTTAATAAAAAGTAGATAGTTACTAGCTTAATTTATTTAATCTCAGGAAATTCTACTTCTCTCTTTGACACTTTTACAAAAAACAATATAAGTAAAATTTGCAATACGATATATAAAAAAAAAAACCAATATTTTTGATTAATATATCGTAAAATATTGAAAAAATAGTCTTCAGGGTTTGACTTTAAATTAATAGTCGTAAAAATATAGCGTACAAATTTCACTTAAATTTTAGTTTAAATATAAAACTATTATATTTATTGAAGGTCAGAAAGATTGATATTTAGATTGATTTAGAATCTAAAGAGAAATAACTATAGTAAATAATTATTTAACAAAAAAAAAGAGTAAGCAAGTTAACAACACAGTTTTAAAAAGTTTTATTGAATATAGCACTATACAGAAGTTTCTCTTATTTGGCATTACAAAATTAAATTTAAGTACTAGTCCTAAGTATTGTTGTTTTTAATTCAAGGCTAGTTCATTGCTATCAACCATAATAAAGGTAAAAGAAGAACAAAAGTTCCTTTAATTTCCTTTTATTCGTGGAAAGTTTTTTCACTTCGCTAAAAAAGAATGTTTATTTTCCGTGAAATTACTTCGTTGCCTCTCACACTCTTTAAGAGTTATTTTACTAGAAAGCATGTAATCAAAGCTAGAAACCCCAGGACTCCATAGAAAATAAGAACTTTCAGGATATAACTAGGAAATTTGCATAATTTATGCAAATATGTGATGAATTCAGCTTGTACATCCTTTGGGCTTTATGTTGTCTTATCTTTTATACTCTCTCTCGCTCTATCTCTTTCTCCTTCGTTCTACAACAAGGATGTAGCATTTGAAAAACATTCTTTGTTGAGTTATATCTTTAATTTAGGTCAGTTGGGTCGTCTAATATACTTTGCTTTAGGCAAATAAGCAAAAATTCCTTTTAAAATTGTATATTTATGAAAAAATAAAATTTGTTTTTTAAAATAAATATATGAATACTATTTTTTGTATATTGTATTGTCAAACAAAAATATTTATTTTACTGAATGCTATTTAAGAGGATAATGAAAATTATTTTATCATATTTTATTAAAGCTATATAAGCTTAAACACTGAACACAAATAAAGGTTGAACAACAGAAATGACATTCATTAGCATTCCACAGGATTATCAGAGAATTAATGCTAGTGCTGACAATGGAATACAGAATCAGGAGGATGGCATTAATTCTATCACCTGCAAAAATTTCAATATACATATACATATATATAAAGATAAGTGGAAAGATATGTAAATGCATGCAGTCATATAAAATGTTTAATACATTTGCATCCATTTGAAAGAATCATGCAAAGTAAAATAGTTCTCTGTTCATATAAAATATGGCCAGTCTAAATGTCTCCATCTTTATGTTTTTATATTCAAAAGATTATATAAAAATTTTCTTATAAAGTTTTTCCTGATCACATGTTCTAGGAAAGAGGAGCTTAATGTTTTAGACTCCATGACAGATAAAAATTGCTTTTTATAATGTTATACTTTTAGCCGCAGCTTTTCAGTAGGATGGATGGCGCTTCATTTATATCTTTCCAGAATAATCCTATTGATTTTTCTACAATACATCATGTTAATATGACTTAATTTCATAAAGTTGAAATAAATGTAAATATCCCTATGTGCAAAATGACACAAAAATTGAACGGTAAAAAGCTAATTCTTGTATATTTTCCTTTTTCTATTTGATATGTATTTAAATACCTTGTCATATGGAAGAGTAACAAATATTTTGTTTGGTTGGATAGTATTGTGAAAAATTTTATATTTAAAATTAAGCTATTTTAACTAATGTCAATTAAATAGCTTTATTTTCAGTTTCTGTGTTTTGAAGGACGCTAACTGAAGACCGCAATTAGTCGGGAATGTTCCTTTTTACTTCGTAATAATCAATTATACTAATTATTGACTAACTTCCTTTTTTTTTAAAAAATAAACTGATTTATGTATCCTATAAAATTAATTAATTTTTTTTTTTATATCACATTGTATAAATTTATTCTATTTTTCAGGTTTGCTTCGGGCGCTCACAGTTGCGAACTAATACAATAAAATTAATTCATCCCAATTAGATATTTGAAATTATAAATAAAATGAAATTATATAATTTGTATTAATAAAACTGCGAAATTGTGATTGAAGCTCCGGAAATTTGAATTATAGGAAGCGTGAGGACTCTTATAATTGTTTTAATGATATAAGCCAACAAAATAAAAACCAGGCATTCGAGAATATTCCAAAAGTGCTTTTTTTAAAAACAACGGTTTAATTTCGAGGTTCAGCTATCTATAAAATTAGCCACATTGCTTTCGAGGTTAACAAAAAAAATACGAAATTTAGAGAGTAGTGTAATTTTTAATATCAGTTTTGGTTCTATTACGTTTGTAATTTCTCTATTTACAAAACCAAATGTTATTTATATTGCATTAATAATAATGCTAATAGCAATATTCTAAATTCATTTAATCCCCAAAATATGCAAAAAAAGTTCATAGCATAAATTCTAGTTGACCGCACCCATATGAAAATTAATAACGTTTGTCAACTTTACAATTTTGCTCAATGTAAATGATATGTGAAAAGACAACCAAAAGGTTTTTAAAGTATTGCATTTTACAATGATGGAAAATATAAATATTCAACTTCGGTGAGAATTTCTAACATCAGCAATTCTTGAAGCATAAATCGACCAATCACTATAAAAAGAAGAAAATTGACTGTAGAGAATCAATTTTTGCCTAGATACTCTTATTTGAAGAGATGGGACCATATTTATTTTAACAACTGCTCTATAATATTATCTTATGAGGCAAAGTAGGATAGGAACTGTTTTTAAAGCTTTAAGTTTTATCAAAGTGTTTTTGTTTTAACTAAATATCTTTTTGTTGTCCTTAAGCATTTTTCATAAAACCTTCAAGGGTAAATAATATAATACATTTTCTTTATAGTGGAAGCAGAAGTTATTAAGAAAGATATAAAACCAGGAACACAACCTTAATTCAAAGCATTCTACACAAGTTTAGATGGACAATCAAAATAATTTTTATTTTGAATAAAAAGTGACATAACTTTAATTCAAAGCTATGGCTCTACTTATCAACATTAAATATACATAAATCTAGCAAATGTAATTTATAAATGCTTCCCTAAAGCCATTTACCAATTATATTTATGGTCATAAATCAGAATCCCTTCTACATACTTACCAATACTCTCTCAAATTTATGTTTACTAAAAAATGGATACACACCATTTTCCATAAGTCTTTTGAAGGAAAACATACAACTAAGGATAACACTATACTCAAACTTCTTATCATAGAATATTTATGGCCATTTTATTCAAAATTTTTAGGTTTATTCATTCAAAGTATAAAACGATCAGCATCAATATCATGGCCAACAATATTCAAATCATTGTTTACCAAAAATGAAAAACAAAAAACAAACATTTTCCAGGATGGAGCAGAATTTGCTAAAAAAACTTACAATTTAAATTTGACAACTAAAGGATATATTGCAAAAAACAACTACTAACTACTAAGCCAAATAGCCATTAGTTATTGAATGCGTTAGTCAGCCAGAATAGGTACACATCCCATTTTTTTTCTTTGATTTGATTAATTATCCCTAAGGAGATGCTTGACAATAGTTGGTCGGCTAAAATAATAAATATATAACTTCAGCACAAATTATTCAAATCACTTTCTACAATGGCCGCACGTCCTATACATACATTACTGGCTTTACAGACCGATCCTTTAATGATTTACAAGTTGTTGAAACATTTAATACGTTTCTTGTTCCCTTTTTTTATACAAGTTTTTCTTTTTCCCAAGGAGACCAATAGCTTATACCTATATTACGAGTAGAATTGTTGGATACCTCGTATACTGCTTTTGCTATAAATTTGCTTAATGATTTGATTTATTTGCTGTCGAAATATATATGCCTTCAACAAATTGTTGGGCTATTGAGCTTTTTTATTTCAAATCCTTGATAAAGAATTTATGCAAAGCGCTTAAATTTCTATAATAATATCTCGATTGTAAGTTATTGCTACAGAAATTCAATAAAACTTAGCATTTAAGTTGAACCATTATTGCTATTGGTTGAACAGATTGTTTTATTTACTGTCATTTGCTTATTTTTTAAATCCTTTTAATCTCTACGAAATATGCTTGAATAATCTAAAAATTACATTTATCTGGTCATTAGACTAGATTTTATCTCTCAAATTTCCAAGTATAATAAGAAAAAATAATTCGATATTAAAATTGCAATTGATGTCATTCAAGTAAAAACAAAACAAAATCATTTCTAAAGTACCCTTAAAATCAAACATTCAAGTTTTTGCTAGGTGTCAAAAACTTCAAAACTTCCATGACAACAACAATTGTATGGCTATAGCCTGTAGAGCCTAGAATATGTATTACTTAACTAACTTTGGTTAACTTAAGTACCAGAAGAAAATTTCCTTTTGGTAACCAGAGTAAGTCCGAATCAAATTTCTTGTATATCTAAAAATGTTTTGTTCTTTAATTAAAAATTTTTTACCTTTTACTGCATTTTTTTTTTCCTACTCAAAGTTTGTAATCATTTCGCTAAGGTGGGAGTCCTAGAAATAACAAAACTTTGTATAACTAGTCCTCGGTCATATTTCAGAAGATTTTAATTAAATGTCAGCTTTACAGGTTTGTTCTAAAGAGCTTTGTATGTGAGCTAAGTACTTTTGTAGAATAAATTTTGCATATGACGAAGGTATTTCAAAATGGGATGGGCTCTTTGGACTGAATGGGATACAAGGGAGCTTAGTAAGAATATAAATTTTCTTTATGCCTGATTTGGAAAAATGATGTCGACAAAATAATTAAAATTTTGAAAAGGTTGCTAACATAAATTAAAATGAGATAATACTAAAGGAATTCTATTGGAAATTAGTCTTGCATAAAAAAAAAAATTTCTTTAGCATAATATTTGCGTTTGTGAAATTATCCTGCTATAGAAAATATTTAAATTACAAAAATTATTAAAGCAAATGTTGGCTCCTTAAATAATATTTTATATTTATTACGGTAAATTGCATAATTACAAATTTAAATAAATCATATCAAATAACTGAAAAAACGACTTTTTATTTCCTGAAGCTTAGCATTAAAGAGTTTGAATCCTTTTAAATTGGTAAAATATACATTATTCTACTTATTTTGTATCTTAATTCTAAACAACTCTTACGTGAGTGAGTTAGGACGTGTCAAAGGAATAATCGTTTTTTTAAATAATATTCTAAGTGATATATTTTTTATGGTACAAACTTGAAATTTACAAAAAGGGTTAAACATAGCGTTATGCATATACATTATTAGTTTTGGTTTAAATTGAGTAGAAATTTTGATAGTTGTAGTGGAGAAAAATTTTTTTTCGCTTAATACTGTTGAAATATTTTTACGATAGTAAAATTTGGTAACCTCATTGTCAGTATAATTTTTCCCAACAATATCGTCCTACTAGCATTAATATGAGTAGTAGCTCTGCCATTCCGTATAGCTATATTTAGCTATGTCGTCAAAAGCAACAATTAATGATTAAAGAAATGAAAATGAAGATCGACAATCTCAAGCATCAAAATTAGGAGTTCGCTAAAAGAAATAAATAACAACAAAGAAAACGAGGAGAGCAACCAGTATAATCTAATAGGATCCACTCAATATTTCTGTTTTACAAATGGAGTCAGACCATTAACAACCACACTTAATATTTTGACGATGAACAAAATTGCTTTGAAATCCAGCGCTGCTAAAATTTACCATTAAAATTGACTAATTCTAAAGAATCTACAACTGAATACAACTCATCAATAGAAACCATATGCAACAGTAGAACCACCAATAATCTACCTACAAAAAGAAATGAGCTTAAGGAATCATAATCAACAGCAACAATTTAACCCAGCTGCCATTGACTGACATAGCAGCCGTCGGTAGTTTGAACTTACCAGTTTAGTGGGTTACTAAAAGTAGTCCAAGTGCATTTGCTTTAAAATATTACCTGATTCCTGTGCTTTCGGCATCCTCCTATATAATCCTGTATTCACTTTGAATAAAACTAGAATTTAAAAAATTTTTAAATTATTATTTCATTTTCCTGTTTTTAAAAAAGTAAATCGAAATTCTATCCTAATAATTACTAATTAGCATTAACAACTAAGTACTATTTGTTTAAAAAATTAAATAATTTTCAACTCAAGCCTTTCAATGTATAACTTCAAATTTTTAATGATTTTTTAAACTAAATAAAAAAAATTCATGAAAATCTTTGCCCTGTAACGAGTTTTGATAATTTACACTTTTTTCTTCTAATTTTACTCCTCTAATTTCCCTATACTCTGTTGAATATTTTGAATAGTTAGCCAATCCAATCGAGAAAAAAATTTTTCCTTACAAATAAACATTTTTCTTAGTTAAGAAAGGTCTAAATCGACTACTAAATTGTCTTACACAAAGATCATCATTTCGGTACACTGAACGCCTTTAACTTAATAGAATCTAAAAACCTGGCAATATTCGAAAAAAGTATTATTTAACTATCACAATATCTACAGGATTTGCGCAAAATAAGAAAATTGTAAGCTACTATAAGAAATTTATTGGCAACCCTCTAAATCCATGGCAAATAATTTCATAAGAAGAGTTCACGTACCACAATAAATTAGTCCCAAGCATTAAAGGAAAATATTTTTAACACCGAAAGTAAATAAGAGTGACAAAAGTCACAATGAACATCAAAATATACTGAAATGAAACAATTTAACAACATAAACCCCTTATGAATATCTGTTAGAGTCAGCATTCCATCAGTGAACCTATCTATGGTACCTTTTTGTCAGTTATTTAACTCAATAATATTATCTGTAAAATGAGATTCATGTCTTTCAAAAAGGTATCATCTTGTCCTATACTTGACAATTTCTTTTTCATTACAGTCATTCTCACATTCCCAAATCTAGCCCATAGCATGAATTTTGATTCCTTTTAATACAAACAATACTCATCTTCTGCCAGTTTTGTTAAAAGAAAACGTGCCAAGTTTGTCCTTTCTCATTAAACTAGAATATCCAGAATTTAATTTTGGAAAGGCCCTCTTAATAGTACTCTCCCCCTTACTAATTGCAAATGTGCACGCCCTTGTTTTAATCAGAGCTACGAGTCCATCAAGACGATATAACATAAGGATGAGGATAAGCAAGAATATAGTACTACATAAATAGGAAAAAAGTAGAAAGTAACTTAAAAATGAACGAATATTGACTAAAACCAGGAAAGGTTATTGATGTAAAAATTCTGCACGACGCTAAATAACAGCAAAGGGATTGGAATGGTTTTCGGTTGATTTTTAATCTTGTTCACTTCGTTGATTTACTCTGCAGTGAATCAGCATTATATAAACTTTCAACTGTCTTAAAGCAAAGTCAAGTACTGCAAATAATACGAATTAGGGTGGAAAATTTCGAGGTGTGTGTGTAAATGTGATTTAAGTCAAGAGATTGATGCCTTGGGTAATTTTCAACTTTCAAGAAGTTGAAATAAATTGCTAATCATCGCTAACATATAAAAGAACTTTTTTAATAAAAATACAAAATGCATCAATTTGAAAATTTAATTAAATTGAAAATAAAAATTTTATAACAGTGAACGCGAGTAAGAGTGCAAAATAAAGTTTCAACACATTCACTTTTAGTAAATATTTAGCAAGTGCAAAAATGCAATGTCTCTAATCGAAATTATAATTTTTCAATGATCATAGGTTGAAAAACCTATAAAAGGGTAAACAAATTTTAATGTTTTAATTTCAAACAACATTTAATTTTTTTTTTTTTATTTTGAACAATTTGGTTCAAGTAATTAAAATTATTTATTGGCCTGAAGGCACTACAACCAACACAGATCTATTATACTTCGCGACATATTTACCATTTTGGTAAATTTATTCCAAGATTTCTTCATAAGCCTAGAATACTGTGCAAACTGATTTTCCGCTTCTTAAACCGGAAAAAAAAGATGCTTTGCTTCTTCAAGATTAGCATCGCACATTGAAACAGCAGATGTTGTTGAATAAACTATTTTGTTTTAAGGTAGGATAGCCCCTAATCCGAAGTCATAATTCTCTTGAAGTTGCAATCATATTTGTAGAAATTCCTCCACCCAAGTTTCAATTTCTATTTAAAGCCTTTATTATTCCGGTTTCCAAATACGTATTGCAATTCTTTAGAGAACATACGCAGCATTGCAATATTACTTGTTAACTAACAAAAATACTTAGCGTGAGATGTACCCTTCTGGACCAGGGTTATGGTGTTGTAGGTAGCAAGCAGTAGCCAAATTATCGGATAAATTTTTTATTTTTTTTTTTTTTTTTTTTAAATGTTTCGTTTGCTACAATCTTAAGTGTAACTTAATTTATTAGCTTAGTTGATATGTGCTTAGTAACTATTTATTGACTACTTAATTATATGGTGTGGGAGGGTAATCCATTAATTGCTCCCTGAGTTTATTACAATCTAAGTTCATAAGGTTTGATTCTTTTTAGTCTTCTTTTTAAGTTTGTTGTGTCCAATATTTGTTTCATGTTCAAGTTTGTATGGTGAACCAATCTTTTTTCATGTTTAGCTGCAATGTCTTGGATTGAATCTTTAATAGTTTTGATTTTTAGGTCTTCGTGTAATGCCTTATTGGTAACGTACTAGTAAGCATTTGTAATAATTCGAAGAAGTTTATTTTGACATTTCTGTATTGCCTCTAGGTTGGTTTTTTTGGTGCATCCCCAGATCTGGATACCATATGTCCACACTGGTCTAAATATTGCTGTATAAATCAGTCTTTTGCTTTTCAGGTCCAATTGGGAGAATTTTCCAATTAGCCAGTAGTAATTAATTGTTAGTTGTTTCAGTTGAATAGCTTTTTGCTTGACATGGTGTTTCCAGTTAAGTTTTCTATCTAGGTGTAAACCAAGGTACTTAGCATTATCTGCTTGAGGAATCTGTTCGTTATTCAGATAAAGACTTAGGTTGTTGTTTGCTTTCCTTAAGGAGAATGTTACATTGACTGATTTGGACCTGTTTATTTTTATTTTCCAAATCTCAGACCATTTGTTTATTTCATCTAATGTATACTGTATTTTCGCGACTGCTTTTTCTTGCGATTTATTTTTTGCTAAGATCACTGTATCATCAGCAAATGTTCCTATGCAGGTCCCATCTTTAATGGGGATGTCCGCAGTATATAGTAAGTAGAGTAGTGGTCCTAGGACACTGCCTTGAGGTATTCCTGCTTTTATGTCGTACTTGTTGGATATTTCATTTTCATGTTTGACTCTAAATGATCTCTTTGATAAGTATGATTCAAGTAATTTGCAAAGGTTGTGTGGTAACACTTTGCTCATTTTATATTTTAGACCTTTGTGCCATACTTTGTCGAAGGCTTGAGAGACGTCAAGAAACACCGCAGGGCAGAATTCTTTTTCCTCGAAGGCCTTTTCTATGTAGTCTGTAACTCTATGTATTTGATCTATAGTAGAATGCTGTCTCCTAAAGCCGAACTGAAAATCGGGGATGTTTATGTATGGTTCAATTCGGATAAATTATCGTAATTCAAATACAAGTATGGTATGAACCATTATGAATTATGTAGCTGAGGCTACATTACCTCAAAAGTATCCCGGGCGGCTCAACAATAATAGAAATCGCTGTAGCCAGTATTTAGACTCAAAGGGGGTATGCGGAGTACGTTACAATTTCCTGCAACAGGGCGAAGAAAGCAACTCAAGAGGAAGAAATCGTCCACAAACAACACCAAATCGAGTTATTAGAGACTACCAATAGGAGTAGAAGGGTTATAATATGGTATAAATGACACTCAAAATTATGCCTTAAAAGCCAGTGTTAACATCTTTTTAAATATTTTTTTTTTTCAATTAATCAAAGGATTTGCCAATTATGAAGATCTCAATGGTTTTCATTTTTCAAACCATTTAGGGGCAACCTTTTCTTTGAAATTCGGTTTCTTTGAGAAACCTCCATTTTGTCAAAATTCAATATTTTCGATTAATTTATAGATAATTTAATATTTTAACGGAATTTTGGTTTTTAATTTCAAATTACCTTGTCACGAGATATAATATACACCACAAAACATATTTTTTTCAATGAGATCATCTGCTGTGAGCCTCAAGAGCTTTACACAAAAAAAAATATTGTTATATACATATACATATATGTATGTACAACTTATATAGAAAATATATCTAACTGGCTGTGAGATAAAGTCATTCGGTTAAAACCATTTTTATCAGTTTTTGAAATACATGAATGTAAGCATAAATCTATTGTTATATAAAAAAGTAGCGTGAATGGTGTTTCCCATGGCTATTTAGAATTAAAAGGAATAGAGAATAAAGAGAATATATAGCTTTCCTTGAACATGTAACAGTTTGTATTAAATGACATCCTCAACATCAGAAAATTATGTGGAAAATACGCTCACGACAATGATGAAGAAGTCTTCTTTTTAAACAATTCTATATAATTGCTACTGATATTTTTTAATAAAAATAATCTTCATTCAGGCAATCTATCTTAAACAGTTTAGCCAGAATTTGTTACTTTTGAGAGTAAGTGCTCGTGTTTTTCTCTTTTTAGGTTTCCTTGCCTTGAGGTCTGGCTGAGTCTTTAAACTTATTCTAATAATTTATCAATCAGTGTGGATGTTTATTACAAACTAGCAACTGACCCAGCAAACGTTGTTTTTCTAAACTTACTGTCAGTGTGTGTGTGGTATATATGGGTGAAAGAGGCATGAAGTGATGGGAACGATGATGGAATATAAAAAACATAGTCCAAGATAGCCCAAGTTCATACTTTAAGGTGCCTGACAGGGCGTTTTTCTTAATTTTTCGCACTTTTTTCACACTTTAAGGTGTATGGCTGAATTTTGGCCCACGGGAAGTCAATTAATTTATATTTAAGCTAACTTAAGAATAAGTTCTAAGATTGGTTATAAGAAATAAGTATAATTATTAAAATTTACTTGAAATTAATCTTGTTATGAGCTTCTTTTTTTTAATAGTTCCCTTTTCTTCTTAGTCTGAAAATTCAATGTTTTTTATTTTTTCAAAATTAATTCAAATGTTAAATTATACTGCAAGCAAATTCATTCAAGTATAATATCAATGCTTTAGCGAAATTCTTATTAATAAAATTGTTAATAATCTGAAAAGCGGTAAATGTAATTTATATAATTTTTTATTTAATTAATTTTGACATTCAACTTTCTAAAAAACAAAAATATGTATGCCAAAAAAAAAAATAATCCAAGTAACACTCACCTGTCAAATTGAGACAAAAAGAAGTTAGGTTATGTGTTAAACACTATATTTTAATTAAATTAAGGAAAAGTAATTAAAGTTTTTAATATTTATTTAGTGGTAAACCTTCTTCAGATCAAAACAAATTTTGTGGTAAATTTTCATTTAAATCTGTGCAGTAGTTTTGATGTCCATTGGCTTCAAACACAAAACGTTCGAGTTTTATATATATAGATATAGAATATAGATATAGATATAGATACAAATTAGAGCAAAGAAAAGACTGTCCGATCACGTAACTTTTATTCAATTAATTGTTTGTGTTCGTGTACTTAAATTTATTTAATTCTTTTTTGTTTCTTCCCAAAAAGCAAAAAAAAATTTAGATTAATACTTACAAGTTCCGTTAGTCAATTTTTTTCTTAACCGTAAGCCAAAAAATAGTGCAAGACCTTTTTGATGTAGGTGTTATAATTTCAATTGTAAGTTTTTGTTGAAATAAGCCAAACTTTGTGTTAATTTAAAACTTGAATCTTTGATTTATTTTGAATATTGCCTTCTACATTACTTTAACAAAATATTGTTTTTTAGTTAACTAAAAGTTAAAAGTATAATATACCAATCTCCAATAAAATTAGATCTATCCCCGGATCTACAATTGTTCCAAACCAGGACAGACACATAAGAATTGAGTTGCCTTTTGCTAACTTATTAGAATTCAGCTTCAAGCAAACATAAGCAATCGGCATAATTAATGCAACGACATGACTTGCATTTCTCGTTACAGATTCTTTAAGCTTAAAGTATTATTTTAATACTAAAGAAATAAAATACACTATGACAAATTTGAGTGCTCTAATTCCTTTAAAAACAAAATCATGAATTCAGTTTTCTAATCAACGGCGAATGGATTCCTTGAAAAAGAGTCTTATGCTTGCTTTGTTAGGTAGCTTAGTTCATTTTATATTTAATACTTTGAAACTAAACAAAACTAAACTGAACATCTTTTTCTTCTTAGATTTAATAACTTTATCATTTGCAAAATATCTCAGATATTTTGTTACAAAAGATAAGTAATCTTTAAGTTCGTCCATAATCCTGTCTCAAATGCCTAAACCGAAAAATTTGTTTACTCATTTCTAATTGTAGGAAATGTAACAAACTTTAGCCGAATACTTTTGTCAAGTTTAATGTTTAATTAAACATCAGAATCCTATACTAAATACTAAATAGATTTTATTACAGAAAGAAAATGGAAAAAGTTTTCTTTTCTTTTCTTTTCTTTACCAAGTCAATTAGACAATGAATACGAGTTTGATAAAACATTATCTAAGGTCTTAAGTCACAAGATAAAAAGGATTTTATAATAACACAATAGTCTTAAGCAAGTTACAATATAACGACGTAAATCCTTTTTAAATCTCAAGCTAATCCTATTGCAGAACCAGTTGTAAGCTTTTAACTGCTAGTTTTAATATTTAATAGTTCAAAAGGATTTTTCAATAGTAAAATTTTGAATACAGAGTCGAGCTATAAAAAATTTTTTTTGTTCTAAAAATTTGAGTAATCTTATATTGTTGCAGATATAGAAAAATATTAAGCCACAAGCTAGAAAAGAAAAACCAAAAGAAGTCATTTGACATGATAAAAGCAAAGCATAAATTTAAAGGGTTTTCATTTATTTTATAAAAGCTCAAATTAATTTTCTAGTTAACCCAGCTTGTTGGATTAAATAAAAGGTGGTTTCGCCCTTTATTAAGGTTCCTCTATTGTTATAAAAGCCTGAGGGTAGTAACATAGTGGGCGATGGTTAATATCACTAACTGTTTAGGGTACAATCGCTCAATTAAGTTAACAACAAATTTTCCGGTTGAAAATATTTAGATAAAGGGTATTTGCAAATTTCGTTGCTTGTATTCCAAACTCCTGAATATTTGTTCTAATTATTTGATCCTCTGTGGTATCCTTGGGCATCATTGCTATATATTCTAACTTTAAATAGCTGTTTGTTTAACTTTCAACCATGGTAATGACTGAACTTTTCCTGTTCTCTTTAATTTTGGCAAGTTTTTTAATCCCAATACAACTCATTGGATAATACAAAAGTTTAATAGTTAATTTTAGATAATTTTGACAACGAAACTTTTTTTAAGTTTACCTGTGAAAAGAAGAACGTTAAGGTGTTGTATACTTAACGCATAAACATCTTACTTTGAGCATTTGATTTTAAAAAAAACGTTTAAGGCAGATTAATATTATAATAGAAGCTCAAAAGAGAAGAAATACTTGGTGTGAAAGTGACTTAATTTATGTTCATTTGTTTAATTTCCATGCTTGGGGAAGCAATTGAAAACGAATGTCAAAAATTTCAGTAATCGCTTAAAATATTTATAATGTGTGCATCGGGTTATAATTACCCAATTAATTGTTTTTGACAATATCTTGAAGATTGCAATAATTTGTACTATGATGAGTATAGCTTTTAAAATTAAATTTTACTAATGAATCCTTGAGATTTTCTAAGAAAAGCTTCTTTTGTTTAGCTAGGAAATTTACATTCGATAAAGATTAAGCTGTGATCTACTTTAGTCGTACTACTTCCTTAGTAGCAGCCAAATAAACTACATCAAATCGTTTTTTGATCTCGAAAAAGTAATAGAGTGCACTGAAAACACAAGCCTCGATGAATAAAGAAACTAGAAAAAAAATTATTGCGGATAAATATTTATTAATTTTTCAATATACTTTCCTTTTAGCTCCATAGAGTGATTACATTTTTTCAACTTCCAAAATCATCCAAAAACTTGAGCTTTAAACGAGTCTCAAAATTAGCAATTTTGTAAAGAACCACTCGCTCGCACTCGCTCGCACTCGCTCAATAATCTTTGAAGTAAATTTACAATCTGAGTGAGTAAAAATTATATTACTTTTGATATTATTGTTGAGCTGTTCTAGAATTTCTATAAAAGTGAATAAAAACATTTTTTCTCAAAAAATTGAATATATACTAACCCAAAAACTCAGCACAACAGTCAACAAGTATAAAACTTGAATTGAATCATTAGCATAATCTCCTTCAGTGATCATTATCATTTATTCCACGCTTCTTTAACTCTTTTACACCAGCTCAGTAAACTAATTTAGTTTTGGGCTAAAACAACTTTTAGTCTTACCAAGGGATTCTTCATTTGATTCAAGTCTTTTTTCTTGAAGTATTTTTTTAAGATCTGTAAATAACATTAAGTCACTTAGTGTTTTTAAATACGGTGGCGCGAAAGAAACTCAATCCTCAAATTATATAAGTCGACCATCAATTTCAACGATTTTTATCATTCATTATCATTATTTTTGTCAAACAGAACTTATACACATGTGGCAATTTTTTATTATTTCTAAATTCAAATGCAGCAACTACGCAATGTAGTGATCACTGTTGATAATTAGTCCTTTCCCAAAACAGTTAATTTATAGAATACTGTAAATAGACCAAAATTATATAGATATTTTCTTGGCCTAGAGCTCCGGAACTTATCAACCAATGTGTTAGTATTCTCACAAAAAACAAACAGTAAAATTTTTGTTGAAGGTCTAGCTCATATCTATAACAAAAAATTCAGTCCATTACGACAAATTGTACTTTTAGAATTATTTATGAAAACATTAAAGTGATTACTTAGATTCTAAATATTTTGCAGGATATTTATATTCGATATAATCGATATAATCGATATTTTATATAAAGTCTTATAAATATTTGTGAGCTTACTGTAACAATAGAGGCATTTTACTTGAATCCTTTTAAATTATTAATTTTTATCTAATATTAAAGCTTTTACTATAAATGAAATAAACGATCATAAAAGATATTTAAAAAAAATAAAACAAACAACAAAAATTCATAGAACCCAATAATTACACTTGATATTGAATATATCCTGACTACTATGAAATTCGCAACGATATCACCTAAATATTTTTTCATAGCGTAACAAAAATCTAGGAAGTGAAATCTAATCCACATATTTTTCAACCATTCTAAGTCACATATACATGCCCACAGTTATTTTAGATATTTAAACCGTTATACGTTTTTGTTTTTCAACCATTTACACTTTTGATTTCAAAACACATACAAAAATCTTTATACTGAATGTTGATTTAATTGCCAGGACACGCTCCATACTTCTTTACATTCCATATGTTCAAATGGTACTATTGAATGCAAGGAAGCATGGAACTTTCAAAGGCATTACAACAAATAAAATATCCGAATTAAAATAAATTTAAATTTATAATAATTATTTCTAATTAGTTGAGATTAATTTTTTTTCTGAGCATTAAAATTAAGTGAAGCCAGCTGTTGCACTTGTAGATGCAACTAACAAAAAAAAGTAACTGTCTCGGTATTGCTGTCGTTACTTATATTTGCCTTTTCGAAGGGTCTTATAATCATCGTATGTGTATCACATGTGTCCAAGATGTTTAACGTTTTTTTGTTTTGTTTGTCAATTAAAACAACAAAGACTAAAAATACAACAGAGACTTATTAAATTATTTAGCATAGGCTTTAAGGCTTATGTTTATATAGTTATTGGTATTTGATTTCCTGAGTATTTGAATCAAACTATAATTTAACTGTTACAAAACATAGAAAGGGACAAAGATACACTGTGATCAAATATGAATTTATTATTAAGGCATTAAGCCTGATTTAAATAGTAAAAATATTTTATGCTTGGTCTAAAATCTTAGTAGATAATTTTTGTAGCAGTACTAAACAATTGACAAATAAGCAGACATTTAAATTGTTTTTATTAAGAATCCCAACGAAATATTTAAATTGAATTCAGTATCCAATCAATCCAATCCAGCATTCAGCCACTTTGAAGTTTTGCTAGCCTTCCATTAATGTAATTTATATGTATGTTATACATATACAGTTCCAACATGTATAACCAACACCTAATATGGTATGATTATAGCTCAGGTTAATGTTTCTTAACTTCAAAGCTTTTCAATTTTAATGATTCAATACGCAAAATCTTTTGTGCTTTTTGCTCATTTTTAAAAACTTTTGCAATATCTTTTAGATTTTTAAAATTTTCTTATAGTTTATCCTTCTTATCCTGTTAAAAGAGTTTCATAAAAACCCCAATGCTAAAGTATAATAAATATTTAAACAATTGAATAAAACTATTCAGACCGAGAATTAGAAGAATTTTTTTTTTGGCTACCGATATGATTGATTGATAAATCCCATCCAAAAAACAAGCGTGCTTATGAGGACTTAAGAAAATAAGGAAAATTCGAGTACTTAATTTTGCCTCCAAGTTTTAAGATCAAAAATTCAACTATTGAAAAAGCATAGTATTTATATCTTTCAATTTTGCCTGCCAAAGCAACATGTGACGGCATAAATAATATATTTGAAAAAAGGAAATTTGATATTTTAAAAATACCGCAATAAAACATTACTTCAAAATATTATATGAAATTTTACGCTATATAAATCACTTCACTTTCTGAAATTATAGAATCACATTTTTTATAGACGAAAATTTCAAAATATTATTACGTAATTAAGGATTAATAAAGATTCAAAAAAACAATAATATAATATTTTTCTTAATTTTTAACAAATACCGGCTCGGTAGCTTGATATTGTTTATAATATCCCATCCAAACAGTTTCAAGGCACTCTTTCGACTAAAATCCCACTTTTTGGCAAAATGTGTAAGCGTAATAACCAACATTTTCTAACAAATATTTATTTTCTCTCTCTAATTTATTTATTTTTATCTTTTTTATAAATGTATTTAATCTTTAACTACTAAATTTAAGATCACATGAGCACTCGTCTGTGTTTTTTTTTTTGTTTTTTGTTATTTGTATAAATAGAATTTTCGAAAGTTAATTTTTGCTACGCAACACCAAACTAATTCTGATTCGTTTATTTCAACAAATTTTTAACCTGCTGTTTACCCGACAGCTAACAAACGACAAATGCACTAAAAATGCAGAAATTTTAGTCACTCACTATAATTAGTTAGCTATAGATCTCGATCTAATGTTAAATTCTAAGATCTAAAAATGGCATCAAAAGTGATCATGTGTTAGAAATGGTATCTTAATACAACTGGATATGGTTGGTAGCTCAAGATTCTTCCTTATGAGCTAGTACAATGCTAAAGGAGAAAAATTATTATGTAAAAGTTCAGTTACATCCAATCACAAATAGAATTTTCATTTTTTTTTTGTTTTTCCTTTTTATTTTCGTTGGTTCTACAATTGTGTTCTCTTTTGCAAAAACAAACAATTATAGCATATTCTATTTGGTATACTAAAATATCGATGCCTTAGCTAAAGTGCTGCAGGGGATTAATTCATAAATAATGACGAAAAAAAAAACATTTTTTTTTGTTTTTAGAAAACATTAAACAGACATTCACATATGGTCGAACGGCAAGGGATATTAATCCAAACTGTGACCTCTTCAGACAATTTTTTGTTAAATGTATTGCTACGTTAGAGGCAATTGCAGACAGCATAAAAACTTTAGCTTAAAGAATAACTACTTTCACACAAGGAGTCATATATAATTAGAACAGTGCAGATTAAGAGATATTAGATATAATATTCATCTAGAAACTTTCATATGTTACATATGTATGTATGTGTCTGCATGTGTTTTCATATTTTAGTTTTTGCTTAGAGTACTTTTTACCTGTGCTATAAAAGAAAAGCAGTTTTTTAATAGAAAAATAACGCTCCGATGTTATTTAAATATCTTAGAAATGAAAATTAATTACATATTTGAAAAAAGAAAACTTATTGCAACTGGACAAATAAAATACAATTAAAACCTTAGTGAAAAGTAAACCCAAAAGTGATAGTTGTAATGGAATTAATATAGCTACAGGATTAATAAAATTTAATGGACTAATGTAAGAATTTAATAATTTTAGTATTATAAAATTTATGAAAGAATTACGCAACAAAATTAAACAGAAGCATAATGTTACAGAAAGAAATATTAATAATAGCATTCTTTTAGGTGTAAATCCGGAAAAGTAAAAATTTGTTACCCATCAACTTTAAAATAGTTCTTTGTTAAGGAGAACCTTTAAATATCATAATGGTGTTAAGTATTTTAATTGAAAAATTTCAAAGTTATATTAACCACATTAGAAATTTTTTAATAAACTCAACAATTTATAATTCTTCTTAAGTTAATTCTTTAGATTCTAGGTGAAAGAAAGACAAAATTAGTTATAGGTACCCAAAACTTGTCGAATTTTTTTAAAAATCTCCTACACAGGTTAGATGAAAATAAAATATTAGCTTTTCCAGAGACTAAAAAAAATTAATTATAAATACCCAAAAACAACTTGAGAAAACCTTCATAAGCGATGTATGACTAAGCTTTTTTTTATTTTTTCAAAGATCCTGCTGTAAACAGATCATAATTCTTTTACTAAATAATAGAACTATAACTTCAAAAAGACTAAACGTATCTATCTGTGTCAACATCTCTGAAACATTTTTTTTAAATAGTATTAATAAATAGTTAATAATAAATTAATTAATCTTTAAAAGAGGCTCAGAGACAACTGTTTCGAGACTAAGTAGAATTGAAAACCATCTCTAGGAAGCTGAAAACTAGCGCTAGTATTAACAACTTAAATTATTGGCTTAATTGGAGCGAGGCACACGGCGAAGAAATATCCAGTGTGCTTTAAAATATGTGAGTAGTAGC
Organism: Acrocera orbiculus; assembly: GCA_947359355.1. Taxonomy (NCBI): domain Eukaryota; kingdom Metazoa; phylum Arthropoda; class Insecta; order Diptera; family Acroceridae; genus Acrocera; species Acrocera orbiculus. Next base: position 20,895,345 of record OX375757.1, read on the forward strand.
CACGTCAAGCAAGAAATAAATCAAACTGAAGAACTAAAGAGCGCATCATTTTTTCCCTGCAAAGTAACGGATAATATTACATATAAAAATATTCAAAATTATATAAATAAGAATACAGGAATTAAAATACATTATGAAATCCAGTCCAACAATAAAATATTAAATTGGAAAAATATTGCCTTTATAAAATTTATGTTATACGAGTATATGCATTCAACTGATGTTGTGTCACATCAATATATTTTATATTTATTTAAAACTAGTCTATTTTTAAATTTACTAAACACTATAGCATTTTCTTCCTTTGGCAAGTTACAAAATATTTGGGTGTAAAGACTGAGAAAGAAAAACTAAAAGAAATCTGCTCTGTTTGCTAAAAGGCTATTTTTTCTTTAATAACAGTACATAAACATGTTTCGAAAACACCCTTTTCTAATCTTTTATTGTTTAATCCATTTAAGATTAAGTTAAATGATGACGATCCGATGTTTCAATCAGTAATTCAAATTTTTATTCTTTTTATATATAAAAATATGCCGCAGTATTTTGGTATCCCAAGTATACTTAAAAAATTTAAACAAAATTTTTGAGATTGCATATAAGTTTTTTTATTGAAATTAGTGTAAGTAATTTATTGTAATGACTTTTTATATTCTTTTAAACATTATTGAAAATAAAGAAATTTTTAAAAATTTAAAGAAGGAATATTTTATACAGAGATAAAAGATACACTTTCTGAGTAAACATTCTGGCAGGACTACAAAAACCATGAAAAAGCACGCTAATTTGACATTACTCTTTTGCGACATCACTTAGATTCTGGTCACTCTTTCTGCGAAAACCTTTCATTTCTATGCGAGGACTTTTCTAAATACTATTGTTTTGGCAGAATCATAAAAGAAGAAAATTGATTTCATTATAATTATTAATAATGGGCCTATTGCTATTTCGAAAAAAGGATTTTTGCGATAACATTTAATACCAAAAGGTTTTTTGTATCCTTTTTGAAAAAATCGTAATCCTTGGCATGGATTATTCTAAATATGTAACATCGATGGCTATATTTTTTTTTATGTTGAACTCACTTAATTTTTTCTCAAAATGGGTCTTAGACCATTTCCAAAAATATCAGCTCACATAGTTTTGGCATTAAAAAAAGAGAAAGACTATTAGCATTCAAAGAAAAAAACCCGTTGATGAGTATATTTCCAAAATTTTGGATCCATAGCTCGTCGAAAAGTTGTACAGAATTTACCTGCAAGACTTTCTGCACACGTGAATGTAGTTGACAAGGAAAATACTTTAATCACGTTTTATTTTACCTTTTTGAAAATCAAATCTTAGTAGCTCATCGAAAAGTCGTTCAAAATTTTCTCCCAATTCATCAATTACCAAAACCGGAAACTTGTATCGCATTGTCAAAGAAAATTGTATAACTCGTCGCACTGTAGTTCAAAATTCATGACTGAAACTCAGAACCAAAAATTTTTGTACAATACCTTATTAGTCTGTCATATAAGCCGTTAAAATTTACAAAATATGAAACTTATACTTCACAAGCTAAAAATAAGGTAAACAAAATTATATAAAAATATTTTTATTGTAGGACTAAAATTAGAAGTTTGGCAACTTTAAACATGCACACATAATCATTCTTAAAGAAAGTCTAAAACTGTGTACTAAATATTAGCATAATTTGAGTGATCTTATAATTAAAGTCTATAAACCCCATATTTAGTACAAAGCAAATTTTTTCGTTTTTCATAATAACTTTAAAGGGGATTAATTAAATGAATTAAGGGATTTATTTATCAATAGTTTTTTGGCTATCATAAAATTAAATATCCAACTTTTATACTACTGCATAAAACAGTGAAAATAATAAGTGAAAAGGCTTTTTAATTAGAGTTAGAAACTACCAATATAAATATTAAAAAGGCAAAAGAAAAAGAAACACATTAAGTTATTACTTCAGTTTTCCTATTTTATTTCATAGCCAGAAATAACTTAAAAACAAAACTCTAGAAAGCATAATTTTAATGAAATTTATTTTCTAATGCATAATTAATATCTAATATATTTCATAGCTATGTATATAACCGTATATTTTGAAATAATAAGATTCAAGAATAATAAACAGCAGAGAATCATCAAATATAAATGAGATTTTTTTTTCAAATTCTTCTTAATTATGAGGTGTAGATAAATTAGCATAAGTTCTTTAAACATAAGTACAATTACAACCTTGTTGAATATTTTCCTTTTGTCAAATATATTGTTAACAAAAAACAAATACAAAAACAAAAAAAGTAAATTTCTCAAAATAGAGATTTTTTAATAATATTGTATAAGAAACTTTAGTATTGCATCCATCTAAATCTATTTAAACTTAGAAAAATGAAAACGCATGCGCATCTACATGACAGCCCATAATCATAGAAATATTTCAATGAAATGAAACTTTTGAAAAATAATAAGAAAATAGATCTAATGACGAAACGTATAAATTTGGATTCATTTAGTACTACTCTTAATGGCCCTAGAATGTAAAAAGTAAACTTACACCGTTGCGTTAGTATCTTCTTGCGTTTCGAGCATATTTTTATGTTCAAAGAAATTGAGCAGCTAGACTTAAATTTTTTAATACAAAAAAAAAAAAAAAATGCCATTAGAACAGCATAAAAATAGCTTTCATTAGAATAAAGGGATTTAAGCCTAGTATAAGATTTCCAGACACATTTTAAAAATAGTCATGAGAGATATTTCACATAGAAATTATGCTTTTAATTATTTAATAAATGTAAGTATTAATCATATAATACTTTTTTTTTGCTTTTGTTGGGATTTCAATTGGCAAAACATCAAGGGAATTATTTCAAGTTGAATATCAAGTATTGTTCATTGCTAGAAAAGCTTATTTTGTGGTAAACTTATGATTTATAAGCTTTTGAAATCTTAGTTTCGTGTAATGAATACCCTAGTTTAATTACTTCCCACGAGTCACTTGTTAATTTTAAACGATAAATTACCAAATTAGCTTTCTACGTAAATAGTTAATAATAATTTTATTGAAAAATTTAATTAGAAATTCCTGTAGATTTTATCAAGTTCTAAACAAAATTAACAAGATAATATTGTTCTAATTAGTTACTTAGTTACCTTATACAGCTTTAAAATTTAATTCATTTATATTGATTTCACAGCTTTTTGAGTTGCACTTAACCTTAATTCATTTATGTTATGAATTTTCAGGAGTGCTTGTGTTTAAAAAGTACTTTTCTATGGATTTTTGATGTTTTCCTTTGTAAATATTAATTTGATTGCATGTGTATGATTACATTATCCTTAGCACTTCTATTTCAGAAGAAATTTTCAAAGGATGGATCTGTCACTGGATTTACAGGCATTGAATGTAAACCTTTTTTCTGAAATCCATCTTTTTGACGCGTATATTAAAAGGTAGCTTTTTGTAAATTATTTTTAAAAGGTTTTTTTTTTATATACGCCTTCTGCACATATACTGTAAAATTTTATACAAATATATTTAAACCCATTTTTCTTACATAACCCAATAACCTCCATTCTCTTTAAAATTTGCAGTTGGAGTGATTTGTGGTTATAATGCTCTAATTTTTCTGATAAAGCTCAAAATTGTTTCTTATTTACCTGCACATTCGTCATTTGCTTGATGTTGTTTTCTCTCTTTCATTTTTATTCCAGTTTTGTTTTTTTCCAATAATTTTTTCCTAAACGTATGGCGTCAAATTAACGGATTCTCGAAAAATATGTATGTAACTTCTAGAAATAATAAAATGAAGGTGTTATATAGAAAATCAGTGGAAACATATAATTCGGTACATTATATAAACAAAAATCAATATGTAAGGTCGAAATAATAAAATAATTAAATGTTCAGAATTTTTAAGCATTAAATCGCCCGTCAAAATTCATAGATCTAGTTATAATTAACCATTATTTAGATTTCATTTGTTTTTAAATTTAGCTAGATTACTGTAAGCCTAAATTTTATACATTTTTAAGGAAATGCAATCTAGTTGAAAATTTTCGTAAAAATTTTGCAACCGAATTCTCATTTTGGTATACTATTGGAATTTAATTTTCTTTTGTTTTTTTTAAATTAATGTGTAGCATCTTAAAAATATTGTATCAAAATTTCAAGATAATCGGAGTAAAATTGCCGAAGTTATGAGCATTCGAGCATCCGTTGCTCCAGAGCGGTCTTCTCTACTTACTTAGCAAAATTTTAAAGCGTTTTCTGAGACTTGTTATAGTCTAAATCGGTGTTCACGATAACTCCAAATCTTCGATTAATTGCTAAAAAATATACTTAAAAAGCTTGTGTTCGAATTTGGCCCTGATCAGTTCAGCCATTTCCGAAAAATCTTGGTCACCGACTTTAAAAGCACAGTTTTGAGAAAAACGCGTTTAAAGTTTCAAAAGCACTTTTAATTGCGTAACTTCTAGAATAATTCTCGAATTAAGTTAAAATATGCTGTGTGTGTACCTAAATATATGTACAATACGAAAATGAAAATAAAAATTCTAACTGTATATAACCCCTTAAAGCAATTGAAATTTTAGAAACTCTAACCTTTTTGGAGTAAAATTACATAAAAATCGATAAGTATGTAAATCTTTGAAATTAATTTTTTCTTTTATAAAGTAAGTTTTTCATACGAAAATAAAATTTCAATAAAGAAATTGACTGTTAAATTTTTAATGTTTTAATTTCCTTATCTAATTTCTTTATCTAAAGGAAATAGTTAACTACACTACATATTATTTTCACCGGAAGTAATATTGCTTCTACTAAAATACTCAAAATTATTTTAACTTAAACATTCATCTGCAAAAAACTTCTCTTCCCTTATTTCAACTCAAAGATCCAAAATTATCAAAAATACTGCAAATATTACATTAAATTTTTGAATACTAAAAAAGCATTAAAGACGTTTTTCATAACAATTACTTCTTAATTCCAAAAAAAAAACTTTCAAAAGAAATAACTTAACGGAATACTAAAAAAGTTCATTTTGTTAAATTTTATAAGCATTATTTATGTCTATTAATTCTGCAACCTAATGATTGATTGCACAGCTTTCTATTTATCGAATTTTTTTCATCATTTTTGCCATAAACTAATAAATTTTCTTTTGAAAAAAAAATCCATTGATTGCTATAAACCAAAAGCATAAATATCATTAAGTATGTCATCAATTATCCCTAATAATAAGGATGCTTTGAATCTTATGAATATCAGAAGACATCAATACTATTAAACTGTCCGTTTCAGATCAACAATAATGAACGCCCGCAAAGATTCCTAAACCCATTCAGGCTTTTTATTCCGCATTATCGAATGCTTTCAATAATTCTCCCTAAACAAAAAGATTTTATCGTTTGATATTGAGAGTTAATCGATAGTAAGTCGGAAGAAAATTTTATCCACCTGCTAGCTATAGTAAATAAGGTTTATTGCATTAAGCAATAAAAGTTCGATATAAAAAAAAATGGTCAAATTGTAGAAAAAAAGAAGCTATTGCAGAATATATAACAATCTTATCTATTTAATCACCTTTTATCTCAGCAGGTTTCTTCCTTTTCCACATTCAACTTATTATAAGAAATTTTACCCACACAAAAGGATATAATCATCACTTAAAAACGTCTTCAGATTACGGTGAAAGAAGTCCAAATATAATGTTCCTTTTAAGTGCAGGATAAGTATGCAGTTATGTCTATATATAGCTGTATATGTGTATTTTTTATATTTAAGTAGAATATTATGCTCAGAATACTACGAAAATATTCTTACGTTTTTTTTTTAAAAATCCCAAGTGAGTAATTTTCACCTGCGGCATGAAAAGCCCTTTATAGGTTAGCGTGGTGATTTTTTATGTTAAGTGAATGGTACCAAGCATTCCTTTTTTTATTCATCCCTTTTCATTGGTCAAATTTACTTCAACGAAGTTCCATTTTCTTGGTGTTTTAAAACGTTCTATGAATACTTTAAGAGATTTAAGTTTTTAATACTTTGGTTTTATGCAATCATTTTATGGAGTTTGAGGTTAATCATAATAGGTTAGTTTTTTTTTTATAACAGAAGTAAAGGCTGGAGTAAAAATTTAATTTTTTTTTGATATAAGATTACGTTCTAACTAAGGTTTCCTTTAAAATACTATTGCATATTTGAATATAAATAAATAAAACCTCATCTAAATTAAATTTTTTAAAATACATATAGTCAACTTTAAGGCTTATAGTTACCAATGTAATTGTTAAGCTATAAAGCAGCGGAAACAATTTGCGTTTAATATAAGACGATGGTAGATTTAACGGCCCTAAGCAATCAAATATTAAAAACAAAATATACAAAGTTTTTTTTAAGGTCGAAAAGTAGTTTTTTGTACAAGCCTGTGTCATATATACACGAATCTAATGGATTCTCCATACAAAATTTCCGTCTGTGTATTGTAATAATGAGTATAAGCTTCGGTGGAGAATGGGTATAAGAGATTCTTGATTAAATTTTAATTGATTAAGTTACTATAGTTTCACTGCAAAATATATTGTCTGAAAATAATAATAAAAGTCGAACAGAAAGAAAATAACCGTTATGATTATAATGATTACAACATGATTACAACATATTTAAAACCCATTAATCCTTCTTCTGTGAAATATTACGGGACTAGGAATCTTTTTGCATTATTAAATATACTAAGCTTCTTATTAACACATATTCTCTATACTTCTTCATAATTACCGATATATTATATTTAGCTATTTGCATAAAATTTTACTAACACAATGTTAATTCAACCGAAACTACTTATACCAACTCGTCCACAAGTAATACAAGGAAAACTTTCTATTAAATAAAATTTAAATAAAAAATTTTCATCAAGTAAATAGTTTTGTTTGTAGTCCTTTAAAAAATTTAGATGCATTTAAACAAATCTCATCATCATACATATACAACGTTATAAGTTATTTTAAGTAAAATAACATTATGAGATATTAATTTCTATTTACCCAGCGAATAATCATAATTAAATTCCCATCACTGTATCTCTTTGCAATTAGACTTCCATATCAAAAATTTCCTAATTGAATCATCATCACCTTTCCCTATTACATTTTGGAATGCGAACGGTGAAAATTTTTCAAAAAAATATAAGCTCCTACAACCTAAAAAACCTTTAAAATAGCTCTGCTAGGTGTTGAGCATAAAGTATTTAGTAGAATAGTAAAAAAAATAAAAATAAAACCATTAGAGCTCTACCGGTAGTGAAAACATATAATATTCTGGGAATATGTGTGAAACCAACCTACTGCCAACAATTCAGCTGGCCATAGAATGGATTAAAGCAAGAAGAAGCTCATATTTTTTTTGTTATTCATACATAACTGTACTTGGGGGAGCCACTATACATATATTTTTTTATGTAATTGACATCCCCCTTAAAATTGAACGCTTTAATGTCTCCCATATATTCTGAATTATTATTGTAAATGGGTATGCATTGGTACCACACTAAATTAGAACCAGATCGTATTTGAATATTATGCACACTACCTTTGAATAGGAAAATACGAGCTGAATATTACCCTCTGGCTATATGATATATTAAGATAATAGTCGCATTTTATCCTCACAACATATAAAAATAGAAATTCTGGACGGGCGGCCACAAGCCTCGTTAGAAAATTTTCTCTCTGTAGCTATATATAAAATTTTCCGCAGAGATTGGGAGCAATACCCTCACCGGTGTTTATATATTTTTAGAGCTGGACCAAGGGTTTTAAATAAGTTTAGCTTTTTTTCTTGTTTTAAGAATTTTTTTTTTATTATATCTTTGGTTTTTGTAATACTTTAAACAGAATTTATTCTGAGGTATGCCACCAACATTCTTTAATTCACGATCATATAGTACCCACAGTACGTGAACGTGTATGCATGATAATCAGAAATAGAATAGATTCGCGTGTGCTAGATGAACTTTTCATATATATACACCATATAGCTAATGTAGTTTTGTTTTTGAGAAACTGCATCTGCTTACCCGGTAATATTAGACAGAGAAAATGCTGATGATTCTTCGATTTCTATAACCGAATTTGGGAGTTCCGTATCAAATATCATGCTATTTCATTTTATCTTTTTAATATTTAATTATTCTACATTTTTTTGAATGAAAACTAAAAACATTTGATACTAGCTTTTAAAAAAGTTTATGTTTAAGTTCTTTTTTTAAAATTTATTGTTAGTCACACATTGTGAAAATAAAATTTTTTTGAAAGTGAGACGAAAGATGATGAAATTAAATTAAAAAGAAAAATATTTAATTGCATTTTTTATTAGTGTTTTGTAAAAATATCCTAGACATTTGATATGAAATTATTAGAATTTAAATCAAAGCTATTTTTTCTTAAAATTGAACCAAATTAAAAGATTTAATGTACAATAATTGATAATATTATTGATGAAAAATTCCAATTTAGTTGAATTTATGTGTTACTTACATAAGTACTAAATGTTGTTTAATTAAAGTAATTAAACTAAATTTAAAGAAAATGAAAAATTCATTCTTATTATAATTAAATCAATGAAATAAGGATTTTCAAGTTAGAAATCAATTAATTGTTTTTAAAATTAAACAACCGTTCAATATTAACTTCAAAGAAGAATGAGAAGTTATGGATCAAATCGATGCTAGAATATATTTAATTAGAATTGAATATTTCTACTGCTTTAAAAAAATAAATAAATTTTTATCTGTCACAGGTGTAAGATCTATAAAAAAATTTATCAACAAATTCATATCTAAAAACATAGAACAGAAAATCAAAATTTCAACGAAATCAATGATCAATTTGTAGAGTTTTGAACAAACCAACAATTATATATTTTATCAACCCGAGTCGAAATTTTTGAACTTGATTTTAACTAGCTTGACTTATCTACTTATTGAAAGTTTAACTTAGAAATTCCAAAAGTTGATCCTGCCGTGAACAAGGTAAGCTTGCATACATACATATATATATATATAAATATATATGCATATAAGATACATTACGACCTCATGCAATGATTTTAACACTTTATGCTGTGAAATAAACAGACTTCTTTCATACCAAACCAGTAGTAACCTAATTTTTTTATTCATTTTACTAAACAGTGCATTATTGGAAAATAAACACGCTAAACTCTGGACACTAAATTTCAATCTATAAAACATAGGCAAAAAGCCCGTAATAAAAAGGGATAACTTAATTAATGCTTTGGGAAGTTATGGAAAGTTCAAAATATTTTAACTTTCAAACCTATAAAATAAGGATTCAAAATTTATTAGTTTTTTCGATTAAATTTTATCTATCCCACAAATTTCATTATGGAGAAATTCGTTTGATAGTAAAAAAAAAAACAAAAAAAAAAGTATTTAAACAGCAAAATATATGAACAAATTACACTAATAAATTTTTAAAGCGGAAATTTTTTAAAAAAACTCGGAATCGAAAGCTAGGCATACATAGCTTCAAAGCTTGCATACATAAATTTACCCACATTCTAGAATTGGGATAGAATAAAGAATTAATAAAAGAATTACTTTCTGCCTGTTAATATTATGCTAATTAATTAAAAAAACTAGAACTAAATTTTCAAACCAAATTAAAGAAATACGTGCATCTAGAGAGGGATATAAATTCCACCGAAGTTTCATAAGGGCACAATAAACAAACAAACAGACAGCCATATAAATTCGCTACAACGTCAAAAGTCAGCAAAAAAAAACGAAATAAAATGTAATGAATTCATTAAACATGCAACTGTGATTTTTAATTGTGCACAAAAATATATATACAGGCAAAGAACAAAGCAGAGTATTAAATTTTCAATTCTCCTTGTTAAACATTCATTAAAAATGTTTTCTTAAATAATATTCCACATAAATAAATCTTTATCAGAAGAACATAACCAAAAAATTTAAAAGGATATTTGACCAAATTCTATATTGAGATAGACTCATAATCAAGAAAGTACAATCCTTTTGAAGAGTTTAAAATTTTCCTTAGATTTATAATTCTCACAGTGGAAAATAAATTGGTTTTTCGTTTTAAAAGTACACGGCTCTAACTTAAATAACAGTTTGTCAACTGCATATTTTTTCATTTCTTTTTACTTTTTGGAAATGTTTACAGCCAAACTACAAAACTTATAAAAACAATCAAAAGCAAACTACTCAAAAGAAAAACTTCAAAGTAAATCTTTGTAGGCAATCATCAGCACAGAAATCTTACTTATTTGTAGTACTTCCATGTCTTTCTAATTTGTAGTTTAAGTTTAAAAGTGAATATTTTACAAGTTTTATGTATATTTGTTGTTAGTGTTAATGTCTGTGTAAATATAGGAAGTACTCTAGCTAACACTGGTATTGTACGTGATTTGAAATATTCATTTGTATAATCCTGAAATTATTTCTGCAAAGTCACCTATGTTACTGTAAATTCTTTAAACTAAGATGAAACTGAAAAGCTCGAAAAAAAAATCTGAAATAGAATGCTGCTTCTACTCCCTCAGAGCATCTCTGTTATATTATTTTTTGTTTTTTTTATTTTTTTTTTTTTTGTTTACAGTATGCCAAGATGATGCTATATTCTTCTAAAGTTTATTGATATTCCACGGAGGCATAAGCTTATTTTCCTAGTGGAAATAATAAAAGCAATCTTCTTGACAACTTCTACAACGCGAACAGTTTATTTAATTTTCGGAGTTTTAAATTACACGATTTAAAAGTTTTAATGTCCAAGATTAAAGATAGAAACAGTTTAGCAAGTTAACAAAAGTCAATTAAAGGATTGCTTTAAAGGAAAGTATTTTATTTTATATTAAAATCTTTCGATTAAGAAAAGTCCGGTAAACATCCTAAGTAAAATAATAAGTTTGCTAAGACTGTGCAATTTTACTTAACAAAGCTAATTCAATATTTGTTTTACAAACATATCCTTTAATACTAGTATGTAGTATTTCGACATATTCGTAAAATATTCTTTTCTACTCTCATCAATTCAGTAGAAATTTTTTAAATATAAAATATTTTTAAAGAAATAAAATTGCTTGGACGCAAAATTGAAATCGTTTTTTATTTTGTTGGCACATTTTGGTTACAGTTATTGTTTTGAGTTGATGTTAACATATTTTGGACACTTCCAACTCTTTGCTTCGATATTGACAAATTTTGCACTTTGTAGGATTGTTTTCTTACTCTGGCATAAGATACCGTCAAATTTCTTTGCACTTGGGCTGACATTTACTGCAATTCGTGGTCAATAGTGGTATTCGTCAAATACTATATTTAATACAGAGTTTCTAAAGTCTAAAAAGTTAGTAAAAAGTGACTTTAAGAGAGTCATAAGCCACATATTTCACAATAGACATCTTGACATCTTGATCTTTTTATTGTTTTTGAAAAACTATTTGCTATTTATATATGTATATAAATTAGAAAATGAAACATCGCCACTTCCTGTTTCAATTAATGAAGGCAACAATAAAGCACAGTTCAATTTCGATTAAACATCAATAAGCAATGAAGCTTATGTTTTCACATGATATTAAAAAGTAAAGAGAAAACTAATAATGAATTTTCAATAAATGTTTTTCATGAAATTTACAAGTTAAAATAAATTTAATAACATGAATCTCTTTGAACCTATGTTTAAGCTCATTTTATTAACTCCAATAAACTAATAACAGAATGAAAATGTTATTTACTTTAAAACATATTAATTTTGCAATTATTAAAAATACAATTTTTTATTATATTATTGCTTAACGTACAGAATATCTAAAATGCAAAATTCAATCTATCAATGATGTAGCTAGCTTTTCTTGCCTGGGAGAGAGTACCAATTTCAATATATTCACTAATATTTATTTATAATATCAACAAACTCATTTTTTAGTATTAGTTAATTTAACGAAATATTATTTTCAACTCATCGTTACTCATGATTTTATGCTTTTTGAGAAAAAAACAGTGATTTTCTATTTTTTTAAAAATAAACTTTTGCTAAGAAAACTATAAGCTCTTATGTAAATAAGGGATTTAGTAGTAAATTTAAATTTTAAAATTTCATAAAGTTTTGTGCAATAATTTTTGGAAATAAATCGAGTACAAAACAAAAAATTTTTTGTTACACTATTTCTGCCTAATTAAATGAATAATAGTAATTTTAAAAATCTACTTAAAAACTCCAATCAATGTGCGTACACTTTACGCTCATTCTGAGGCTTGAAGCTTGTAAAGGCTTGTGATCTTTTTTAAATACTTGCTTCAAATTTTGTCAAAATAAATTTCTTATATATTAGTGTAATCGGAAGAAAATAATCCTTTTGCATTTTTGGATGCAAATAAATTGGAATCTAATGTCTAAATTTCACTTATTTGGGATGAGCTATTGAAATTTGAATTAAGAAATTATAAACTGCTTTGATAAACGTAATTTTGTTTACTCAAGACATTAATACCTCTAATAGCATATGTGTTAATGTAAATAATAAATATATTTTATGGGGAAAGGGACAGTTTTATGTCTCGGGTATTAAATACGTCAAAATTTAATCTAAATAGGACAAACACAAAAATCAATTTCACATGCTCTAATTCTAAATCCTAAATTACGCATGAAATATTTCAGAAAAACACAAAAATTAAAATTATTATGGTTCTATTACTAGGTTGAACGTTCCTTAAAGCTACAAAACATAAGAGAAAAATACTATTACGGCCTAGTAACTATTCGAATATAGAATAAACAAGATAATTTGTCAAAAACAACAACAGAAATGTAAAAACCAATTTTGCTGATGCTTGCTAAAAGTCATTGCTATAAAACACCCCTTCTCACTCCATAAAAAAGTCCTATCTTCCCTTGAATAGATTTAGAATTTCAATCTACTTTAGGACTATCAAAAGTTGGCTGAAGATGAAAATTCTTTCAGTTTGTTCATTTCATTGCACTCGTTCTGATTTTCATATTTAGCCACCCACTCATCCATTTCTAAAGCAAAATATCATAACAATAAAAGAAGGATATATACAGACTGTGAAAATTATCCCGTAAATCTATGCATACATTAGATACACATGGTAGACAAATCCAAAAACTATTGAACTTATGCCATCGTCCTTAACAGGAAGCATATCAATAGTTAAGATCTATTGTTAAGATATGTGTTACACAAAGGGAAAAAGTGCTGAATGATATTTTATCGTAGCGTTTATATCATTCGCATATGAATTTGGAAAAGGCACACCTTCGTGAAGGTAAATTTATGTATGTCCACGTGTATTTCTCTCCTTTTTTACTTTCTTTTCAAATTTAAATATATTGGTGATTGCATAAGCTAACATATTTTGACTCAAATTTCTTAAAGCAAATTTTATTTTAGCTACAGGTATACTGGCACACAAAATACTAGTCCAAAATTTAAAAGATGAACTTTAGCTTTAGACCAACGAAATGGAAATCAATTCAATATTTTATAAAGATGGTTACAGGTGAAAAAACTTGAAATTACTTTTCGAATTTTATGAATATATTGGCTTCAATATAAAGGTTTGGTATTATAAAGAAATAAAGATATCCACTTAATGGTCTGTGTGGTACCAAAATGTCTGTGTTATACAAAAGGAAAAGGTTTTACTAAAGCAATTTCATAAGATTTATTTTCATTGCAAAATCTGAGAAATGATGGATTTAATAAAGAAAATACAACTTTTTGGGAATTTGCATGTAGAAAGAAAAATTATTGTTTAAAAATATAACCATTAATAAAGATTTATTAAAGCTCTAAATAACTATATATATCCTTTATAATTGGATCGAATTTTAAAGAAAAAAAAAGAAATTTTTACCGATAGAAAATGGGAAAAGGTAAATAAGTACAAAATCGTTTATTTATGCTAGTTGTAAAGTTTACGTTTCAAATCTCCACATTTTTATATTCTAGAGTTTGACGTTGAGCCAAAAGGATTGGTTATTATAATCACTTAAAAAATGGCATATGCGCAAAAATCGAAGCATACCAGCACAAAAAAAACATTAGCTCTTAAAAGATCCTCTAAAGATTGTTACTTCTAGGAATTCTTTATTCATTTCCTTATGCAAAAACACGTAAGATTACAATATTTTCAATATTATATTGATTTTAAGCTGCAGTAAGTGTCCCAATCTCCATACATCTCATCGTCCTGGGCTACTACTTTAGCGTTTCCAATTACGACCAATAAATGTAAGAATATTTCAGCTAATCGACTACCTTCCAAATGAAAACGAATATTTGTAGTTTCTTTAAATGTTTGCGTTTCATTACAGTGTAGAGTATTTTAGACAAGCATTAATTCGCTGTTGTTGATTGAAGATTTGCAGTAAGTACTCATACGCTCCCGAATGGTCATTAAAATGGAATGAACTTTTCTCGCTAAGTTTTCGGTTTTTGAGAATTTATTTGAATGGCAGTGAGATTATTTATAGCACGTTTACACCTACTAATTCTGCTACCAGTGAGTCCCTGTTAAAAACATCAATTTTGCACTGCTAGGTTTACGGCTTCAATACATTTAAAAAAAACATTTGTTTGTATTGTTCAAAGGGTGGGAAAAATTTTTCTCAAATTTTACTGTCATTTGATTTTTATATTTCAGAAGGTTAGCATTAAAGATTGCAGTTTTTATTATACAATTACTCATGATCTAAAGAACCAATCAAAATCTTCAAGTGTTTTTCTTTAAGTATAACTAAAATTTTTTAAAGAAAGCTTAATATGCCTTTATATGCCTAAATGTAATTTGCTCCATATTGCGGTCATAATAATATTTGCTAAGCTCCCTTTTTCGGAAATCACATGAATTCTCATCAGGACTGCAATATGAACTGCATGCAAATCATTCAAATACAACAGGAATTTATGTAATAGTTTACTGGACGCAAAGTTGCAGATGCAAACGTGATATTAGTTATGAATCCAACAAATAACAAGTTTTCTCTTGCTTGATATCAATCGAGCATTAAAAGAAAACTCCTTTTTTTTTCACTCGGTTTCTTAAAATGTTTCTTATTTAACCTACGTAGAAGTTATACATTATAATCAAACAAAATATCATTAAAAAATCATTGTTTCCTTGAGTAATTTAATACGTCTTTAGAACAACAATTATGTAGAAATTAATGTACAAATATATAAAATTCACTTACTTTATAAAAACATAAAAAAATTAAGCTTTTAAAAAAAATGACAATGTACAAAAATCTAAAATAAAAAAAAATTTATTAAACTTTTCCTATTCAACAAAATTACTAACTACAAAAGTATAAGCAGGAATAACTTACACAAAATCCTGAAAGTTTTCAGCTTTTCTTTATGATTACAATTAACAAACTGAAAAAGTATTTTTATTCCCATTATTTCAATATTTTTTTTATCCCTAAAATAGGATTAGTAAAAAATGGGCAAAATTTTATAAATCTTCCCATAATTCTATGTATTGCCTGATAACAAAACCCAGGAAACATTGTACAAATGCCAATTCGCTTAGCTTGGAGCAAGGATTTATTTGAATTTATACTTTAGTTGGATCTCGTTTTTAAACCTTTCCGCAGTGCATAGTATTGGGTTGCTATATTTTATAGTCAAACTTTAAACAACTCCCGGGCACAAAATGATAATGGAACTAATTTAATATTTATTGTTTGATCCATGAATTTCTCATGGTATGAGAATATTGACTATTTGTTATTAATGTAATAAAAAGTAATTTGGTTTTGTATGCGACAAATTTCATTTGTATTTGCTCTTGATAGTTGCTAATTAGCTTTGATTCCTTTGACACTAGAAAATGTAATTTAAAAACTGGGCTACAATAAATATTTTTTAAGCAGACAACAGAAAATAATTGTTATTCATACATTTCAATAAAATAATTTTTTGTCTGTGGTAATAATTATTGGCCGTGGGCAAAAATGCACTAGTCATGGTTGTACATAATTCTTAAACTAAGCGACCACGATTATTTGGCACAACTAACTAGAAATAGTAAAAGAAATTATTTTCAGACTTTATGAAGATGATGCTTATCTGAAATATCCTACATCCTACATAAATGTGTCAGACATCTTTAGTTCAATTTAAAAACACATGTCGAATATGAAAACACTTGGTAATTTAAAAGATTCCTCCCAAATTTTATAGAAAGTAAAATATATATAATACTAAAAAAGAAGTTAGGACGATAAGGAAGTGGGTAATAATAAGTAACTTCTTGCAATAAATTAATTTATAGAAAATAAAAAGCTGAATGAGAAATTTTAATAATATTAAAGCTACAGCAAAGTGACAAATTATCTGATACCGAAATAAAGTGTTTCTACCAAAGAGGAATCTCAAAAATAATATCAAAAAACTTTCTATTGTAAAAGTTTGAAAAAAGTTCCCTAAATTATCATCTATTAAGCAAAATGTAAACCATTAGAGATGATTGAAAGTTCTAGTAAACAAAAAAAACAAAATTAGATTAGATATTGAAAATAGATTGAAAAATCTTTTGAACTTGAAGTTGTCCAACTGAGTTATATAAACTTATTATGGATATTTGTAAAACTGACATTAAGAACCTATTAGAATAAGAGCTCGTGAACCATTTGGGTAACGTTTTTCTGCAAGGCTAGAAATTTTTGAATGATGAATCAAAGCATGCTAAATACAAAAGCCACAGTCTGGCAGATACCAGGCCTGAATAACTTCATCAAAAAGGTGCGCAGTATATGAGTAGAAAAAAACTTTGTTTTGTTATTGCTGAAATTTTGTAAGGCTTTATATTTTCTTTACCCAAGTACTTGTATGAGTTATAAAAGTTATTCTATCGTATTCATAGCAGAGTAACCTAGATATGGGGTCAAAGATGTCAGCAACGTAGAGGTTAATAAGAAGAGAATTCAGCATAGATCCTTGGATAGTATCAGCAAAAATGGAGAAGGATCGAGGTACGAAGTTGGATAGTTTAATGTGAGGGAGCATTGTAAACAATGTCTTCAGAGTGACATATAATAGCGTATGGTTTTTGGGGTATAAAGATTAATGGAATCTTCGAGGGTAAACTGACTGATAAATTAATTTCATTGCACTCACTATTAGAATTTAATATCCTATTGGAAAACCTAAAGTTTTCGAGGTATAAAATTGGTTCAGATGCTGAGCTTATCAGCTTTCTTTTTGACGGTGTGGATAGAGGGTCATCCACTGACCTAAAGCCGTATTCGTTTCAAAGCAATAGTTTAGATGTTAAGATATTTTGAATTTTTCCTGCTTTTATTTACTTTATTTTTGAAAATATAAAAGTTATTCAAAACTAAAGTTTGAAAATGGAGAATACAATTAAAAAGAAAACAAACTTTGGCTATATTGTATCTTTTTTTTATCACAAATATAGACTAAGGCACTTATAATTTATACGTTAACTAAGCTCAGGTTAGAAAGAAAAATATTTTCCAAAGTACAAATTTTCTTTATAAATACTCTAGATTAATTAGTAAAAAAACAAGGAAATAATTTTTTCGTGTTGTTTTGTCCTAGGTTGAAAAAACAAAAACTAGTCTAATTAATGTTTCAGCTTTGGGAATAAATCTTGGAATAAATTATCCAGGTCGGGGAGGACAATATTCCTTTATTAGTGATTGTATGGCCATTAATATGCGTTAGGTCACCGTCGAAAGATTAAGTCGATAATAAAATGTAATTGTAAAATAAATTTAGGCACGTCCACTCTCAATACCTTGTTATTGAATCAGTTTCCCTTATATAATAAAATTATTGTTCAAAATTGGATTGTATTTACAAGGCAATTATTGTTCTATACCAGTGATATTATCTATAGAGATATTATAAAGGATTATTTTCAACCTTTTGTCAAAAAATAAAAAACATTTTTTACCTACTACTTTTGCAGACAAATGAGGTAAAATTATTTTAAAATTTCATTTATAAACAAAAAGCAATTATGTAAAACTAATTAGTTCTTTCAAATTTAATATCAGAAAAACCAACATAATTATTAATTGTAGCTAGAAACAATTAACATAATGAAATAACTGTGCATATAATTACAACATTAATATAAAATCATTATTTATCAGTTTAATTTGAAAATACCAATTCAATAAATATATATACACATGAGCATTAATTATGACCAAAATTGGAATCAGAAAACTTGTTCATATAGGTATAGTTGCCAAATATAGGATAGCAAAAAACGTATATAGTATATGAGTGCATTTGTATTCATATATAAAAGTAGATATGTGATAAATGACACATTACCCAAAATTTTTAAACATTTATCATACTGATTGCATCAGTGTGTAATATTCAAAAATTAGCATTAGTCCTAATATAATTTTCAAAACATTAAAGTACCTGTTGTCGAACCCTCTTCCATTATTCATAATTATTATATATGTATACATATAACAGAAACATAGATATTTGAGCATATAATACAAAATATGGGTTGAGATTTTAGCAAAATACTTGGAATGTGTCAGAAAGAGCAATCAATGAAACAGTAATGCTTGCTATTAACTGTCGGAAAATGTAAAGAGCTGACACTTCAGATTGATGTCATTTGATTCACGATCCTGTAACGAATCAACACGTTCGACAATTTGTTCCCAGCATTGAGTAATTTGCAACCATTAGTAAAGTAGCGATAACGTCAAAGTTGCACATTTTTCATTTTTTACTTGTTCATTTGTTGAGGTTATTATAGTACTTTTTTCTTGTTTTTTTTTTTTTATATGACTTCTAGAGAAGCTGTACTAAAAATATAACATTGCATTGTTTGTAGAAAATTTTTTGATCCTTTGCCAGATATTACATACATATATACATATGTAATATACGTTTAAAAAATTCCCTTCAATTAATTATAGCTCCAGAGAATTATTAGAAATTGATGATATTAGAGAAATGCAAAAAGCGACACTGAATATTGACAGAACTCTTTATAATTATTTGTTTAGGATATTAATTTTTACCCGCTTTTAGAACATTATCCGAGTAATCCTATAATCAAGAAACTCGTTTAAATCTTTTATCGTATATCTAACTTCAATTAAAATCAATTTCAAATCAGCATTTTTTAAAAACGGGTTGCTCGTTCACATATTTGGTGCCTGTAAACAAAAAGTTCGAGGGATAAAACTTTTTAGAAATCGTAATTTTGAAATAAGCGTTTTCTTACTGTGCAGTATTTTAAAAATGCTGTATTAAAGCTTGAAATCAGTAAGGACAAAACTGTCGTATTTATTATTAATTAATTTCTCCTACCCCTTGTGCCTTGTTCAGAGTTTACAAGATTTAACGTGTTTTTTTGGGAAGGACAATTTGCTATTTTACTCGTTCAGCCATTCCTCGGAAAGGAGCTACTAAATTATACAAATTGAGTTTAATATTATCTCCACATTCATTATATTAATTAGATCTGGTGCTATTGGTTGTAAGCAGTTTTTGAAAAGCTGCTTCAGGAAAAAAAAAATTTTCTTCGTCATCACTGAATGCAAAAATGTAATAAAGTTATTATATTAATAAATAAATTTAAATTTGTCAAATAAAATTTCTATTTTTATGTTTCAGCCTCAGGACTTAATGACCGTATGTATCAAAAAACGAAGTCTTCACTTATATCCGATACCTTAATTGTCAATTTGTTAACAAATTGTATAAAAATTCCGTAATTTAAAAATGACTGGAATAGTAATGATAAATTAAAAATAAATTTCGAATTTCGAACCTGTTAGCTCTATTTTATAGAAACAATAAGTCCTTATGTACTACTTTTTTTGGCAGTTATAGCGTACTTGATTCGCTCAGTTTCTTGATTTTAAGATTCTTGTAGGCAAATGCACCTTTAGAGAAAATATTAACAAATTATTAAACAGCAAACTGCTATAGAAAATTTCAAAGAACTATCAAGTTAAATAATAAACACCTAAACCCCCAAAAAAATCATTCTTTCTTTTCATATTAAATACAGAGTAATGAAAAACTTGTTTGCACGAAAAATTATTTTAGGAAAGTTTTCTACATTCCAATTTAAAATGAAGATATACAAAAAATATACAAATAACAAATCGAAGCTGCTTTTACTCATTAAAGTGTCATCAAATTAGATTTCCACAGAAAAATGTTTTACACGTAGCATTAAATATCTACATACATACTTTTATTGCTATAAATATATATCACTTCCAAATTCTGTGGGGAAAACCAACGGTTCCAACAACAAAAAATTGTTTTCAGAGATATTCATACATATAGCATAACACATATACAGTTCTATATTTTGCAATCGGTATTATTGCTGCTGGTTGGTAAATATTCCCCACAATGTGTTACAAACTAAAGGCCTTCCCTCTCTGGCAATTGGAATATTGAATTCTATCCATTTAATTAAGCTACTTTTCAAATGTTTTATATTGTATTAAAGTGGCTTCTTTAGGGAATAATATCTTACTAAATAAAAAAATAAATTCTAGAAAATTAGAGTTATTGTTTAAGCCAATAAACTAATTTTATATGGTTTTCTAAAATAGTAAAAAGGGTTAATAATATATAGCTTTTTGTTTGTGTGAAGAGCATCAATCTTAGCAAGTTTTTCAATTTCTTATATTGTTAATTAATTATGCGGAGCATGCTATTTACTAAAAACGGCTTTTAATAAGAATTCTTAATAACTTATTTTTTTACAATTTCTTAGTTTGAATATAACACGAGAATTTATTATATTCAAATTTACACTAAAGTAGTAAATGAAGGAATATTACCTTAAACCACTACTAAGCCTTATCCAAAATACCGGCTGTAAGCGAAAATGGCGAGAATTTGAGATTTTCACCTTCACAACAGGTGTGAAGGAGTGAATTTTAAACGCAAGGAAAGAGGATTTTCTAGTTTTAAAAGAATGCTTTCAGAATAGCTGTAGTATTTTTGTTAACTATAATAATCAAAATTATTAGAGATCGTGGAAAACTTCATTGAAATAAAATATCAAATAACAATTAAAGCTCAAGGCATTTGTCGATTAATTCCATAAATTACTTTAGTTTTTAAAAATCAAAATACTAAAATCCAATGCTGAATATTTCGAATGATGATTTTTGTTCATTAAAAAATAATGCTATGTAACAAACATAGATGTAAATAAAAATTAAATTTCTTTAATCTAAAATAAATCATGAACTTTGATCATATAATATAGTCTAAGGGGACAATGGAGCGCTAAACAATAAACAAGAATAAAGCTAATAAACAAAATATAATTAGTATCATATATAATCAATTACACTTATCTTTTATAATTTAAAATTTTTCTTTCACTTTGTTTAGAAAGATTTTAAAATTTTTGCCAAAAAAATCAATTTTTATTTATATGCGACTCGAAAATTATTATTAAAGGTGAACGTATAACAAAGCACTTAATAACTAAAATAACTTTAAAACAAATGATGAGCAATCTATAATATTTCAGAACTAAAAATATAATTCTTTAATAAAAGTTTGTTAAATACACTAAAACAAAAACTATGTACAAAACATTATTTAGAAATATCACAATACTTTTTTAATTAAAATCACACTGAAACTAAGGAAATCAATAATCAAATTCTTCACGACGAAACAAATTACTGAATTTTCTACAGTTGGATGATCAAATAGCGACTCCTCTATTAATTGGTTAATTTAATTCAAATAAAAACAATAATCACATGAGGTCATGAAAACTTCAGTTAATGCATATGAATAACATTTTGTGAAATTGCACACAATAATTAAAATAATTATAATTAACAACACTTAAATATTACTTTCATGAACTGAGCAAAAATTGTACAATTTACAATAGACATTTTTTATTTCAAACTAATTCTGTTTAGAAGCAGCAATGACCCTATTACTTCGGGATACGATAATAGAAATAAAGAGAAATATAAAACAAAATTTAAAAACAACAAATAAATACAAAGCTAAAATATCATCGGAAGGCCAATCCTTGAATTTATTTCTCGCATGAATAGCAGTCTTCTTTAATCGCTCTCCAGCATATTGGTCATTCATAAATGATTGAGGCTATATTATCAAGGGATCACATCATAATGTCACTCGTTTTGGGTCTCTATACCGGATAAGTTTTTTTTCATTTGCATATATTGGCCTATAGTTAAAGGCGAATTAAAATAAAACTTTTTTCTATCAGACTTAGTTTGTAGTCTTTTTTTGTCTTTTTCTAAAATAAATACTCTACTAAATATGACTCCAAATTTGTTGTCAGGCATGAATTTTATTTGAAATTCAAAGTGAAAAGTGTTTGAATTTCATAGTACTATTCGACTTAATTTACATTAAAAATGAACCCAAACGTCTTAAAAGGTCATAACCATAGGCGTATTGAGTTGCAGCTAAAGTTCACACTCATTCAGCTGAATTTAAACATTTTCTTATCGCTTATATAAATCTAATCATTATGTGTTTTTCTTTTCGTTTTTTTCCCCATAAATTCTTTACTAGAAATTATTATATGTATATTATGTTTACTAAAACTTTGCTAAAATTAATTGTATTTTATACTTACCCCTAATTATATTTTGAGTACATAATATCAGCTTTTCTAGGGTATTTACCTAAACGCCTAATTTATTAGTTTTCCAAATATCAATCATTAAAAAATTTTGATTTTTGAATTGATTTATTTGCTTTTTACGTTAAAATTGCTATGAAAACAGTGATTGGTTTGAGAACAAATGACGAACAGATTTTGCAACGACCCCAGATTGATATCAATAATCAGTATTTAAATTTGCTATAGCTTTGGCTAAAGAACATGAAATTTTGTTAATGTTTCCTCTTAACTGCTATGAAATTTGAATTTATGGAAAAATTTAAAACTATCAATAAATAGCAACAACAAACAAAAAGTAAACTTTAAAAAGTTTATTTATTTTTTTATTTCTCATGGCTTGTAAAATAACGACACAAGATAATCCATAGTGTGTACCGTTATAATGTATCTACTATATTACGTAATATAAAGAATAAAATCTGTTTTCCTAAAAGTAAAAAAACATGAAAATCAAAAACAAACTCAATTTTAGTATATGAGTACCCTTCAACAGTAAAAAACCAATTTCGTTACTGGAAGACACGATGCTTGTCTTTATCATCCAATAGAGATACTCAATTGGGCTTTGGCAAATTTTTGTTCGAAAAAAATTACCACAACAAATATGCAAATTGAAAAGCAGTTCTATTTATTTTATACAATCGCTACGAAGACTAAAAGCAATACTCTTCCTTAATTACAATAATAATAACTAAGAAAAATGACAAAGTAAAATATAATCTGGTTAGTAGTATTGATTACGTTTATCAAACTTGTGGGTTTTTTTTGTTTACTACAATTAATGTGCACCTTTTGACCACCTTATAAAACTAAGTCGCCTTTAAAATCAGAGCAATCAAGTTTATGTAAGATTTCAGCTGACCAGTTAACTAACGAAATTTCTTTTGAAAATCCCTCACAGTGAGCGGAATTAAAATCAGGCGATGACGTGTATAGACGTCCAACGAAGGGCAAAATGGTTGTATGGCAAATTTTATGAAAAACGAAGAACCACATTTTTATTTAAGAGAAACTTAACAATTTATTTCTGCAAAATTTTTTGTAATTATAAACTGAAAAATTCTCAAAAAATAATAAAATAGTTTTCATAGTCAATGGTAAGACGAGTATACACGTTGAATGCACCGTAATAGAGATTTGGTTTGACACCTATACACGTAATAAACGCAACGTTTATAACACTATGGTTTTACATTGAACTTAATATGATATACAGTTCATTTCAATAAGTGTCAAACTTATTATTTTTATAGGTTAACTTTGTATTTATTTGTGAATTAAACGTAAAAGTAGACAGATATAAACATGGAGAGAGATAATAACGATGAGGAAATATTGTTAGCTATAGTTATGTATGTGTTATGAGGTCGTATTACAGATTATGGCCTCAACATCGCGAGCTCCTTTGCTAATGTTAGAAGAATCGTTAAACATATTGAAAGGCATTGGTCAAGTGTATGTTTTTGAAGTAGAATGTAAATAAATATTATTAAGAATTTAAATTTAGGTGGAGCATTCCATATATTGGGAGAAAGACGTACGAAAGTTTATAGAAAAAAAGTTTGAGAACCACTTTCGACTGGAACGGAAAATATATTTAAGAGTATTCTGGAGAATATGTCCGTATAATGGAGAAACGGAATAAAAGAGTTGCAATGGTATACTTTAGGGTCGTCTTCAGCGTTTACGATTCCATTGATGATACAAAAGATTTATTCGACACAAAAGATTTATTGGAATCATAGACACTCAAAAAATATTGACTTATTATTTCAATATAAGATTAGATTCATTCGGTTAATAATTTTTATGTTTGAAGTTGTGTGCAACTTCATTATAGATATGCCCCGCAAACATTACGATTTGCAACTGATATTATTCTAAAAAAATTTTAACAAGCTGTAATTGTCAGAATAAATTTGTAATTGAAGAAAACCTCAACATATTACGTTAACAAATCGTAAAAAATAATTAATATAAATTTTTACACAAGCTAAAATCACGTTTTATACTCCACTTTTCTGACATAAAATTTTTGTTGCTTTGGGCAGCACTAGAACTTTTTAAAATTTTATCAGCGAAACCTATTAGTGAAAGACGGAACTAAAACTAAACTGCACATGTGTACTGGAAAGAACTGTCAGTAAGAAATTAATATGTTCTCCACAACAAAAATTAAGTTTTTTGCGAGAGTGCCTTATATATATTCATGTAAATGTTTTTAATTTTAATTAAAACTTTTTAAATAATAAATATTGCAACACAGATTCCTCATCATCTATAAAAAATTCAAAAGATTTTGAAAAGCCCACACAAACAGTATCTAGCCGACGAATTGAAGAATTCCGAGAAAAATTACGACAAAAAACACCTATTGGAAAATTAGATGAAATTGTAGGTACTCATCCTAATCAAGAAAAAGAACCATTAAAACCCTTTCCTAATGCTACCAATCCTATTAGTGGTGAAATTGGAGGACCAAAGGGACCAGAACCTACACGTTACGGAGACTGGGAAAGAAAGGGAAGAGTAACCGACTTTTAGTTATTTTATTTCATGTATTTTAATTCAAAACAATAGATTAACAAATCACTCTTTTCAGTAAATTTTCACTTATTTCCCATAACTTTTCTGATAATTTATCATTTTGTGCTAGTTTACTAGGCTCACAAAAAAAACAATTGTTAAAATAAAGTCCTGTAAGACCTGTTAGCTCAGTTGCAACTGCACAATATATTGTTGTACTTGCAGCCTGTTGCTAAAGATTTTATTTGTAAAAATTAAATTTTTAATTATTTAACTTACCATAGATTTCGTGAATGGGCGTACTAATGCAAATAAAAATCTATAAACCCACCAATTACGACTTAAATTAGATGATACCATATTTCCTGGATGTAAAACAAATGCAGAAATTCCACGATTTTGCCATCTCTAAAAATAAATAAGAATTAAATTGTTTTTTTATGTTTAAACTAATATTATAGTTTGACTAACTTTTCCTAACTCTCTAGCAAATAAAACATTGCAAAGTTTTGAGTTGTTATAAGCCATCATGCTGCTATATTTGGATTTAGGTGGCGATAATATATCCTCTTTTAAATCATCACAAGATAAATTTGCAAACCTAAAATAAAAATTCATGAAAAGCGCACAAAGAAGATTAATAAAGAACATTTTCATTTGTTGCTAATGCGAAACTCAAATTTAAGATTGTCTAATATTGATATGAAAAATTTTTGAAAGTTAGTTGAAAATCTTGTTTTTTATTTCTGATAAAGAGAAATTTTTCAAAATTTTTATATTTGAAATCTTAAAATCAAAACAAAAAATGTTGATAACAAATATATTGATATCTACACAAGGCAAATGCCGTAACGAAACCAAAAAAATGACATCAGTAGGTTTAGCTTTCACTTCCAACTTTTCATTCATGTTCGTTCAAATTGGATAACGTATTATATTACTGTTACTAGCACCCAAACTAAAACATAAAAAAAAATTTCCCTCTCCTTTTTTTCTCCTTTCGCTATTCGCTGGCTTTAGTTATACAAATTTATAATACACATGAATATATAAGAAAAAGTCACAAGGACATCAAATTAAATCAAATTATTGGTTCTTAGGGATATAGATTCATTTTTTTTCATTAGAAATTGTTAAAAACAGCATAAATAAATAAAATTATATTTTTGTTGTGGACTATGATATTTCTATAGGCTATAAGAATCTATCTGCTTTGTATACTTCTCGCCTGTAATTTCAAAAAGTTGTGAATGCATGTAATACTTGTGTGCCATCCCCCAATATTCGTATTTTCCACTTGATAACTCGCTCAGACGTAAATATCACAAAATGGCATCAGCTTATAAAAATTTGAAAACGGCTTTATAAAAATGTTATATTATGTTAGATGCCATTAACATCTTTATAACAATGCAAATGAAAAATACTTAATGAATGAATAAGTGTTTTACCTATGGGATTCGGATGACAAAATAATTACTCTGGAATTATGATCTAGAGCTCCTTCTAATTGTTGTGTTATATAAAAATGCGACAAATGGTTTACTTGGAATGTACTCTCGAACCCATCTTCAGTTTCCATATATGGTAGTCCAAAAACACCAGCATTCAGTATCAGTATATCAATTCTCCTTGAATAAATATTATTTTTAGCTCATAAATATCCAAGAAAGATATTCTACATTACTTTATATCCTTTTTCAACTCATCTACAAATTTCTTAGTAGATTTGAGTGATGCCAAATCTAATTCTATAAATAAACATTCAACATTAGCTGAGGCTTTCTCAATTTTTATTCTATTAATTGCTTCAATTGCAGAATCTTTATTTCTAAAAAAATAATCAAATAGTAAAATTTAATAGTTTAAAAACTTTTAATACCTGCAAGCAAATATAACATTACAATTATGAAAAACCAGAGATCTAGCAGTTTCAAATCCAATTCCACTATTTGCTCCAGTTATAACTGCCAGCTTACCCGTTAAATCTTTTCCATGCAAAACTTGGAATGCTGTTGTGCTTGAATCAAACCTTTGGCGAACGTCGTATACCGTCTTTGGTGAACTTTCAATAGCAAATGCAAGGCGTGGATCAGTAAAAGTCTCTTGATTTGTTTTCTGGTTAAAATAAATAAATTGACCAGAAGAATCTAATCTCTTGCCCCAACCAAGAGGTAAATCACCAGACACAAGTTTTGATTTACCTGTCCGCGGATGTGTCCATTGTGTTAGCTTTGTTTGATGGCTAAAAATAAACTTTTCATATTAAATTTCATTTTCAACTTAAAATTATACTTTATGTAGAAAACTTGTCCATCATTTGTCGCTCTTTCCTCCCATTCTGGGGGAAGTTCATCTTCACTATCGGAATCAGGTAGAAATGTTTGTGCCATTGTCAAATTTCTACAAAATATATTAAGAGTTATATTGTTCTTGTTAATGAATCAAAGTTTAATTTTCGAATTTTTTACTAATTAATGTATTGCGGCAATTCAGGATTTTACATATTTGTAAGCCTAATGTTTAAGGTTAAGTTAAACTAACCGCAAAATTGCTTTTATAAATTAAATGTAAGAGATAAATTGGTTTTAATTAAACTTAATGAAACTACTTTTCGCAGTTAAAAGGGACATTCAGTTGCTACTCACGATAGCTATTAATTTAGTATATTTTAACATTAAAAAGAGCGTAAATATTATGAAAAAATATTGAATTTAATTTTGTTCCCTTATTTATTTATGAAAATTCCCTACTTTATTTGTCTTTCTATAGAATTTTGACAATAACAAGAATTAACAGTTAACAAGATTCTTCTTTCTAAATGACATTTCTAAAATCTATCAAAACTGCTGTCCAAAACGCTAATGTAGACAGAATAAAATGGCATTTGGAAAATTTGACAAGTTGCTGTTTTTAGCATTATAAGGCCCCAACACAATGCACACAATGCGACAGCGAAACTCCAAAGCGATTCGCGTGTCATCGCGTTGAAAAGTAGAAAAAGTATAGGCGTTTACTCATCGACGCGTAAGCGAAACGATTGTGTTGAAAAAAATCATAACACGTAAGTGATGTTTTGATAGTCATCCAGGCGCCTGTACGTAACCAATTTCAATAATGAATTCTGGTATTAGTTGTAATTTCATTAGCAAAGAATTAAGTATTAACTAAGCTAAAATTATTACTTTCAACATTTAAGTGTTCTTACTTATTTTCAAGATTGCAGTTCCAAACGTAAGCTGGAAATTGGCAAAACGTTATCAAAAAAATTAAAGTACGAAATCACTATTTGTATTGGGCCATATTTCAGTAGGCTATGCTCTAAAGCAATAAAAATATATTTTTATATGGAATTTCGGTGACCTAACTAACCAAAGAATCGAAAATTGGTCTTGAACTGGAGTAATATATTTTTATAAATAGATTTATGTTAGTCTGCTCATTTTTCTAGGTGCTGCTTGCATGTAGAAATTGTCATGATTAAAAAATCATACAGATTTTTAATGTAATTATTGCAGTAAAACTCTAATGAGGATGTGCTCGCAGGCGCTTTTATAGGAGTTTTTGATGCAAGTCAAAAGTAGTATATTGACTGCAATAATTACATTACAAAATCTTTTCGCAAAATATAATTTGTACCCTTTAGTTAATTTTATTGCATTTAGAATGCATTATTTACAGTAAATCAATTTAATATAATAAAACTAGTTAGAAAGCATAAATTATATATTTTCAATCAAATTGTCAATAACTTGAACAAACTAACTAACTATTGAGTATAACCGCGCCTCAAAAGCGCCTATAAAAACGCTGTCAAAAACGCTAATGTAAACACCAAGTTTAATAAAAGCAGAAGCTCGATAAACGTCAAAGTGTGAAATCTAAAAGTAATAAGTTTATTTATTTATTTATTTAAAATTGCATAAAATGATATGTAAAGATTATGGATGAAGATAAAAGTGCTCATTGCCTTGAAGGTTCTATTAGCAGTCAAGGTGGTCTAATTATTAAAAAAGAAAAATTAGACACGCAATTTAAAGTTCCACGGCCATCATTGTTAGGACTTGACAAATTAGCCGCGAAAAGGCGTAAGGAGCAAAAAGATGTTAAGCGTCTTATTTCATTTAAAGAAAGCGAATACGATGACAAAGATATTGTGCATTCCACAAAAGAAGCAATATTTAAAACACCAGACACTCAAAGTTTTCATAGATTAAGCCGCCAATATCGAGAGCCTGGAACAGAAACTCCTTCATATACGGGCGGTGTTACAGACAAAGCACGTGACAGGATGATTCATCATTTACGTAAAATAAATAAAAAAGGAGTATACATATCAACAAAAGATTCAAAAGAAAAACGCTCAAGTGGTAATGATAGAAATTATAGTTCTAAAAGCCATCGCGGTAGGGAAAGACGTCACAGGTATGATAGCAGAAGTCCATATCCAAGTGATAGTTCACCGCGCTTTAAAGACGAGCCTAGAACACCAAGCTTTGGTGGAAAGGATTCTACTTCGAACACATCGTGGGATGAAGATGATGATAATCCTATTAACAAAAAGTCATCATGGGATTTTCCAACGCCTAAAAACCTGTTAGATGATAATGTAGAATGGTCTGTACGCAGCAATCGATATCATTACCGAAATTTTAAAGGAAGTGGTGATACACCACAATTTACACCAGCACATAAATATAATTCATGGGCTCATGATAGAAAACGATCTGGGGCAACTCCTCGTACTATTCGCGATGAAAAACAACCATGGGGTGTTGATGAAGAGGATAGAGATCTGTGGGAAGAAGAACAGAAACGTCTTGATAGAGAATGGTACAATATGGATGAAGGATATGACGATGAAAATAATCCATTTAACGGTCCAAACGCAGAATATTTCAAGAAGCGAGAAGAACTATTAGAACAAAAGC
This sequence comes from Acrocera orbiculus, assembly GCA_947359355.1. NCBI lineage: Eukaryota > Metazoa > Arthropoda > Insecta > Diptera > Acroceridae > Acrocera > Acrocera orbiculus. Next base: position 20,925,562 of record OX375757.1, read on the forward strand.
GGACAAAACGCTTAAGTGCACAACAAAGACAAATAAATAAAGACAATGAGCTATGGGAAAGAAATAGAATGCTAACATCGGGTGTGGTAATGTCAATTAATGTGAACGAAGATTTCGATGAGGAAGCTATTGAGCGTGTACATTTATTAGTTCACCATATTGTTCCACCATTTTTAGATGGAAGAATAGTTTTTACAAAACAACCAGAACCAGTAATTCCTGTTAAAGATCCAACCTCTGATATGGCATTAATTGCACGAAAAGGAAGTGGACTTGTTCGTACATTCCGAGAACAAAAGGAACGTCGTAAGGCACAAAAGAAGCATTGGGAATTAGGTGGGACCAAATTAGGCAACATAATGGGTATTAAAAAGAGTAAAGATGAAGAAGAGGATAAGTTCAATATGGAAACAGATACGGCAGATTATAGAAAAGATCAAAAATTTGCTGAACATATGAAAAATACAGAAAATAGTGGAAAAAGTGATTTTTCTCGAAAAAAAACAATTTTAGAACAACGAAGATATTTACCAGCATTTGCTGTTCAACAAGAATTATTAAATGTGATAAGAGAAAATTCAGTGGTTATAATTGTTGGTGAAACAGGTAGTGGAAAAACTACACAATTAACACAATATTTACATGAAGATGGATATAGTAAATTTGGTATGATTGGATGTACACAACCAAGAAGAGTCGCTGCAATGTCTGTGGCTAAACGTGTTTCTGATGAAATGGGTACTAAGTTAGGTATAAATATTTATAAACTAATTTTATAGAATTATAATGAAAATGAAATGTTTTTTTTTTAGGTGAAGACGTTGGATATGCTATTCGATTTGAAGATTGTACATCTGAAAATACTGTTATCAAATATATGACTGATGGTATTTTATTGAGAGAAAGTTTACGTGAACCAGATCTAGATAATTATGCAGTAATTATAATGGATGAAGCACATGAACGCTCACTATCTACAGACGTTCTGTTTGGTTTACTGAGAGAGGTAAGTTTTTTTTTTTACCTAAAATAATTTTTGAATCTAAATGGAATATTCATTAATTTTGTTGATATACCTACCCCTCAACTTTATTTGTTAAAAAATTAATTGGTTGACAGCTCCTTGGTACAACAAACCAATTGTAAGAACCAACAGGCAGATTTTGTGGTTATAAATTGTGCTCATTTTTTATTAATATTGACAGTAAAATTATTTTGCAACAATTTTTCCTGATAAAACTTGATATTGTCCAGTTTTCAGGCAAAAAATTAGAAGTATGAAGCTTTAGTTTGTTGATTTCAATAGCATGATTAGCAGGAGCTGATATTTAACTTTTTTCTTGCTGACAAGCATTGGAACCCTTAGAACAGTTCCATACGACTTTAGAGGTAAAATTTTAAGCGATTAGGGCCTTCAGTAAGGTTCCATTGATTAAATATCTCCTGCTTTGAATAGAATATTTACACGAATAAAAATCCAGTTTCATCGAATTTAGTTTCATTCTAGATTCTAGAGTAATACTCAAGTCCGTATGTGTTGTTTACTTTGAAGTGAGGAATGTGAGCATGGTCTTTTCCACTTATGCAAATTGAGAACAAAAAGAGAGTAGAAAAAAAATCAAACTATGTTATCCACAGGCAAATTAAGCACTACAAGTGAGTCGAACACTTTTGTTAATTTTTGCCGATCATGATTTGTGTTAGTTTTAATTTTTGATACTTTATACAAGCTTTGTGGACACCATGAAAAGTATTTTCATAATTTACCATAGACTTTACAACAAAATGATAAAATGAATGTTTTCTTTACCTTTATCGGAACTCATCATCTTCAAGACTGCTTTACTTACTTTGAACATAATTGAAACGAAATAAAAAACAAAAACACATCGTTAACTGAGTGGTTCTGTTAGGAACATTATTACTGGGGTATATAAATTTAATTTATTTCTGTTATCTTTCTTACATTTACAAAAAAGTCTAATTTTGTTACAACAAATTAAAATTAAAAATTCTTAAAATTATTTCATTTGAATTACCAATAACTTTATTTAGTTCATACTTAAATTTCATTTCGAAAAATATACAAGATAACGTCAAGGTTTAGTTAACTGAATATTTTCATATTTAGTATTCTTATCAGACGTTATTATAGGCCATTTGTAATGAACTTAATAATCATTGAACTATCTACATAAAAATACAATAGTTTTTTTTTTCCTGGTAATTGTTTCATAAAAATTACTAACTAGCATATTCTAACTTATAAAAATATAATATAAAAATTAAAACAGACACAAAAATTTTCTTACATATTTTTAAATTAATAAAGTCTTTTTCTTAGTTGTGATCACTGGTAAAGCTTAATTTATGACAAAATATATTAATTTATTTTTTCCGGTGTCATTTTGTTGTATTAAACTTTTGTTTTTTATTCATTAAAAGTACAATTCCTGCATTCATACCGACAGTTCCCCATCTAACACATTCTGACATCTAAAAATGAAATATATAAAATACATATTTATAAATATTACATATATTATCAAAGATTTTTCTTTGTTTTTTGATATTTGTAAATGTAAATAATTTTATAGTTATTAAATTAATATTTCTTTCTTATCATTTATTGACTTTTCAAATTTCTTTAAAGATAAAGTTGGTCAAATGCGACAATTTTACTTACTTGTCTTCTTCTTATGTCTTGTTGGCGACTTCCATAACGGCACCAATATGCAAAATGTCTAGTATTATGCCAAAGACTTTGTCTAGCTTTACGAGCAAATAATACCTAAAAAAGAAAATGTGTTAAATTAAATTAAAAAATACTAAAATCTTAAATTTTTTACTTGACTTCTAATATCTTTAATAGAATGTGGTTCTTTATCTTTATCACCAAAATTATTGATTCTAATAACATTTCCTTCTTTCCATAATTGTTCTAATGTTGTTTTTAATATTTTCAAATTATTTTCTTTAATTTTTATAGAAAATATTTCAATTGTTTCTGGCTGAATCTTTTTATCTGTAATGAATATAAATTAAATATGTTATTATGTAAATCGATATCATTAGATTTGGTATACGTTAAGATGACATTCTCCACATTTCTTCTAATTGTTTTAAATCAACCAGTGATATTCTTATGCATAGTTTTCATCTGAAATCGGATAGGCTTAGTTTTTCATATTTTTGTATTTAATATTGAAATCAGCAAAGCAAACTTAATTAAATATTGAAGACCGAATTTCATATAGTTTTTATTTAAAAAATAAATTTTTTACTCAAAATAATTATCAAATCACAATAGAACTGCAAATATTTTAATTACAATCAAAATCAATTAATATTTCGGTCTTCCATGTGTTAAAAAAAAGTATTCAAATAAAATTAAGTATTATTATTATTAAAGTGCTCGAATAAATTACTAAAAAGTTATTAAATACAAAAAGTTTAATACTAAGTCTATTTTATAATAATTTTTGTAAAGTTTTTTAAATTTTATCTCTATTGGTTTTTGGTTTATTCTGCTAATTTTACAAGTCTAAATTTTTTACATGAGCTCAATTCATTCAATTCAATAGTTTTGTTGAAGTTTTTAAAATTCGAATTACCCATTTTTCCGAAACCGAAAACTTTTATCTCATAAATGTAAACTTTTTTTTATGTATTGTAATCGTTTGCTGATACTTGATCAACCAACAGTTGAAAGTTCGATAAATTAATTTTATTTTTGATATGAATCCAAATTCGATAATTTCTTAAAATCTTTTATTGGTTTATCAGAACAATTTTGGTTATTTTGCAAAATGTTTAAAGCAAAATTTACAATTAGTGCTTTTTTTCAGGAAACCAGATTATAGTCTATCTTGGTAGTTCAATAATAATCGTATAAAATGTATCATTAGAATTATATAATAACTCTCATAGATAAACAGATTATATGTAATTGTTGATTTTTCTTTTTTGTATAAATTTGCCAGCCCAAACACTTGGTTATTATTAATAATTGCAATACAATTATCACAAATATCAAGAATATCAAAACTTTAATTGAATCTCTTTTAGAATGTGGTCATAAGCGACTACCAGCTTTTCTCATTCTGATGAAAATTATTAATTTTTGATATTGATTAGTTGCTCAATTAAATGTTTCTGGAAGTGATTCTTATATTGCCAGAATTCATAGTTAATTTTCCCTGTGGTATCGGTTTCCATAAATAATTTAAGCTTTGGGTCACGATATCCTATATTCGAATGTAAAGTATAAATAAATTTTAATAAATAATTTATATAAAACAGACATGGTAGCGATAATTGGCTGCTAATATGGGTAATTTTTAATGTTTTTCATCCGTTATATTTTTTATTGACAAATATTGCAACATTGTTCAAATGTTTGTTGCCATCTCGAACTAGAGATGTTGTAAGCTTTATAAGCATTACTGTCAAATTGTAATTGTTTTCATTAATTTATTAGTTGTTTAACTTAATAATATAAAAACATAAAATTCAGATCTCTTTCTATTTAAAACAAAATTTTATCGTAAAATAAATATGATTTAGGTAAATAATAATTTAATATTTGATATTTTTAAGGTTTTTCGACGCTAAGATTTATTTTTGTAACAAATTATTTTTGATTAATTATTTAGGAATTATTAAATCATTCCCAACGTATTTGATGCAATTGATATCGTTTCAATCCGGTTTTTGTCTTTATTCTAAATTGAATACTGTTCTATAATTTAAATAATAATTTGTTTCTTGAATTTGTAAATATTTGTTATGGAGGAATTATTTGAAATCTTTTATCCCTTAACTTGTTAAATTCTTTTGTTTTCAAATAAATTTTAATTTCACATTTCTATATATGTATAATTTATTTCTTTTTATGTGCTGTAGTTTCTTTAAGATGTTATAAGGGTCGCAGCAACACTTCCATATTCCCATAAAATGTTGATTACTTGTGATTCTCACTTTGGTGAAATTTTCTTAGTTTAATAGAATATATTACTACTGCTATTACCTTAGTCTACATTGAAAATCATTTCCTACATATGCATTTTTCGATATATGAAAAAATCTCTAAATCTAGCAATTAGGGTTAACTGAGAAAGTAAAAACACATATTGCGCCTATTTTTTAATTACTTAAACATATCTTTATAGATTTTAAGAGAAAACTACTGTGAAAATACAGAAAAAAGTTTCTACAAAAAGCTTTAAATGCAATTCACATGATATATTTACTGTTTTTTGTTTTGTTTTTTAAATTTTGTTTATCTAAAAACGATTGTTTGAAAAGAACTAAGTAAGAAATATATTATAAGAGTTTTAGTTGTAAAAAAAAAAAAAAATAAAAATCTCTATTGACAAACAGTAAATTCTCAGCCATAGTATTTCTCTATCCAAGTCATGGCAAATAAAAAAGTCTATGACAAACATTAAATAAAAATTTTGCCTAGAAGACAATAAATGGGTCAGTGAAACCATTGATTTTATGTGTTATTTGATAAGAAAAATTTTTGGTTTGAACAACAATTACCGGGTTTTAGTTTATTAGACTATTCAAATATTGTATTAGGATTTTAGGATTAAGTAATATTTTGTTTAAAATCGTTGTTGGTTTACTAATTACAGTTGAAAACTTGTAAGAAAAATTTATATTTTTTAATTACGTTAATATTTGTGCTCAATTTATAATGTTTGAAAAAATAATTTTTTTTAATTTGCATGAAAAATATACCAAGTGAATTGAGAAGTGTTAGAAACAACTTATTGTATACTAAATATTTAAATTTCTCTTTTTTTAATTAATAATTATTTACAACTATTTTACCATCATATTTGCACCCTATTCGATTAATTATATGAATTTACGAAACCATCCTAATTTATTACTTATAAGAAATATTATGATAAAAAAAGGATAATGTAAATAAAAATACTACCTTTTGTTATTTTGCATACTACGATACCAAACCAGCTATCTAAATGATTTTCTTTTCGAATTTCAACAATAAAACCGCATTCAACAACCGCATAAAAAATTCTATTTTCTTCTGCTCCAAACCACTTTGATTCACGTAATTTTTGTACAGCAACTGAACTACCAAATGATGTTTTGTTATATTGTTGTCCAGGCCACCATTTCAGTGCACTCACAAAACTATTTGTACGGTTCATATTTTTCTTTTTATAATAAAAAATATTATTTTTCACTAGATTTTTCAACTAAATGAATTTAGTTTGTATTTCTGTTTCTTAATTTTGGAAAATTAGTAATATACGTGTCCGACCGCCAAACAACTATGAAAATTTTTAGCTACGTATTCATTTGCTGAAATACTTGGACTGACTGTTTTCTTATACTTGGAGCTTTGGCGTTATAAATGTAGCTCATAACCAACAACAACAACAACAACAACCAGCTCCTATGGTAAAAGCTATAACATTTGGGGACTTGATTTTATTATAAATATAAAAAGAGAACATGAAACTTTTACTCTTGTATATATGCACTATAAGAGCTATTAAAACAGCTCAAGTATTAATTAAAGAGTGAAATACCTGATTAAAATTGTTTACCTAAATGAAAAAAATGCATATGCAAATTATAAACGTCGCTATAAAAATTCTTTTACCTATACACATATGCACAAAGCTTTTATGAATATGGATTCAAAGTGGTATACATACTAAATTGAATTTTTTGGCTATTACAGCTTGTAAAATTTACAAGCGTTAATTCGTAATGCAATTTTCTGCTCTTATTTACTCGGTTTTTGTGTATGCATGGTTGTACAAAATTTATTAAAAATAATTTGACCTTTTTACCTAAGAATATACTTTTGTGTAGGAAGCTTTAATAGATTCAATTTTCAAAATATAAAAATCCATAAAAGCTTTGATTCCAATGCAATTAATGAACTGTAAAGATTAATTAAAGTATGCCTGTAACTCTTCGATAAAAAATTGCTAAATCAAGTATGTACTTAATCAAATTTTTTTAGATAAGAACCAGTTATTCAAAAATTGCGTCCTAATAATCAAGTTATTACGCCGTCCTTAAAAGAATTTGTAAAAACTGTTTTTTTATTGTCACATTCAACTCACCTAAATTGTAATTACATTTATAAATATGCAAATAATATAATATAAAGTTTCGATTTACCGAACGCATATGTGTTTGTGAATATAATATAAGAAAACAAAATTTATAACGAAACTTTAACACTGAAATATCTAACAAATTTTATACTAAAACCTGAAAGCTTTTGTTATTTTTTTTTTCTTGACACGGAAAAATGGTCTATGGAAAAAAAGCATTTTTTTAAAGTTATATGATGTAGGCTTATTTATGTTATCAAATTTTTCTCTTTTATTTTTATTGATTGGAAATTATTTTTGATTGTGTAACAATAAATACTACCATTGAAAACAATTGTTTAGACCAATATAAGCATATTAAATATATTTTTGTAGCTCGATTAGGGAAATTTACTGAAAATAGTCACAAATACATACATATCTACTTTTTTGTGGTTTTAAATAATTGTTCGATTCTACCTGCGCAAAATAGATAAATTTGTATTAAAATCTTTGTTCATTTGGTTGGAATCATAAAACTATATGATTTTTATTGGAGAAAAGAGTTTTTGGCTCTATTTATTTTTTAAATTTCCAATTTTAAAACTATTTTGAATTAATAATTTTTTATTTTTTTTATTGATGTTTCGTATGCTACAATCTTAACCTATGATTAATTTAATAGCACTATTGATATAGATTATTAACTAGTGCGGGAGGATGATCCATTGATTAATTCCCTGAGATTGGTATTAATGGGTTAGCTCATATGGCTTGGTTCTTTTGAGTCACCTTGTTTGGTGTGTTATGTCCAGTAGCTGATTTACTTCTGTATTTATGTGGTGTAGCAACCTTTTCTCGTGCTTGATGATAGCATGTTCATGTACTACCTCCTCTACTAGTTTGACTTTCGATTCCTCATGTAATTCCCTGTTCGTTACATACCAATATGCATTGGTTATTATGGGTAGGAGTCTGTTTAGGCGTTTTTGAATTATTTCCAGGTTTGTTTTACGGGTGCACCCCCATACCTGAATACCATATGTCCATGTAGGTTGGATTATTGACGTATATATTAGCTTTTTACTTCTTAAGTCTAATTGGAATATGTACTTCCCAATTAGCCAGTAGATTTTACTTGTTAACTGTTTTATTTGTTTGGCCTTTTGCCTTACGTGGTGTTTCCAATTTAATTTCTCGTCCAAGTATTATTAATAAAATTGATCAAAATATTATTTTATGGTTTTTTATTTCAAATTATTTTGCTTATATTTTAGGAGGTAGGGCACAATATTATATGTTATTATTACAAAGAATTTAAAGAAAGGTATTGAAAATATATTTTTACATACAGGACACTTCATTCTATCTTTTGTTTCTAAAACTTTATTGCTATAATCAAATAAATGAATTGCTCATAATTTTACTGGTTTCAAGTAGGAATATTTATTTGATAATAATTAATAACAGCCAACAATTGCCAAATAATAAATATGATACCGATACGATGTGGTATTTTTGATAAAAGTGTTTATTTACCTTTAATTAAGCAGCTAATAATATAGTCTATCGTGATTTTATTAATATTATTTTTAGCAATAAACAAACCAAAAAAAAATGTTATTATCACGAAGATATAACTGAAATATCTTGAGTAGCTAAAGTCAAAAATTTAAAAAGTCTTACCGGTTTAACTTCCTTAACATTTTACAAATAAACGTACTATTAAATTTTTAAATTGACCGAATCATCAATTGGTTATACAGTTCCTTTTTTAAAATGACAGTGATATACCCGTAGACCTGTAATTCAAAAACTGTAGGTAAGAAATTACTACAGTCAGAAGTAAATTGGAAAAAAATGTTTTAACCTTCTTCTTTTTCAATGAAATTTAGTACTTTAAGTCTATTATCCATTTTTTTTACACATACTGCACGTTTAAAATTAAAATTGCACATTCGGTCACGAATTGGTTATTCGAATATATTTGTCTGACTCTAACGCCTAATATGAACATGTTGTTAGAATTAAATTATATAATTCAGAATGTAGCATTAACCAATTTAATAACCATTTATGCAATTTAAACATTTGGAATAATTAATTAAGTGAACAATAAGGCAATGCATAAAAAATTAGGTAATGATTTAGAGGTAATCTAAATTTTAATTTTCTAACATATAAATTCTAAAAAAAGGGCTGTGGGCTTTCGCTGTATATAAAGCATTTTTTATTCGAAAAAAAACTAAGGTTTGATAGAAAAAAAACTAAGGTTATATGTTGTTGTTTGGTGGTTGCTGAAAATTCTTTACTCGATTTTAGAAAAGCTATAAAATCGCTCAAGTTGATTTGTAATTTTCTTAATTTTATTTTATTTAACTTATTTTATATAATTTTTCGGTAAATTGGAATAAGATATTAATTAGTTATTGTCTTATGTAAGAACGTGATATTGGATGGAATTTGTAAGATAGAAGGGCGGTCAACTCTGGTCAAATTTGAAAGAAATGGCGTGAGTTGGGCAAAGGAAAATAAAATCATAAAGAAATATAAACGGATAAATAAAAGAAATACTTATACAATCTACGATCCCATTAGCACATCTAGAGTTGCTTCTTGGTGTAATTTTAGAGAAGAATACAGGACTAAATTAGTTGTACTTCTACAACAAAAATACAAAAACAAAAATTTCCCTATGTATCTGACGAGAGCGATGGTCAATGGCGATGGTTGTTTTCTTATACCTCTTAATTAGCTTACAAAACAAATAACAAAAATAAAAGCAAACAAAATCTAGATGGCAATTTTTCTGCAGTCAGATTTTTTATAAATTTACCTGTTTTTGAATGTTTTTTTTTAATCTTTTACTATTGACATTTAGATTTTACTCTATAACTATTAATTTGGGTGTTTGTAAGTAGGAAAATACCAAAAAACGTCACCATAAGAAGATAAATACAGTGCACCAAAAACTGTGCTACAAAGGGATTTTAAGAGAACATTAAGAGAACTTAAATTTCCTGATCTGTGTAGCATTTAGAACGAAATTGTGAGAATATAAATGTGTCACTACTGTTTTGGAAATAAAAGAAATTATTTAACAGAATTTTTTAATTCATTCATTTTTTCATGCATGCCACCGCATGTACCGAGATTTAAAATCGGCGCACCAATTATCATATGGCAAAATTTAAACAAACAAATGTGTAGCAACTGCACACAGCTTGAAATAAAAACAATAGTTTTACTTTACTTTCCATTCAAGCTACACCAACGCTTAGTTGGGTATTTATAAAAATAATACTATCGAATTAATTAACCTTGTTTTTCCTCATTAAGTGTTAGGCTAAATGGTAATCGTAGCTAATGTATACGAAAACCAATGGCTTCAACAATTGCCAACAACTGGTTACGCACAGTTCGCTTAACAAGCGAATTCTCTGACTTTACACCTGACTGAGATTTTAAGTACATCTCTTGTCTAAATACAAAAAAAAGCATATTTCGTTTGAAAATATAAATAACTTAAATCGCATTTTTTTATAAAAGTGGAGATCCGCACTGATAAAGCTTAAATATTGTCTTAATTTTTAAGACTTACAGTATTTTACACAAGTAAAAAAACTATCTGGTCATAGTGTCATTGAGAGAACTCCCATTCTTAAAGCTTAGGCATTATTAACAATTATTGAAGTAGTATTGGAAGGGTTTTTCATTTAATCTAATAATAATAATAATACTTTGGAACAGAAAATCTTCACCTAATATAACCTTCAACGTTAACTATTTTGCGTACAACATTGATTTATTTCGTTAAAAATCTGACTTTGAAAGTATTAGTGAAAATATGTAGTAATGGCCTTTTGAGAAAAAAAAAACCTGATTTAAATACAAAATAGGAACTTGTTTGGTTTCTCTTGTTTTTATTACCAAAAATCCCAACAAAGCCACAAAAAGCTCTTTAAAATAGCCAATTATTTTAACAAGACAAAAAAACTGAAAAAAATTTCTCTATGATGAATATATGCTCAAGTCATTTCCATGCTACACACATAAAAGTTTCAAAAACTGAACATTTATAAGACAAATGAAAAAATGCTACCGGAAAAATCAAATAAATTGATTAAGCGATTTATTAAGAGCCTACTCGAGTTGTCGTGCTCCAGGTCGCGTAAGCACGTATAAGCGATATACTCTCGAAGAATGATTTGTAATAATAAGCCTTGACTGAGGTTTATAACATTCGAGATTAAACGAAGGTCATCGGAAAAGCTTATTTATTCTTCACTTTAAATTATAGATGTTAGTAAACAACTAAATTATTTAATTGGGAAAAAAGCAAAGAAAAATATCCTACTTTATGCTCGCTCTCTCTGCAATAAAATTCGTTAAACTTTTTTCTTTTTTTTTTTTTCAAAATGACCAATGCTGCCAAATTTATACTGAAGGAAAAAAGTATTGCATAATGGCTTAATAAGTTAATTCCAATTTTTTTATAAATCTCATAATTTCTAGTTTTTGTAGAAAATATGACGAAAAAAAGCTTATGAAAATATTTCCATAAAAATTTAAAGCTTTGTGCTGTTTGGTACTTTTAAAGCCCAAAATTATTCTGTTTCGATTACAACTTCTATAAATTTAGAAGCTTATTTTATTTAAATACTTTTTACTGATTACAATTTTATGCTTATGGGTTATAAATAATATTTATTATTTGCTTTTTTTTTAAATATTTACTTATAATTTGATTGTTCCATAGTATAAAAATATGAGGGTATCATTTTTTTAATATTTTACAGTTCTGCTTAGGTTTATTAAAAAAATTAAATTAATAAATAAATAAAGGATACTGGAAGACTGCACGCTATTTCATTTAGCCAAAATGCGCAATCTCTCTCTCTAAATTTCTAAAAATAACTTTTTTATCGATTTTTTTTAAATTACAAAATATAACAGAAAAATATTTTTCAATTTGACAATTTTATGATTACATTCTATTGTTAAAATCAATAGAAATTGTATAAATAATACACGAATAGATTTTCCGATAAGTGGATATTTTTGGATTATTTTCTTGTGTTCGTTTTACTAATTAAATCTTTTCTGAAATATTGTTTAGTTATTCTAAAATCAGGTATAAGCGATTGACTAGACTAATAAAATTTTGGTTAATATTATCACCATTAGATTATGCAAAGCTGTTGGCATTATTTATTATAACTCCATTTTGTGGATAAAAAATGTATTTCTGATAGCGATTAACGAAAGGGATTATATCTGTTTTACACCAAACTGTTTTTATACTATCAACCATACCGCTATCTATACCAATTTTGCTAATTTTGTATGAAAATTTCAGGCACAATTAGATTTGCAACTTATCAATCAAGTATTGATAACTTCTTTTCGAAAACCAGTTTGGCAACCTAAGTTGTAAAAAAAAAGTTTGGTTTTCAAGTAAACCTAATCTTCCTGTACTAAATCATGTGAATAATTCTTGAGTCAATAATTTAAAAACTTAGTTTTGGTAAATTCTTGTAAATTCGAATAAATTATACACTCAACAATATTTTCCTTTTAAAAAAAACCAATAACCCATATCACAAATTTTATTGATATCTGAAAAAAAAACTTAAGTGAAAATTTTGTCCATTTTTCTAAGTTATTTCTTTAGTTCTAATCACAAAAGAAAATAAACGATAAAAATCCCAAAAAAAAGAAGTCTACTAATAAAGTTTTCTAAATTTGCTCATAAAGTTAAAATCACTTTTGATGTCAGCAAATATTTACATATGAATAAAAAAGGTGACGAAATTTCATAGGATTTAGTGTAAATCATACCCAAGTCAAAATATTTCATATTGTTAATACATTAATGAAATGAATTTTCATATTTTTTCAATAAAATCATTAATAAGGATATTAATTTTTATATTGTTTATTTATATTTCACGAGAAAGCTCCACTAAATATAATATAACACAAAAAAAAACTATAAATAATTTGACGTTTTGACTGTAAGACTACATTTGATGGAATGTCAAAAAAGTGTTATAAAAATAAACCTTTTAAATCATCAAATCAATTAATGCTGACATAGAGTTTTCAAAGTAATTAATTAATTAAATAAGAGAAAGACAAAAACAGAACAAATAAAAATTTAGATAATTAATAAATAACATATTTAAAGATAACAACCTGCACAACCTATAAATTAGCAGTAAAAGTCCCAATTTCCCTATATACAGGTTTTTGAAGGGTGTATTTATATTCACGATACAAAATTTCTTTTCTTGTATTGTAATATAGATTCTACACTCGGTGTATAAAACAGTAATTGGTAACTGGATATAACTTTTTTTAGAAAACTAATTGTCTCAATTTGATATACATGTTTTTTCTTTAATATTGTAATTTTTAGTGATTTTTATACATATACATAAACAAATGCTATGCTTGAATATTTTTTAGCGGTACACTATTGTTTAATAATGTCTAAATAACAATTAAACCTTAAGCTTTTCAGCGCATAATAAATTAAAAGCTTTGAATTTCTACCTAAAAAATATTCTAAAAATTCAAATATTTCCTTCCCTCAACATTTTCAACATACTTTAATCATTTGTAATTTGCATGATAAGAAGTTCAATTGATGCTCAACATTAACCCCAATTATCCAATGGAGTACGTAATATTTTTTATTGCATACGACTCTTATTTTTATCTTCCACTTGTCGCTTAGATTCTCATTTTTTACAAAAAAGCAAAATACCGGCAACATGTCAAAATGTAAACAGAAGATTTGCCATTATAATTCTATCAATAGAATTTCTACACTAGAACATATGATATCTTTACTCAATAATTTTTTTTACTTGAAACTCTCCCATATAAAGAGACTACAATTATACTTTCATAAATATATATATATATATATAAACATGTTTAAAAATATTAAAGCTTTTTAAGTTGGAGCACAAACTCCTCATGTTTACGATTTCATTCGAATTCTTATCATTAAATATTCACTATCTTGAGATTATACTATGAATATTTTTATCAATAATTTTTAAAAATTATATCAGCCCAATAGACCTAATCATCTCTGGCTAAATTTAAAGCTTTTAATTTTTGTAAACATCAACAAAATTTCTAAAGTTTCATTGTAGTTCTATTTTAAAACTATTTATATACATATTTCTAAAAACAATCGAATAATCACATTATTCATTTAGGTTTATTATTCCCACTTGTTACAATATTAGGGCAGCAGAATTGTTTTTCTAAATATTTGAAACCACCTCCAATAATTGCGAACTTATCCAAGAATATTTTTACAATAAGAAAAGAAACAATTTTATATTTTTTTCACAATAATAGTTTCTGTTTTTTATTTTAGCGAAATATATTGATCATATTTAAGAGCAATTTTTTCTTTTAATTAGATCTAAGCCGTATTAAATATGAAAAATAATCATGTTCTAAATTGTTAAGGGAACATTATAAATCCAAGTTGTGATTATTTTGTAATAATTTCCTCGAAATGATAGCCCGATCTAATATTTGGTTAAAAAATCTTATAATTAGCGTGTGCATGTCGTTTTACTAGTTGACCTTTCAGTTAATATATTTTACGGTTTCCCACACATGTATATTTTAAATATTTTATCTATTTTCATCAATCCATTGCTACTGGAATTTAAACCATAATACAAACGCTTTATTTTAGGTCAAGGACAAAATTATTAAATTTAGAAAAAAAATTATTTATTTTAATATTTTGTGTTATTGACTCATATCGACTATAATTGAAAAATATAATAATAAAAAACTGAAAACTTATGCCACTTTTGTTTTGATTTTTTCTTCTTTAGCGTTCAGAAAATTTATTGAATATTTTAAAACTGTTATAAAAATTATTTTATAAATTTAAACTGTTTAAAAACAAACTTTTAATTTCATAACTTATAAAAGGTGGGCTATATTTTGTTTGTAATTTAAGCTACCGGTTATTTTAGTTTCATGAGATATCAGAAAACTAGCTTAATATTTGAAATTTACGAAATGGGTTGCATTATATATTATTAAAGTGGTAAGTCTTCTGCCCTAGCTGTAAAAAATTTACGTGGAAATTTTGTTTAAACTAGGATGCCTCCAAAGAAGTTTTCGAATGAGTTTGTGAGAAGAGTTCATCAAATATGATAAAACATAGAGTCAAGTGCGCTCAACCGAAAACGTGGCCGTTGTTATTTTGAGTGTGTGGGACATTTACACTCACCATCTTTGTCATGAAATGAACACTTCAGGCACTACTCTGACAATAATTTTGTGTAAAGACCTCGGCATGAAGCAATACGTGTATTAAGCATGTTGCAATCGTGTCTTAAAATATAGACTTTGACAGGCTGTATAAGGGAAATTTTTTTACAGATTCTCCAAAAAATTAACATTAAAAATTCCCCTATTTATTAAATATGATATTTAGTTATTATCTAAATTGATGGTTTCTCTTGTTATTATTTAATGGTTCTCTTGTTATTTAATTATTAAAGTGCAATTAAATGATTTAATGTTTACTTTTATGACACAAATTTTAAAATTTCCCAAATATTCACGTATTAATATAATACACTGTATAAGCCTCAAAGGAGAAAGTTTATTAGGTTGGCTATCTCTGTGCATATGAAATTTTGAACAGGACACAGGAGATAAAAATGCTATATTCAACCCAAAATATGTACAACAGCTCAATCGAATTTAGATATATAATGGTGATATACCAACAAAAAATTCTTTAAGTTGTATAAAAATGTACAACAATCTGCTTCAGGTTTTATTTGAACTTAATGAATCTAGAAAAATAACTATTAAGAAAAACCCAAAACTGATTATTAACAAAAATACAGCTCCTACTCGTACTGTCAAATAGTATTTTGAGTATTATACTTGAGTTATAACGGTAAACACACATTGTGTATATTGTGTATATAAAGTGTACATAAATGTGTTTGTTAGTTTTTCCAATTGATACGATTCTAGTTTTTTGATTTTGATCCTTAAAAATAATTTTAAAAAAACCAACAATGCTTAGCATTAGGATGAATTGTTATCAAAAGTCAAGAAAAGCTTCGCATGTATTGTTGGTAGGTTTTATATCGAATATTTGAAGCTATTTCCTCTTGCTCTTTTTTTTATATCATCAATAATTGTCACAATTTTAAAACTCAATTTCTATATCCTGTATAAATCTTTTAAAATCTGTTTTTAAATATAAATTTAGATTGTTGCTAGACGACGTGATTTAAAATTGATTGTAACATCTGCTACAATGGACTCAACAAAATTTGCTACATTTTTTGGTAATGTACCAACATTTACAATTCCAGGAAGAACATTTCCAGTGGAAACATTTTTTAGTAAAAATACCTGCGAGGACTATGTTGATGCGGCTGTAAAACAAGCATTACAAATTCATTTGCAGCCAATTGACGGTGATATTCTCATATTTATGCCTGGCCAAGAAGATATTGAAGTATCTTGCGAAGTATTAGAAGAACGTCTTTCAGAAATAGATAATGCTCCACAGCTTTCAATTTTACCAATATACTCCCAGTTGCCATCTGATTTGCAAGCAAAGATATTCCAAAAAGCGCAGGATGGCATCCGTAAATGCGTTGTAGCTACAAACATCGCTGAAACATCTTTGACTGTTGATGGTATTATTTTCGTCATAGATTCAGGATATTGCAAATTAAAAGTATATAATCCTCGAATTGGTATGGACGCCTTACAAATATATCCAATATCAAAAGCAAACGCAAATCAAAGATCTGGTAGAGCTGGAAGAACAGGCCCCGGACAAGCATTTCGATTATACACTGAAAGACAATACAAGGATGAATTGTTATCTCTAACAGTTCCTGAAATTCAGAGAACCAATTTAGCAAATACTGTTTTGCTTTTGAAATCTCTAGGGGTTGTAGATTTACTACAATTTCATTTTATGGATCCTCCACCACAGGATAATATTCTAAACTCCTTGTATCAATTATGGATTCTTGGAGCTTTGGACCATACTGGTGCGCTTACACCTTTAGGTAGACAAATGGCTGAGTTTCCTTTAGATCCACCACAATGCCAAATGTTAATTGTTTCGTGTCAGATGGAGTGCAGTGCTGAAGTTTTAATAATTGGTATCTTTAAAAATCTTATGAATGTAATTTTTATTAATTTTAATCTTATTTATATTTTAGTCTCAATGCTATCTGTGCCCTCAATTTTTTACCGTCCAAAAGGTAGAGAAGAAGAAGCTGATGGAGTTCGAGAAAAATTTCAGGTGCCAGAAAGTGATCATTTGACTTATTTAAATGTTTATATGCAATGGAAACAAAATAAGTTAATGGGTTAAATAATTTTTATATTTTAAAATTTCTAACGTTAAAATTTTTAGTTACTCATCAAATTGGTGTAATGAGCATTTTATTCATGTAAAAGCAATGCGTAAGGTACGGGAAGTCCGCCAACAGCTTAAAGATATTCTAGATCAACAAAAATTACGTGTTGAGTCATGCGGTTCTGATTGGGATATTGTACGTAAATGTATTTGTTCAGGTAAATATGAAATATCCTATTTTTATATTAAAAAATAAAATATCAATTTACAGCTTATTTCTATCAAGCAGCTAGACTTAAGGGCATTGGTGAATATGTAAATTTACGTACAGGAATGCCATGCCATTTGCATCCAACTTCCGCACTTTATGGTTTGGGTACTACACCTGATTATGTTGTATATCATGAACTAATAATGACCGCCAAAGAGTATATGCAATGTGCTACATCTGTTGATGGTTATTGGCTAGCAGAGCTTGGACCTATGTTCTTTTCAGTTAAAGAAACAGGAAGAAGTGGCCGGGAAAAAAAGAAACAAGCCGCTGAACATTTAAGAGAAATGGAAGAACAAATGAAAAGAGCACAAGAACAAATGATACAAGATAAATTACATGCCGCTAAACGTGAAGAAGCGTTAATGCCAAAACAAGAAATTTTAACACCCGGAGCAACACCTAGACGGACACCTGCTAGGATTGGTTTATAATCTGAACAGTTTCACTTGCAAGCAGTACTGCAATTTGGCAGTTTTTCTTAACGCAATTCGAATTGAATGAACCCTTTTAAGATATTTAACATTGTAAAATTTTAGATTTTGTAATAAAATTAAAAAAAATAAATATTTTATTTTTTAAGTATGTTCTTGATAATAAAGGATCTGCTTGATGTTAGCTTGATGTTGTTACACAATAATTCACAAGTGGTTAAAGCTTAAAGTATTTCAAAGTTATCTAAAATATTAGAGTTTCAATTTAAAAATTTAGTTGTGAAAATAACTAAATGTAAACTTTTACAATGATTTCTGGGATATAACTAGGGTCTATTCTTGTTATTTAAATTTGGATAGTCCTTAGTTGAATATTTTGCTATTATTTTTCACTCTTCAATGGAAGAAAGGTTTTTTCTTTTATGACAAGAACAAAAAAATTAATTATCGTAACAGATATCCACGTTATGAAAAAACCAAAATATTCCTTTTCATTCAAAACAAACAAGATCCCCAATTTTTGTAAATTTAAAATTTAGGGAAAGTTGTAGTAATTAGACAAAATAAAAAATTTAAAAACATAAACTTTAAAATTTTTCAATCTGACAAATTTTTTTTCAATGGCTGTTGTCACTTATTTTGAAAAAATTGTATTGCAATTTTTACAATCAGTTTATTTATAAAAATGCTAGTTCATTTGTCAATACGTCCCAATGCAGACCCATTATTGATTTACATTAGGATTTTATTGTTAATGTGAAAACGATGTTTTATTTCCCATTTTTAAGATAAACTCGTATAGGTTTTACCTATTAGGGCAGAGCTAAAGTGGTTAACAAACAGATATAAATAGAACACAAAATTTTTATCATAAATTATCATTGCCATTTGTGGCTATGTCAAATTATAAAATATAAAAATTAATTCATAGAAAACGATGACTAAAATGAACTTAAATCTAAATTCAAGCTGGTTTTATTTCCTTTTTATTTACTAAATCTTGCCCTAAAACTCCAATGATAGAAATTTGTCTTGAATGATTCGCCTAAGTTGAGGGCTATTTTAAATTTAAAAATAAAACGTTTTAAATAGCTGGAATAAATATATGCTATAATTTTTAAAGATAATATTTCTGGATAAATTAAATCGAATTTTGTCAAAAAATTTGTCTTATTATGTAGATGCCTCAGGACTTATTTAACAAGGTGTGTTAATTATTTTACTACTTAAATCTAGTAATTGGTTCCTGGTCGATCGAATAATTCTTCTGACGGTATTTTGGTGACGTTTTTTCCGAAAACACTTAATTTGCCGTTATTTTTCTTTAAACTTTAGTTTTTTGTTAGTTTACCGTTATTTAACCGATAAATATTTCTTGTTTAAATTATAAATTTATTTATCTTGTTCACTGCCAGGGTGCCATGCAAATCAGTTCTATCACAGCTTTCGGGCTTATAAGACATGGACTTTTTGTTCAAATATATTGCTAAAACTGTTAGCAATAGCAAATTTTTTTTATCATGCCTTTTCTTTATATTATATTAGCTACAATAAATAGTTGAAATCCGCCACAAGTATAAAATATTTAAAAATTTCAATCGTTTTTTTAAGGCTCAAGAAAATTTATAATAACTACAAAGCTAAATTTTATTTATATAAATTTCAAATAAAGTATAAAAAAGATATTAAAATAATTTTAACTAAAAATAGAATATAAAAAACTTTGCTTTGTGTAAGAATTGAACTTACCAACCTAACATAACAACAAAACAGGGCAAATAAATCCTAATTGCGCTTATTCATAAACAAGTCTTTGGTCTTTTAATGCTAGTAAAAGTAAATAAATAGAAATTGAAGTTAAGCATCCCGCTACAATTCCTGCTACAAGTCCTGGCCATCTTCGAAAAACAATTAAAATGAATATTATTGTTGAAATAATAAGCATCATTCCAAATGGTAGTAAAGGACTAATTTCAAAATATCTGCGAAATGAGTAACCAGGCATACCATTTGAACCTTAAAAATAAACACAAAAATATAAAACACAATCACTTTAATAAATAATAACATAACTATACTTCTTGTGTCTAACTCATCATCAATATATCTCGTATTTTTCCAAAGCGTTGACTGATTATTATTCAAGTTTGAAAAGTTTGTCGACGTTTGGTTTCCATAGGTCGGTAATATCTAGCATAAAAAATATAAAGGAAAATTAACGTCTTCTCAACTAGTTTAAAACTTGAGGCACCTTTCTTATCGACATTGGCTTATACATAATCCATTGCATGATCACTGAAAGCAACTTGCTGCAAAAGTCTGGAGAAAACTAGTAACTGAATTTTTATACCCGGCCGTTTTCCAGACTAGCTAAGAATCTATTATAAATTTTTAGAAGTATGACCAGCAGTTATCTTGAATTTTTTCCGCTCTTGACATTCGAGATATGAATCAATGAATTGCTCTACTGTTAAGCAATAATTTTTCTCTCTAGTTATTTTGATTTCAGTTGTTATCAGTTAAAATATGACACTTGTTACTCATAAGTTAGCCCAATGGAAATTTAATGGCAAATATTTAGTCAATGTAAAATATTATTTACTCAATGATATTTCTTTGGGTTGACTCATAACATAGAATGTGTTTCACTCAGCAACCAAGTTATTGGTTAAATTAACCAACTTGGTTGCTGAGTGAAAAACATTCAAATAGAGAATTTATGTTATAGATTTTGGCAAACACAAAAATCTATTTGATGTTATTTCCAATCAACCATTTGGTTGTAGTTTACAAAGTGATTTAAATTACCAACTAAAATTTTTCACATGAACTTTGAATTATTCGCAGACATCTGTTCTTCTATACAAAAAGGAAGCAAAAGCATAAAAAATTCTTAAATATGTATATCATTTTCATGTATCCACGATGCTTAAGATTCGCAAGACCCATTTTTTGCATTGATTTGTTTTTATTCTTCTCATTACTAGAAACATGTTTTGGGCATTCACTTATAGGGACTATTCACTATTTTTTCCAAGTCGTCAAATGGTTCTCCCGTTCAATGTAAACATATGTTTAAATTTTTACTCACAAATGGCCATTTCCTTATACTCTTTACATGGGACGAGAGAGCCATTTGACGGTTTAGAAATTTACAGTGAATACTTCCTTTTAGGGGACATAGAACTACAGAACAAAAAAACAGTTTCATGAAGAGCTAAAACTATTGTTTTCTAGTTTTCGTATTAAGATTATTATAATTAAATCTAAAATGAAAGCTAGCAATTTCTAACTTTATACAGAAATTAGCATTATCTGGCTCTTATTATCATTTCTAGTGATCCCGATATAATCCTGTGACCGTTAACATTATCGATTTGGTATCAATGAAAGCAAATACTAAATCAAGTAGTTTGTGATTAATTTGATCTGTTTTAAGCCGTGAGCTTCATAGCAGAGTTAGCAATCTGAATATTTCCGTGTGAAGAGAATGGAGTGCAGTATCCTGTATAAAAAGGCAAACAGACAAATTTAATAAATAAAACACTCAATTTAAATATTTTAATATACTTTTTTATATGTTATATTAAATCATGTAACCAAAAAGCAAATAATCATAAAACACGTCACCTTGCAAAAAAAATTTTTTTTTTCTTATTTTTCAGGTGGAGAGTATATTACAATAAGGGAGGGTGCCTAAATTTCGACTGATACGTTGGTGAGATTTTTATTTAATAAATTTTAGCTTGAAAAATATAAAATTTGGTTTTTTGTTTCAATTTGGGTGAAAAGCCATCTTAGTGGCCCTTCTAACGTACAGGAGATAATTAATAACTTTTTCCTTTATATTTCATCAGTTAATAGTTTCAACATTATCTTTCCTCAAGATCCAGATGAAAGATATCCAGAAAGAAGCCAAACTAAGCAAACCCGTCTCAAGTAAATACCTATACACATATATTACAAAGTGTAATTCTGGTAAAAGGCAATATAATCTGATAAAAGATTTTTACTTCGAAATCAAATAGTATATGGAAACATCCTTAAATCTAAAATTATTTCCAGTACTGTATGTGTTTGAAAATAACATTGTGTACCTTAAATAAAAGGAAGAAATTATGTTCTTACTCCGAGCATGCACAAAAATTCTTCGAAAAAAATTACAGATTGTGTAGAAAACGTTCTTATAATAATTTTTAATATAACTAATGAAAACATTTTCTAGATAAAAACATAATTTGAAAGAAATTTAAAGAAAACAAAAACGAGATGTTTATAAACAAATTTGATCTACTTTTGTTTATTACGCCATTTGGGCAAATAGTCTAAAAATGCCCTGTATTCACAGTTACTGTAAGTGCTGATTTAACAAGAGCGTAATTAACATAACCATATTTAATTTAAGTGAAGTGAATGCGCTTGCTTAGTTTTGTTTTTTTATTTTAATTAATAGGTTTTCTGTAAAATAAAAACTTGTATTACTACGAGAAGAGTTATTATATCTCATTTAAATAGATTACAAAATATAAACGGAAACGTCAATTTAAAAATATGGTCGATTTAACTTAGCAAATACACAAACCCTACACTCTGGATAATTGATTTTAGGAACACAACTTTTGATAGATTACAAAAATAACTCTAGCGTAAATACTAAAAATGAATGCTAGTGCAAGACTTAATTCAAGTGGCTGTCATTTCTATAGCAATTTGTAAATTTCGTTTTTATTAAAAGTGTTTAAATTTTGTAAAAATTCAGGTTAAATTTAATAAAAATATTTAAAACTAAGCAATAAGAAATATAACTGTGTTTTCTGTTAATATATGTATACATATATATGTGTGCATATATGTATATATTGTGATTAACTTTGAATGCATAAACATTTATCATGTCGGAAAAGTGTGACACGTCGAAAGTAGTTCAAAATCCACTCTTAAGTGCATCTGTGACAGGACTCACATTTGAAGATTTTCCAAATAAACCATTACTTTTGCCTGCTGCTCCTTTAATAATACCAACAGTCCAAGAAAATACACCCGAACACACAGGTTAGTTAAATAAAAACGTATAAAATTTTAATAGGCAAAATATTTAGTTTTCAAAAACTTTTAGTGAAAATTTAAACTATTTATTAAAAAATAATACTATTCCTCCCCCTCTATATATATATATATATATATATATTAATTTTGGTTTTGCCTTTCTCTTTCTCTTTCTGCTCGGCTTCGGTAAAATGATAAATCCCTAGAATCCTGCCTTTTCTTACGACACTTTTTAATTACAAATACAAGTATGACAATCAGTAAAATAAGCAGTAGTATACCCAAAACAATTGCTGCTATTGAGGCATCAGTTAAAACAATATCCCTCACATCGATGGAATATGTTCTTCTATTACCCACTAAATCATAGGCAGATATCGAAACACGAGGTTCACAACAGCTGGCTATATATGTAGCTTTTACAAGACTTGTTGTACCAGCTGTAAATAAATTTTTTGGCATAACACCTTTAGGATTTGATTCTAAACGTAATAATCCTGTTTCCCAATCTTGAGCTGTTATTTCTAAGTTCCAAGTGGAATCGGAGCATGAAGCTGTATTTATTTTTCCTTCACAACGACTTCCAAAATACCAGTTCATTGTAGGCGCTGTAGAATCCTGAAATTCGAAAAATGTTTTTAATAAAATTCATTTAACTATTTTGTTTTTAATTATAGTAATTGACATTATAATATATAATGCAACGGAATCTATTGTAAACTTTGACCAAGATCATACAAAACAGTGATTTAGTACAATTACAATAGAAGATCCATTATCAGTTTCTATGAAACCAGAAATAAAAATTAATGACAAAATACATAAACTGGCTACGTAAATATCGTTTGTGAATAATTATTCTTGGGATTCCATCTCCTAATAGCCACACGTGTTAAAAATTGTATATTTTTGACCATTAGTTTAAAACTTTTGGTCAAAGCTTGTGATTATTATTAATATGATTGGTGGAGATAGAGAGGGCAGGGGAGTCAATTATCTTTTGGTAATAAAGTTTTAGTGCCAATCAATAAATCTTAAGTATTTGAATTTAATTTATTTTTGATTTAAAGACAGTTTCAAAATTAGAAAATTATTGAGTGTCCGCAATTATACACTCCCCCACATGAAAAAGCTGTCTATACTCTTAATTAATATAGAGAAAAGATATTGTAAAAAATGATATCCGTTCTTCCACTTAATGAAATTGTGAATTTTCATATCAAATGGTAGCTTATTACTTACCAAGACGTGTATGCACGTCAAAAAATTTCATTGACAAAAAATGTGCCATTAATAATTTAGATTGCTCAGTAGCGTTTAGAAGTACAAAATTGCTCACCAAACGCTAATTAGGCCACTGGTTTCCAATAAATTGGTCTGTATTGCTGGCTAAGTAGCCCTAGGATATTATTTAAATAAAATGGTAAAATGCAATTAATTCAACATGCAAAACGAATCAATTTAACTTAGCTTCAAAGTCAGACGAATTTTATTTTATACAATTAAATACGCTCCCTTTTTTCTTTATCATAAGATGAAAATGTCTCACCTGTAAATCTGAATTTGATATCACTTTTATATAAGCCGATTGTGAAATTTGTCTTGGCCCTGTACAAATTAAAGTAATTTTATCTTTTGTTCCAGTTTGTGTTCCCGGTGGAACAAATATTGTAACTAATACAGTAATCATTTGTCCACCTTGAAGTGTTGCACTGTAAGCAATATAAAATATGATTTATGAAAAAATAAAAACTCTTAAACATCTATTAATATTTCTTACGTATATGGACTTAAACTTTGTAAAAAATGTTGTTCACCAATTACTTGAAAATTATATAAAATTGGCCTTTCAAACAAATTAGTTACTTCAAAATAAATTTGTGCTCGCATTCCACTAGTAACAAGTAATTGTGATTGAATTCCCATATCAATTTTAGTTACTTCATAAATATGATATTTTTGTCCAGTAATATTATTATTTTTTTGAATTGTGATATTTTTGAGATTAGTTTCAATCTCTTCATCTTGAGGAAATCTTATTTTTTTCTTAATTTGTTCTTCTGATGAACTCAATGACTCTTTTCGTTCTGTTGAATCACTATATTTTTCGTCAGAATCTTCGATAAGATTAAGTGATTGTAGGAGAGCTTCAGATAACCATTCAACTATAAATTTATTACATCAAATTTTGGTTAAATGAACTGCGTCAAATGTAACAACAACAAAAATTATCTCAGTACTAATAAAATAGTATAACATCACTGTTTGAACTTTTATCGAGTTCGCGAGTTTTAAAATTTTATATATTGTAAACAGTTTACGCCAAAGAAACCTCTGAAATTAGCCTACTCAATAGCTAGTCAAAGCTCATTTATTTATTTTCGTATACACTGAATAGTAATAGTATTTAATTAATCTCGATCACGCGAGGGACTTACTTATACAGTTTGCAATTAACTAAGGGGTAAGTGTAAAAAAATATTTTTATCATTTTTATCAATAGTGTTTTTTGTGTAAAGTGCTTAAAAAGATATATAAATTTTAAATTTAATCAAATATTGTTTTTGATTCCAAAAAAGTAATGTTTTAAGTGATTTTAAAAGCATTGAAAACTTTGTTTTCTGCATTATTTAAAAAACGATATTTTAATTTAGTTTTTTTAAATAAATTGAGTTAACCTTATTTATCAATTATGTGCAAACCATAAATTTAGTTTCATTTTTTATATTTAATTTATAAATCTTAAATTTACTACTATAACAAATGATAGCACGAAAAGCGCATGAGTAAAAATATTTAGAACTAATAGAAACCTAATTATCTAAATTTGTTTCGTATTTGTTGTTCCCTTGGTTAGTAAACAAGGTGAACTTGAACTTGAACTAAAGACTTCCTTAGTGTCGTAAATAATCGCTTTTTTAATGCTATTAATAAAAGTTTTGTGATTTAAGAAATTCTTCTTGTTTTTTTCACAGTAAATTAAGTTTTAACGCTATGTATTGAAATTATTAAGAATAGAAATAACGATTTTAATAAAATATACAATAATAAAAGGCACAGGTTGTAAGTTAAATAATTTTTTACAGTTAATTCAATTTTAAATTGTAATTGATTTGAGAATAATTAAAATATTTAGATATTTTAAAATTGTTTAATAGGCTCTATTTGTGATTTATTTTAAAGTTTTTCAAAAATATTTAGACCAAAAGTTATTTAAAAGGGATACTAGGTGAATTTTAAACGTCAATTTATGCATTTAGCTTACAAGCAACAATTTACAGTTAGCTTGCAAGGTTTTGGATGCTAGGTTCATTCCTTGAAAAAGGAAAAAACACTACCTTTCACTATTAAATTGTGTTTAAAAAAGATATTATGACAAAAAACAAAGAACGAGTCAAACTTTGAGTTGAATCGGTATCTATCGTATTTGCAAATTGTGTTTGCCAATTACTTTTGTCTGTTCGTATATCTTAAAATATTGCTCAAGCGGAAGAGATTTGGTTCAAAATTAGAACTGATTGCATGAAATTGAGAGCTATTTTATGGCCAAAAATATACCATTCAACTTGTATCACTTCTAAAGGAGATTATGTTGATGAATAAATTTAAAGTTTTGCTAACAAATTGTATTTTAAGGTGTCAAACTTAATTTTTTCAAAATAAAAAACCGCTTGAAGTCGTTTAAAATAATTTCCAGTAGGATCACAGCTTCTTTGTTAAGTGCCTAATATAATTATTGATTATATTATTCATATTTTGAATGATGACTTTATTTGATTAGAGCTAGGATCAGAAAAGGTTGCTTGGGTGGTGATATTCCTGCTACGAAGTGTGTACAGGGATACTGAAAGTTTTAGAAGCTGTAATAGAGCTGGAATCCTCAGAATTCCACGTAAGAATTTCCTTCTCTCAAATATCTCCTTATCTCCTCATGACTTTGTTACATAGTAGACAGGGGTCGTTTAGCCTCAATTATTCAAAACATCAATCGAGGTTATTGAAAAGCAGTCAATGTACAGGGAGTGGTTGTTATTTTATGGAACCTTATAGCTGGATTTAGCTATAAATCCAATCCTAGAGTGAGTTATAGAGAATTATCTAAGATCGTGGCCTTTAAGTCGTTGACTTTAAGGGACTGTTTTTATTGTGCGACTTATTGTCTTCATAAATTTGAAGATAGCAATTAAGTTTGTGAAATAGACTAACCACAAAACAGTCATGTCAATCTTCCTTCTTATTACGCTGTTCGCTTTGTGGTAATCATTTTTGCGAGTACTCTTTTTAAGCGATTATGAAAATCACATTTAGTCTAAGTACTCAGATTTTTCCATTTGATGGATATTTCTTAGGTCCAGATACAAACACTCTCCCAGAAAATTAGACTGTGTTTATGTCGGCTGAATTTTTAGGGCATTACTCTTGAACGTAATAATATTATTGTACTGATTTGACTTCGTATGACTAGAGAAAACCCATAATTTATTCGACAAAACTATCAAATAAAAGGAAAATAATGATTGGAGCAGTACTGCTAGGAATTTGAAGAGGTGTACCCAAAATTACAGATATTTAACAAACCCTTATCTGCTTCGTGAAATTTTTCAATTATATAAAAATCTAAAAATTCATCTTACACGATTTGATAACAGCTTTTAATTGCTAACCTATCAGTCACTAAGTCCCAACTCATATGATTTTTAGGAACTTCAAGCAATTTATTTTGAAATTTTATGAGATGCAGATATTAAGTTTAGAAGTTACGGAGTTTTTAGTTTAGAAGTGACAGATGTCGAAGCAACATTAAAAATGCAAAAACTTCTTTTTATTAGTGTTATCTGGACTCTGCTCCAACGAAGAGAACTAGAATCCTTGCCTGCTAATTTTAAGAGTGGCCAATGATACTAAATTTTTTGGAGACCCACATAATATGGTCACGCCGGAAAACACCAAAAACTCCACAAAATGATAATTCCCGATAGCAAAAATAAACTTTAAAAGGTAGCTGACTGCTTAAAGATATTAAATGGCAGGGTTTTTGCTATTAAGCATTAATTCTTATCAATAATAAAGCTTATTTGAAAGATTATGCTATATATGCTTTAATTAAAGCAATTTGTTTCAATTGAAAAAATCATCGCCAAAACTGAGAGCTATTTTAATGACAAAAATAAATCGTTCTCCGCGCCGGCATAAAAAAGTTAGAGATGTCTTAGAATTAATTTTCAAACTTGAAGGAGAGGTATAATTTTGCCGATAAATTATATTTTTATTTGTCAAGCTAAATTGATCTGCTATTATATTCTTGCTCAAAGGCTTTCCTCTTACTCATAAGATATTCTTCATAGTTCTAAAATTTGTCTGGAAATTAATTTAACATTGTTTAAGATTTAGTTTATTATTTTTCAAATCTACTAAATATGTTTCTATAATTTTAATGAAAATAAGAAAAAATAAATATTTAAAAAGCAATACCTCATAGCCAAATAACTTAAAATGCCATTTAAAAAAAGCAATTACTCTTAAAAATAAGAACATATACTAATTATTAAAATAAAACTTTATATTTGTTAAATTTTCTTTCAATACACTTATTTTACATACTACTTATTTGGACAAACAATATACTGGTGATTTTACAAATATTTACACTATATTTTTTTAACTAATGCTTTTACTAAATTTACATTGTTTTTAGAATTCAAAGCATAAAGCATAAGACAACACATTTTGATGCAGTAGCTAACAAAAGTTCACATTGACTACAAAGCTTCAAATATTAACATTTACATAAAATAATTAGTTGCTTTTTACAAATATTTGTACTATTGTTATTACAAAAAGAAAAAATTTTATTAAAGGTGATAAAAATCTTATTGAATATCAACAAAAATTATTCACCATTTGGATTACCAGATGAATCTATTTTAAAATTCAAGCCTGACGTTGTATTTAAAGAATTTGTGGCTGCTTTTTCTAGAGGAACCTCTAAGGCAGATAGGTCGCGATAGTCACTTGATAAAAACGTCAACTGAAATTTAAAAAAAAATTAAGTAAGTCAATTAAATTTACTTATTTATTTACAAGCTACCCAAACTTAAAATAAATAAATAAATACGAGTAGCAAATCTTAAATAAAATGGAAATGTGTAGTAGCACATGCGACATAAAAAAAACCATGACTGAGACAAAGATGTCGTTTCGAACAAAACATCAATATTATTTTTTAGAAAGCATCAACCCGTGAAGCAACGACTTTCAAAATTTCAAATGTTGCTTTATTTTTTGCTGAGAAGCACTGAAAGCTCGTAGTTAGACGTAAAATGGGGTGGTGCTAAGCTTGACTTACAGAAACGATGCAAATAAGAGCTTTCCATCCATGGAAATTTATTTTGAAGCGACCCAAAATAGACTTGCAAATTCATCAAAAAAACCATTAAAATGTTTAACTCTAAGCTTTTAGAAAACTTTAAAAATGATGAGATGTCAGTTTTGTCTTTTTTCCTAGTTCAAAATAAAGTAATAATTTAGAAATACTAACCAAGTTTTCTTCATTTGTATCTATTGGAACAGAATTAATATTCAAAACTTCACCACCCGAATGAAATGCCAATTCTCCAAGTATTCCAGCCTTTTTTTGGGATTCATTTTGAGTAAGCGATTTTTCTCCCAGCCATATTACATATAACTATTGAATATTTCTCAATTAATAATTAGAAAATTTTACTGTTACAAAAAAAAACCAACCCTTATACGTTTCTTTAAAAGTCTTAAGGCTGCATCTTCAGCATAGACCATATCAGCTGGTGCTGAAGCTGTACTCACAAATATTGCACTATCATACGGTACCAGTTCTGATGCTCTTATAATTCCGTAGTATGTATTTCCTTCCATATGATCAGTGGATTCTTTAATATCAGCCAATTCAGACAAGAATGATTTTACATATCTTGAACGTTTTCTTAGTTGAACACCTAGAAATATATCAAAACCCATAATTATAGCTAATAAAAAAATAAAATTAATTACTTTTTTATATTTTTTTCAAAATTTTTTAGTGATTTCTTAAATTCCTTTCGAAGGCTTTTGTTTTCTTTTTTTTAAACTGAATTAATAGGGCCGCCAACTGACACAAAGCTGTCAGTTTTTCTTTTTTTACTTTCCAAGAAAAAAGCTCATTGGAAAAGTAATTAAAAAATAGATTTGTAAGCTTGAATATGCTCACATGAACAAATCTCATGTTAAAGATTCAGTTACTCAAAAAGAACTTCATAAAGTTGAAATTGAGGATAAAATCAAAATTAGGGCCTATTTGAAGGCATAAAAACACAAATTCTTACATTGGACATTCATATTCGTATTATTCAATTTGATGTTGGACGCTGTCAACACTACTGGTGAAATTACGATATACCCCTATAAAACGAAAAGCTTATGGTCGTCAGGTTATTTACCCTGACGCAAAGTACACATAACAAAAGTAACAGAAAAAAAAAGTTTTAAAATAACTTCAATATTCCAGCAATAGAAGTATAGCCACTAGCATAATATCTAGTTTAAATTGTCAACTTTGAATGAAGATCATCAGTGAAAAACTTATTGAGATTGTATGACCTTTTGTTATGTTATTCACTTGACAAAGAAGCCGAATAATTTTGCCATTAGACCTATATTGCTTTTAATATAAATAAATGCAAGCAAAGTGAAAAATCACATACATACGATCGTCGTCAGTTTAATCGCATAAAATAGACAAAAGCTTTATCATAATACCTTTTTAGAAAATTTGCATCCCTTTGTAGCATTTCTGCAATGTATAAGAACTTTTGTCTTTTACTTTGATTTTTTCTTTATTTCTTCGTCCGTTTCTTAAATATGTATTTTTAGTAGAACTTAATACTTACTTAATAACCATAAGATTTAAGTAATAATTATAAACTATTTCCTTTCTTTTGAATGAAAAATTTCTAAAATGCCAAATGACTTTTCCTATAGCATAGCCGATTTGTTTCATACTCTATTGAGTATGAAAAACTCTATTGTTGACTTCCAAGAATATAATAAAAGATTCAAGGTGTATATTTCATTTGTGGAAGGGCTAACCCTTCATTCTCGAAAATTCCATAAACCCCTTAAATTTAAAAACAATATCGAATCTCTAGAAGCTTTTTACTTAATATCTTGATGATCTTCAAATATTAATGAGCCGAATTTTATAATTTAGTGATGTATCTTCACTTACAAAAACAATCCTCGAAAACAAATATGTAACATTGAATATTAAGTTTTTCCTTTCAAATAGCAACCTTCAGTTGGTTTTTTACACTGCTATAGCCAAAAGTTATTACTTAAACAATTTTTTTTAGCTCTCTGTATATTTTCTAGACTAACCACAAGTTATGAATATTAAGACTTTAGTTTTCTTCTATACGTATACTATGCCTAAGCTATTTAGAATTAAAAATAAAGTCCGAATTACTTTTTCTTTCAATTTTTTTTTGTTTTTGGCCTTAAGATGAATTGTTTGACTAACAATACGACTATCATATTTCAAGTGAACTGTGTAATATAACACAATGAAATCTGACACCGTCTAACCTAAGCTCTATTGTTATCATATTCAAAAACAATAATAAAAGAGGTTAAATTTACCTGTAGAGCTGTATGTTAGAAGTATTATATTCAATGTAGATTTTATTTTAATAGCATCTATCCATAGGGCTTTCGTTTTATTTAATGAATTTGATGAAGTATCAACTAATAATGCAAATGGTGTCCTTATATAAATATCTTCTATAAAACTTCGTAATATTTCATGTGGTAGCAATTTTATCATTTGCAGATGTTTCCCTTGTTTTGGTTTAGTTAATTGTAATGAAGGTGCTATTGTTGTTGACACCTCATCTCCAATCATAATATTATCCGTTAAGTCATGAATAATTTGTGTATCAACATTTTTACCATAGTATTCATCAATATTATCATGTTTAGATGGTTCAATCATTCTATGGGATAAAATACTTTGTAATGGTTCATTATCATCAAAACTATTTCTATTGGAAATATGTTCATGATTTATTCTTGGTGATTCGTTAATAATATCATTTTCTGTTGTTGCTAATGTCATCCAATTGGCATTAGTATGTTCTTCTATAATATCTGTAGTTAAAGTATCTTCACCGGCATATTGCCCAAAATTTTCTAAAAATGTTGGTGTTGTCTGTTCACTTAAAGATATTGCATAATTTATATTGATTGTTGTAGCAAAGATTACAATTAATACACTTATAACATTTTTCATTTTGATTGTTTATTTATTGTTCTCCTTTTTCATATGAACTTTTAAAACATCAATTTAATTCTGTTGATGTGTTGTAGTTTTTTCGTGTCTTTTATAAAAATGTTAACTTAGAATTAAGAGTCATTTGGTATGAGCAATATAAAAATTAACTTCATTTCTTAATCACACCCAATACGGGTACATCTGTAATTAAATGAAGAATTAAAAATTATTTATTTGAGTAAGTTGAGTAATTCTTTCAATAATTTCAAGTAATTTTTTTTAAAAATATTTTGCGTTACAATTAGAGTTCATTCCATAAAGTTTTTCGCATAAAAAATAGTTAAATATATATTTCTTTTAATAAATCTAATTTTTAAGTATGCTAA
Organism: Acrocera orbiculus; assembly: GCA_947359355.1. Taxonomy (NCBI): domain Eukaryota; kingdom Metazoa; phylum Arthropoda; class Insecta; order Diptera; family Acroceridae; genus Acrocera; species Acrocera orbiculus. Next base: position 20,958,463 of record OX375757.1, read on the forward strand.
AATATATTTGAAACAAGGTGAAATGTCCTTTAAAAGTTGGTTGATTGAATCTGAATAATTTTTAAACACTTTTCTTCAGTTTTACTGAAGTTTAGAAAATTTCCCATTATTTATTTATAATAATTTCCATGAAATTTGTTTCTTTTTTTAGGAAAAATAATGTATTTCGTATTAATGGAATTCAAAGGATTAAACATAAAATATTATTATTGTTTAAAAAACTTGAAATGATTGCATTTTACTTAATTATAAAAAATAATTCCTTAAGAAGTCTTAAAACCATAAATTTATTAAAGTTTACCACATCTTTAGCAAATTTTAAACAAACTAAAAATGTAAAACATATTTTTGCTCGATTTTATTTAAATGCAATTTTTTCCTATTTTGTAGTAGACATTTTTGATTTATGCTATCTCTTCCTGAAATTGAAGTATCCGCGTACGGCACATTGCTGTCAAATGTAGGCCGCTATTCGTGCAATATACAAAATTGGAAAACTATTTAACTTTCCGGTCTCAATATTTTTGATTTATAGACTTCCCGCAGTATTGGAAAAATTATATATAACTTAAAAACAAAATACATCAATTTTATTTTTTCATTAGCTTTGTAAGAAGCTTAGTAAAATTTCCAAAAATTTTAAAGCGTATAAGTGAAAAATAATAACTTTCCGCAATAAAAATTAAGGGATGTATTTCTCATGAATTTAAGATACAATAAAAGATTTCAATTTCCTGAAAAAAGTATTAATAATAATTCAAACTGTAAAGAAAAGTTTATTTTTGCGGCTAAACTTTTGAGGTAGTTTCTCTTTAATGTATGAATGTCAGCCGATAAAAAAAAAATACAGGTATCGTAGTTTTTGATAATATATAACATAACCAAGTTTGAAGGAAATTGTTCGGTTCAGGCTCGGAAGGTTTTCTTGTTAGTGCATATATATTAATTGTCACATTAAACCCATGTGTAATACCGAAAATATATTTCATAAAACCTTTCTGTTGCGATTCCTCCTTAAATTTAAACAGAGCCTATAGCAATGTAGCCTAATATATTTTCGGAATTATTAAAGTGACAGAATGAGGTAAATAAATCTATGGCCACCAAAATAAATTTAACAAGCGTAAACAATAAGTTAAAGTTTTGTGTGGTTGAATATAATTGTTTGAAGGTTTAATAATTAACATTAAATATTCAAATTCAAACTAGAAATTCCTAAGCTTAGAAAAAATAATAAATTTTAAGTGGTATAAAAAAGAAATATGAAAATAAATCCAAGAAAATCCAAGAATAGAAAGTGAAAAATACTACAGTTTAAAATTATGTAAAATTCATTAGAAAAAATCGCTTAAATATTAATTATAAAAAAATTTTTAAGTGTATTTTTGTATAAACTATAAATAAATCCATAATTTTAAAATTTTCGTCCATTAAGAGCTTCAACTATTTTACAAAATATCCGAAATATTTTACTATATCCAAAATAAAATAAATATCATGGTGCCAAAAATGAAAATATCAATAATACCACAATCAAATATTAAACTGTGCATGTTTCATATTCTATTTAGCCCCAGGGATATAAAACTTGTTTTATTTTTTCAATATAATTAAATAATATTCCATCAATCAGGGCCAAAATTGTACAAATATTGGGTGATAGTTTCGGTGAAACGAAAGTAAATATCAATCGTTGCTTATTATGAAGTAAAGCTCAAAAGCTAATAAAAAAACCAAAAAACTTAAATTGTTGTTTTTCAAAAAATAATTTTTGAAACTTTGTATGTTTTATTTAAAAATGATGATTTCATTTCAGGCTCTGAAATTATAAAATTTTGAGGTAATATTTGGGTTTTACCTTTGCAATGGTTATTGAACTTTTATATTTTTGTTTGGTTAAACAAGGTTTAGCTTGATTTAATTTTAAATTCATTTTAACCTTCAAGTATTTTATTTTTTGATTATAACTTTTTTATGATTGGAATTAACATATAGTAATAAAAATTTTTTCTAAATTAAATTCCTATTTACTACACCCTTCGGTTAATTGGCTGGGATAAAAAAATATTTCTAAAAGGAAATAGCACACACAATTCAATAGTTTAAACTCTAGAATGTTGAGAATGTCTAGAATAGAAACAAGATAAGTGTTTTTCGTATTGCTGAAATTTTTTTAAATGAAAAAATTATTTGAAATTTTTCACTAGATAAAAAACATATTTTTCGTTTAATTTGAATTTAAAATAATTTTATTATTTCAATGAATTTAAGAAAATGGGACAGCGCGCTGATTTGAACTAACCAAAATTGTCACGTTTACAATAAATTTTATCTGGCATCTGTTTTTTAAAGTCACTACAACTATCTCCTTATTGCAAAAATTACTTTTGATTATTAGTGTCTTCTTAAAAGTAATTTCACACGTTCGTGAAACATATTTTTCTAAAAAACTCCGTGGGGCAGAATTTTGCTCCCTATCGTTTGATTTCTTACCAATACATGTTTATTATTATAGTAAGTATAGTAAGCTTTATATAGTGTAATTTTATTGGGTATCACTTGCTGAGAACGAAACAGCATCTGACCTTGTGTGCGCTTACAGAATATGTTTGACATAGTTTAAAGTTTGGGCACACCGATGTAGCATGAACTGTTGCAGTAACTACCCAGTAGGAAAGGTGATCATCGCTTATGGGCTGCCGCGAGCATCGCCAGAGGAGGTGGCAGTTCATCGCTCTTACATCTCCTTGCCATTCTTTTACGTGTAATTTTTAACATAGGATGTCCTAGGAAAGGATGAGCGACAACACAAACGCATTAAATATGCGTATGTATTGCATTTGTATGCTCTTGAATATTTCTTATTATTCCTATTGGAAATTATTTCTGTATACCAATATCATCTGGTACACTGTCAATTTTGCTGTAAAATAAATTAAAGGAAAGGGCAATATGAAAATAGAAAGAATTTATTTTTAAATTTAAGCATTTATTCATTTTTTAATAACAATTATACAATAATTATAAAATAAATTACAACAATGCAATTCAACTGTTTATAGATACTATCATATATAATAACAATAAAAATTCTTAGTTGTAAGGTTACATATGAGCAGTTCAATTTATTATTAAGTTTTATTTAATTTCGGTTCACTTCGTAATGACATTAAAATTAGCATACTTAATATATTTAAAATTTATTAATCACAGTTAAAGTTTTTTTAATATTATATTTCACTTTATTTTATTCAATTAACTAAAATAATATAAATTAAAACACTTAAAAATAACTCACTTCAGACTTTTTCTAAGTCCTAAAATGACATTTGGCTTAGAAATGCGTATATGCCATGACTATACACACGAAAATTACTCAAGGCACATATACACGCTCTGTAAAACACAGTGTATCTTATATTTAAGCAATCACCACATCGCCTCGGCCTGCTCTAAGCAGGGCAAAGCGATGATCGCCTTGCCCTGCTTAGAGGATGTCATCGCCAAATTTCCTACTGGGTATTTTTGTTGCGAGTTTATCAAAATCAGGGTGAAAAAATTTTTTGAATAAAAAGTTTTATATTTTAGTTAAATATTGCTAATTTTTTTTAAAATTATTTTTTGCTATTATTTCTGCTTCTAATATATGGTTATCGTTGTTTCTCATTGTTATTATTTTTAATGACTGTAAATAATTGCTTAAATTGTTTATAATTATCTATAACTGTTTATATTGTAAACAAGAATAGTTGCTGTTACAGCTGCATTTCTGTGGCCTATGCTTTGGATGCATTGATGTCGCGGTGTTCCAAAAGTATTATATATTGTTATTCGGTTGCTTGTTGTGTAATATCAAAAATTCAAACGTTAACTGAAAAATATTATCGAATAGGGTAACTTGACTAAATTCGTATATGTTCATATCACTTTTTGGCTGTTTTCACGTATAAAAACTGCTTGTAAAAAAATTAATCAGTAGACCGAAGGGTTTTATCTACTGAATCTAGTTTCAGATCCCAAATTTTCTAAGCTCTATTAAGGTAATAATAACAAAACTGACATGAAAGAACTATATATAAATTAAAGAGATAGCGCTCAAGCACTGAAAAACACAAAAATTTCAAACTTTATTCTATTCAAACATTAGCAAAATATCGTGACCGCCAGTTACTAACTAAGATAATATGAAACATAATTTCAAATGTTATTTGACGTATAATACAAGAATTAATAGTTTTACAAAATCTTTTAGGAGTTCACACTAAAAGTTTACAATGCTGGAATAACCATTTTTTCTTTTCTCTATATAATAAAAATTGGAGTATACAGATTATAGAAAAAATATATGTATGTGGTATAAAATGCCATAGAATAGAATGTTTCAAGTATCTCTTAATATCAAATTAAGGTTTCGGATTACAAAATTATATTCAAAAATACTTGCAAAATTCAATAGTCTGTTACAATCACTTTGTTTTCATTTTATATTTTTTGATAACATTCATTTCACTACTATCAAAATTATATTTTTATTATGCTTTGCCCAAAATAGGATTTCACTTGCTTAGCGGTAATAAATTTTTGGTGTTAGTTAATTACAAGAATTTTTCTTACCAACGATTGTAAATTAAGCACTGAAAACGGGTTTTTGAAATTTTTAAACGATTCATTGGAGAGATTGCTATTTGGTCTTTTATAAATCATCCAGATAATAACATCTGGAATTTTGCTTATTAAAATTAAGTTAAAAAATGATGCTATTCAATTTAAGTATTTGTGTGCTTTGGTCAACTTATGGTTTCGCGCTGGAAACACATTGGACGCAAAGCGACACATGCAAAAATCAATGGGGGCCAATCAATGGGAGCCAACACGAAATGTTTTACCCCATACAAACAACCGCTCTTTGCTTCATTGGAGTAGAATTTTTTCGATTTTTCAAACGCGATGATTCCTACAAGTAAAAAAAATGATATTACATCAATCTTTTTTCTTTTGCACTTTGAATATGAGAAATGGTAAAAAATAGTAGAACAATACTGAAAAACAGCCCATAAAATATCAACAGTCATTGGATTTGATAACGGTATTAAAATTTGCTTATTTTTCGCTTTTTATTGAAACGAGCTATAAGGACCATTAAATAAGTTCGAAAAATTCTCTATAAGAAATATAAATAAATCCCTGCAGTTTTTGAGTAATGCAACTATTACAAAAATAATCCACTGTTTGATTAACTGATACTAAACAAACCTCGGGCTCATATATTTTTTTATTTTAAAGATTAAAATTTTTTAACTGGGTATTATTTCTGTGCTGTTGGTTAGCTTTCTACTTTTTCCATGCATTTAAAAGCAATATGCTTGTAATTCATCAGCATTTTTATCGGATTTCCAATAGCATATTATTTTTGATAGATTTATAATCTTATTTTAGTGTTTCGTTTAAAAATAGTGAATTGAAATTACTAACAAATAAAGAAAATCAACCAAAAAGAAAAACAAAAATTGTTATTATTCAAAATTAACTTAAGTTGATGGTTCGGTTAGTATGCTGAAAAAAAGCCATGTTTTCAAGAAAATATGTGGAAAAATAGTGTACAAAATTTCAAAACGATGGGTCTAATAGATTTTGAGTTATCATGCGTACTTGCGTACCGACTTTGAAGGTAACTGCTTCAGGAAAAAGCTTACAGAAATCACTCAGTGATTACTTTCCAAACCTCGAGAATTAAGATAATTATTGGGTGCAAAATCCTTTCAAAATAAAAGAAAAACCAAAAAGATTTCATTCCATGAATTATGAAAATTTGATTGAGTTGTGTTCGGATACATAATTAGAAGCCAAATTTAAAAAAGTTTCATTAAGAATATTCTGGTCAGAGGATGTATTCGATGAATATCCAAATTTATGAAAACAGGCTATTCGAATTCTATTGCCGTTTGCAACCACTTTTTTGTGTGAAACTGGGTTTTCAAAATATGTTTCGACAAAAACCAATTATCGTAACAAACTTGATGCTACACCAGATATGCGTGTTCAGTTATCAAACATAATACCCAATTTAAAGATCATCATGGAATCAAAGAAGCAGGTGCATTCTTCACATTAAAGTTTTTTCATTTATTTTAGTTTATGCTTGTTATTTTCATTCATTATTTCTATGATAAATTGTTTACCATTTTTGAATTTTGTTTAATTCAATAAAATCTGAACTATCAAAATATGTAATATTAATAAAAAGTGGTTGTTTAAAAAATATTCGGGGTTCCGCAATCATTGGCAACAAATTTGGGGGTTCCACGACCAAAATAGTTTGGAAAACACTGCCTAGAGCAAAGAATGGTCAAATGCTCATAACTTCGGTAATTTTACTCTTATCGACTTCAAATTTTGAAAAAATATTTTTAAGGTATTGAACATTAATTTTAAAATATAAAAGAAAAAATGGAAAAATAAAAAATTAAATACCGAACCATCACCTTAAGGTGTTTAAAAATAATCCTGTAATAATGAAATTATTCAAATAATAATAGGAGAAAAATGAATTAGACAAACTAAAGAAGAACTAAATACAAAGAAATTTGTTGATTTTAAATTGAGCAGATCAAAAAAAATCTAAGAATCTTAAATGAAACCCTCAAGTCTCAAATTTCTCAAATTTGCTTAGATATATGTATAACTAATTTTTTAAAAAATATGACTAGCTACCGAATAATCAGGAATCACTTTTCAAATTGAAAGTTGGACTTAAAAAATTAAAACAGTCAACTTCGAGACAGATCAAGAACAATTTATCTAAATTGTCAAACAAAATATATCTAAAGTGCTTGTTTGAAAAAAATTCCATATTTATTTATTCTAAGGAAATATATGAATCAAAATTTATTTAAGAAAATAATCCTTGAAATTATGAACTTTGGTGACACCCGAAATTTTTTGTTAATGAAACAAAAAAAATGGTTAAACCGGAAAAATCAATTTTGATGAAATATTAAATAGCTACCTGCCAAATTATCACAAAAAATCTTTTTAAGTTAAATATGTAAATCAAATCTAGCCAGCATATAAAACTAAAAAATAAATAATAATTCCACAGTTAAAATTAACTTTACAAAAAAAAAACTAAATCTCACAACAAAAATTTTGTTTCTTCCCCCAATTTAAACTATTCCACAATAAACAATTATTTTGGATATTTTTTTCTTTTTTCACATTAAATGTAACTTTTAACTTTGCATAAGTTCATATCACTTAAAAATATTTACACAAATTATAAATGCCACTTAAAATCACATTAGATTTGCAAACATGTCTGTCAATTTGTGACTGAATATAATATGAATTAATTATAATTTAAGTATTACGCAAAACAGTACAGCATAACCGAAAGAAACAAAAACCATAAAAACAAAAAAAGAACAAAACAAATCCAACACTTAGCACAATCGGAACAAAACTGAAAGCGTTTTAAAAATCACCACAAAACTTAAAGAGTGGCTAAATATGAAAAGCAAGAAGGGAAGGTGGTTTTTGTTTCTGCGGATTGTCTTAAGGAAAGCGTTAAGTGTTGAGTCGTCTTTAAAAATGAACCCATCAACAGATTAAAAGGTAAACAGGTGATAATAGACACATTAAAATTATTTTTAATAAAACAAAAAATTAATTCATAATATTATGAAAAAGAAAGAATATTTTATAAAAAAAAATGTAAATTTGGAAGCATGGAAAAAAATTATAGTAAACAAAAATTGAATTGTTTTTATTTAACTTGTTGTCTGGTTGCGTTGAAATCATCTCCGAATTAGTTGGAAGTAGAACACAGCAGGTTGATTTGATCTTTAAGAGTATTTATATTTTTTTAATGTCTGTTGGGTTTTTATTTTTTTATTTTTTTTTTAAAACTAAATCGTGACTTGCCAATACCGCGTCTTGATTCAAACTGATTGAACGCGTTACTTCAGGAATTGGTTGAAATTCAGCCTGAGACTTTTAATCACTAACATTTTAATGGTATGTTTAGGGTTTTTGTAGTTTTTTTTTCAAACTTGTTATCGTCTTATTTGTGTATGCTTTTTTTTTGTTTTGTTTTTCTACATAGTTTTATAATTTGTTTGTTTTATGATTTGCCCAAAATATTTGTTCCTAGTGGAGGGAAGTAGTATGTATCACACCCAAATTTTTGGAAATAATATTGAAATATTAATTTAAGTCAAGGCTAGTAAATTCTGTATCCAATCAATAATATTTATTTATATGGTTATTTTGGTGAATACTATAATTATGTTATAAAAAAATATAAATCAACTTTTACTATTTTTTAAAGTAAGAAATTGTTTCAGGCCATAGCAAAAGCCAGAAAATTATCAATTGGTCCATTGGACAAAGTACATATGCCTAAAATATTTACCTATCCTTTTTTTTCATTCTAATTAAATTAAAATTTTACACCAATCTTCACACAACGAACATATGCAGTCGTCGCTGGGTTTGTGGCAGCCTAATTTGTCAACAGGAACCTATGAACTATTATTATACTTCTTAGCCTGACGTCCGCTTGAATAAAAACGCTGTCATCTTTGGAACTGATGTTAGCAATTCTCCTTCGCCTGTTTCTCTTGCGATAGAACATTTATTCTAGCAGTTGCTAATTGATAATCGAATTGACTTTTGAAAAAATCCAGAATTTCAATTGATTTAATATTAAATTGGCAATGGTTAAATTTCTACCTTCAATTAAAAAGATCAAATTGTTGCTGATTAATAGAGCATTGTTCTTAATAAGCACAAATTGTGGCAAATATGGATAAAAAGTGAGCAATAATTTGGTTGTTTATTATATTCATACAAACAGCAAGAAGGACCAAAGAACAGCATACAATTAAAAACTCTTCACAAAAAAGATAAAATCCATTCACAAATATACTTTGTCGATATTTTTGTTTTAGAATTAAACTTTTTAAATGTATATTTCAAACGGTTTGACCTGATCATGATTCAAAAACTTCAAAAAGCAAGTGAATATTTTAAAATAAGTTAAGACTTATGCCGTAACATATTCTACCAAACTTAAATCCAAAATTTTAAAAATTCAAATCTTTTCGGTAAAACTGCACAACTTTTTAACAAAATGAAGTTATGACAAAATGTGGTTTCCAAAGACAATAATACAAAAAAAACTGAAGCTTATTATTTCTAAACTGTAAGAGATTTTGAAGCTGTTTCTTATATGACTAATACCAAAGCGTAGCAAGCCTTAAATCATAAAAATTCTTTTATTGAAGCAGTAAAAAAACTTGTTTCAATGACTACTACAAATTTCAATTCTTACTAATCCAAAAATATAACACATCAATACCATTTAATAAAGAATAAGTGTGTTTGATTTTATTCAATATCCTTCTTGCCTTTTGAGTATCAAGTGAGTCATGAGTGAGATGAATAATAATATCAGGACTCTATAAGATTAATGAAAATTCCTTTATTTTCTATTGTAAAATGCCGTTGAATAACACCAACGACTTGAATGTATTGGAACTTCGCTTTTTATTTCAACTTTATTTGCCTTGTTTCGTATCTCAATTATGGAGCGTACCCAGCTGTTTGACAATTTTTGTTTGTTTTGGGAAAAACTAAATTTTTCATTGTTTTGTTTCTATAAACTTTCAAATAAGAAATTAAACTCAAATTATAAATCAATTCAAAAATTTAAAAATTAAAAGCCGTTATTTTCTTTTTTTACAGGTTCGTTTTTAAACCATAATAATTTGGAGTTGGTAAGAAAATTTTAATGCATTAAAAAGATTTTAAACTTTACAGTTTAATTATTAGATATTTTGTTATCTATTTTTTAAAGAAGATCGCTAAAATTTTAAAATAAAACAATTAGTTGCTAAGAGTTAGTTTTTTTGTTCAGCACATTTTATGGCTATTCCAGAAACACAACGCACGGTTACAAATAAAAGTTTTACTATGTTTAAAACGACTATAGGCAATTACACTAAATTTAATAGGCGATTCTAGCCTTAAAGGCAATTTTAATGTTTTATTAGCTTATATTAAATCAGGAATTTGTTTTTTAACTGCAAAATATCTAACTTCTTTTTTCTAGGAAAACAGTTGAAAAAGTCATTTGAATATTAAGCTTAAAAACTAAGTTTTTGTTTGTGTATTTGCTTTTTATAGAAATAATTTTATTTATTTTCTTAGAAACCCTAATGGTAATTATTTTCTGAATTTATTTTATATATGTGTTTCCGAAGTTTATTGATTTTTACACACAAAAAATCGTTACTTTTAATGATTTAATTTTAAATTTATCACATTAAATATTTGTTGAAAAAATCCTAAGCAAACCTTAAAAGTTCTTTTTGACAGCTTTATTAAAGCTAATGCGCTTAAAATTACACTAAGCAAGAAGTTTTAAAATTAGTATTTTACAAATATTTAAATATTTAAATATTTACAAATATTTAAAACAGTTTCAAGCTAAAAAAAATGTTTTATCAGAGTAGCATTTGAATAAATATTTTAATAATATTAAATATGTGTATAATTTGTAAAGAAAAGAAGTAAAAATTTAACTAACACCCTAGTCAAACAGACGAAAGAATCTAGTTTTTTTGAAATCTAATCTTTCCAAAGAACCCAAGTTCTTTTACCCCCATGACACACAGAGACAATCTAGTTTTTTGAACTGAGCTGTCAAAAACTAATCAGCTGGTTTTGTATTGTTTGGTGGCTATTTTGTTTAATAAATGCAAAAATGAAATATTATAGCATAAAAATATACTTTTTAAAAAAATAATATTGTTTTTCTAACAATTTTTTTTATTATTGTACTTTGTAAATAAAATAAATAGAAGGGAAAGAGATACTAACAGGAAACATTAAAAACATTTTATATATGTATACATATGTTATAATTGAATATTTTGCACAGTTGTATTATAAGAATGTGCTTCCCTTACTATCGTTTTACGGTTTTCATAATCCCTAAATTTTTGTAATGCTATTAGTAAACAGAGTCGGCTTAACCACTAAAAATCAACTATTATTTAATTCTTTTTTTCATAACAGGATTAAATAAAATTACCTACAATTTTATCAAATCATTCAATGTAATTTTCCAAGGATCTTCAGATTAAGTTATGCCAAAATTAAGTACTAGTTCAATTTTATTAGCAATAATTTGCTCTCCAATACCCTTGAAAAAATAATTTAATTTAAATGAATCATTTAAAAATTAAAGAATACATACCGTTATCCATAAAATCACCTGAAAGACAGCAAAAACAATAAACAATATTTGGCATTAAGTTTCAAATAGCCGTGGTGAAAAGAAAAAATGTTCACCTTTCAGCACTACCAAAAGTCAGAATACAAAAAACCACGTTCCTGTTGCTAGTTAAATTAGATTCAATTTGATTAGATTCTAATCCAATAAACCTCGTACATCGCGACTTCTGATTGGCTGAGATAAAAAATTAGATTAAGAAAACTAGATTTCTTGTCTGTTTGACTAGGGTGTAAATTATTCGTAAACGATCCCCGTGCGAGCCATAAATGGAGGCTGTAATGCGATAAAAAAGCTTTTTTAAATTTATAAATTTTCAAAATCAATTTTTACATTTTCTAAAAGTACGTTTTCTGTTCATACTGTTCAATGGTTCATACTGAATTTTAGTATTTTTAAGATCAATAATCTTCATATTTGGAGATTTTATAAAAATATTTGTTTTTGTAAAAAGTGTTTTGCACGATATTTACAGTCAGATTTTGCCCTAAATTTTACAATAAATTACTGTTCAACTATTTTCGAAAAGAAGATAGTTTTAGAAACTACTCAAAATTTAAAATTATAAAAGAAAAATACTAATGTTCAAAGTAATGATGCCTAGGACTCACTAGCGCATAGCGGTACAAAATTTAGCAATAAATGCTAATGAGTCCATTAGTCTCCACTGAATTGGTATATGGTATGTAGCCTGAATTAGCGACTAGTTAGCGCTAACTTGTCGGTTTTTCAGAGAAGATCAAATAGGGCGTTTACACCGGCATTGAAATCGTGATATCGAAATCATCAAACTTGGTGATTTCGTGAAACAAGGTGAAATGAAGCGCTCATGAATTATATATTTCCTTTTAAAAAAAACTCGAGATAGTAGAATTTTTGGTATCACTTAATGGTGGATTGTTAAATGTCTACCTTAAATATGTCAACAGCTGATTTCGAAAAGATTTTGGGCTACGTTTATAAAATAAATGTGCTGAAATTGGAAAAAATATGATACATATCACCTCCGCAAGGTGATATCGAAATCATATTGTGAAGATAGTTCTGCCTGCAAATTTCATAAAAAAATGCAATTGTGATTTCGATGCCAGTGGAAACGCCCTAAAAGGAATATTTTAATTCCGGAAGAATTGATTTGAATATTAAGATTTTGCACTTAAAACAAATAACAACACATTAATAAAAAATAGAACTGTCACTTTGGCATTTTGCTTTCTGTCAATAAAAACAGTAATATGCTAGTGAGTCCACTCCGATTGATATTTAGCAAAACTCTCCATTTTTACTGTCGTCCCATACGCTAAGCGCTAGTAAGTCCTAGACATGAGAAGAACACTAAAAAAATCCCACACCAAAATTGAATATTATTGTTATGACCAGTGTAAACTCTTCATAATCAAAATTATGATGTTTTTTACATATATTTGATAGTTTTAATATCCGAGACACACATTCTCACTAAAGTATATTTAGTTAATGTCCATTTTATAATTTTGTATGGAAGATAATACATAACCTTGCAAGCATTTAAGCATTCACGTCGTTCTGACAAAAAATATTTGTTGAAAGACGCAGAGAACAAGGTGAGAATAGGCTTGTGTCTTTAATGAGAGATTTTAGTTTCTATTGATTAATCATGATATCAAGAAAATAAAAAACGAAGTTATTTGAAAAAAACCAAGGAAATGAACAAATTTTTCAGAAATGAGAAAATTTCATACATAAACACGACTTCTGACAGTTCTTTTGCAAGGCTTGACATCAATCAAGACGCCATGACAGCGTTTTTAAGATAAATTTAAATCGTTTTTTAAAAAAAGAAAATATAGGTATTATGTAAATGTTAAATTTATTTAAAAATATCATTTTTTAGGGGTAAAATAGACACTAAGGAAAAATATTAACCCATTCCTCAAATGTAGTCAACTAGCCTATTCTGTTGTCCTTGAATGCATTTTATTGGATGTATGCTTATAATGCATGGCAAATATGTCGAAACACCACTTTCCCATGCTCACCCTGATCTTTTACCGATACAGGATCCCACTTCTAAGACCGTATTTTTGTGGACGTTATAAAATTGCTTCTCGATTTTTCTCATCGTTAAAAATGAAATTGGCTGAATGCAAGTTTTTTTGTTTTTTTTGGTTATTAAAAATAGAAATATTATAAGTTTGTTAATATATTAAGTGTTAGTTGGTAGAACTAACAAATTCATTTGTATAAAAAATTATTTTATTGCAATAAGCCCATGTTTAATACGTACAATATTATTTGTCAGACTTCTAGTGGTTTGTCTCTTTCTAATATAAACAGGTCTAATGGGATAAGGGACACTTTTCCCACAAAGCCTGACGACAGAAAATCTCAGGAAGTTGTATCTATTATGCCCACAATCTTAATATTAATTTATTTTTCATTAGAAATATTTTTTTATCTTTAAACTGATAAAAGCGTAGTTGTTTCTTGGATATACAACATTTTTAATTTTAATCAAATATTGACAAAGACAAATATTTTCTATATTTCATCACTACATAATGATGTCACTTTTTTTTTATCTAAGAATTTTCAAATTAAAATCACCTTGGTCATTTCCTTATATTACGAAACATACCGGAACTTGAAGTTTTGTTTCAATTTTTCTTGATGTAATCAACAGACTACACCTTTAAGTAAACTATAACGTATTACGTTAATAACTTTTTTTTAAAGTTTATGCTAGTAATTGTTGTTAATTGTGATTCAGCTTTAAGTCGACCATACCTCATCCAAACCTTTGTTTACATACCAAGCTTGTGTATGTTGAGATTTCATGACAAGTGAAAGTGTTATGTATATGCAAGTACCATTTCAATGAGATAAAAAAAGTGAAACACGCAGTATAAGTCGGCATACTTTGAAACCCTATATACAGCAACTAAATTTAGTACTAATGGTATAAGTTGTAGAAGCAATCATTAAAGCGTCAATTTAGAAGAATATGGTCAAATCTTAAAAATAAATTACAATAGTTTTACACTAAACTTTGGACTATTCTGAGGGTTGGATCATGTGTTATTTAAGCAAAAATAAAAGAAGGCTATATCATTTATTTTGGCGGTATTACAAGGTCTCTAAATAAGTCAAAATAAAAGGCAAAAATATCAACATTTACTAATATTTCTTATGAATTTTTCAAATATTTCCGAATTAAATTTTTTCTTGGGGCTCCATATAAACACCGTTTTCTTGGGATAGAATGAAAATTATGTTTTTCTATTTTCTTGTTAATTTATTTAAAGTTGCTAAAGTAGTTGTCAACCGCGCGATAAACTCTAGAAATTAACAGTTAAAAATTTAATACTCTAAGTTTCATTTGAGGAATCCAGATCTTTTTTTTTTTTCAAAAAATAGCTTAAAAAATAATTTGTTCATAAAATGGCGTGGAAAGCATTTTTAAAAACGAAAATACAAATTAAAATTTGTTAACAGTTTTAGTAACAACAAAGTAAAAATCTTGCAAGCTAGCAAACTAATCTTGCACACCTGTTAACAAGCCAAAGAAATTTCAATAATTTATTGTTGCCCAAACATTTGGTTTATTACATGAGCCTAATCAGCATAATATTACATACTTTCACTAATCAGAATGTCTGATTAAAATGTCAGATATACACGCGTTGGGAAAAAATGCTAACTACAAAAATGCAGGGCTTTATTTCAACTCTAAGCGCAAAACATAAGTAATTACGCGCACATGTGCCGCCTAAATATTATCTAAAAACTTTTGTTACCTTTAATTTTCTAAGAAAGTATTATGTTATGTAACAGCAGAACTCTTTGTTTTTAGTTTTTTCAAAAAATTTAAATATGCTTATCTAAGATTTTTAGTGAGTGTAGTTATTTGTATTTTGATTCTAGTTTTTAAAAAAATTCTTATTGGTTAGTTTTCTATTCAGAGATCATTTCTTAAATTAAGGATTCCTTTTTAATACAAATGAATAGCTTTTCTTTTCCATCCTTTTAATTTTTAGATTACTGATAAAGAAAAAATTTACACTAAAAGCTCAAGTGCTGATAAAAGCAATCGTGTGTCGATTCCAGTATTGGGTTAGCGATTAGAAGTCCATATCCATGTACAGCTAATGATAAAACGTCGAATCAGTTTTCAATATCCTTAAGAGTTCTTTTGAATACACTTGTAATAATCTAAATTAACTGCTTGAAATGTGAATATTTCAAGGAAGAGCAAGAAATCATTCAAAAAATTTATTCTGACAAAAGAAAAATGATTTCATTCTAATTTTTTAAAATAATTCATAGTTCTATATTCACAGTTTCTGGCTGGCGGCTTTGTGAGTATTTTTTTGGTTAGTATAGTTTTAATAAGTAATCTAAGTTTGCCAATCTCTAGCCTAAGATGGTAATGGTAATGGTCTTTCAACATGCTATTCTGGAAATAAAACTTGCTTGATCATAATTTGTGCCAAAATGAACAAAAATTAGTTGAATCTTCTTGATGATTAGGATTTAATTTATAAAAAGCCTAAAGTTTTGTATACCATCCAGACCAGGCATTATTCGGTGATTAGTTTCTAATATTTGTAATTTTTCTTTATATATCAACTGCTTTCCCTGTTATTTTTATAGAGATTATATGAAAAATTCTTTTATCTTCATATTTTATTTTTTAATTATACAATTTATTTCAGTTTTGGAATCAGTCCTATTGTAAAAAGAAATTACTTGTTGTCAGCTTTAGAAATAGAAAATGGTATTTAGCTCTCATCCCACTTCTTCTGAATAGACTTCATACTTAGTTTTTCTTTTAAATGTAAAATCACAAAATTCGAAAATGAACAGCATTTTTCTATCGAATTTAGTTTATTAAATTTCTCAGCATTAAATCTGCTGAGGGTTTTTTTTTTTAAAAGAAATTTTACAGAAACTTGAGGACAAGGTCAAAACAGTTTATTTACTTAAGTATACATGTTTGTCCTTTGCATAAGAAACTAATAAATGATATTATCTTTTAAGTGCTCCTCTTAAAAGTAAGCTAAGACATTTGAGAGTCAATTCACGGTTCAATTTTGTATCACATGGTGAATTTTAATAATTTTGTAGTCTTTTTAAAACGATGAAACTTGGATACCATAAAGCTTGAATAACTGGTTTATCACGTACCACCTCGTAAATTAACATTGTTATATAATGCATACGACTCATATAACATTTTTTATGTTATAGAAATGGTAATTCTTATTGCTTAAGTAAATAATTTTAGTCAAACGGATGCTCTTTGAGACTTTGATATGCCAAATAAATAACTTAGATGATTATTTTAAATAATCAAAGATTGTCCTTGAAAATGCAAAGTCACGTGCTATAATTAAAAATAATTATTTAAAGTAAAAGACAAAATTTTTTTTATATATATCATAAAATAAGTTTTTAATGACCCAAATATTTATTGTGATCTTTTGTCTAAGTAGCTAATTTTTCAAAAATTAAACATTTATTTAAAAAATATTATGTGAAAATTTTTGAACGATCCGAACCCCAAATCTTTAGTGCATTTTTCTCATTTCAACGTTTTGACATTGTGCGCTTTAGAGATATCTGAAACTACTAAACCGATCCTAATGAAATTTCCATTCCGAAATCCTTATAAAAATTTCGTTAAAAACTCAGGTTTTCTTATTTATTTTCTTTTTTGTAGCATTAAGAAACGATTTTTTTCTTTTTTTCAGAAAAAAAACATTTGCGTGAAAGCGCCAAGCTCATACTGTTTTTATGGTCCTTTTCAAAGATTTTATCTTCAGGGTAGACTCCCCTGCTTGAAGAGTTTAATTACTCTAATATTTTCATTTAAAAATAAGTAAGAAAGAAAACTTTTTTTTGGGGAATTTATAGGTGAATTTGTTACTAACAAAAAGTTTAAAATTTTGCAATTATATTTTGCAATATTATAACATTGTTCTCAGACTGTGATATTGCTGTCTGAAAGTTCCGGTTTCACAGTTTAGACTTAAGCTTCAAAACAGTTACGCTTCTCTTCAAAAATTACTTAAGTCTTCCTTAAGGGGGTCTTCTCTTTTAGACGCTTGAATTTTGGGTATTTTTTTGGACGCCATAAAAAAGAACCAATAAATATTTTTAACGAAATTGTTTTTATTTTTTGTTTATTAATGTGTTGAGAATATAAAAAATTAATAATATGTATTTAAAAAAAAGTCAAAATTGAAAATACTACAAGCCGGCAAAGTGGGGGCTGTTTTTTTCACCTTTCGGATTTTAAAAAAAAACAAAAAATATGAAAAAACTCTTCGTTGTGTCCTAGCTTTATTTATAAAGAATCTCTGTGATATATTTTAATAGGGTCTGTTGAGTAAAATTTTAGATATCGTGCACTTCGTTTCGCAAAAAGTACAATAGTTTCGAGAAAAACGTGTTTAAAGTTTTAAAGACTGGCCTGAACTAAGCACTAAGTGTGTCACGATTCAAATTTCAAAATTTCGATTCAAAATTCAAATTTCAAAAAATCCTTTTGAGAACATTTTTGTAAGGAGTTAAGCTATGAGAATATGCAAAAAAATTTTTTTCGATTTTTTTAAATTTCTAAACGAGAAGACCCCCTAAAGAACTAACTCAGCTATTGGTACAGTAATTCGTAAGCTACTTTTATGCTGGATGACCATAATCTGTCAGATTTTACGCTATCCATCAACATAGAGATATAGTAATATGCAGTACCAATAAACTATAAATAATACTTTTAAAATTAATATTTAAGAAATAATTAATTAAAAACAAGAATATTCCTTGTTTACGTTTTCTTTTCAAATGACAAAATATACTTGCTTGAAATTATTAAGTAAAGCTTTTATTTCTTGTTGAATTCAACGAAACAATTGACTAAGTGAGTAGTGATAAAAATACAATTTATTTTTAATGGAACCAATTATTTTGTTTGAATTAATTTTAAATTTATTTTTAATTATAATAAAATTGAATAAATAGTCTCAAAATACTTTCTTAAAACATATCTACTAGGAGAAATGTGTTTTTTTGTAATTAATAAAATAATAACAATGTAATAAACAAAAATAAATTAACTTAAATAATCATTAGATAACAGCTAAGCCGATTTTAAGCCGTGAAAATTGGGAACTTACTCATAAGTAAGAAGTTATTGTGAAACCGGATGAAAAGTTGCATTTACCCCATTACTCATGACCAAATTTACATAAGTGACACATATTAGACTAAACTTTGTTAGTCCGTGTTAGTGAAAAGGAATGTGAAGTGTAAACTATCTTAATGTAATAGTATCATTTGCAAAAAGTTATTAAAGTTCTTGATTCAAAATTCGTTTTAATGGAGAAAATAAGTTAAATTGTTATATTCAAAATAAAATTTGAAATCTTTATTCATTTTAGTATTTTAAAAATTTTTAATGTCACAAAATATTTGCTTAAGGGAAAATATAAAAGCTCTTATGATGTCTACTGTACAGCTAGCCTTTTAGCTGTAGTTGCAAGGGATGTTAAATTCTTTGTAGTTATATTTAAAAACTATCATTTTTTGTACTTTAGATCTTTACAATTTAATCAATTGTTATAGTTAATTAAATAAATAGGATTCAATTGCAACAACGATAGTTAAATTGGATTCAACACTAACTTTCCTTATAACAACGATAGAAGTTCACATATCAGTTTTTTCACATTTCCTTCCCAAACTTCACGATTTTTCGCTCCAGGTTTACCAACTTTATTGCCATTAAATTAACTAAACACCTGGTCACCCGAAGTGTGGGTTTTCGCCTACGAATCAAAACAAAAATATATTTTATTTTAAAACATAATTATATGAGTGTTTAATTTTTCATTTTTTTCAGAAAATATACCAAGTGTAGTAGTTGGAAAGAAACCAGACGTTGATGCTGATACATTAAGTGAAATTAATTTGGATAATAATAGAGAAGAGGATGTAAATCAATCAGAAAATTTAGGATATTCTGAATTTACTAATACAAAAAATTTAGAAAACTCTTTGTTATCTCAAGCAGCTTCATCATTTTCACAGATACCATCTGTTGCTTCTTCAGTCTTTTCTACATTTTCTCGAGTTATAAAGGATTATTCACCAAATCAAACCACTGAAAGTGAAACCATCAATCAATCTGAAATAGTGCAACCAATACCACAAACTTATGAGACTAATTTCCAAGGGTATGATTAAGTTTATTATTTTTTTTTGTATAATTAAAAACAATTTGATTTTATATTTTTTTGGGTTAGTTTCTTTATTTTTGTTTTAATTTTTGACATCTAATGTGATTCGGGGTAATTTTCTTATTTATACTTTTTTTTTCTCTAAATTTAGAAGTATTTCTATTTGTTATTATTATTATTATTGCAAGTTATTCGCAAATAATTAAAAATATATTGTAGGTTTTCTCTGAACCTTTGAAAAAAAAAGATTCTCTATATTTCTGAAGATTTTACCAATTTTTTATTATTTCCCCATATTTAAAGTGTCAGGAATATTTCTTGAAATCATAAACTGCTTGGGTAAACGTCAAAACTCAATAAAAATTCGTTACAGAAAACCAAACCCACTCTCACTTCTAGTCACGAATGGAGTGGAACTTAGAAAGGAAATCACAAAATATTTTGCGATGAACTCTCTAATTTTACTATAACATAAATATTGAGAGTATGACTTAAGCCTTGTACAGACCAATGTGTTTTTCATTCGCACGACGGACAAGGTTGTAAAACGGGTGATGCATTTGCTCTAGCTATATAGCTAGAACAAAAATTTTTGTTCCATAAAGATCACTTTATGGCCTTCAAAATTTTTCTTTTACTTTAAATTTTTGTTGTGCTTATTCTAAAAGGGGTAAGAAATGATTTTATTACTTTTAGAGAAGCATTTTGTGGCCTTTAAAACTTTTGGTGTACCTCTAAAAGTAATAAAATCATTATTTCCTATCCTTTTTAATATAAATACAACAAAAATTTCAAATACAACAAAAATTTCCATTAGAACTAAAATTTAAAATACAACAAAAATTTTGAAGGCTATAAAGTGTCCTTTTACTGACAAAAAACAAAAACAAAACAATTTTGTTCTAGCTATGGCTAGAGCAAATACATCACCCGTTTTACAACCTTGTCTGTCGTGCGAATGAAAAACGCATTGATCTGTACAAGGCTTTAAAGGGATAAAATAAAAATGATATGAAGAAAATTTTTTAAAAATATACATACTTTTACCTCCACACGTTTATTTTTTATGATTTTAAGATTTTAAGATTGAAAATTAATTTTATGAGAAGCATTATTTATCCTTCTATTTCTTCTGTTGGTATTCAATATATTTTTCTCCTATTAGTTGATTGAATCTATGAAATAATTATAATAGGTAGGAAAAATTGCGTTCTTTGATTTTTAACATTGGTAAAAAATTATAGTACTCGTTATTTTGCAAAGTTTTGTCAAATACATATTTTACATTCAACATTTCTGCCAAACGCTGTCTACACTAGAAAAATCTACGTTTTTGTTCCCTCGATTTAAGTTGCTATTAATATGAAAGGATTTGGACCTAATTGAATTCATAAAGCAAAATCTGAAGTAGGAACTGATTACTACTCCTTGTAAGAAATATTTTAAATAATAGGCGATTATTTTTAACATGATATTAAAAAAATACAATAAAATTTAAGTTAATATATTAACGTGGAAATCGATGAATCCATTATTGAAATATTTCTTAAATTCTCCTTTTTTTATTCCACTTACCAATTGGATAATATGATATTCCACGCCTGCCTGTCCCATAAATTAGAATAATCCAGAACTACTCTTTGGGTATTTTCTTCTTGCATAATTATTCCAATTAATACTTTGAATTTATGTAGAATTTAATACATTCCTTCCTTTAAAAAAACACAAAAACCGAATTTCATTTTATATGTACGGTTTGCAATCTATCTTGAATATTTCAATACATGCTGTGAAACACGATTAATGTTATACGGTGGAAAAACTAATTTTTTTAATGGAAATTTAAAAAGTAGAATGCAATTCGAAAAGGGATTTTAGTAGTTATAAACTAGGTATGTGTAAAACCCATAATTGATAGGTTTTTAAATTTCAATGATTAAATATCGTCAGACGTTATTACAATCGAAAGAAAAGAAAAGATAAGAAAGTCTGTGACCCAGAACTCACAGACTCCATTGCATTTCAAAATGAAATACATAAGAATCATTTTTGTCCTTACAAATAAGTTAGTAATTAATTTTTATAAGTAGTCAAGACAAATCAAAATAAAACAACAAGTTAATATACAAGTATAATAATCCCACCACCTTAAACTTTACTTTAAGGAGTGAATCCTTGATCTCTTTTTGTGACAAGTATTAAGCTCTCGAAATTACATTCCATGGTACTACGAGATCCACTTTCGTGGATTAAACTAAATTGGTATATTTTTAGGTTTAGATTTTCAACAAAGTCTCAACGATTAAACTGCCATAAATTTAATTTTTTAAAAGGCGTTATGCAAACAAAACACAAAATTTTTAAAAAAAACTGCAAATTTACAATTGTTACACTTTAATTGTTAATTTTGTATGGAATGAAGACAATTTAGAAATTTTGTGGTAAATTGAGTAATCAAACTAGTGAAAATATTTTAAAACAATCATGCAGACAATAGACACCATAGCTTTATCATTCATTCATTATTCATCATTAGAACAAAGTTCATTAAAAGTTTACTCTGATTGTAAAATATACTTCTTTCTTTATGTAATATTCACTTTTTCCTTTATGTAAATTTAGTTCTGAACTAATATTTAGACTATTTAATTTTATTGCTCTTTCATTTTTATTGTGGCTAGAGTAAGTTTTATGCTATTAACTTTGTAAAATTAAATTTCAAAGTTATTTAACACTCTTAAAAAATCTTTTATTTTAAATACCTACATATTTTTTCTTTCCTTTACAGAGGACTGAATTTACAAGCCAGTGGATCATTTCCACAGCCTTTGCCTGCTGCTCCACCAAGTGTTAATGCGCCGGGTACAACAAGTACAAATAACTATCGCCTTTGCACAAAACGTAAAGTTTATGCTAAAATTCCAGGATTAACTACAAATGAGATAAAACCAAACTCTGATCCTCAAATTCAGACTTATTTTAATACTTCTCAGCCAGCACAAATTATATCAAGAGATTCAACCAATATCGATTCATTTCCTTCAACTGATTCAAATTCAACTCAACAATCAATTGGTTTTTCAAATTTAAATTTAGTAGATAATCCTACTAACAGCTCTACAAATTTGATTTTAAAGCAATCATATACACCGCCATTACCAACTGCTCCTCCTGCAGAAAATATTATTCATCCGCCACCAATAATAAGTAGTGTCAATCATAAAAATAACTTTCGATTACAGAAAGGAACACGTTTGTATAAAAGTCCTTTGGAAATAACTTCGGTAAATCCAATTTTGCATGATCCAGTAAATATAAAAACTGCGACTCCTCTTATTGGTGATTTTTTTAATCCATCAGCGAATCATAATCAAGCAACAAATATTTCAAATCTTTTTATTACACCAACTCCAAAATCAGATATTGTTGTTAATACACAATTCAAAAACGTTAGTAAAGAACTAAGTGATAACATTGAATCTAAGGATATATCAAAAACAATACAGCAGCCTTTTCAATCAGAAATTAATTTAATACATCCATTAGAAGTAATTAAAGAATCTAATCGAACAAATGAGCCTTATATCAGTACAGAAAAGGAATCAACAGTAGATTTTGCAACTCTTATTAAAGATACTGAAATTGTTTCAAATTCATTTCAACCACAAGCAAAAGAGACATTTGTTAAGCAAACTGAAGAAGCTATCAATAAGGATCCTATAGTTGTACCGGATTTAATTTCTCCAATCACAACACAAACATTTTTAAATAAAGCAGAGGATATCTCATATATAAATGCAAGCTCAACACCTATTCCATTTGTTTCAACGCCAACAAAAACTGATATCTTAGATAAGGAAGATAATAAGTCAAACTCTCAATCTCTTAACTTATTCGATTATTTTAATACTTCTTCTACAAAATCTGATAACGCCTCTCTTAAAAATACAAAAACTGATCAGATTGAAGCAATTTCTAACAATAACTTTCTTAAACAATCTAACAGTTCTGCCAAAAACTATTTCGAAAAACAGAATAACAACGAAAGTGAAATTGTAGATCCAGCTGTATTTTTTGATTCATTTCGTCAGCCTGAATACATTGAAAAAAATAATATATCATATGATAGCAATTTGAAAATACAAAATTTTTTCAATAATCCTCAAGATCTAAATGATTCAGCTGATTTGAATTATAAACTTGTAGGGAATACATTTACTGACGAGAACATTAATAAATTAGATATATTTAAACCTGAAAACGGTAGAGAATCTCCATTTTCAAATCTAGTTGAACCCCCATCATCTTCTTGTTCAGATAATTCTGCTGAGCTCTCAACTAGTTTTTCAAACTACAGTAAATTAGATGTAAATTTTTTGTTTATAGTAAAAAAACATTGAAAATTGTAATTAAAATTTTACATTTTTAGAAGGAACTTCTTAAAGATTTTGGAATCGAGCATTTAAATGAGACAGATATGGCCAGTTTTTTAAGTGGAAGCAATTTTTCAAGAAATGTATACGAACATTATTTTTTTAATTTTTTTGTAAAATATTGAAATTTATATGCATTTTTATTTTTAGTGTTACAGTCCGGTAGGAAAACATTGGTTTCACCGTACTAGAAATGATTCCAAATATATCTGGACACCATTTTCACACTTAGATTCTGCTGTAATTGAAGAATATTTTCTATCTGATGGTAAATTTTATTTTTATAAATTGAATACTAAACATTGATTTTATATCTTAAGATATTAATGAGTTAAAAGCTTTTTAATAGTTAATTTTCCCTATATTACTATCGGGACTATTTAAGAAGCAATAACTGGTTTTTATATTATTTTAATATTTCAATATTATTGCTCTTAAATTTTTAGGTCAGTGATTTTAATAAATTCAATTTAAACTTGTCAAATTTTTTAACGCAATTTATATTCTGTGCTATAAAAAAAATGTTTAAACAATTTATTTACACTCAAAGAAAGAAATACTTTTATCTGATGACCAAAATATTGGGTCATATATGTACATTTGTTAGAAATAAAACTAATATTTTTTTAGTCAACCCGAACAAAATATCTTTAATTACAATTTTTGTTTTTTTGCATAATTACAAAGAGTTATTTTTTTTAAAATTAGAATTAAAAACAACTACCAAAACAATAGTAATATTCGGATCGCGGTCAAAATTTGACAAAAACACTATTGAATGTATCAATGTGTATGAGAAATTTTTCTCAAAATTTTGAAAGTAAAAAATATGTATGACTAAAATTAAAATAACATAATAAAAAAATTTTGGAAATGTATAATTTTTTATACTTAATTTTTGTATATCTTTGGGGACACAATGATAATAATGCTTTTGACGAGATTCATTTACAATTTTATGACAGGCAAAATTGAAGTAAGAACTGTCGTAAGATTATAATTAGTTAATCTTTAATTTTGACTTTTTTTTCAAATGGCATTAAGTATCTAATATAGAAAACATAAAATAGCAAAACATCAAGTAAACTCCAAAAATTTGGGAGTGTTAGGAATTCAGTTAAGTGTCAAATTTGGGTTTATATTTTTAATAAAGAAAGCTTCACAATTGCCTTAAGTAATACTAGTGACCAAAAAAATTTGAAATTTAGAATAAATACTTTCTAAATTAAGTATTCTTTATGAATTACGAACTTGCTGGAAGCAGTTTTGTATTTCAAAATGGAGATTTAATATCTGATGATGAAAAAATCGGATGTCTTAAATTTTTAGCCAAATATGTTTAATATGTTGTTCTCCATTTTCCATGTTTCCAATTTTGAGTTTGAATAGCACGGAAATTAAAGCCTACACACAGTGAAAACAATTTCCTTGATTTTTTCTACTTATATTTAAAGAGAATAAATTTTTTGCAGTTAAACCAAAAATTGTAGCTGTTGAAGGAGGAAGATATGATGTTAATATCTTGGAAAGAACTAAAACACCGAATTATTGGACCGCTGATAGTTGTGAAGTAAGACGCTGTTCGTGGTTTTATAAAGGGCTTGATTCCAAATTCATACCGTACGATGAAAAAGTATCTGATCTTTTAGAAAAGGAATATAAACACGCCACAGACCATTCTGAATGGCAAAAAAAAGTTATTTTAGATAATGGTGAAACAGTCATGTTTCATGGTCCAAATGTCATGGTACATTTTGTACAAACTCAAGCAACTGACTCTTGGGGAACAACACCGGTATTTCATTATTAATTATTTTTACAAATTATAATTATAATTATTTAATTTTAATAGCAAAATACAGCAAGACCCCGTATTGTAAAAAGGGGAGTAGACGATTTTCAAATTGATGTAGGCGAATCAAGTAAAGTTGATCATTTAATATTCATGATTCATGGAATAGGATCTGTATGTGATTTAAAATTTAGACCTCTTGAAGAAGTTGGTAAAAAAACAAAATCTATAAATTTAAATACAAATTTTTCATAATTTGTTTGTTTAGTTGATGAATTTCGAAGTATTGGCTCACAGCTAATTCAAGCACATTATAAAAATTCATTTGATTCAGGAAGAATTGGTAGAGTTGAAGTACTTCCAATTTCTTGGCATAGTGAACTTCATTCAGGCGAAAAAGGAATTGATAAAAAATTAAAATCAATTACACTTGAATCAATTCCCAAATTGAGAAATTTTGCAAATGAAACACTTTTGGATGTTTTATTTTATACAAGTCCGAAATTTTGTCAGAATATTATGGACACAGTAGCTAGAACAGTTAATGAAGTTTATTTAAAATATTGTCAACGTAATCCAGATTTTTGTGGTAAAATATCTTTAGCTGGTCATAGCTTAGGCTCTCTAATTGTATTTGATTTACTTTGTCACCAAAAAAAGAAAGAGGAAAATGATGTTAAAAATTTGGTAAATAATTAAATATTTGGTTTTATAGTGATTATTTATATCTATTGATTTGGT
The DNA here is from genome assembly GCA_947359355.1 of Acrocera orbiculus. Classification (NCBI taxonomy): domain Eukaryota; kingdom Metazoa; phylum Arthropoda; class Insecta; order Diptera; family Acroceridae; genus Acrocera; species Acrocera orbiculus. Next base: position 20,984,944 of record OX375757.1, read on the forward strand.
TTTTTAAGGAAAATCGTAATATGGAATCGGATTTAGATCAAAAAGAAATTAATTATAATGTTGGTAATGCTGGTACTGGTCAGCCATTTATTAAATATCCTTCATTGGTTTTTGAACCACAAAACTTTTTTGCATTAGGATCACCAATTGGTAAGTATTCAAATTTTCTTTTAAATATTTTTTTTGTTTTGAATCATTTTTTTCTCATTATTTCTCAACGTTATATTAAAAGAATTTAGCTCTAAATTTCTGAAAATTTTGATAAAAATTCTTTTTTATCTAGATAAATAAATTGCAAATAAATTTTGTGATCACTTTTATTCATTTTTGAGCTTTTTAAACCCTTTTCTTCCGTTTATTTGACATTAGATATTTGAAAAGAATATCCAAAACAAAATCTCATCATTTTTGGGAAATCTGAACTTTGAACCCGTGGCATTTCAAGTTTTATTTCATTTTGATAATTTATTATCGAAGTTCAGTCCTTCAAATGGCACTGTATTGGTTTTTTGAAAAGATAAATTTCGTGTGTGTTATTTTTGATGAGAAAAAATTTTTCAAAAATTCATATCATAAATAAATGGTTTTGAATGCAAAATTAAATTGATCTCTCATTTGTAGATCGGGCCCTCAGTGACTATTTTATCTTTATAAATCTCAAAAAAGATACTGTTCATTGCAAAAACTAAACTGTATTTTCGCAGCAAAAATAAAATTTTATATAAAACACTAAGAGAGATGATTGTGTTGTCTTTTCTTTAATTTTACTCTTCGATTTTTAAATTGTGTCATAAAATAGAGCTTTGTTACAATAGATCAAGTGTATTATAAGATTACCCATACTTTCCAGCCCTACACATTTGCGTAATGGTTCAGTTTATTAGTTTTTTTATTCAATTCAAATGGCATTCATTTTTTTTTTTTATATTGCTTAAACAATAAACAATTTTTCATTTGTAGGAATGTTTGTAACAATAAGGGGAATTGAAACATTAGGAATTGATTTTAAATTACCTACCTGTCCAGGATTTTATAACATATTCCATCCATATGATCCAGTTGCATATCGTATTGAAGCTCTTATAAGCCCTGAAATAGGTTCTCTTCAGCCAGTCGTTATACCTCATCATAAAGGACGAAAACGAATGCATTTGGAATTAAAGGAAACAATGGCCAGAGTTGGAACAGATTTAAAAGAAAAAATTTTACAAACATTTAAAAGCACTCTGGATACTGTATATCAACTTACAACGAAACCTAAAACTGATCCACAAGAAATTGCAAGAGAAGTTGACAAGGTATGAGGATATTAATATACATATTATATTTATCTAAAAATTTGAATACATATTTACTTATATTTAATTTAATCAAATAAATTTAGGTTCTGGAGCGTCAACTTAGCCTTCACGACGAACCAGAAGATTTCTATTCAATTTATTCTGATGCAGAAACAGATGTAGAGTTCTCTCTTGGTAAATTAAATAGATCACGACGAGTAGATTATGTTTTACAAGAAGCACCACTGGAATTTTTTAACGAATATCTTTTTGCCTTAACGAGTCATGTTTGTTACTGGTATTATTTGAATAAATTATGTAACATTATGAATTTTTTTTAAATTTAAAATATATTAACAGGGATTCAGAGGATACAATACTTTTTATAATGAAAGAAATATATTCTTTATTAAACGTTCAGGCTGATAGTCAAGTTCCACAACAAAGTATGACTATAGAAAGGCCAACTTCAGAAAGCAGTTATTCTATGTTTGCAGGAAGTAGCTAAAAATTTTTTTAACAATGGTTTTAAACCATATATATTCAAATAATTAAATATTGGTATTTATATATATATATATATGTTTAATATTTTATAATTATAAATAATTTATTTTCGAAAGTAAAATGTGATTTTTAGAAACCTAGAATTGAATAAACCTCATGTTTTAATCTTTAATTTTGGAAAACCTATAAGAATATAATATATATAATTATTTTTGGCACAAACTAATAAAATATTCATATTTTACTTTTCATTATATATATTTTCATTATATTAATTAATTTTTAGTTAAACATTTTCTTAGTATTAATTGTTGATTATACTGATTCCTTGGACACTAAAAGGGAATCAGAAAATTTGTTCCCATATGAAAAATTTTTAAAGTTATATAAAAGTGCAAATGTGATGTGAAATTGATTGTTTTAACCTCTATGCCAAAAGTAAATGTATTGTTTCATTGGACTCTTAAAAAATCCATAAATTTGTTTTAATTAAAATAAATAATAATTTAATATTCATGATCAAGCGAAAATTTTGCAAATGATTTACGTTTATGTACGTTTTTCTAATATATATCTTCTTTTTTTAGATAAAATATGGTGTAAAAATATTTTTATAGAAGTAAATAATATTAAAAATTCTGTTGTTTGAAATGAGATGTTTTATTTTTTCGTCAAAAAGCTACCAAAAATAAAATTTTTAATCTAAACTGTTCGTGAATTACAAAGCTACTTACTTTTTATGTTTGTTACCAGTTGAATCTTTTCAAGTAAATTATAAAAAAATTCACCAATTATCATAAACTAGAAAATAGACCTGAAAATGACGATATATCCCAATTCTTAAAGGACAACTGTCCAAATTTATAATTCTTACTTGTTACAAAAGTTTTTAATTGATGTTGTTTTTGCAGTTTGTCTAAAGTAATTACATGGGTAAATTGCAAAAATCATTCTCACTGAGTATGAAATTGGGCTAAGATATCAATCATATTATTTTTATTTCATATTTTTCACGATCAACTGATTAGGATGAACATTTTTTATTACTTTTAATTCAATAGCTGTCAAATGCCAAAATTTAAAAATTCAGTTAATTGTTTATTCCATAAATATTTACTAATCTGAAGTGGAGAGAGTTTTGTTTTGTAATTTTATTTTACCTTTTCCCAGGGTGCACAGATACAATGTTCGTCGTTTACTTAAAATTTTTACCATAGTCGAGATTACAATACTTCCGTTTCAAGACAATTATGTCTCTATTTTATGCACTATAGGATCTATTTCAGACACTATTAGTCAAAAATTTTAAATCCTTGGAGTATGCGCTTTGCATATTTATTTGGCAACGAAATATTTAAAAGTAAAATAAACATGGAGATTTTGTAAATTTTAGTAAAAGTAAAAAGATAAGAGATTAAATTTATTTTATTAAATAACTTAAGCTTTAATCTTATGTAGCTAGTGAATAAACGTAAAATAAAAATTATTTTACTTTACTACCCTACTTTGTTTACCTTTTATATACTTTCAATCCAATCTCTAAAAGCGTTAATTGCAATATAAATTCCTGGAGCATATGGCACTGAACAATTAATTCCAGTTGAAACGATTCCTACAAGCACTTTATCAACAACAAATGGGCCTCCTGAGTCTCCATTACATGCATCTTGCCGACCATCTAAAAACCCGGCACAAAATTTATGAAGATTTTGTGAAATACCTGGATATAAAATTTCACATTTTTCTGGATTTATAATTGGTAAATATACTTTTTGTAGAATTTTAGGAAATTCTCCTCCAAACTGTAAATAAATGAGCATTCAAATGAACGAAATTTATTTTATATTATTTACCTTTAGTCTACCAAAACCTGAAACAAGTCCATTTTTACCAAATGGAATTTCTTGATTTTGTTCTGGTAATGCTATTGGTTGAATTTGACTACTAAAAGTTAAGTTTTTGGTTAATTTCACAATTGCAATGTCATAGTTGTAGGTTGTTATATTAAATTTACTATGACGAATAATTTTTTCAGCATCTATTAAAACACCACCAACAGATCGTTTAGATGTTCCAGCACGTATTTTAAAAATATTGGGTGAATTTTCGTAGTCTCTACCTTCAAAACAATGGGCAGCAGTAAGAATTCGATCCTGACGAATCACTGATCCCCCACAAATGTTAATACGTATAAAATGCACTTGCACTTGCCATGGTATTTCTTCAATTAAAGCGTTTGAGCCTCCAACAATTAATAAATTGATATCAGGAACTATGAAATTAATTTGAGAATGAAAAATTTAATTTTATGAATAAAAATATTATATTTACTTGTTTTTACAATTTTAATCAGCACCGCTATAATGATGATCCAGTAGAGCATCTCAAATATCTTAAGAGATAAATAATCAAATAAACTCTGTTATAAATTATTAAAACGTGTGGATAACGCTTGAAGACGTTGTCAGTTAAGATATTTATAAGCCACTTGAGTACACATTTATTTTTAAGCGTGTGCAATTGATGTTATTATCAGTATAATTAAAAATTCCTGTTCTTAAACATTTTCAATTACATCTGTTCATATAATGATGACTAAATTTAACGAAACTCAAGAAATTTTATTTATTATTAAAGCTATGCAAATTAACAAACAGCTTTTCTTCAACCTTTACTAGACGATAGGTATTTTTTATAAAATAAATTATACGCTTTGATGATGAAATTACGTTTTGAATTAGGATTTACCAACATTATGAGAAAGTTTTATTTTAAAACATAAACTTTTTTAAGGAGATACTAGAATTATTCAGATTGAAATCAATAAGGAACATGCATAATCATAAGAATCCACTGATCAAATGCAATAAAATCCCTTAATGATGATGACTATTTACCTCTTTTTAATATTTTCATGAAAAAAGTTGAATTTAGACAGATTTGACCTTTTCATTTTTACTTTTCATGCAATAAAAATGTGGCTCTCGTAGACATCTAAAATGTTGGGAATCTGTACAAAAGTATGTTATCTAAGCATTTGGCCGTCAATGCTATTAATATTAATCTCTGCGGAAGATTTATAAAGTATATGTATAAAAGACGTCTCTCAATACAAATTAAATAAAAAATTGAGTTTTGAATGTTAAAAATAAAAATATTTTTTTTATATTTAATGACCTAACCTTGGTTCCCGTTTGTCGGTTGCATACCTGGCGGGCATTCTAATATGCCTCTTAAAAGAAGTCTTAGAAAAATCATCTGTGGGTAATACTCTCGGTATCTTTTATTTTTTTGTTAATATCTGTATTTTTACTTACAAAATTTCGCTGTGCATATTAATTGTGGAAAGTTTGGTGTTATTGAATCTCTGCCATTTTTAATAATTTTATTGATTATTATTATTATACAAACAAAAAAAAGGGTTTACCTTGAAAGGCATTTCTAAAAGTGGGTAAGAAGCCAACATTGAAATAAAAATGTGTATGTTAATTTTAAAATAGATTTATTTTTAAACAATAATAATTTTTATGCTAATTATGGCTAACACTATAAATCTTACCTGCCAATTAGGGCTTGGTAGACCAACAGTATAACGGCTACACACTACGAACTTATGATAACTGATAACTAAACTTTCTATATCCAATCTATATCAATTTATAAGTTTAAATAAAATAATGTCTTATACTGAAATTGTTTAAAATGTATCAAAATACATTTTTAAAATATATCGCAACATAAATCTACCATTTCCCTTTGAGAATGGCACCCCACAATATTTGCTCGTTGCAAATTTAAAGAAAAATATAAAAATAATCCATTTTAGTTAATTTAATTTACTTAATCTGTAAACAAGTTCAGTGATTAATTATTAATTCTCGAATCAACTATAAGTAAAAAATTAAACTGTAATGTTAAATATATCGGCAGACAACCTGAACAAATTCAAATATAAAATTTCATATGACACTGTAGTTAAGTTGTTAAATGGCAGCACTAAACAAGATCAGTCGAAAGCCTCCTTCCGACTTCCCCTTCACCAATGCACAAAATTTTGATTACTGGTTTACTATATATATTTCAAAGCAATAGGTAGATAGAAAGAGACAGAGAGGGATTTGAGTGATTCCCACTATGTTTGATTATGAATTTTCGTTGTTAGTTTAGTATTTGATTTTCTGTTGTTTATGCGGGTGTCTCAAAGCAATTTGTTTTTAACGTATTAAACAAATGCATTTTGCGGAGTAAATTAGTAACATTTTTTGTTTAGTTCTCTCTCTAAATACGCATTTTTTCAGAACTATAATATATATGAGTTTTGAAATAATTTAAACTATTGGTTAAAAGGAAAATATCAATAATAAAAAAAAAGTATAGTGATAGATTAACAAATATATTCTTTAACTATAATTCTCATGGAGGAATTATTCATTCCTATTAATTATAATTAAAATATATGCCAGCAGATGTTATACGATTAAAAAACATTGCAATTAATTAATTTTTACTTTTCCCTTGTCTTAAATCACAATCGAAATGTAAGTAATAAAATTATTTGAGATATTAATTTTAGAAATGATAAAATATATGTACACCTAAAATATTTATCTTAGAACTTACGTATTTCCCCAGCAGTTGGTTTTGAGGGAGTAGAAAAGATTAAAACGCAAATAAACCTTGCCTTTGGTAAAGCTCTTAAGGCAGATTTTTAAAGTACAATTATTAAATTATATAATCCTTTTAAGTATTTGACCATTTACATACATATGTATATAAAGTCTAAATTTAAAAACAGCTTCCAAAAGTGAGAAAGGGCATCAAACGGATATCAAACTTATCGATGACCCATATTTTAAGGATTTATATTAAATATTAAATATTATTAGGCTCTTAAGTAGGCAGAAAATACTTTATCAACACGAATTAACATTGTTAAAAATAAAAAATTCTTTAATGATCGAAAAATATAGACCCAAAAACTGGTTATGAACTTAAATTTATAATAGTTACAAAAAATGGCATTGATAAATTATTGTTCTTCCATAAAAACTTAGATAGAACCCACTTGGATAAAAATTTCTTTTTATATAAATGAATGTTAGTATTGTCAAATGATCAAATTTTGCAATCTTAGCGAATCAATAAAACTTTTAATCCAAACGAATATGTAACGCAAGTTATAACTTGAATGTAGAATTAACTTAATTCAACTAAACAATCCTCTTATTCATTGACTCCTTCATCATCATTTGATGGAAAAATGCAACTTAAAAGAAAAACAAATTGCAGCCATATGGTATCAACTTGTTGGGTTTTTTTTAATATATACAAACAATTTAAGACACCTAAAAGTTAAAATATTTGTGTGCAATTACAAAATTACAGAATAAATTAAAAAAGTATAATTTAATCATTCGTGGTAAATATGCTTAATAACAGAAAACCAATATTGTAAAGAAAGAAAAATTAAATTGAAAATGTCTCACTTAGTAGGATTTGTTCTTTAATAACCACTAAAACATTATTAATCAAGGGCAAATTGAACCCCTTGATCTCACTTAAATTATCGTTAATCCCAGTAGAAAAAGAGTCTATAACATTAGAGAAAACACCAAGAGAGCTTGGAAGTATTTTTGCTACCTCACCCAGCGTACAATTAAGGATAGCAGACCTTTTAAATTTTCTGAATTTACTTTTAGATTTAGTCAGAGTCAATTTATTTAAAATAAACTGTTGTATAAAAAATAACAGTCATATCAGTTTATTCTGAAAAATGCCATTTAAAGGCCCATTCACACCGAAGCGTTTTTATATCGCTTCGTTTTCAAATTGCAAATTTCTTAGGTGTGAGGATATTTAATCAGGATAAATCAAATTCCTAATTCATGGCTTATGTTTATTCACCAAGCATAATTATTTCAGTATCTGAAGTGATTTAGTAAAAAATTGTAATTATTTAACAAGAACTTTGAAATATTTATTTAAAAAAATAATATTAAATTGGTCAATTTTTACTTAAAAATATATTCTAATAATTTGTAAAAAAAAGTTAAATTTAAACAATGAATATTAATATATTAATATATATAATATATATAAATATATTCCTCCACTAATTTCCTAAAGTAACATATTTGAACATTTATTCCGAATTTCACACTATGTATACAATTAACTGAGGTGTTTTACATGAACCTCCCTCAATGGGCCGAAAACGTTTGTTGAATAAAATCGGACCAATTATCAAGTTAGCCTTGGGTTATTTGCATGAATTAGTTTAGGAACATGTAAGCCCGTAATATTTCCATACTTAAATTTTAATTTGAGTGTTCAGATTTTCCCCGTAGTTTTTCTGCTCTGCCTTAAAAGTTCGCTAGCGCTAATTGCTTTTCGTACAAATAAACTCATTAATATTTTTTATTAGAGAATTTCAATTTGAAAACTAACGAAAATAGCGTGAAAAAATTTTTGATCATGAATATATTATAAAGGAAAAAGATGAGTGCCTGTAACCTTAGCAATTTTGCCTTAAAACTGCAAAAAATTATTGATATGTATCACAGAACAACATTAATACGTTTTTTTAAATATTAGATTGTTTATTCCATAAGGGTTGAACAATGTTTTTTAATTTTCATTATTATTTCTATATTATTTCGTGTTATTTTTTATGCAAGGCATAAAATACTCCTCAAAATATAACATTACAGACACAATGCCAAGTATTCATACAGAAGAATATAATGATTTCATTTGATGTGAGATGCTTTTGATCACATTTGCTGGATGGATTAATGCCGTTGATGAAGCCCTTGAAAATGTAAATGTTTCTCCGGAAAATATTGTGATACCTTTCTTAAAGTAATATCACTGAAACTACTAAAAGCAAGCAAAATAGGTCCAGATTGTAGAACTTATCTACCTAGCTATACTGTTAGTCAAACTTTGGACAGACCTCTCATATACTTTTTTTTTATCAACTTTATTTAAATTAAAAAAAAAGATTAACTGGAAGATATATACATTCTGTTATTAAAGCCCTGATATCAGGATTTCTTCCTTTATATTTGGGCTTAAATCACGTAAGCAGACAAGATTTTTTAGACAAGAATACTTGAAGTTATACACATGAGTTCAGTACAACATTGCGAGTGGTGGCCTGTTGTGCACATATAGCAGAAGTTCTATGGTTATTTTTTTATGAAAGTGGTACTTTAAGGAGGAAAACACTTAAATGGTAGATTACAGTGATTCCATAATAGACGCTGTTGCATCTCAATGAACTGATAATGAGGGCGAAGATTCAAACTAGCTTTTGGCCAAAAATGTTATGGCATTTCTTTAATTATTTTAATTGTTTCTAATCACATAAATATTAAACTATTTGAATTTATTATATTCTCTTTTTAAAGGAAATTCTAGCGTACATTCCAAGAAATTCAATGCATTTTTTGAATTATAAATTTTTTTAATTTATTATCTCTTTTTTTTAACAAAGCTGACCTAAGTTAAAATATAAATAAGAAATCCAGTAAATATAAAAAAAGAACCCATCTTTTATATAACTGAATCACACTAAGAAATTTCTAAAATTAAATTTACATAAAAATGTCTGTTACTGAAATAATAAAAAAAAAATATCTTTATTTAAATTTTTTTAGAACTTTTCAAAGAAAAGATATCGGCATTTATTGAAAATTCCAAGGAAGATATTTAAGTTACCATAATACAAATTGATTCTTAATAATGATGAATGCAGTTTTCCCATATGCTGCTACTAGACTAGCAGCTATCTGCGCGTGTCTCTTCAGTTTTGTTGGACTTTTGGGTAATTTAATTTCATTAAAAACAATATTTTACTAATATAATTTTACTTAACTCTTTTTAAGGAAATATGATAACTATACTTGCATTGTTAAGAAGTCCAAAAATACGAGGTCATGCAACAACTGCCTTCGTCTTATCTCTTTGTGTTTCTGACTTATTGTTCTGTTCCATCAATTTACCTTTAACAGCGGCACGTTTTTTAAATGAGGTGATAACAATTTTAAAATTGATTTTGTAAGAGCTAATGTCACTCATTTTTTCTTAAAGGCATGGCTACTAGGTGACACTTTATGCAAAATATTTCCGGTTATATTTTATGGTAATGTTGCTGTTTCCCTTTTGAGTATGGTTGGAATTACACTAAACAGGTAAGTAAATTTTGGTACTGAAAATTTTATTTAATCATTTTAAAGAGATTTATTTAAAACAAAAAACCTGCAATTTCGGCAAAGAACTTCAAATATCTTCGATTTATAATCTAATGGCGTTCTTGTTAATTATATAGCTCTACATTTTTAGGATTGCTGTCCTTGTGTTACTCGAATTAGATTTGAGTAATTTTAGTAAAATTAAGATTTATTTTAAATATTGTATTTTCATTTGTTCCTAATATTTTATTATAGTTTCTAATAGACTAAAACACATTTTTTAAATGCAATACTACAAATAATTGGCAAATGAACTTATATTAAAACAGTTGTTAGAATAAAAATATCAATACGGCAAATATGTTGTGTAAAATAAGGAATTTGCCTTGAAAATCTCTTAGTTAATTTTTTATTTATTAATCCGTACCATCAACGTTCAAAAATTATAATTTACAATTACATTACAAAATAAAATACTTTCAGATTTGTATTGATTGCCTGCCACAATTTATATGGAAAGATTTATAAGCCACTTTATATTCAAATCCAAATATTTGCTGTATGGCTTACATCATTCCTCTTTATGGTAAATTATAATTATGTAAAAATTTATTTTATTATATTTTATTTCTTTCGTACCACCAATATTGGGAATCTGAAGGTACCACCAATGTTGGGAATCTGGGGAGAACTTGGTCTAGAAGAAACTACATTTTCATGTACTATATTAGAAAAAAATGGTATCTCAATTAAAAAATTCTTATTTCTAACAGGATTCTTAATTCCCTGTTTCGTAATATTAATCTCTTATTCTTGCATTTTTATCATTGTAAGAAAAAACAAATTAAAAGTACGTCGTCATAGGTACGAAACTTAATACGAAATATTTTTCATAATTTTTTTTTTGATTTTATTCTATTTTTTTAGAGTACAAAAAGTACATACAGAAAATAAACAATCTAAAAGAAAAGTTCTGGACGATCACAGAATAACAGCAATGATGTTATTAATTTTTGTATGTTTTGTAATTTGCTTTTTGCCTTCAACATTAATGAATATAATTGACGAACCAACAAATTTTTATCCTTGGTTACATATTTTAGCATCAATAATGGCCTGGGCTTCAAGTGTTATAAATCCTTTTATTTATGCTGTAAATAATAAAACCTATCGGTAATTTTTATTTTTATTATTTTCTTTTATCATTAAATTAAATTTATTTTAGAAATGCTTATTTGAAAATATTAACACCATTAAAATTTTGGGGAGAACCGCTTAGTATGCCAACAAGTAGAAGTGCACAAAATAGTAAAGAAACTAAAAACGTATCAAATAAAATTCGATGTATCCAGTTAAGTGGTCTAAAGGTAAAAAATGATATCAGAGATGCCACAAGCAAAAGTATTATAATAGAAGAACGAAAAAATTAAAGAAAATTTTTTTTCAATTATCGATCTCTTAAAAGTTTAAAGATTTCCAAAGAACTGAGCCAAATTAGCAATAAAATATTTAGTTTATATTGCTATTAAGCAATATCAAGTGTTATAATTAAAATTTGTTTTAATACTATTAGTTTATATTTTTCGTTATAAAAGATAAGACTTATAAAAATTAACTTAAAAGACTTAAAAAAATGCTTTACTTACTATTTTAATTAAATATTTCATAATTTAAAAGACTTAAAGTATTAAATTTACTTATATAAAATAAATTTTATGAGAATATAAAAAAATATTTTTTTCACTTAATGAATTCTATACAAATTGGAATATTTATAACTAAATTTTCTAATAGTAATTAAAGTTGTTTTCAAATAATTAACTTAAACTGAGTAATTTACAAATAATTCTTTGAAAGTTTCTTAAAGATTTGAATAGCATTTTACAATTCTTAGATATTCAAAGTCAATATACACTTTGGAAAAAATATGTTCAAAATATATTATTTAATCAAATTCATCTTTGATATTATTGCGATCTCTTTAACCAAGAAATAAAAATTAAAGCTGTTGACCACAGAAAGGTTTGAATTAAGAAATAAATTTTATACATTGGTGTTTTTACTGAATTTTAACAAAAATCTAATAATGATTTAATATTGGTAGCGCCATTTTCATAATAATAAAAATCTATTATTGTCTGTACGGTAAACTCTTGTATAGCATTAAAAAATTCTGGATCAAATGTAATAACACTAAAACAATCATTATTTTTTGCTCTTTCATCTAAGCTATATTTGTAGTTGAATAATGAAGCAACTAAAAGAAATAATTTTTCAATAATGTCCTCCCTTGGATTATTAAAAAACATTTGAAGTGAAGGTATAACAAGAAGTTTAGGTGCGATTTTCCATGTATGAAGTTCCAAAAGTTTATTAATTACATCATCAGCTGATTGAAAATACCTAACATATAAATAAAATTTTTATTGTAAATATTTCGTAAATATAAATTTTATATATATATATATATATACAAAAATACTATCCGCTTTAAAATTTCTTTGTCCGGAAGTTCCTTAGTTGGTAATTTATCTAAGGGCTTTGATATAATGTACAAAGTTTCATATCCTCTTTCAGCAAAGAGGATTGCTGCCTATAAATGAAATGAATTTATCGATAGAAAATATTATCCTTTTAAATTAAAATCAGCACATATTAAATGGCAATATATAAAACTTAAAAACGGAAATAATTTAGTAAAATCATTTGATTTTACGTCAAATCTAACTTAAGAGAAATTTCTCCGTTATATTCATATACATATATATTTTTTTAAATAATTTTTGTATTACTTTGTTTAAAGAATTTTATTTTGCTTGTTAAGATTATTTTAGTGTTTAGTTAACATTTAAACCAATTAAAGATATTATCTTTTTCTCTTCTATTGTAAGAAATTATAAATCAAATCGTTCTGTCATTTTAACAGGTGGTTGTGTTTTCATTTATTTTTAAAAAACAATATATTTCTAAAATAATTAGTGACAATATTTCAAAATTTTTTACCTTAAATAATTCACAAGTGTTTTTCTCATTATCAAATAATAAAATATTCCTTGTATTATCCTTATTCATATTTTCAAATGTAATAGAATCATCAGTGCTGATAGATGACAGCATTTTTCCGCAAAAAAGAAGCCTGATGTGGGGCTTCCAATGACAAAAATTATATTTGTGCATCATTTAATTTTTTATACTTAAAACTATAAATAGAAGCAATTACACAGAAATATATCAAATTAATTGATGCTAAAAATTTTTCTAAAATAATTTAGAAAAAGAAAGAAAAATTAAACATAAGATTTTCAATATATAAACGCAACTCTACTATTCGACATTATCTTTTAGCTCAAAAGTAAAATTTGCTCAATTCATATGCTTGTGCCGGTTTTATACAATTAACGCCGCCATTTGTAAGTAATAAGTAATAAAGAAAAGGGAAACTTGTGTTTTCGCAGTGTAGTTCTGTAATTTTACAATTTATTAAATAAAAGTTTTCATAATGTCGGAAGAAAAAAAGGTGAGGATAAGAAATTTTTAAAAGAGTTTAATAAATTATAATTAAATATCGGAAAATAAAATTAAGCATGACGCCGACATGGCGCGGCAAGTTTTTTAAAAAAATTGTGTTTAATTATTAAAAACTTTATTTTCACAAAAAATTTCAATTCAAAAGCATAATAATTTTAAAATGGTTGAAAATTTGTTTTTTTCTTGAATAAGTGTTCCAGGAGTTTTTAGAAGTTTGTAATAACAAGCAAAGCGTTTTACACACGCTGCCTTTACAAGGTGTAAATAATTTTTCGGCATTTAATTTTCTATATTCTCATAATTTTGTGATTTAAATGTTTCGACTATGATTTTTTTATAATATACGTAAATTTATATTAGTTTTTATACTTAAATAACTTATTTCTTATTTTTTCAACTTAGTGTAAGGTAAAAGTTATATTTATTATAATTTCCTTTCTATAAAAAATATATATGTATATAAAAATATCTAAAAAGGCTAGCTCTACATATATGAAAAGTTTATTCCGGTTTAGTGGTATATTTAACAATTACAAAATTGACAAGCTAGAGGCTTGTATACGCTTTATTGTTTTTAATTTTATTCTATTTAAAAGACACATTGTTTGATAATTTAAAACATTCAGCAGACATTACTTCCCAACGACGTTTTAACACCCGCTGACTACAAAATTTGTAAAATTGAAATTAAAGCCTGACTGATCGTGTTAACCAATTTTCTTCTACCTCCAAAATAGAAAAATATTTTAAATATAAGTTTTAATTATTCCTTAAACATCAATAACGTTGAACAATACATTTAATTTTCCATCAAAGAAATTGAATTTCCAAATATTTTTTTGAACAGAATACTTTATAATTTTAGGAAACAAAGGGTACAGAATCCGAACACATTAATCTCAAAGTTTTGGGACAAGATAATGCTGTTGTGCAATTTAAAATAAAGAAGCACACTCCACTTCGTAAGCTGATGAATGCATATTGTGATCGAGCGGTAATTATTATAGACATTATAAAAATAAATAATTTATTAATTTTACTGGGATTTAGGGCCTTTCAATGCAAGTAGTAAGATTTCGTTTTGACGGACAACCAATTAACGAAAATGATACACCGACGTCACTTGAAATGGAAGAAGGTGATACAATAGAAGTGTATCAACAACAAACAGGAGGTTTCCGAAAATAATTGCCCATATTATAATCACCATTCTTCTTTTTATAAAAACAATATGTATCAAAATACTTTTAAAATTTATTTTAATTTCCAATTAGTTATAATATAATTTTTTTTTTTTTTTGTTTGAAGTGATCAGAACGATCGTAATTTAATATTTAGCAGTATAATTAAACTTTTTTAACGGCTGAATTTTATAATTTCCGATAAAAAAATATATAGTATGGCGAAGAGTCATTTACAAGTGTAAAAATGTCAAAAATCCAATTCTTATAATTGATAATTGTTCTATCATAATGTTCCTTCGAAATAAGGGAAAAGTTTAAATTTAAATAAAAAGGAAAAATTAAGAATATTATATTATTTAAAATTTATAATCATTTCCATAATTTACTATAGTAAAGATGGCATTATAAATATAAATTTAATATAAATCTAAATATATACTTTACTATTCATAGCAAACTCAACATTAAAAGCAAGAAATAATAATTTATGAAAAAATTTGTTTTGCCCTTTTTTTGGATAAATATAAAAAATCATAACCAAATCATTTTATTTTAAACTTTTACATAATTTCGAACATATTAAGATAGAATTTTTGCCCAACGAATCAATGTTACGTTTACATTGCCATTTATATTTTGAGTAGTATTGTATACCAAATCTGTTATTTCTTGGTAAGAGCACATATCATACACAATCATTTACAAGCATAAAACCAAAGACGAGTATACTCGTCGCTAGCAATGTCAATGCAATACAACGAGACAACTTTCTGTAAATTGGCAAAAGCTATTGACGATTACAGTGTCTCAGGATAATGTAGTATAGCGTATTATGATTTCAAGCATACTTTTTGTAAAAAAAATTTAGTTGTAGTATTTCTTCAAGTTTTTTACATTTTTATAAGTATTTATGTTTGTGGCCACAAAAAATTTGTTAATTCAAAAGCCTGTATGTTATAACATATTTAAAGTAGAACGAGTATACTCGTCCTTGGCAGCTAATGGGTTAATCATAGCAAATATTAATTTTTGTTATATTTTTTTTTTTAAATATGCGAAAGATCTATCCATTTAGTGGAATGAACGAAATCCACTATTAAAAAAATAATTTCATAATAATTAATTATTTCATCACATGTGGGCTTGACAAGGATGCTAATTCTACGCATATAAATCTAAAAATTTCGACTTCTCACTGAAGTAAATTAGTGTATATTCGTTACTACTTTAATTATATACATATGTAACGTAGTAATTTAAGAGATTCAAGAGATGGTTCAATGAAATGTAATAATATAAAATTCTATCATAAATTCTGAGCAAAGCAATAATCATGGCCGGCTTCTTGCTTTAGAAAAATATTCTTCAACTTATGGAAATCGCCTTCAACAGCAGCACTTGACACCGGAATTAAAACATTGGCATATGTTTTTTTGCAAAAACAGGACCACAAGTGTCGCATACTAAATGTTAGTATTGCTTTTGCACTCAAGATTTTATTATTTTTGACTTTTCGCGCAGTTACACAGATGTTTTTTCCTTATTGCTTGAAAGCCGTATAGCTGTTCAGACAAAAAGTTGTTTATTTCTAGAGCATTAAATTTTTTAGTAACTTTTTTTGGGTTTCGCTAGACTATATGATTCTTTTTACGTTTAGTTAACAGATATAAAGAATGTGAAAAATAGTTTTTTATACATTTAATTATTTCCATGATGTCTTTTTCAGCTGTTGAGCAGGACTAAATTTTAATTTTGATCGCTATGGCTTGACCAATTGAAAAAATTCAGTTATTTATTTAGTTAAGAATAGTGATTTACTTGAAACTTTCTAAATTTTATTTGGATATTTTTTTACATACTTAAAATACACAAATTTGGTTGTAAAGGTTCGTAATATTAGATACTTAAGATTCACATTCATTTATGAAATTAGTTAAGTTGTTAATATTATTCTTTCATCCTCTGTCATTTAATATTTTGCAATAGCAGGTGAAGACGAATGGAAAAAGCTGTGTGCTTGGGTCATTAGGTTCGAGGTTGTTGGTAGAATTTTAAACAGTTTTGCATTTAGAAATAGCTCCTTTTTTATTTTCGTCACTTATTTTAATAAAATTTATAGTTAAATGAAAAATATTAGTTTTGTGAAACAAAGCTTTGAGAATAAACAATCATATTAAAATAGAAAATAACCAATAAAAAAACAGTTAAAGCATATCATTTCTTTTTTGCATCTTTCAAACCGGCACCAGCATTGAATTTAAAGAATATTATATCACCATCTTCAACAATATAATTACGTCCTTGTTGTCTATATTTGCCAGCCCCCTTACAAGCAGCTTCAGATCCTTCTTCTTTGAAATCTTTAAAATGCATAACTTCGGCCATTATAAAACCTTTTTCAAAATCTGTATGTATTCTGCCAGCAGCTTGTGGAGCTTTAGTTCCTTTCTAAAATTTATTAACTTTAAATCAAATCAAATAAAATGTAATTATTTAAAGAAATTTACTTGAATTATCCATGCTTTTACTTCATCAGCACCAGCTGTGAAGAAATATTCCAATTGTAAAGCTTTGTATCCTGTTACAATTATTTTATCTAAAACACCTTTACATTTAATTTCTTCCTCGTGATGCTTCCTTTCAGATTCATCCATTTCAGATAATTTCTGCTCAAATGCCCCCGAAAATGGTATAATTGGTGAGCCGGGATCATTCTTATCGACCCATTCCTTTATTTTTGCTAGCCATTTATTTTTTTTTCGTATAAAATCCTTTTCTGACAGATTTATTAGATAAATAACAGGTTTTGAAGTAAGAAATAAATATTTATTAAGTACTTCAATCTAAAAAAAAACGAAAAATTTCAATTTTAAAAATAATTTCTTGATATTTTTATAATAATATTAAATTACATCATGGCTACTCCAATCAGCAAAACGAATATGCTGTTTTTCATCAACAAGTACTCCTTTTATTTTTAAAAGTGAATCCTATAAAAAAATTATTTGGATAAGCAGAATTCAACAATTTATTATAACAAATATGGGATACATCATGCTTTCAATTTTAAACAACAGAATGGTCAAATTCGACGGCACCCAGTAGGGAAAATGTGCATCAGTGACCTTGAATGCTTATGTTGGAAAATTGTATAAGTGAAAAATTTATCAATAGAGCATGTAAAAAGTAGCTAATTTTTTGTTTTCTCCGAGAAATTAGTCATTATGACTGAAAAGTAGCTCTCTTTCCTTGATTTTTTATCCCTAATTTTTCTACGGGGCAAAAAATTTTTTGTCTGTGGGTTATTCAAAATTCGGATTTATTATTGTAAAATTTCAAAATAAAAAAAATTTATTTTTCATAAATTAAAAAGTCACACCAAAAAAGGCCCATTCCTGTGTGCTGAATATGACATTTAAATACAGTTCCTGTTTTTAATAGAGACTTATTTATGAGAAATCTAATTCAATTTTTCTGAGTCTTATAGACTCAGACCAAAAATTATAATAGTTCGTAATTTATAATTTTCAGGTAACCTGTACAAATTAATTTGCCTTTGTTTCTGAAATATGGATCGATGCGACGGACAAGAAGAGTGTAATAATCGTTACAAAGCCCCCTTATGATTTCTACCCAAAAATTGCCGAAAAGCTTTTTTAGTCGCGCTCTAAACGAGGCACACTCAAGAACAGGAAGATTACATTTTTTTATTCAATTAAGGGTGCATTAAATTGTAAAAAATTAAAAAAAAATTAACTTTAAAAGAATTTTAAGCCTTACTAGAACTTGATAATTAAAATTTGTTTAAAAATATTCACATATTCAGGTTTTAATTTTTTATCTCCTCCACGTCCTACAGTATTTTTAAGTTTTTCTAAATATTGCATCAATTTTTCCTCATCTTTAAGTCTCAACTCTTCTGAAATTATTTCTAAATCGCGTACAGGATCAACTTCTCCCTCGATATGAGTGACTTCGGTATCCTCAAATGCTCCTAAAATAAAATTTTTGTTGGTAAATATTTGAATAAATTGACCATTAAACAATATTTACGGCATAAATGAAAAATGGCATCACATGCACTTATATGTGATAAAAATGCATTTCCTAATCCCTGTCCTTCTGCAGCTCCTTTGACAAGTCCAGCAATATCGACAACATTTAAAAACGCTGGCACTTTGCTAAAAATATAATACTTGGTTTTTCAATCAATTTTTATAAATTTAAAAAAATGCATTATTAAATGTATTTAATGCTCAGCTGCATCCGCTGCAGTTGTACCTTCAGGCAAGAATTAGAGTATTTCTTTTCTCTTCCCCTTCATCTGTTTCCTTTCATAAAATACACCACTTAAATTTTCAGACGGATAATAAGTAAATGTGGATTTTATCATTTCCGCTAAAACTAGAAACAGTTTTTGCTTGATGCTCATGTGCCCTAAGTACCTAAAAGAGCTTATGATGGCTTGATATTTCGAGCTATGATTTTAAATTAACTTATAATCGACTATCGAGCAGTTTTTGCTCTAATTTTTAAATTTTACATGTAGAACACATTATTAGAAGGGAACATTCTGTTTTTTGAATTGTTCTTCAATTCCTACATTTATCATTAATTCGAATACTAAAATAAAATTCATTAGCGTTACCAGATCCGATAATATATTAACTTGGATACCATTTTCTAATGCATGAACCTATTAATAACTATTAATATAATTGCATAAAACTACCTCCCCGAAATAAACATAAGCATTATTAAGCATAAACTTCACAGGCTTTATTAATATTTGAAATCTTTATTAGACTTTTTATAGGACTCGACAAATTTGCATTTTAGTAAAGCTCAAAATTATATGAACATTTTCTTTCGATTGTAATTTAATATATGGTTCTGTAGCTCTGATTAATCAAAAAAGAGGCGTCTAAATTGCAAATTCAAGTTCATCCTACATGCAAAGACCAGGAGTAAAAATTTCAAATGGAACGCCTCTTTAACACAAAAAGATACATATTAAAATCAAGGATTATATACTTGGTAATTATATATGAAGTAAAGTTTATAACATGGCAAAAAAATTTTTTTTGTTTTAAGCAAAATTTGTATACCATCGTCAGGGATGCTAATATTATTACGTCAAACAGATTTAATTGGAGTGACTTTAAGATATACCTTTTGCAAAACAAACAAACAAAATAGTTTATCAACAATCATCATCCGGTTGATAATCTGATTGCTTGTACAGCAAGTGTTTTATTGTCTTATTATTTTAAGTAAAGCTGGCTTTGTAGCATAACTACTCGAAACATTGTGAATAATAAAAAATTGGCAGTTTTAATTTTTAAACAGTTTGCGCTTATTTTTACCTCTATATGTTGGAAATAAATTCAGGCATAATTTATAATACTTTTCAATAAAATTATTTAAAACTGTACATCAAATATTTAAAAGTGGAGGTTGGGAGTGAAAGCTCTATAAAAGCTGATCGTAACATAATTCGAAATTCTTTTGCAAAGCTTTACCACCCTCTTTCTTAGAGGAGGAAGCGACATAATTCTTCTGATAAAACTCTTGTATCCGCAATTACATTGCCTTTTTAGCACTCTTGAAGAATTTCACCATATTCTTGAATGAAGCTAGGAACGGGGTAATTATCCTTCGAGAATTTTTTGGAAAACACTGTTCTATCTGCCAAACAGTTTGAGCTGTTTTATTTAAAATATTTGTAGCTCAAACTATTTCTAGAAATACCAAATATTTGTTAAGCATTCTTCAGCTTAACCAAAAAAGACTTCCTTATTGTTCTTGCTCTTTACTAAATAAAATTAAATCCGTTAAAAAGCAATTCCCAAAACGTTACTTTTATTACGAATCCTTCAGGTGCAGTAATTATAGATTAGATTCATTTTTCAAATGAATAAAAGTATAATTAATCTTTTTTTGACAAATTGCAATTGAAAAACTTATTCAAGGTTAATTAGCAAGCGATTGTTTTTAATTCAAAGTTATCTTCTCTAGGGAATTAAAAATTTTCTAGAACTTAAAGTTCAAAGGTAAAAGAATTGTGGACATTAAATATTTTATGGGCTTGTGAGAAAAGCAAGTAAACAAATTAAATCCAGGACAGCTCATATAAATTCAGTAATTAATTATGTGAAATGAAAACTTCGTTACAGATGAATATCATATCAAAAAAATTTGATTACCCGGGAAACCACATCCAGTCGAACAGAAGCATCCACAAAAAATCACTCTTTGGGTTAAATCAGTAACGGTTATTTTGTTGCATTATATCGCATCGGCTTAACTGCCCTGTTAAAGATTACCAAAAATATTCAAAAAATGAATATTTTATTTGAAAACTTAAATTGATGTACTGAAACATTAAAATTTTAAAAAATGCAGCTAAAGGCAATATTCTAATTTTTGCAAAAATAATTCTTTATCTATTTTTTGTTAACCCTTATTAATTTTTGATAAGCTTATCGCATTTTTAAATAAGCTTTACAAACTTATAAGCTCTTACAAACTTGCCTTTGCAAATTCATTATTTGGTGATCAATAAAGTAGCAGATTCTTAATGAAATACGAATCTTTAAGTAGTTTAGAAGATAAAAGTAGCTTCGTTTATTATAACGGCCTTCATGAATCACATGTCGATACTTGCTATTAAAAACACTGAATATGTTATAAAATTTATTCAACTAAATGCAATTGGGGGTGTAATTACAACGGTACAAATCTTAGCAAATAGCTTTCAAGAATCATTCAATAAATTATTTGTACAAACATTAAGTACTCTAAAATCATACGAGTGGCTGTTTACTTATACTGTATTAAGAACAGATGCTTGAAAAATTGTTTTGATATGAAGGAACTTTAAATATGAAAATTCATACTCTTTGACATTTCAACGGATTACTGAATGTACAAATTTTAAATACGTTTGTAGAAAGCAGTCGTTTTATTGTTTACTTAATTAATAGTTTAATTCATTATTTGTTAGCGATATTTGAATAAATATACCTTGCAGGTTTGAAATATTCACACAAATAGTCATAGCGTTCATCCGGCACTGGTACCCTACGTAAAGAAAAGAAATTTCATTAAATTATTAATTTAGTAAAATAAAATATATTTTTACACTAAATTCTTAATTATAAAAAATTGAGCTAACAGCTTATCCTTTAATTATTTTATTTTTGAAAGATTTAATTTGAACTATTAACGGTACCTTTGTCTTATCTATATTGTATGTTTAAAATAAAATGATTCAGTAGGTTTGGGGCTGATTAGAGATTAAAGTGCTTTATTTTCAGTTGAAGTATGGCGATTTTTTTTAGCCATGTAATGTAAAAAAAAGAATTTTAAGGTTAATTGCATGCATTCAATCATGATGGGTTATTTAACCTCTTGAACGCATAAGTTCCTAATACCTATTATAAGCTTATAGTTTAATATAATACAAAAATATTTTCTTAAATATTATTAATCAAACTATATATACATTCGTTCCATATAAAAACATGTTATGTAGATTGGTTTAAAATAAGTGGATGTTTATACAAAATTACCAGCAAGATTTTATGCCTTTAGGCAAATGTCGGCAATATTTTTACAGAAGGATAAGTCCACTTGTACTCGTTAAAGCTTTTTTAGCATTAAATTATTAATACTATATAAAGTAAATTATACTTATTTTCATTTGGATCAATGGTACAAAATGGAAAATTTTCAGCTGGGGCTGCACTTTTTGTTAGAACATTAAAAAATGTTGATTTTCCAACATTGGGTACACCGACTATTCCAATACGTAAATTAGTGCCAACACGACCAATCAAGGGCTTCCTCTCAGGTTCTTCTATTTTTTTTGGAGCCATTATCTGCAATTATGTATAATCATAGCTTTAGTTTCACTGCATAAGATAACCCATTGATAAGAATGTTTATATATAACATAAGATCATATGAAAAATTTATTATTAGAGATTTAAATATTATTATTTACTATACATAGTTTAAATTTCGACAAAATTTAAATAATTTCAGTAACACTCTTAACCTACAATTATGTTTTTTTACAGCTTCTTAAAATATGTTAATTAGAAATACATAAAATTATTAAGAAAAATTTATTCATAAATTAGTTAACAAATATTATTTATTAAGTTTTAAATGCAATATTATTTTAATTAATTATTATTAGAAAACGTGAATCTCTGTAAGTTTATTTAGCTCGGAAATGTCATGAAAAACAACAGTAATGCCATATTTGAATTTTCGATATTCTAATCTTCTTCTTTCCGCTGAGTTCATTGCGGAATTTCTGTGAAGACTTTTATCATTTCACATCAATGGGTGGTGACACGCGAGTCGTCATGACATGCACAGCACCTTTTCTATTTGCTAACACAAAAGAATGCATTATAGTCAAATTTCAGGAAGTGCACATATAAGTCATTAATGTGTTCGTGAATTTTGTTCATTGCTTATGGCACTGTACTTTTTGAAGAGTTCTCGTTTTTATTTTCTATAAATTAAAAAACAAAAATAAATACAATTATAATTTATTTTACTTAAATTATACCTTTAATATAACCTCAATTCTAAATTTTGAACAGCGACAGATGTAAAATGTTATGCATGTCATGACGACTCGTGTGTCACCACCCTATGTGATAGAAGTATGGGAAAGATAACCTAAAAATCAAGTTGAAATTTATAAATAAAAATGTAAGCGTTATTATAGGGGGGGGTTTAACATGTAAAATTTAATTGGGAGAGTTTTGTTTGACCTATTAGTCGATAGAATATGTGGCACCCAAATAACCTTAGCACTGCCTTTTTCGTTTATTTTTTTGCTGCTAAGAAAAATGTTAAAAATTTCGAAGAGGTCTTAAGCCTTCGAATAAACGTTTTATTACTTATTTTACTCGTGCAGATTATGTAGCCCATAATCGAATTAATTAGTGACCTTTTTATGGATTTTATGGACTTGTTCATTTAAAGCATTTTTTGATTTTTTACAACTATTTTTACTCTACGTATGTGGCATAGAAAGGAGTTGCAGAAGAGGCAGCTATCTCTTTCCTTATACCCATATTCTACCAATGCTTATACTCATAAATTAAGGTCCGACCGAGAATGATTTTTTATTCTCGGACGAGACCGAGAACGAGAAAAAATATATTCTCGGCCGAGACCGAGAACGAGACTAAAAACAGCTAAAGCAGCTAAAATGGGTAAGATAGTTAAAAGTTAAAAGTGCAAAACATGCAATAAATTGTTTTATTTTCTGTGTATGAGTATATGGACATTTTTAATACTCAAAATTAAATAAGCTAATATTATGAAACAGAAAAAGTAATTTTTCTGGATTTTCGCCTTTTAAGTTGCGCCGTCTCTCACCATATAGCTGCCCACCTCTACTAAAAAGTCGCAACGCTAGTCATAGAATTCACACAGAATTGATATTACAATTTCTATTCCGCCATTTTGTAAATTTGTATGGAAAATTCAATCTCCTCTAATGTATTGTAATATTTCAATTGCAATATGAGAGCCTGTGTGTGGAGCTGATAAAACTTTGCTGGCTTATGATAGCTTACTGATAGACTGGCACGTGTGCAGTCTCGGCTATGGCCGAGAATCTCGGCAAATTTAAGCCGAGAACGAGAACCGAGATCTCGGCCTGGATTTCGGCCGAGAGTAGGCCAAGACTGAGTTCTCGGTCGGACCTTACTCATAATTAGCCTTCCGTATAAAAAAATCGATTCTCCACTGAAAATTGTTTGTATTAGGGTAATTTAGGGAAATTTGATGGGAATTTCAAAAAAATTGTCATAAAAGTATACATTGAATCAATGAATCTGTGAAAATACACATGATGCTTACTCGCAAAACTAGTATTAAAATAACTTCTAGATATTATATTAAAAATAACCTGAAAAAAAATTAATTATTTTTAAATACATAAAATAATTTAAAAATACTTATTAAAATGCCACCATTTAATTCCTTTTTGACACATAAATAGGGGAGTTTTTAATATTGAACAGCCTGCTAATTCACAATAGATGACAAAATTTCCTTTATGCAGCCCTTCAAAGGCAGTATTTTTATACAAGATTGCGACATGCTTAATATGCGTGTTTTACCCATTTCTACATACAAATTTTCCGTCGTTGTATTGTAATAATGAGTATAAGCTTGGGTGGAGAATGGGTATTAGATGATAATATTTCATTGGCAATCAACAACAAAAAAATGCCACAGCACGCATAATATGAAGGTAGAGTGTAGTACAAGTTATTGGTGTTGTGGCGGCAATAAGTAATTTTAATTTTAAGTTCTTTTATTTTACTTACCACACAAAAACAATCGTAGTGAACTAAATTTTGTCAAGTAGCCCTTGAAAGTTTATTTGACAGAATTTATTTAGTCCACAGAGTTAATTAATAGTTGATGTCATTTGTAAATATAATTATATATATAAGAAAATAAAAATTAGAGTTAAAAAGAATATAAGTAAAACTAAGAATGTAGCTAGAGTTTAAAAGAAGAATTATTATAATTGTGAGTTATGGTTATGTTAAGTAATAACAATAAATGTAATTTAATGTGGTGAGCTAACCCACCACACTGTGCTTCCCCATCAAATGTAAACAGGTCGACTAGCCTACTTTTGACGTTTGACGATTTAAGAAAATTATCTTTAGATGCCATATTTGACCCCTACAACAATTAGAGAAGCGTTAGAATGAATTTGTTCAACTTTAATGAGACTTATCTACGTTAATGAATGAAATCAAATTTTCTTAAGACAACGGACAAAAAAGTCAAACTTTGTCTACCATATTAAAATAAAATCTTTTTTATTCTTCATATCGTGTTGGAATAAAAAAAATCAAAATGAGCTATAAATGAAAAAGATATATATATATATATAACACATTATCTGATTCCTTTAAAATAAATAATTCGTTTTCCTTCAGTTAAAATTTCTTTAACTTTCCTTCATCTTTTCATGCGAAATAATGAAAAAGAACATTAACCCAAGAAAAGAAAAAAGAATGTGTTTTTTTTTTTTTTTTTTTTTTTTACAAAAATTGATCAATCAGTTTCAATGACTAGCATCTATATGTCCTGTATTCATAAAATTTATGCTGACATCTCTATTATATAATAACCGGAACTAGTTTCTTTTCAAAAATGAAGTTTTTATGTGGTAAAAATTTAATTTTCCGCCTTTAATCTCTTATCGTATTGTAACAATTTTATTTCAAAATAAAAAAGAAAACAAGATTTCAATCTGAAATGTCCTTCCGGTTGTTAACATGGACACTTTACACCGCATGTGTCTTTTGTCCCTTATTTACCGACTTTAGGAAATCTTTTGAAAAACTTAGAAATCAAAATCAAAAATATTGCTAAGAAAAAATTAAGTTTCAACTAATTTTAGGATAAAAGCATTAAACCGGTTTAAAAATGTTTTTCTTTTTTGTTTAAATATTTTCTTTCTGTAATCTTTAATCCTATATATTTTTTTTGGGTATTGTAAGTTTCACGAAAATTAATTGACCGTGTCCTTTCTTCCGTGACCAGTTTACCGACAATCTTCTACTCGACCGGCCTCATTTTTTTTAACTGGCGCCTGTATGTTACCCATAAAAAATCGATTCTTTTAAAAAGAAAACTGAAGAGTAGAAAATCAATTAGATGTGGTCAATAATGTTAAGCACCTTTCTGAGGTTATTTCTTGAGGGTTTTAATGTGCTCTAGTTTTATATTCTGAGATCTAATTAATCATAGTGGTAGGCAGAATTTCATACCATGATTGAGAAGTACATACTAATATTAATTTTAGTGATAATATTTGTTAAGCATTTGTCATAGTAATCGTTTTATAGTTCAACTAAGCAAAGTTCAATTCACTTATGAGTAAATTAATGCAATGAAATTCTCAAATATGTAAATCAAACCTTGCACAACGGACATGAAAGCCGTAATTAGTATTTTGCTACCTTATATTCTTATATTCATCTTACCGTGAAAATATATAAACAGTTTTTAGAACATAAGAATTATTTTGTCGAATTCGAACCTCATCTTTCCGTTCCAACTATCTTCCACCTGATTATTAAGTAATTAACTCGTTCTTGACCATAGAATTAGTTTTTTTTAAACTATGGGTGTGCTGAAAACATCGAGTACTCTTTTCTATTTTTCTAATTTTTTAATTTTATAAATTGTCTTTTGCAATAAAATACTGTTAGAAATATGAAATTGATAAAAAGAGTTGGACAGATTGGAAATAATGTCTTCAAATTGCAAAATTTTTAGATTCATATACAGCACAACTGTCTTAATTGTGTACCAAATCGAAATAATTGAAATTTGGTGATACTTTAAGGTGAGCGCGAAAGTTATCAGAACTATGACGTAAAGTGACTTTTATTTAGCGGTAGTAATTGTCAAGCCCGATTTATCTGCTTTACAGGGGCCAATCCCTAGATTTTGATTTTTAACAGAAGGCAAAATTATTTTTCACCAACACAACTTAAAAAATCATTATAAATGTTAGCGAACTGAGATTCAAATAGATTCAAAATTCGTCATTTTTGCCCTTATCAGTATCATCTGTGTACTGGCTGTTTTTTATATTCAGGTAATTAATGTTCGAGGCAGCCACGAAGCAGTTTATCAACCCAAGAATGGAATTCACGAATTAGAGAATCATTGGAATACATGTATTGAAGTTCCAGGAGAGTATATTAAATAAGCTACCTAAAAAGAGGAGTAAATAGGTCTCATTTATGCAAATATCGGTTGACCATTACTGAAGATAATATTAATTTCAAAAGCTTTAGATATGAGAAGGATTCAACAAATCACGGTAAATATAACAATGACAAAACAGTTACCCTCCTTGATCAATACACCATTACAATACTCCACTGATCATTCCAGAATAAAACCTGTGATAAAAATAGTGAGTACCAATAGTTTAGCTACAAACTTGATTTAAGTATCTAATTCCAGGGTATCGTAAACTGTTACAATTAATAAATGGTAGCTATAGCATCTTTAATCAATATTATCCATTCACTTGCACCTATACCAACAACAGTCAACATTTAAAATATAATATACCACCTCAGAAAAGCACAAATTAAGCTCATTTGAACATTTGAAGTTCTGGGTTTTAAGTATGAACGTTTTATAATAAATTTCGGAAGGTATTACTTCTTTTCTTTAGAAACCAGCATTTTAAACGGCTTTTTTTGTTTCTCTAAGGGCTTAAACCGATTGATATCTAATACAACCATACATATTTATCGTAATTAAAAAAAAACCCTTTCCAAACTGTTAAAAATGTGATTTTAGGGCTATGTAATAATAACCCAACTGTTTTCTCCATGTAATTATGTAGGCGTTTCATTTAATAGTGCATGCTGTGTAAAAATATCATTTTATCTTTATGAGTTTTGAAACTTAGTTATCCTTATTCATTTTGAACTGGTTCAATATAGATTTTTCTCTTATTGCTGTTGTTAATTTTTATTAATGTCATTTTTATAAGTCTATAGCTTGTGATTGGCACGTGAAAGCCTTCAAGCAGTTTTTCATTCTGATTTTTCAATGTCAGGAAACGAACAAATGTCTCAAATTTAAACTAAAGTCCTCATAACACTGTACTGTACAAAAAAGTAAAGTAACACCCAAATTTGACAGCAAGTTCCGGTTTTTAAAGTAGTTATCCTTTCAATTTTTGGGGTTACTGTATATTTGAAGGCATTATTATTATTTTAGTTTTTTTCTTTTTTATTTTTAATCCTGCGACACACCCACCTGTAACGCCCACAATATAGACCCTTCTATCAGATGCTAATCTCCTTTACAGGATAATAATTTCAATGAAAATACTAAGGGTTTTATACGTTTTGTATTGATGGTCCATTTTCTAGGGACAACCTCCGACATCTGCAATTTAATTATATAGTTACTTCCGTCTATACTTATGTTAAGTAGAAAAACTACTGTTATAGTGGTATGCTTGATTTTAAAGGCAACAAAATAATGCTGACACGTGCCCTACCGGAAGTAATAGATTCATTACAAAATAAATCATTCAGAAACTATGAAAGTGGCGGAAGTTTTCTTGAATTTCATGAAACTAAAAAAACTTGGTAAGGTATTTAAAAAAAGCTTAACTTATATTGAGATAGTAATAAAATTATTTGGAACAAACTGAATAAACTTACTTTTCCTTTTATTTAGCAACAAATACTGCGCAATGCTTTACTAATCAAAGAAATAAATAACAATAATTTCTGGAACTGAAACACAGCAAAACATTACGTACACAGAAAAATTAAAGACATTGCTTAATATTTTGAAACTTTTCCTTGATTGCACTAAGAAAGTTAAATTTATCATGGAAACTCTTTTGTATAACTAAAAACCAATTGGCTGTCTTATACCCCACTACTTATATTTTGGGGAGAGTGGGTGTGTCCTTTGATCTTTAAAAATTTCGTTGACTAAAAATAATACCAAAGGCAAATGCATTTTTTCAAAGCTTTGTTTAACTCTTCTTCCTGTCCACCTATTTTTGGAGCTTTTCATTTCTAAATTGAACGGAAATCAAATGCTTTTAAGGTAAAGCATAAAATTATTTGCTCGCAATCAATTGACATGTGAATTTATAATTATAAAAACTGGTAAAAATAATTATGGCAGTAACCTTTACTTTAATTGCGTGTACGTACATAATGTCAGCCTTTACCGATGACTTCCATGCAAATGAATTATAATTTTGATTTTTAATTTCAACACTTGCAGTCCTAATCTGCTTTAATTGGCTTAAGTTTTCGTTACCAATAAGAAAGTAGAACTGAATTAAAAGCGCTAATTTAAATAGTACCAATTAAAAAGAAATTGAAACATCAATAAATTATTAAAAGCAATAAATCATAATTTGATATAACATTGTGTATAATTAGTCACAAAAATTAGTACACGATAGGTAAATATTACAAAATAATAATGTGTATTCAAATATGAAGAAATTTTATGTTACATCAAGCAGGTCAATAAAATGTGTAAAGATTTTCTTTCAGGGATTACATGGGTTTTGGAATTTTAAAAGATCGACTTATGCTTCAATATTCTCCAAAAATTTCAAGTCAATCTTGAAGTTTCTTTCAAAATATTGCAATGGTTTTTCAATGTAAGGATGACTAACGCTAGAACGAAGGAATTGTTGCAATATGTGGTGAAAAATAAAATAAATAAGGGCTGAATTTTTACCTTTACCTTTAAGATAATAATTAAATAATTACAAGAGACGGCTTTGTAAATGATTGCATGAAGACAAATTGCCATGTCCTTGAATTTTCTTGATTAATTTATTGATAGCTCAAAAATTCAAAATACCAAATATATTTAGTACAATAGCAATACTTTAAATGAAAGGGTTGAATTGTTCGAATTAAAATGGTACAATAAATAACGGTTTTATCTTTTAAAATATACGATTAAGGATTTTTCAATAAAATTACTTATAAAAATAAAAATAAAGTAACCCACAAAACGTGCAAGAGTTCAATGATTTAATTCCCACTGTTAGCTTTAAGCATATACTATTCCTTTAAGGACTTTATTCTGCTTATACATTTAATGATATAGTATTAATCACAGTGAATCTCAAGTAGTGAGCACACACAGAGTCATCGCTGGTACTGTGAAATATTCTTTATTTGCAAATTTTGTAATGAAAGCAATGGACAATAAGATTTGTTGAGACGAATCTTATATTCTGATTTATGATAATTTAACTAATTTTGTATTCATTAGAAGTAAATGCTATTTTACTATAAAGTGGTTTAAGAGACCATTACTTGCTTTCATTCATCTAATGAAATTATTGATTTAATTCAACAATAAATGATTTAATTGAAATTCTTTCAACAATAATAGATATAAATCTATGATTGGCTGCACAAATTTATGAACATTGACCAAAAAATAATCCAGATTGGGTAATTATAAAATTAGACTTATTTAATCGTACGGCCATTCTACCTATTTTATAACAAGAAGTTGTTATAATTTGAACTTGTGAATTTTTTGGTGATACGATTCGATTATCATCTTCTAATAATCGAAATTGATTATTTCTTAATTCATTAGTTGGGATTATATATGAATCAAATTCAATATTTATAAAATCTGGATATTCGTAGGATCAATATCATTGATGCCCAGTTGTTTTTAAGGTTATTATAGGTTATTATAGTCTTATTTTAAGGTCCGACCGAGAACTCGGTCTCAGCCTACTCTCGGCCGAAATCCGATTTCGGTTCTCTCTCTCGACTTAAATTGGCCGAGATTCTCGGCCATAGCTGAGACTGCATACGTGCCAGTCTATCAAGAAGCTATCATAAGCCAACAAAGTTTTATCATCTCCACTGACTAGCGTTGCGAGCGAGAAACTTTTCAGTAGAGCTGGGCAACTATATGATGAGAGGCGGCACAACTTAAAAGGCGAAAATGCAGAAAAATTACTGTTTTTGTGTCATAATATTAGCTTATTTAATTATGAGTATTAAAAATGTCCATATACTCATACACAGAAAATATAACAATTTATTGCATTTTTTGCATTTTTAACTTTTAACTTTCTTACCCATTTTAGCTGCTATGTTCTTAGTCTCGTTCTCGGTCTCGGTCTCGGCCAAGAATAAAAAATCATTCTAATAACATTTCTAATGACATTTCTAATAAAAGTAATTTTTTATATATGAAGCTTAAATTATGCCACATTAGATAGAAGAATTTAATTGCATGGAATAGGAGTATGTTTTTGAATTATTCTTTCTCATAAAATAAATAATGTGTACTTAATAGTGAAATAGTGGATCCAATTGATGAGATAATATTTCATGTTGAATAAGAGTCAGGATGATTGAAAAAACGTTGGGGTATTATACCTGCTAATCCTAAAAAATGCTGCTATCGACTATCACGTCCATACCATAAAGCCAGATATCTTTTCGTTTTTTTATAAGGAAGGATAAACCCTTAAAATAAAAAACTTAAATTATATTGAATTTTTTTATGATTAGACGCCATAGATGAGAAAGAGCTTGCTAATTACAATACAAGAAGTATTTAAATTTAAAAATGCATTTTTTTTGTTTAAATCAAAAGCAAAAGAATTTTAATTTTACGCTCGAGTATAATATTAATATATTTAGACCCTTTAACTAGTGGTAAATTTGATAATAATTGTGCATTAAGTTTTCAAATTTTCTATCGAAATAAATATTTTTAAACACATTTTGTTTTGGACTCTTAATTTAGTTTTATCTTTAAACAGTCCTATAATGACATCCTAAAAAATTTCAGTATCCAGTATTATTAAATTAAAAATTTGATGTTATTATTAGAAAAAAAAACAAATTTGGACTTTATGATCACTTTTTAATGATATATTGTTAAGAATAATAATTGTGTCTTTGTTTTGTCATATTAAAAGCAATTTTATGATATTTTTAGCCCCAGATTTATTGTATATTAATAAAATTCTGACCAAAATCTTATTTATACATTTATAGTATATAATTTTATACAATCAATAAGAGTTGAGGTATTTCAGTAGTTAATTATTTGTATAAATAGCTTTTTGATCAGTTAATGACTTTCTAAATTTTATGTTTTGATAGCTCAATTAGTGTGGGAAGGTTAAAAGAGGTTTTTATCAGCACGAAGAACTGAAAATTGCCATTAATTGAAATATTGATTTTCAGTAAATTGGGAAAATTACTTGAAATTATTTAAATTAAGTACTTACTACCCTACGAGTTAGAAAAAAGAGACTGAAAGATCCATAATATCAAATATATACCCATTGGGATATCTTTTAAAATGTAATTATTTCAATATTCATTGAAATATGACATTTTTTGGAAAATTTATTGCTTAATCATCTGGTAAGTTTAACCGTTATCAGATTACTACGTAAACGGCCAATTAGCTAATATACTAGTTGTATCTATTTTCAATTTGATGCAAAGCCATCTTTCAGCTTTCGAATACGAAAGGTTAAGTGTTAATATTAAGTCGGCAGCAGGTCAAACAGAGCTACCCACTTCTAGGATTACAGTTTGTTTATCGCACAACGTTGCAAATAAAAATAATCTAAAGCAGAGTACTAATTAAAACTCAGTCTTTAAGTATACATTCAAATATAAAAAATATGTATATATGTATAACGGATATACATATTTACAATTATTTCAATAATAAAAATACTATTTTCTTTATTTCAGAATCAATTACAGTAGCATTTTCTAAATCAGGGTAAGAAATCTCTGAAGATAAAACCGAAAATACTCTACAAAGCAATTTTCAACACTGCAAAGACTGAGATGGAGGTCGGCTATTCCGTATTAAGAAAAGTAATTTTCTAAAAACCTATGAAGCAATGGACAATTCTTTAATACTTACAATGAGCATGAGTCAACATTTCGGATTCTCTTTCGTGTTTCATTCGTGAAAGGTTTGTTAAAGGCGATTGTTTAAAAAAGAACATTATTCATATATAGTTATAAATTATTATTATAAGCTGATTAGCAAAATTAATTAAGAATATTCTTACAGAATCATTAACTAATAAGGACTGGATTTTTTAAGCTCTGAAAATCGTGTTGCCTGGCCAGTTAATAAACTAGCTTCAGACCAATTTGAAATTAACTTCTTCTTCCTCGAAGCCATATTTAATTATGCATTCATTTTTTCAAGGAAACAATTTTTTTATTTTATTTCTGTGCTATTATTATTTTTTACTGAGTGAGACTTGCCAAAATTATGTATAATGCCTCCAACCAATAATCACATGTTATCCACTAATTTCTTCCCCCTATACCGTACCTTAAAAAAAAGTCTTTTAAATGGGTGGACTATAACCGATATATATATATATATATATATATTATTTTCACTAAAGTCCACCATTTTCTGTTTAAATTCATTCTTCACTTATTCTGCACGCACATAGTGTCTAAAAAATATAAAAATAAAAACAAAGCAAAGAGGTTAATATGTCTTTTTGCTTCCAGCAAACATTCACATGGGAACGTTGGAATTTTAATGGCAGCATGCAAGACTGTTTATACAAAAAACTTGCTACAGTTGCAATATGATTGGAGGAGCAAGATACCGCCTTCGTATTTATTAGTGACCAACACGCCATATCTATGTATAATCCTTTGCTTTTAATACCCTTTTGTTAAGTACTAAATCAACTACTACCACCTTTAAAATAACAAACCAAAGAAACTTGCAGACAAATTCAAGTTTTTCCCTTTTAAGATTGACTCCTTTGAGTAGAGGTACTTAAGAAGAGATTGAGTTGACCCCAGATATAGTCAGCTTTGAACTAAATAATAGGTCTATGAAATGAATAATAAGCTTCCTTTTTAGAAGCGTCAAAATTATAAAATTTCAGATTTACATTTTTATAATGTCGAAAATAGGTAATGTAAATGGAGTTATCCGCCTCGTCTAATATTTGATTATTGTTGTTTTTGTACATATAAATACAGCATGACGCCATGTATGGGTTAATATTTAAACTTTTTTTGCTTTTGAGGAAGCGTCCATATGTTCCTGTTGGGTGCTATGGGTGCTACTATACCATGCAGTGATAATTGTTGGCTCGTGCTATTTAGTTTTCGTTATTTTCGACATTAAATTTGAGTCCTGATACTTAATCCATTGTTGTTTGAGTTAACGGATTACTTTATACAATAGATGGAAGTAAAGAGCTCATTTTTATTATTCAATCTTTCTATAACATCCGAAATCAATCATCAAATCAGTAAGGGCCTGATTTGTCAGCTGATGATTGATATTTTTCTATTATAGCTAAATAAAATTGGGTTTATATAAATTTTTGAAATGATTTTGATCACAATGGAAGACTAGAACTAAAGGTCAATATTATAAAATTTAACTAATTTGAAAGAAAATAATGAAAAACTAACTTGTAATAGTGAAATTATTTAGCACCCTTTAGCACCCATGTGCACCCTTTTTTTTAAAATTTTAAACACCCATCTAATAACAACCATTGTTAGAAATTGAAAAAAGTTTCAAAATAAATTCTATACAAGCTGTTGTCATCCATCTTGAAATCTTACCTTTAGCTTCCGGTGCTTTATTTCATAAATAAGATTTAGCCGTTTTTTTTTTGAACCATTAGATTCCCCTTTTATAGTACACACCGTTTAACGGATGTGTCTCAGGGTATAAAATAAAATCTTGTTTTTCATATCTTCCAGATGTTTTGAATATTACTTAAGTTTTTTTAGCAAATAAAGAATTAAAATATTAACATGGTGTGAGGTCGTTTTTACAGCTTGCGTGAAATTTTCAAATAAATTTTGGATAATAAAATTTCATCATTTGACTTCTTTGAACATTCAAAAAGTCCTATCTAATAAAATACAAAATGATGTACTTAAAATTTTGTAGCAAAATATGAAAGTTCTTTATTGTTTTCTGAAGAAATTTTCATTGAAACTATAGCTAAAGAATAAGTTTAGAAGTGAAAAAATAGCAAATATGACTGCTTTATGAGAATGGATTAGTCAAGGCTAATAAAATGCAAAATATTTTATTAAAAAATAGTCACCATTGGGTGAGTTGTAAGTTGCTTGATTATTAAAACTGCTTTCAATATCTTTGGCAAACTATAAAGTAATTGTTTTTTCCTACAAGAAAATTAATGGATAAAACTGCTAAAACTTTTAGATTTATACTATGAAAAAATATGACACAAATTAAAGTTCGGTTGTAGTTTTATATGCCTTCAAAAGATGGCATGTAATAGTTTGTTAATATAGTGAAAATTCAAAATTTTGAAATTGTTACTATATTTGTCAGTTCACTTAAGGATCATCTTGCCGATCTTGTCAATGATGATAATAAGAGGGTAAGGGCTCATCCTGTTTTTACCATAATAATACTTTAGTGGTAGTACTACTCTTTTGAGCAGTACAAATTTTTTACTTCGTACATATTTGTTTTGTGATTTTTTTTGGAATCATATATGTCTCATACCCTTGATTAGAGAGGACTCCACTATCAACTGTTTGCACCGATTTTTAAAAAACATGACTTTTAGAAAAATTTTCCATTTCCGTAATGTTTTGTTTTTGTTTTAAAAGCGTGTGCCTTAATTAAATTATTTAAGTAATTTATGTTGAAAAAATTAAATTTCTTTTATTTAAATAACTTAAAAATTCATTACAGAGGAATTTTATTAATCTTTTCGAGTATTTAAATATATTTACAATTATGTGTATTTGTGTGTGTCTGTATTATGAATTAATGATAGATATATTCTCTGAGTGAATCGTGGGAAAAAAATTTTTTGACAAATTTTTGACAAATATATCCAAAATGAGCAACGGTGTAGGAAGTAAGCAAAAATCGTATAAAAAGTTTAGAGCGAGCCTTTTACTTATCATGTTTGACATTTTGTACTTGGAGCACTTGAAAACAAAGCGAAACATGCTTTTCATAGGAACAATTGGATTTTTGTCTACCATATTGATAGTGTGTGGACACAATTATACGTGTTTGGTTCAGTGAATGCCTTTTTATTCATATAGCACGTATAAGAGTCTAACTAAATGAACTCAACCCTTATGATATTTACCCTAAGTACTATATGGAATGCTCTATTTATTTTTAAATTTATCCATAGCATCGAAAAAGCACTCTTGCTGCAATCAAAAAAAAATTTTTATCATTTCAATTTTAGAATTTGAATAAATATATTCAAATGATGAAAACTCGCTGGCATTTAAAAAACTCTAAAGACTTAGGATACAAACTATTTATACATTCTAATTGCCTCTAACAATGAAAACGTGCGAAATTTGTTAAATAAGAAAGAAAATTAACCACAGACTTACTTTATGAAGTTTTACTGTCATTGTTAATACGTGGGCGTGAAGTTATTTATTTTATGTAGTTATATAACTTCAATTTCATCAATTGTGAAAGTATTTATCTGTTTGATTTATACAATATATTTTTCCTTTAAATTCTTTGTTTATTTCATTACAAAAAAAAATTGCTTGAATTATTATGTACAAAAAATATGAGGATTAATTTGAAGCGTAGATTTTGTTTTGTTTCTCATTCAAGAGAAGATTTATTGAGATTCAAACGAGAAACTCTGGAACGATTAAAATACAAACATTTAGGACTTCTAGAAAGTGAATTTTGAGTATGCTCTGTTAAAGAAATTTCATAATTCTTTGATTTTTCTTGGCTCTCTTCATGTTTGACAGTATATTTTGGTCATTTTTATAGCTGTCTGTGTTGAAATCTTATTACATATTTTTAAAAATGGAAGGCATAGTTATCCACATTCCCGAGTGTTTATTTGGTATATTTCCTTTAAAAGAGAAAGGAGAATCGCACAATTTATTTGAGATTGGCAGCCATTGAATATGAGCGTAATTTATTCAAAGAAATCGCAATTTTAACCAATGCATTTTATTTTGGTAATCCTTGAACTCTCAATATAAGTTATATAGACTTAAGCAAAATATCAAATATCAAAGATGGCAAATTTTCATTCTAACTAATGCAAATGTGTAATAATTTCAAAAACGAGAAGAGTTGAAGGCTTAATTTATAATACTAATTAAAATAAAAAATTTCATTGCTTATTATTTTTTATTATATTTGTAAATTTTTCTTCATAATTACCTATAAATTTCAAAATTTTGATAAATTTATATTTTTTCACAACATGTGGTTGATACTTAACCAAACTTACTTAAAAGATAAAAAACATGTTTTGATTTTTAAAGATCTCGTATTGGCTTCTGAATGTAGTATAGCAGTGTATAATATACCATAAACGTTATGAAAATGATAGAAGATCGATCAAAGTTTCACATTCTATCCTGGATATATACTAAGGTAAGAAATATTTTATACTACAAATAGAGTACAATTTCGTTTTCAAAAAATTTATTACATATTACTTTATCTTTACTTGAGAAAAATACAATTTGAAAATTACTTTATCTTAATTGGAACAATAAAAACTCACACTATAATAAATAAGAAAAATAACAATATTAATTTTCAAAGTCCACTTAATTTCTACGTCTACTTCTTTTAAATAAATATTTCCTCTTCCAAATTTAATAAAAATTTAAATTAATATAAAATTTAAAAGTGCAAGGATCATAATAATCCGCTTCAATACTGTTATTTTTATTGTTTATTAGTTTTGAATTTTATACTGCCAGCAACACATTATTTAAATAAATTAATAAATTGATTTTTGATTCACAAAAATTCCTATCAACTGAAATAATTTATTCACTATTAAAAAAAATTAATTTTCTTGTCACTGTAAGCAGCGAATATTTTTGCCAAATCCTGGAATGGTAACACAATTAAAAAAACGTGTAGCTGCTATATTCATAGCTATCAGATAAAAATATTAAAAAGCATTGTTTGTCTCTTTGATTAATTATTTAGAATGCTGGCTTTTAAAGGGTAGCATATCAAGTTCAAAAACATTTGTGTCATTATATTAGGAATTTGTTTGCTGTTATTTTATCTTCACGACTTAGCACAGTAAAAATGGAAAGTTTTCCTAAATACCAATCGGGGTGAGTTCACTAGGATGTTACTGTTTTCATTGACAGAAAGCAAAATACCAATTCCTTTGATCTTCTTTGAAAAACCGACAAGTTAGCGCTAACTAGTCGCTAATTCAGGCTATATACCAATTCAGTGGAGACTAATGGACTCATTAGCATTTAGTGCTATATTTTGTGCCGCTAAGCGTTAGTTAGTCCTAGGCATTAGAAACAATTTATTGAACCGTTATTACTATAAAGATTGCAACCAATTTTTGAAAATTGCATCTTATTTGAAAATTGAAATAATAAATTTTTGGTTAAATAGACCTAGATATATCATCTAAAATACCTATGCGCATAGATGAAAAGAGTAGATAAGTCATTAAAAAGGCTTTCCTATTTAAAGCTCGAAGATATATATTTTTTAAATGACGTCAGGACAGCCACTGATTATAGGTGTTAACATGTAATAACCGCAATAATATATAGCCCTTGAATTCATTAGGAATGCTATTTTGCAGGTGGAAACAGTTTCACAGGCACGTTCTGCTTGTTAAAACCATTAGAAGAATTATATGTCTCCGAAGACCTTTACAATATAATAGCAACAAGCTGACACAGTAATTTTTTTCTTTCAATTTCTTTGCAGCTGCCTTATTTATAAATATTGAATAAAATACCCCTAGTTTTGCTTTTTTTCTGATTTTGCAGCTTGAAAAATATTTCCTCTATGTCTTTGACTAATGTTAAAAACTATCAACCTTAAAATTTAAGTTTCCCGAAATTTTTGTAATTACCTTGTCTAATTTTGAATCCAATAAAAATGTTGTTCTTTTTTGTTCCATTAGGTGAAATATCTGTGTATCACTGATGGTTATATATGTATTTATTATTTTCTACAATTAATATAAATGAGATCATCACTACATCGGTTACACTAGAATGCTTTGTTTTAGACTCTTTGCTTCCCATTTCAAATGAAATGAATTGGAAAGGATAGTATGAATCAAAGGTATCGGTATTCATTTAAAATAGCTCATAACTGAACAGTCTCTTATTTATTGTAGAATTTTTGCAGAGTGTAATGTTCAAACTAAATTTACTGTACAGTTATTAGAAATCTGCCACATAAAAAAAGAATCAGATCATTCTCTACTAGAAGAGCTTAAATTAAGGTCTAATACTCTAGTAGTAATAGTTGACATTATTGAAGCAAAATGACGTTAAAAAATATTTCAAGTATAACATAGTACGACATTTTACAATTTCGTAGTTATCTCTAGGTATCAAAGTGGTGCGATACAAAGTGTCGAAAACCCCACAACGTCGTAAGTCAAAATATATTAAATGCACGCAAACTATTTATTAGTGTATGCAACTATTCAGTGTACATACATAGCTTAGAAATATATTTTGACATAATTATAATGGAAATAATTTCATATGAGCAGGTCAGATTTCCAAAAGGTATTTTTCAATATTAATGTAGAAAAAACTTACTTTACTTTACTTACAATTAGTGACACTTTATTATATCCTAAATGGAATTTATTTTAAAAGTGAAATTTCTGATTTTTAAGAAATGTTATATTTTTTTGATTATAAAATTTTTAGTCCCCAATGCTATAAATAATTATTTCAAATGAACAATTCGCAAGGTGTCGACATTACAACTCATTTAATATCTAATCTGTGCAATACATTTATTGGGACAAGAGGGGAATATTAGTATCAAAATAGTTGAAAGTACAGTGTACATTTACTAATATCTGCAATCTGCCCCTAATGTTTGGTTTAATTTTCTTCAATAAATAGAAAGTATGAGAAATAAAAATCACCATTGCTTTTCTGATAATATTATTTGTTTTTGTTAATAGCTGTTCATTGTTCATGATAATTGTTAAGTTATGCTTATATATTCTGTATTCATTAATAATTTTATTTAATTTTATTTATTTAATTTTACTTTTGAATATTTTTTGAAAGTTAAATTATTGAAATTGAAATGATAAATAAACAAAGGTTTTAGTTTATGTTTTGGGAAATTTTATTTCTATTTTTACAGACAGCTTTAATATTAAAGATTTCGGCTCGGGTAATATATTTTCAATTTTAATAAATTTGAAAGAAACTCAGATTTAAATGATCAAAAAATAAACAAAATACAAGCAAAAATATTTCAAAGTTACACTGGTGCAGTTCTGGAAAGGAGTTTTAAAAGTACAAAATCATTTTTCTCATAAAAAAGTCAAAATGCATCGGAAGTGCTATACAAAGAAATCAAATTAAATACACTACCATCTGTACTAATTCAGTCTGACGTTGACGTAAGCGTGCGTAAATGTATCCTTGCCAAAAAAAACAAACAAAACAAAGAATTTTACGTTCGAAGGGTATTGTTTGCAGAGCAATTGTCACCCAGTCATTGAGTATTGTCCTATTTATTAGGGTGATTTGTTGTGCTCTCTTTACTAGAAGTTGTCGGTCGTTTTTATAATAAAATTGTTGTCATTCTTATCCATATGATAGAAAAGTTAAAAACCATGATCCTGTTATAAACTATACTATATAACATTAAGGGGAAAGAATCCGGAACATTGTGAACAATTGCACAGTATGGTTCACCCTGGATACTATTTAGTTTGTCACTTTTTGTGGTCAATTCCAAGCACTGTGTCAGATCACAGTAAGGACTCCATTTATCATTCATAACTGAATAGATAAAGGCATTTTAGTAAATGACAAATTGATGTATGATTCCCTACCCGATACATTAAAGGGGGCGAGAATATTTGGTGGGAAATTGGGAATCCTAAAATGGGACACATTGATATTGATTATAGAGGGTTCGGCTACATTGCAAATATTATGAGGGCATTTTTATAAAATTTTAATATAAGGTTTTCACTGATATTATAATTTTCATTGTGCCTATATAACAATGTGAAAATTTGTTATAACAGATTTAAGTAATATATTTATAAGGAGAGTAGTTAATAAATTCTTTAGTTGCCTGAAGAATTAGTTTTTTTATGATTGAATCAAATTAAAAATATTTTTTTTAAAAAAATGGTCCAAGGTCACTTTAATTGAGATAGATTTATATAGTTTTAAAGTTGAATGGTTTGGTTCTCGGTTCAGTTTGAACATGAAACTTAAACATTTATCAAACTTAAAAATTGTAATGACTTTAAAAATGAAAAGACTGCTTGTGTTTACTTCTTCGACTTCAGAATTATTTTAGGAAAATAGTGTAGAATAATGAATCGTTTTTAAATTATAGTGATAATTTTTGGAGAGTTAATGATCCATAATAATCCGTTTTAAAAGGCTTTAGGTCCAGCTAATTCGGCTTGTCAATATTATCTTTCCAATATTTGTGGAATGTATTTGATTGAACCAAATGAATTTATTCGGGTCCATAGCTTAACATTTAAGCTCTTGGTTAGATAGATTGGGATTAAGAACTATATTCAATTTTCCTGATTCCATTCTTGCTAGTCTGTTTGCCTCCTCATTTCTCTCTACTCCTTCAAAACTTGGATACATTATAAGGTTATTTTGCTTATTTTGGCCAGGAGTTGAAGGTTTTTACCTTTAAGGTAACACCATGTGCTGGGAGTGATTTTAGTGAAGGTTGCCTATCTGAGACAATGTATATCTGGGCCTCTCTATATAGCATCCATTTATGCATAGAGCCGCACTGGCTGCAATCATGGATTGCTAAGTCTAAGTCTAAGGTTTAGACTTTTCTAAATAATTCTTTTAAATCATAGATATTAAATATTTGATTGTTAGAAAAATTTTTCCCATAACAAATTCACAAGAGTAAACAAATCTTTATGGGTAAAAAGAATTACATTTTGTACTCGACTGCGATTTAAAAATGAAAAAATTGTGTAAGCTTTGATTTCATGCACGCGAGCTTCAAAAGATAAGAAAATCATTATCTTGTTAAATTTTGGAGCAATTATTTAGATTAAAGTGTTTGGTTTGACTTTATAATTTCCATAAGATCCAAAATCATTCAGATTTCAAATAAATTCATAATTATTAGCCTTACTTCAACTCTAAATTCTAAGAAATATGTTTGTTAATATTCCTCAAATTATGCTCAGTTTTTGAATTCAATTCATCAAATAAATTTTAGTATAATAAATTTCCTATTTAGTTACTTTTTCCTATTTTCTATTTAGTTACTCAAGCTCCACTGAATTTGTTACGTGTGAAGTTTTGTTGTGTCAATTTTGCTACCATGCCTCATTATTTCTCCCCTTCAATTTTATTCATTCAAATCCTATGCATCATATTTAGATTAGGGACAAAATTATTCCAGGCCAATAAATTTCTACAATTCTAGATAGTATTTGACATTGAC
The DNA here is from genome assembly GCA_947359355.1 of Acrocera orbiculus. NCBI lineage: Eukaryota > Metazoa > Arthropoda > Insecta > Diptera > Acroceridae > Acrocera > Acrocera orbiculus. The sequence goes on from OX375757.1 coordinate 21,027,703, forward strand.
GCATTTGTATATCCTTGGGGTGGGACACACGTCAATTTTCCTTTTGATCAATGAACAATTTGAATTTATTAGCCTTTGTGTTTGACATTTGATTACTATGTCCTCTGCTATTTTAGCTGCCAACGTTATAGTACTGTTTGTTTAATCCTTTCATCTCTTTTTTTTTGCTAAATTTAAAATCTATTAGTTGTAAAATCCAAAAAAATATATAAAGATTGCAAGATGAAAAAGTGAAAAAGATTTTATTGTTGAGTATTTTTTAACACTTTAAAACTAATTAAGAAGTAAAATATGTATTTTAGAACTAAGAAAATAATATTATTTTCGAAACAAAAAAAAATCAGGGAATATTCTAGGCTCAGCTCATTATAAGATGTCAAAAATTAAAAAATGTTAATAACGACAAGCTTCGTTATATAGCTTCGGCATAAATTTTAATCAGTTCCTCTTAATATAGCCCTTGTTTTTCTCAAAAAATCACATTAACGCCACTAAAACCGGAAAATACAAGGAATAAATGTCACTCAAAGATATATGTATAAATATCCCTTTTTTTTGCTTAACCAACTATTTCATAATTTCGTTTTGATTGTCTCATTAACATGGTATCAACATTCGCTTTTAATTACCTAACGAATAATGATGGTGTTTGAAAGACCAATTGAAGGCATTATTTCCTTTATCCGATTTGATTTTGTATATTTTTCTCAATATAAATAACTAAAAATAGAATACGTCAAAGGATGATAACGCCCAAAATCTCGGATAAGTAACTTTCTTCAACAGATAAAAGTATTTATAGTTTTAAGCAGATATGATGTGAATTTGATTAATGGGAGCTTAGATGAAGTATCAACCTTATTCAGGGTGTTGAGAACTCAATTTGGTTAGTACTATGTTTATTTATTATACTTACATCAAGAAATTTCTTGCCAGGGTTAAGAAGGGTCTAGTTGATGAATAATTATCAAATGACAACGGCAGATGACGAAGCTTTAAAATGTGTTGGTATCTTGTGTGCAGCATTCAGTTTCTTAAGGGCGTTTTAATTTTAATTCTAGGGTAACCAGACATAAGACCGCTTGACTTAATTAGTTAATTGAGCGTAATGAGTTGGCTTCTTCATTACTTGATTCAAACATATTTTTGATTTTAAAGTTTTTTAGTTTATTTAAAATGAGCTTAGAAAAGTAATTAAAACAAAAAATATATTATTATTTGCTTCCACGGTGGTTGATTAATTTCGGATTTATCAATAAAAATGTTATAATTTAATGCATTTCTTTTTATAACTCAATCATTTTAGGTAAAACACATTTTTCACAGAACAGTGTTCCAAGACTTATTTCATTTATAATAAAACTCAGTCCTTCTTACTAAAGCTTTCATGTTCCTTTTTAGTCTAATAATTCAGAAGATTCAATACTACATTGAATCAATGCAATATGAATTTCTAATTGATGACTTTAATACAACAATTGTTATTAAAGCTGTCTATGTTAAATCAAAAAAGTTCTGAAAAGCGGTGTTCTGAGTTATGATTTATAAGTTAGGAAAGTCAATGATTTCGTTTTAAATAAACTAATAAAGTCAGCTTTAGACCTAGTATACCATCTTTTTGTAATCTTTGGCAATAAATAAAATAAAGACCATTTTTTTCTGGGACTAATGTTTACTCGTGTGAATTGCTTAACATGCTCCACGCAGGGCCTTATTTTTGAAATAAAGTGAAAGGTATTTAGCTAGAGGAAATCTAGACTTTTTGGTTAGAATAGATGTTTGATAACTAAAAGAAACCTGGGAAATTCTAATACACAGAAAATAAATTATTCTTTTAAGTAAATATTCTTAGCATTTGACGCTTTTGTTAGTAGTTCACGATTTTTTAATGTGTTAAAGGGCTAATTTTAAGCAAAATTAGAGATTTTTTATTACCATTATCCTTTCCAAATACTCTTTGCTTATATTTTACCTGAATACTTAGTATTTATTTCAAAAAATGGTTAGTTTTTTTATATAGTGCTCAATAGCATAATATATATCATAATATCCAAATGAAACGAAATTCCACTTGAAAGAATTTTACTTGGGCTCTTAAATAAACTTTTGCGTAGAATCATTCAATGGCGTATACTTTGTTATTAACTTAGCAGCGCTCAATGTTATTTCTCCAAGCTTTTATATTTCAATGTAACTTTTTATCAAATAAAAAGTATACCCACGCTATTTAAACACAATCCTTAGTTATTACAAAATGTATTAAATATGTTGTTCATATTTGAAGATTGAATACACTTTCAAACATCACAAATACTGAATTTTCAAACTCTTTTAAGGTCGAGCCATACACACTTCTTCATTAAATTTAATCAAACAATAAAAATCTGCTAAAAGTTGTGAGATTCGTTGTACTTAATTCCGACATTTAATTTTTGAATAAGGTTTGAAGCCTCAAATTTGATTACTTGCTTCACAGTTGTAGTAATTACGCAATATTCACGGTACGGAGTAATAAAAGATAAACATGGACTCTAAATTTTTTAAATTTGACTTTTAATTTATTTTCCGAACAGATACTAATTATCACTTAAACTTAGAACTATTTGAGCTTCATGTAAAAAAATTTTTTTCAAACAGCAGGAACAATGTTAGATAATGTTCTATAATTTAAAAATGTTAACTGTTTTAAATTGACAGTTTAAGTTTCAATGTTTTGTTTTGTTGGTTGCAAACTTATCAAATTGGACGAATACAAATAATTCCAAAATTCTTAGATTTTGCTCCCTAGATCAAAGGAAAAAAGTCTTTTTGAGGTTAAAATGATTTTACTTTATATGTGTTAGCAAAAGTTTAGGTTTCTTGTTTTGTGTTTCCATTAGATAATAGGAAGTAATATGAACTACATTGTACTAGTGTCTTTCTTAATATACGGCACTATGACCTGTCTAAGCGTACTTTAGCAAGACGTTTAATTAAAATATTTACTTGCATATTACTATGCATAGGCATAGACTTTACATGAGTTAAAATATTTCATAATTTTTTGAGCTTCTTGGCCTGAAAACACCAAATATTGATATATTTTTGTAGACGTGTGTATATTGAACCTCCCATCCAACAGAGCAGTCAAAAAAATGGAAAGTTACGCATTAGTTTAACGTATAAAGCTCAATCAAAAACTATTACAGCTGCACAAAATTTTTGCTGAGAAAAATTTATAATACATTTTTATTGTAAATAAGAAAATATAGGATAAATTATAAAGCTAGTCTGAGCGTTGTTGTGAGTCTCTCAAAAGCCGTAGAAGAACCTCATCGTACATATTATACAATGTAAACCAGCTCGCGTGCAAAAGTATTCTCTTATGTAAGACGCAAAGCAACATATTGTCTAATCCAATTTATCATTGAATGAGGAAATGAAATTTTTGCAAATTTATCAGCCGAAGAGTTTGCTATTTTAGTAAATATTAATTATAAATTGTATCCGAGTAATCAGTATATCTTCTTGAAGTCTTAAAAGCATGACATCAAAAATCATATTATGATAATTCGCTATAATTACTCAATTGGAGCTGTTGTTTAAAGGCCTAGATTCACCACGAACAAGACTGATATTTCCCATTTCGTACATTACTGTTATGTTGGAAAATTTACTCCAAAATCTTTTGCCGAAGCTACGATACTTTTCAAGCTTATACTCGTTTTACTGATGTGACATTTGGTAAAGAACACGGTGCTTTGCTTTTTTCAAGATAAACCCCTCATAGTCCCGTTTACCGTTTAAGGATGCAAATTTTATTATTCTAAGATCAGTGTCATAGGATAACCGTTTATTCCGTAATATCCATGACAAAATTTTAGAGCCTACTCATAAATATAATACATTTAAGAAAACTGTTTTGTTTTAATTGTTAGAACTACAAAACCATTTAAAGCTGCAAATAAAAAACCACCAATAATACTTGCATACTAATTATTAATTTTCTAAAACTCATAGTATGATCTGCACAATTTTCTTATTCTTGATTTATTATTTTTGTTATTTTGAATCAGGGAGCTTTTGGATATTTAAAATGAAATATAACAAAGCCTTTGTCTATTAAAATAAAGGAGTTCCAATTTTGTGATCCAAAATTGAGGCAATTATTCATTTTATAGGACAAAATGTTTTAATAAAATATCAACTTTACTTTGATATTAATATTGTTTTTTTTTTCTTTTTGTCAATTAAAACAACAAAAAACGGAGATATTCTAAAATCATTGAAGCATAGTTTATAATTGAATAGGAAATAAAACCACAGTCTTTTTCAGCAAATTGAATATCTGAAACCTTTTATTAAATCATCAATTGACTTTTCATGTACTTAATATCATTTATGAGGTAATAGTGTATTATTTGGCAAACGACCATGTACGGTTATTGTATTACAAGTTGACCGTATTAAGCTTCAATATATAAAAAATGTACGTTTATTGTGTACCGATCCAGTGGTCTATAATTTTGAAATCAGCCATGCGTCATTGTTCCTCGAAATTTGTTTTTTTTTTTTTTTTTTTTTTTTTTGTACTATTTTTTGTTAGGAGAATAGATATATTAATAATTACTGCCCTTGTCCTCTAAGAACCCTTTCTTTTATATTTTTTCACATGCTACATCTCCTCCTCGTTGTCTACCTATTTAATATTATGTAAGCTAACATGTATTTTTAATAACTTTTTTAGCATTATAAAAAAATTGATATTATATGACATACCACAACTTAAGTATAAAATGACAAAAGGGCTAATAATTTACATATTTTTAGGCTTCATGCATGCATGGCTATAAAAAGTTTTGTATTCAATAAATTAGAAAGTTAAAAAAATCAAAGAATTTTAAAAATAAGCCAAACTATTTATCCAAGTTAAAATAATAATGCTATGAAATTGCATCTGTGTAAATCTCAGTTCAATTAAAAATAAAACGGATTAATTTTAAACCGAATGCATTTAAATGCATTACAGAATTGAAAAGAATTGTTTGCATTCAGCTGGCACGGGCTGGATAACTATACCTTCCTGTTGTTGATTCAATTAGTATAGGCGTAAGATTCCAACAGCCTCAATAATTTTATTAACAAAGGATGCACTTATTTTCTAATGCAGTCACCTCTAAAACAAAATATTATAAGCTTCTTTGTTGTCATAAAACTAATCGAAATTAAAAATAAAATTGTTTTTTTCTTTTAATCGGTTTTCACTTGATTAAATCCTTTATAATAATAACATTTGTTAAGCCCTTTCAGGCTATTTCAATTGTTTTCAAAACGTCATATATAATTGATTGTTTATAAACAGTTGTAGAGATTTTAAAGGATATTTGCTAACTACAATTTTTAATTTACTAAAAACTGTTGTCGGTATGAATTTAACACCTCAATTGCTATAAATAGACGAAATCGTCAACACTGCAGGCATTTTCATGGGGTTAACATAAATTTTTTTGGGTCTATTGTTTTTGTTTTGTTTTTTTTATCGCAAAATTATTGTTTACTAGAGAGCTCAGTGATAATCTCACCCTGGTGCCTGAAGAAAGGATGACCTCTCGCTGAGAGTATCAAAGAAAATATATTATAACTTCAAATCATATTTAAAATGCCTATTGTTTAAATTCAAATATTATCGTAATATTAGTAATTTTTTATTGTCTTTTTTACGTTAGAAATGCCTGAATTAGTTCATTAGCGGAGTCATTGAGTGAAAGGCTTAAATTTTTCATGTAATAAAACAAATTAAAATATTTTAAGGCAGCTGAATGGTTTGAGCTGTATGTAAAGCTCAAAAATTATTTCCTAATTAGCTTAGTTAATTTCATCGAAAATTTTTCTCAGTGTTTGATAGCATACACTAGAACTGTAAAGGAAATATAGTAATAAAATATGCTTTTTTCGATAGAAGTCTGCAGTTTTTTACAGTTTTCTCTATTTAATTCCGGTGCTTATTTTAGCATCTTACTTCCTGACATTTTAATGTGATAATACAAAGTAATAAACAAAATTTTATTTTATGACAAGAAAATGAAAACGATTGAGAAAATCCACTCACTAGTCAAATATCGCCGAATAAAATGTTTTCACATAAAAAATAAATAAAAAAGAGGACTTCTACTATAGAAGTGCTTGAGAATGAAAACGTTTTATTTTTAAATTGCATTATGTCTTCTGTAATTCAACCCAAATAATAAAACAAGTTTTGTGTAAAACTGGTGGCAACAGAAAATGATGTCTTATAAAAAACACTTCTTCGCAGTAATGAGAGAGTGGTGCAGTTATTTGGATTATAGCTAGAAAATAGCTGATATCCATTTTTGGTGACGCCTTGCGCGAGTACCGAAAAAGGAGGTTTTGGATATTATTTTTGAAGTTTCATTGATGGTACGAATATAGGAAAAATAAACTTTAAAGCATAATATCTAAAATGTTTGAAGAAAAATTTATAGACATGTATTTTTTGTATTGATTGACCAATAAGAGTAGTTGAATACTTGAAAACTCTCTAAAGAATGTAGGTTTTTTAATGTATTAGTTTGCATTAAACAGTTCAAAAATGCAAAAAAAGGAAAATAGCATAAGTTTTTTCAAAATATTTTTGGTTATAGAAAACCACATTCTGGTTTTGGTAATAAGGACAATATTTTTAATATCAAAAAGGTTTTTTTTGTTAATATCAGTTATATGTTTTCAAATAAACCTTAAAACTTATAAAATGCATGACGCACAAATAATTTTTCTTACTCATGAACGCCCCTCATACACTATTTGAATTGTGCCTATTTTCTTAACCCTTTTCTATTAGACAAAGGAAATAACTTAATTATAAGGAGTCTAATTATAGAGTCGTTTGTAACAACATAATAACCTTTCTTAATAATTAAGGAGAATTGTTTCTAATAATTTCAACATATGCTTAAGTTTCTGTTGCTCAATAAACTTTTCATGAAAAACTTTGGATTGCTTCATATTTAAAATTTCTGTAGCTAATTTTCAATTCAAATGAGAAGGCATCAAAAAAACTTTTTTTCAAAACAATTGAAGCTCAATTTTTTGTAAAAATAAAGTAAATTAAAATTTCAGTTTACCCTAATTAATTACTGCTGTTTGCAGGAATTGTTAACTCCTTTCAAAATGTAAGCATTTTTCGAAATTTTAATAAAAAAAAAGAAAATAAAAATCACTTTCCTTTCAAGGATTATAAATATTACCAATTGAAAAATATCCTATTTAGAATTTATCTCAACAGGATACTATCAAAACGCATAGTAGTAATCTTGTCGACCATGTTAAACATCAGGAACATTCGTTTTTAATTTATCCTGGATCGTCTTATTGTAGTGTGATTTGTCTATCTATTCAATTTGCTAATGTTATCCTCTGTCAGGGGTATTTTTGCGCGGTGGCTTTATTCTATTAATAGTAAAAAAAGGGTGAGTCCATTTAAAGGAATCATGAGCAAGCTTCCAGAATATTATGAAAATGATTAACGGCTTTTAGTAACGCCCAATTCTACCATTCATAATATTATATGTGTAACACTTGAAGGTTAACATATATCTTAAAGTAGGATTTTATATGGATTTGTGGTACTCATGACATAAAACCGTTACGCGGATTCATTCAATGAACAAATGAATGACATGGGAAGGAAATACAACGAATGAAAATCTCTTCATGAATTACGGAAGATAGGTGAATTGTGGCAAATAGATTGTCACGCCCTTTTTCATTAGGGGTGAGTTTATAAATATAAATCTTCTATTCGGGCAGATGTTTCTGTGTTTCTATGATTACTAATGGTCTAATGATTTCTTTAGGCTAATAGTTTTTTTTAAGGTAATAAAATTTTCCTTAAGATTGATTCATAGAACTTCCAACAATTTGTAAGTGATAATGAAATATTTTAAAGGACGTTTGAATTGAAAAGAAAAATTGAATATAGTTCTTTAAAGTTCTTCAATTCTGAATGACTTATCTTAACGCTTTTTTTGTAATAGCCTAGTTTGACCTGAGCATACAATCTTCAATATTTTGTTATTGCTGAAATTTTTATATATAACTCATTAGTATAACTTGGCTTTCTTTTGACTTGTTTCTACTATAGCTAACCAAATCACTCAGATTATTTGGCACTTTGTATAATTCTTCTCCGTGGAATGAAGTAGAATACAGAAATTCCTTTTTGTTTATGAAGTCATATCTATGACTGATTTTACAAAAGCTGAAATGTAAATGAGTTTCAGACATTTTAATTAATTGTTGGTAATAATTAAATAAACGTAATCAAAGAAATTTAGACTTAACAGAATAATTTTTAGTTTTACTCTTATGCTCAACACCTTTTGAGTCACCAGATGTATAGGGCTAATAGCTGCCAGATTGGGGTTTCTGTTCTTAGCATATTATGGCTTATGACTAAAGAAATTGCTAGCCTTACAGAAAGAATGATGCTCAAAAGGCTCACAAGCCTTTTTACTATTTTAGAAGCAAAAAAAAAGTATGCTTAATTTAGTATAGCTCGTACCACACAATCAGCACTAACATGTTTTACGTTTTGATCATATCATTTTGAAGGGCCTTTTATTTCAGTTTATTATCGGACCAAAGTAATGATCTTCCAAAAGGCATATATTCTTCTTTTCTTGCCCTTCTAGTACTACAAAAAATGTGTGGTTATATATATATATATATATATATGAAAATAATTCTTATATAAAAAGCCTTATTATCGACATTATTATGTCTTTGTTTTTATAGCAACCACAATTAACGCCAAAAAATTAAAAGAGCATAACTACAATCTTATAATCTGATACCAAAGTACCGTAACTAGCTTGCTTTTAACTATTTTTATAATGAAATTTGAGAGGACTCACTCAAAATGTCTTTTGTAAATATAATATAAATCGAAAAATAATTTCTCATTTAAAATATTGAAAAAAAGAAATTTTTTTTGTCATAATCGAACCCCGTCATTAGCGTTTTTAAGCTATCATGACATGAAAATACCAGTTGAGTTATGGTTTGATCAAGAACTAATGATGCGAATGTGAAAGCCTTATCCATATTCTAAAGATATCAGAAGGTTAATTGAATTCGAAATCTGCAAAACGCTTCATAATGGGTTATAAAATGTATGTATATCGAATTTGGGACCCCATCAGAAGAAAAATAATATTATAAAGAGACGTAATTTTTAACGAAAATGCTTAAAAGGGTACATGCATTGATTTTATTTATCATGACGACTTTCAGTATGCCAGTTTTTAGTTAGAAGAAGATCAAAGTAATAATAAAAACAGCAGCCAAAAGCAATAACATCAGATATGAAGAAAAAGTGGAAAAATTTAAAGAAAATCTCATCGTTTCGGAGTTAGATCAATTTGTATATGCTTTCAAAGCCGAAAACTTTATAGATAGTATTGCAAAAAACAGTTGATAGAGTTTAGAAAATTAGGCTGGTTGTCTAAAAAGCTATGGGGCTCATCTTGTGACGCTAGGCTTTACGCAACCTCAACTATAATGAAACATACATATGTAATTGCCACTTTATTGTCTTCTTTACGAGCTTTGTTGGTAATTGAATGTGTAACAAATCCATCATCAAAGTGCATTTTTAAATAATGAATCAAAGTAAGATATCTATATGAAGCAACTAAGACTTTTTCAAGCAATAGAAAATAATCAAAGTATTGGAATGAAATAATTCGAAATATTGGAATGAAAGATTTGAAACTTTTACTATTCAGACGCTAATGATCGAAAAAACTGAAGTCGATTATTGCTTATATGTAAAAAAGGAATAAAGTCTTCTTCTTTATGCTATTATATGTTGACGATTTAGTTTTAATCTTAAACAATGTACAGAGAGCTTGTAAGACAAAGTAAAATATTTTTTTCAATTTTTGTACATTTTGCATTTTGCAAATTATTTTTACATTATATAAAAATTTTAATACCATTAAGTATAATACATTATTTCTACTCTTTTTATTTAAAAAAATATTTCTCAACATTTTGAGCATATTTTAATTCGTAAGAAAGCTGACTCACACAAAAATAATATGTCAAAGTATTTAATAAAGATTCTTAGCATATTTTGATTTATTAATGAATTATTACAATTTATATCGTTTTCTAAATTTCATTTTAAAACAAAAATTAAAACTATTTTCCATGCTATTGAGATCGCTGCTTAAAATGGGAAAATGATTTTTTGATGGTTCAAACAGAAAACGGTCCAAGCTATAGTATTTGTAGATAGAAAATCGAGCAAAAATTATAAACAAAATTAATAAAATATAATTGCAACATTATCATTACTGTATGTCAAACACAAAGAGAAAGCAAAATAAAGAAATTTTACAATACAAGAGTAAAATTTTTTTCTTTTTTTTTGTAGTGTGTAGTGATATTTGAAAAAGTGTCCTGACTAGTATTTATGTCATTATAAAATTTGAATTAGATTTCAATTTCTATATGTATTTGTGTTATTATATACTCGTATAACGAAAAAAATATTTGATAGTATATAGCGTGCGATTATTTTTATATCACAAAAGATTCCTTTTTTTTCATTCTTTTGGTACTTCCTGTTTTTTTAAAGGGCGCCCAATTGTAGAGACTATTATTCAGCACCCTTAAGTCTGTAATTTGATATTACATCAAAGGCTAATCACCTGCTATCAAATTTTACTCCTTCTATATAGTTAAGGATTTGGAAATATAGGTGCCATTCAATATAGAGTTACGTGATGGAATCATCTTTCCTAATTTCAGATCCCAAGGATGTCTGTTACTTCTGGCATTCTTTTAGATTAAAAGAACAGGTTCACACATGTCTTTAGTTTATATATATACATATATATGAATATAAATACCTAAGAAAGGAAGCTACCCTTTTGGTATAGTAAGTTTCTATTTCAAGGATCTCAAATGAAAATGGGATTTTAAGTGAGGGACCTGAATTATCAGAAAACTCTTTTTACTAATGGATTGCGTGTTAAGTTCATCAGCTGTGAAGTAATCCTTTTTTCTCTTCTATGTTCTTTTTTTTCAAATTGCATTCGAAATTTTCTATTTTTTGAGTTTTTATTAAGATCACGATATCATTATCTGAAAACAATTATGATAATTGGATCCACTTGCATAGTTAATAATGAGAAGAGGGTTGATTACATAGAGTAATTCAAATAGCTGTCTTAACTTGTTATTATATACAAAGAATTTTTTAAAATTCATATGGAAAACAAAATTTTCTCATAATTTAAAATTTTTGCCAGTTTTTAAGTTCACATTATAGAAAATCTATACATAAAATTTCTAAGCATAATATTAATAAGAAAAAATTCTTCTTTCGCATATCGGGCGCCTTTTTATAATGTAGACACATATTCTCGATATTTTCAACATCTCCTCCTCCGCCAAAAAAATACCAAAATTATCGTCTACATCTTAAATTCATCTAATACATCACGTTCTTTTAAATTGCCGAAGTTTAATACTAAAATAACTGTAAAATAAAGTTTTCTCATGCGATTAAGGGGCTAATAATCTTTGTTATAATTTGATTGAAGGCTAATCAAACGCATCGTAGATAGTCATTTGTGCTGAATTTCAATCAATTAGGCCGAATATCGACCATAGAATTCAATCAATCATAAAATTTGATTTTCTTAAATCAAAAAAATTAGTTGACCCAACCGTTAGGAATTTCACTTAATTAAGTTAACTGCTAGTAGGAGTTTATTATTTTCCTTGTGATCTACCTGCTAAATGTATTAGCTAAATTTTTTTTTACTGAGTTCACGATTATAATTAGCTGGAAATATTATAAAATTGTTCTTGTTTTCGATAATCAAAGTTTCATATGATTGATTCACTTGTTTTCAATTGAAAAGCTAGGAACAAAATTCAATATTACAAAACTGGGTATTAATTTTTACAAAGTAAGTCATTTTATTTAATGAGAGTTGGAATAGTTGATTAAACAGTAAATTTCATAGTGTTGGGATTTTTATTCACATCTGGAATAAGGCCATTAGTATGAGAAGAGACATAAAATTGATCATTTTAATATTGTGGCATTGATAAAACATCATAGGATCAAATTTGAAAATTAATGTCCCTCTTCTAGAGGGATATATCCACAGTATAAAGGAGCTCTTTGCCTAGCAACTAGAAAACAATATACAATGCCCATATAAATAATTTTATTGGAGTCCTAAGTAGATTTACGAAGTTTTACTTCACAACAGTTAAATAGAAAAACGTTTATACGTATAGCAAAAATGTATTTTAAGGATTTTCAAAGTTATGATATCGAGGATATCAATCGATATTTGCACTGAACTAGTTGACGCAATGTCATGAACATACCATCAAGAAGTAATGAAAAGCAAAAATAGGTGTACCAAAAACTAAACTTTTCTTCAGAATAGTTTATTCTATTTATAACAAAAATATTTAATTCTCAAGCAAGATAAATTTTAACTAGGGTTTATTTACTTTAATTATATATTTATTTGCCTTTTTTCAATTTGATGGTAATGATTTTTCTTTCTTTTGAAGAAGGTAAAACTTCTGGTTAGGGTTTAGAACACCAACTTTGAAAACAGAGACCACTACTTTCTTTAGGTCTGAAAGTTAATTGATGTAGTTCTAGTTGGTGTTTTTGAGAAAATAATTTTGACTGATATTAATAATCTAAAAGCAGCATTTGTTAAAATTATTCTGCGCTAATTTTTGGAAACTGTTGTTAAAAGGACCAGAAAATTAATTAATTAGCTTATTTTAAAAATGTATAAAATAGCCTTCTTATACTTTAGGTACGTTAATAAAAACAAATGTCTTGAATGTCAAAAATTTTTCGCTATCATATCTGTAAAAATCAGGTTAAAATTTAATATATTTCGATTAATAAAAATTACACTCTAAACACTTGTTTGAAGCTGTGTAGTTAAAACTGAGAACAACAAATCTTATCTGTTCATAATTTTGCTCCCTTTAGTGACACAATTTTAAATCAATAATTTTTGGACTCCCACTGTTATAATTTTTCAATCTCTCATTTTAAAATGTCTAACCTTAGTCCTAACATACAAAATGCTGAAGTATCTTATATTGATTCTACTTAACCAACGAATTCAAAAAAATCATTTTACTGTATCTGCATATTTTTTCCAAGAATCAAAGTATTTGTTGGGTTATGAACCTAACATATAGCATCCTTCTGTTTGACACTGAAGATTGCTGATTTTTCTTTTTTTTATTTGCTGGTCATTTAAGCTCCTTGGAAAGTAAAATTCTTAACTGCACGGAACTGAAGTTTTATGGTTATGAGAAAGCAAAGGAAGATTTTATTTTATTTAACACATAATTTGATTTGGTTATAATATCTGATACAAATTCAGCGACCAAGATTATTTTCCCCAAACTTAAGCAAATTCAGCTCAGTATATTCCATCACATAAAATTTTCAGCTAAATTCCAATTGTTTGACAAAATTATACGGTGATAATTTGTTGGTGTGACTTGAGGATTAGCAAAAATTTTTATAAACCTAATTAACTAAGTAAGTAACTTTTATTTAAATTAGCCTAAAGTAACATTTTCGTGTATTGAAATAATGACAAACAACATCGTATAACTTTATTTTGGTAGAAAAATATCCCATAGCCACAAAAAAAATAACATTAAATGTACACACTTTTCATACAGCGAAATCTGGCTAACAATTTTTCCTGTTTTCTAATATGACAATGGGGTAGAACATTAATCTTGTGTACCCTCACCCCACATATAATTTGATTATAGAGAACAGAATATATTCATCCCTAAACGAACAATTTTAATCAGGAATTCAATTACTGTGTGGTGTAATGTCAACGGAATGATATTAAATGAAGATTTGTTGCATCATTTGCTGAAATCAAGTAAAATTAGTGAAACATTGTAGTAAAAATCAATTTAAATTGACTTTAAAGGGAACTAACGACTTTTATTATTTAAGTATTAATTTAAGTTGATGTATTTTACATTAGCTCAAGGATATTAGATTAAATTTAGTCGTTAGGATCTTCCTTTTGCTAGAAATAAAACTATATGTTTAATAAACAAAATCATTGCTTTTGTTTTCTCTATAGAAACCACTAATAGACAGAAAAACTTTTTAGTTTATGTCTCCTGTTTGGAAATTTAGTTCTTTGCATTTTAAAAGCACTTCAATGATATTCCTTAAAATTTTTGTACTACAATATGCAAAATTCTGATGGGATGCGGTAGGAATTCCAATCTGTATATGCTTCCTGACGGACACTGCTAAAATAGAGTGGAGTACTAGTTTTATGTTTTATTTTCATTTTTTATACGCAAACATATTACATTAAAATATTATTTTTCTTTTTGTGAAAAGCATGAGAGTTAGTATTTTAGAACCCTGTATTTTTTATTAATTTATATTTAGATTATTATTTTTATTAATTTATTTTTTTAAAGTTAGAAAGCAATATAATTTTTTAAAATTATTTAAAGCAACTTTAATTATTATCCCATCATAAAATTATCCCATTATATTTTTCTAAAATCTCAAAAATGATGGTCTCCCTTTCTCTCCGAAATTGAATTTCTAAACTAATTTAATTTTACTATGAACCACATTAAAACAGATTGTCTGTTATCTTCAATAAAAATAAATTTTATAGAACATCGTTAGGGTATTATATTTGGTTTGCTTTAGTTCCACCCTCTTGGAGTAAAAGACACCCTTAATCACTTAGCTGGAAAAATTTTAAGGGTAAGTAAATCTCTCCCTTCTTTTTTTATTTACTATTTTCAGAGTAACGTAACTTATGGTTTGATGATTCTTCTAAATGAAGCTCTAATCGACTCATATAATGGAATTTTGTTCAGTTGTGTATTATATTGTGGGATATATTAATGCTTTTTAAGGGTAATATTCTATAATAATCTAAAAAACAGAGATACGCACTGAATGTCAAATAAAAAAATTATACTTTGTATAAATAAATGACAAATTCTTCAGAATCAAAAGCAATAGGGATACGTGAAGCTGGAATATTTCAATGAAAACAGCCTCAAAACTTAATTTATACTTTTTTAGAATCTCACATTTGGGAAATATTCTCAGGCTACAATGAAAATCACAAAAAAGATGTATCATGTTCATCGAAAAATATATATCTAAATGGTTTTGAAGATAAATTTGATTGACTTTAAGTTAGAATTAAATCCATAACTAGTTCTAGCCACCAGTTAATTTTATGTGTTCAGAAACCTGTAAATACTGCTGCGTGATGGAAGACTTAAGTTAAATGATAAAGTGATCATGGAATCTAAGTTTTCTTTTAAGATAAAGGGAAATTCATTCATATGTAAATCAGAAAGAGAAATATTGAAAAGCTGTAAACATTTTTTCTACTGCTCTTGAAAGAGATTCCACCAAAAGAAAATGTTGGATTAAAAAATATTTCTTGAACTGGTTAAGGGTAGTAGAAGGAACTTCCAATATAAGGATGACATAGACAAGAAGGTAGCAAATAGGAAACTTCAAGAAAAAACTTCTATAAAGTTCTTACGCCATAATTCTTGGAATTATCTATACTTTGCTTTGTCTGAGGTAATGAATCATTTTACAAATAAAGCGGTATATTGGCATTTATGGGGTAAGAAAACTTAATTAATAGGAAGACGGATCATTTTGTTATTATCATTAGATATATTTTTGAAAACTGCCACTCCTTTCTTTAATTGGATAAGAAATCTGGTCACTTTTCCTTCAACAGCCTATGTATACCAAATTTAAATATAAAAAAGAATTATTTCACACATACCATTAATTTATATATTTTCAATATACACAGCATATTCATTTATGTTTTTAACTGTTTTTACATCTATATTTAAGCCAAATAACTTTTGATGTACAATTAAAAAGTAATGTGCTTACATTTATTGTATTATTTTTTAATTATTTAACAACAACATTGAAAATTATTATAAATATCTTAATGTTTATAGCAAAATAAATTTCTTTTTCAAAAGAAGCGAGTTTTAAACATTTAATTTACTTCACCAGTTTTATTTACATTGAGCTAAATTAACTATTGTTGAAAATTTTACAATAGAGATTCATTTTAAATATTAATAATAAAGCAAAATATTAAATCGGAAAAAAATTAGAAAATAATTTTTAATTGTAATATTCTTGACATATGTTTCTAATTTTAAATGTTTCCTTGTTTAATTTTTTTTTACATATCACAAAATTATTTAAAAACATAAAAAGTAAATTTTGCTAAAGCTTAATGCACTGCTATATGTCTGTTTATAGTACTCAAATCTTGTCATGGTATTGGAATTAAGATTCAAAGAAAGGAAAACAAATGTTTTTATTTTGTCCTAAAATATTTTAAAAATAGCTTTTTGACGAATTTGCATATATTTCAATATCATTTTAATTTACAAGTAGAAGAACTGCATTTATTGTGCATTTAGGAGTTGTTATTGAAGATATAACATCTAAAAATAACAGGGAAAATCTCACAAGCTACCATTCCTATGAAGAAATATTTTGAATGAGGTTTTTACGTCTGGGAGAGTATTGGGGTACACTCTTAAAAAGAAGAATTGCACTTTATAAAGAAAAAGTAGTGATACCATATAAATACTATTCCAAATACCCGTCATCTGTATCGATTGACTGGTGATTACCAAACGTGGATGCTTGGGCGTTGATATTTAACGAAAATATTTATAATGGTAAATTAGTTTTGTATCTATATTTGTAGAATACCAAAGACCTATTTCTATTTGGTCAAACAGAATTTTTAGGGTAAGCAGCTTCTACATTTATCAGCTAAATATTAAGCATGTATATATTTATAATAAATAAGAAATCTATTGAAAAATGTAAGAATAATAAATGAAATCAAAAAACGTGAATTTCGATATAGACTCACAGTTTACTTATAATGACCCAAATTTTGTATGTACAGTTTTCCCCCTGATAGATTATGAAATAATATTTGTACGAAATTTAATATTTGCTGACATTTGCTTTTAAATTAAATATCTAACAATGAGTTGCGCTTAATTAAATAAATCCCAGTTACCTATGCATAAATGAATTTTCTTATAGCAACTCAAACTAGCCCACCAGGTTTAATATCAATACTACCAACATGATCCATACCTGGGCTAGGAGTATGATGATGATGATGGTGATGATGATGATGTTGGAGGTTATGATGTTGTGTCTGCTGTTGTAATACTGGTGAGCCTACATTATGTGACATTGATATTATGTCATGATTTGGTGCATTTGGATGGTTCTGATGTATATTTTCTGTTTGATTTGTTTCTTCTGAATCACTACACGATTCAGATGAACCTTTTTTGATACCTGTTTGGTTACCCCCATTATGAGTTTTAACATGTTTAGCTAAATGATCACTTCGCATAAAACGTTTATTACAGACAGGACATGCAAATCGTTTTTCTCCAGTATGTGTTCTTAGATGTCTTTGTAACTCATCTGATCTTGTAAACCTTTTGCCACAAAACAGCCAATTGCAAACAAATGGTCTTTCACCAGTATGCCATCTTAGATGAGCTTTTAAATGACTTGTTTTACCATAAACTTTTCCACAGCCTGGTATATGACAAGAATGTATATTTTTTTTACGTAAATGTACACCTGCAGGTCCTAAGCGTTCAGCTTCTTGACAATTCGGGCAATCACAAGTTGCTCTACCAGCATACCTACGCTGAGAGCGTGGTGATGGTGTCTGCGAAGCAGGACTTTGTCCGGGTTGTGTAGCTACTGAAGTATGTGGTAAGCCGAAGCTACCAACGGTTTGACTTGGTAGCATACTTTTGTATGTGTCTTGTAATAAATGTTGTCCAGAGCCTAAAAGATGAGCAGTATTCGATAAAGAGTGTGTTAAAGTTGAATAATCTGCTCCAGTAGCATAATTAGCCATTGTTGAATGCATGCTAGCACTTCCCATATCTAACCAACTACCGGCAGCACTATGCATATCCCACCATCCAGAATTAACTCCTTCTGTTTTATGTGGAGTGACAGCATTGAATGGCCAGTCATAAGGATGACGAGTATAAACAGAGCCAAATGTTGTACCCTCTACTTTTCCTAACAAGCCTTGATGCATATGGTGATTATCGGGAATAGCAGGTGATGTGGTTGCACTTGGAAAATATAAATCACTACCATAAGATGGTGTTGACATTGCTGAACATGATGATGTAATTGGTCGACTAAAAATATTGTTTTTATTTAAAAAAAATAATAATAATTATTACTATTCGTTTTTTATTACCTTGTTGATAAATTAACCATTGTATTAATTGAGTTGGATGGTAGAGATCTTTGCACGTTTGATGATCCACTTGAAATTGATGGTGATATGGCACATGGAGAATGTTGACCACTCGATGGTGTTGGACTTTTTTTCCATGGATGAAAACCTTTTCCTACGGCTGCATCAGCTAATGGTGGCGGAGATTTACTAGAAAGTTTATTGCATTGTGCTGCAAGCATTGCTAGAGGTGTACCACGTAGGCTTGGATGGTCCTTTTTGTAAAATAAAATTAAAGAGTATTTTAAGTAAATTATTATTGATCTCACTAAGCAATCTAGTTTTTTAAAAATAAAACAGAGACTTCTGAAATTAGGTGGTTTGTTGAAAAAAAAGGATATAAAAAAGATTTTATTGTATACTGCAAATTGAGTTCTTTTACCAAATTTTCATTAATAATTTAGCCCCATGGTAGAAGCTCAACGTAAGGAGATAAAAAGTTACGTTAGGCCATCTCACTAAATGTCAATTTTCCAAGAGCCATAACAGCTGTGTGGGCTAGTCTTGCTAATAGCATTTTTTAAAACCACACCTTGTATTCCAATTTTTTCATGTAATAGTTTCCCTTTGATTTTATTGGTAGATTAAATGGTCTTCCGCTTTTTCCGCGCCGCTTTATTCAATAGTATATTGACTGCAATAATTACATTACAAGACTTCGAAAAATGTAATTTTTACCAAGTAATATTCAAACAATTTAATTTAAGTCATTGTAGGTGACGCGCAATATTGAAGTTTGCTAAAGTTTTCTAGCAGTTGCTTGAGGTTTGGCGTAAATAGGCCCAAAGGAATTATTTACCCCTTTGGCAAGTCATGTTTTACTTGAATTGTTTTATCACAAGAAATAAGTCTTTCTCTTTTAAAAAGTTTTAATCCGTTATTATTAAAACTTAAAAATTGATTTGTGATTTACTTAAGTCACCTTAAAAATATTATTTTGATTTAAAACCAATTAAATTAACAAATGATTTTATTTGAGATGTCAGTTATTTTTTTAAACGTTAGTGTTTCATTATAAATAAAAGAAGACAGAGCTTTCATTCTTTTGTTAATTTAATTAAATATCTATGTTAGTGTTAAGAAATTTTGTCTCGGTAATACTTTTTCCGTGGATTTATTTTCATTTTCAAAGACTCAATTCTTACTCATTGTTATCTTAACATTTTGGTCTTAATCAAACGTAATTAGAATAACGCTAACAATATGAAAAATTAATTGCTTAAAAAGGAGAAACAGATTTTTCTATGGAAAAATTTTGAGTGTCATAAATGAATGAAACATTTTTTTAATTTCGCAGTTTATACATATATATAGTTTATGAATATAATAATTTATCTTGTAATAAATTTTCTTTTGTAGGTATAAACACGCAAATCGAAATTAAATTATAGCAATTTAATAATTTTGTATTAAAATTTTTGTTAAGAAATGAAGTTATCAGCAGCAATTGTCCTTTATATAACAGCCCAATAAGTATTGGATTATATTCTCATGTATTTAGTAAATAAAATTTAATTTTTATGCAAAGGTATCATGAAAATTTGTGCTCCCTAAGGGTTTTAAGCACCTTTCAATTTTAATTAGATCCCTGCTACCTATACAACTTTTAGCCTCTGAATTTATTCTTGTCCATTGAATCGGCAATCTGACCCAATAAATTTCTCATTAAGATGAAGTTGAATAAGAGGCTTGGTGGGTATAAAAGATTTTAAAATGAGACTAAAAGAAAGCACTATCAAGTTAATCTTGAGCTCATCAATAAAAGCATGAGAAGCTTCTGGAGTCCATCATTTTTAATTCAAGTTGTTTAAAATTTGTTCTTGCATTAAAAATTCAGTTTAGATCGTTTCTCACTTTAACTAAACTGCCAAAGAAAATAACCGAAAAAAGGGACATTAAAAACAGTTTCATCTGAATAGTTCATTATTATTTTTTGTTGGTAGTGTCGATTTCTTACTATACTAAGGTTTTAGGTTTTAGGTTTTTAATTTTTCTTGGTCTTTTGCCGTCTTCAATTTAATTTATCAGAAAGGTCATTAGATAGGGGCAGGCTTCATTCAAAGTTAATGGAATTTTGTCCAAAGCAAACTGAAATTTAAATAGATATACACTCTTTATATAGTATCAATATATTAGTGTATGTAATCAAGTTGTGTGCTTATAAGTTAACGAGCTCATATGCACGTGATTTCTAAACTAAACCCCATAAAGGGTTCTTAAAGTCATATGTATATATATAGTATGTCTGCTACATAATCATGTTGTTATTAGTCTAATGACATGCAGATGGTAAAAAAGTAACTGGAAAAAAATATAACAATAATTAGAGACGAAGGACTCATCACTCAGGATAATTGGATTTTCTTAAGATCTTCCTATATTAATTATCAGGTAAATCTAATTAATTTTATTTAATAGAAGTATAGCACAAACATGTTTGTGTGTTTCTTATTTTTAAATTAATTAAAATGAAAATCAATTCTTTAAGAAGTAAAATTGATATAAAATTAACATAAATGGTGGGTTTTAGGTCATTTCCACTTCCTCAAATTAAAAAAAAAACAGTTGATTTAATCAGATTCATCTTGTCAATAAAGCAGAATCTAAATAGTCGATTAATTATTTTCTATTTTTGAGATATTCGGAGGAACTTTTCGGAAAGAGAGCTACTTAATATTTTGTCAAAAAAGTGGTAGTCCTCAAACTGTCTATAGCTGGTAATAGCAGTTGGTCAGCATAGGATATTAAAAATAATTTAAATCAGAAGGCATTCAATTAATCATTATAAATATTATATTGCTTTTGTCAGGCAAATGATTCAAACACTTAAACTAATGAATGGCTTAACAAAATTGTTATTGTTTATTGACTTATAAATCATAATAAAACTCGAACACTACAGGATATCATTTTTGTAAAGATACTTTTGCAAGAAATAAATATCTACCACTACTATAACTATAAAGGAATTGATTAAAGTTTAAATAATTTGGCACACAGAAACAGATTTTTTACATTCAACTGAATTGTGTTGACTGTAAAAGACTGGAAAGAGTGGTTTTAGGGATACAAAATATTATAGAAATTTAATCCAATTAGTAAATTAATTCTTGGTGCTTGATTTACTTTTTTCCAAGTGGATATTGGTTTATTTGGAGTGTATCATTTTATTGTTTTTTACAATAAAAATTATTGATATATTTTACAAGCTTTCTTCTAAGGTTTTATCATCTGTTTATAAGCATGAGTAAAATTTGAGGAGGTAAATAAAAAGCAGGTTTAAATTTTCTAATTATTTAAGCCGTTTTATATTAAAGTTTTGGATTATTATAGAATGCCAATGTTTTTTCTTAAATCGGAAGGTTTTTTGTTTTCATACAGATTTTATGGATCTCAAAAATATGCTCTGCTTGCTTTACCAAACTACTGAATGTTCTAAGATGGTCAAACAGGGTTGCTTTATGCGTTTTACAGATTTGTAGGTTTCGAATATGCATAAAATTTTTGTTGTTGTTTATGATCTATCGAGGCAGAAAGATGAGCTGCTACACCTCTGCTCTTGTAAAACTTAAAAACTGGGTATGTACTTTTTTTGTGTTTATAAAAAAAGCTTAAATCTAATAATATTTATGTAATCAAAAAATATTTTTGATACGAGTTTGAACAAATAAATTTTCTTCAAAGAAAAATGAAAATCAAATACTGACATGAACAGAAGTAAAATTATTTGTCAGTCCATCTGAAATTAGTTGCATAAAAATTGCAGAACAGATGAACTGTTACTTTAAGAAGAAGATGATACTTTGAAGGAAATTATTTAGTTATAAGTTACCCCTAAAGCCATACCACTTAGAATATGCCTAATCCATTGGACAACAGCCCCAATTAGAATTGGTTCATTCAGCTACAATAATGCACTTTTTTTCAATGAAGTTGACATTTCTAAAGCTTTGCATAAATTGTATATGTGTCCTAATATAGCAGCAGAAACCAACCAACGAGAGAGATATTTCATTCATTTGTGTTGCTCCTTAAAAAGGTTTGATTTACTTTTTTTTGAAAGTTTGAAAGTCTTTGTCTTATTCTCATTTGGATTTATGGGTACATTCATTTGAAGCTGGGTTTCTTCTTTTTACAAACACATAATTTTATGTGAAACCTTAGTTTTACAGTTTTACAGCTCTTTTATCTTTTAGTATTTTAACTTAAAAAAAAGGAAATTAAAATAAATCTCTAATATTAAACAATAATTTCCAAAGATTTCATTTTTGTATATTTCAACTAAAAATATTAAAAATATTTCAAACTTTAAAAATTCAATCATTGCAAGTAGTTTCAAGCTTACTATAACAAATTATCATTTACTTACAGTCGGAAGTCTATGACTTTAAAACTTTCCGTTTTTTTTTTTTCTAAAAGATTATAAAATATTATTACTATCCTATGGTAAAGGTCTAATTTGATTTGCAATTAATTATGTGGTTAAAAATGATTTCAAATCAGCTATAGTAATCGACCTGACTTATAGTCTTAAGATGCTTCTGTCTGGTCGTGTTCATATCAATTAAATGACGGCCGCCATTGCAACAAGCAAACCTCACAATTCTTTCAAATACCATTTTGATTGCGATAGATATAAAGGCTTAAAGATGGATCATTCACTGCATCTACGAACACATAAATCGTGATTTCTTGTTGTAAAATCCATCCAAATAAATGTACCTGTGATTTTCTTATGTTTTTTTGTAAACAATTTCTTTTGCTTTAGTAACATTTCTTATGAGATTAATGAAATAAATTGGAAATCAAGATAGATAAATAAATAAAACACCAAAGTTTTTATAGGTATATACATATCTATATGTATCTATTCGATACAGCTTCTGGTTTACTTTGATCACCATGTTGATTCCACTGCCAAGCATATTTTTGAAATATTGATTTGCGATTATCAAAGGTGCGCATTTTAGCAATTTTATGGTATTGAAGGGAATATTATCAGACCAATCAAGTTCAATGAAATTAATTGAAGATCGCTGATGGTTAACTGCTATGCTTCGGTTTCTACCAATAGAACACTAGGTCTGTCATTATTTGCTAATAATTGCTGGGCTGGTGAAATCCTTCAGGTTGACGGGAAAATCGGCTTCTGATTGCAATTAGCATTCCAAAGTACTGCATATAATTGGCTAGTCATAATTGGTTCTCATTTATTTGCCTTTTAAAGGAGTTTACGTGACCATTTGGTTTGTTGTCCATCGAAGAAATATAAAATGTGTATTAATCTCATCTTTCAATTTAAATGGTATTTATTGAAATTAATAATTTAAAATATTATCAAAAATTGGCTTGTTTTAATTTAGCTTCTGAATAAATAGATGATATTAGGCTTAAAATATACGATAAAGTAAAAAAAGCATTATTCCTAAATGAAAAGGTTATAATGAAAAAACCGAGAAGTATTTTTCTCATATAGTTTCTTAGATAGCTAAAACTCCATCTTTGAACCAACACGATTATAATACGATATAAGAGCACTACAGAAGGAAAACAATAATTTTTCGGAGTAAAACTACATCGGAAAATGTTTTTCGTGACATGTAATTTCCTGAATTAAATTAATGTTATCTGCAACAATATCAAGCAATAAAATTATTCAAAAAAGCTAAAGATTAAAAAAAAAATAATGCAATAACAATTCCCAAAACTGCTGTGAAAAGTGTGTTGGACTTTCAGTAAAGTTTGAAAAGGATTGAATGGCTGTGTGGAGCATTTACACCATCTTTTTGAGTTTAATAAGGCTACTTTAGATGGATGGATATGATATGAGCTGTGTAGTCCAAATCGGTGGACGCCAATTAGCTTATCCAAACGTTAAAATTAGCATTTGCCAATTTACAAATTGCTCAAATTTGTAGTTTTGCTGAGAGTTATTAAAAACAAATATTCCCAAATTGTATGAGCGTAAAACAAACATTTTACTCCCACTATATTTGCCATACCCTATTTAAAACTAAAACTGTTGTCAGGACAGCGTAATGAAACGACAATGTTTTCCATTTCGAATAAGAAAACTCCATATTCATCATTTCGTTTCCACGTAATTATTTTAAATATAACAGATCAGCCAATAAGTCCCAAAGTTTAAATGGCACTAATATTTACAAATCCACACAATTTAGAAAAATAGATAAACTGGATTTATGTTCGCTCACAACTGATTAAAAACAATAATGTTCGATGATACAGAGGCATATTTTGAAGTTATGCCAGCGCAATAAAATCTCTGTATTTTGAAATGCAAAAGAAAAATTATTTGTAATGACAACTTGATTGGTTGAAGGAGTAAGTTGCAAAACACGGTCTTATGTGAACAAGAAAAAAGTTCTGCTTTTCAAGACAATACACTTTACAAAAACTTGCTAAAAAGAATGTAGGCAAACTATACAGATTAATCTACAAGTTGCTAGATTGGTTCCTACTGCCTGATTGCAGTGGCCAAGCCTAGAAATATTTTAAAATCACAAATAAATATTTCTTTGCAACCAATATAGAGAAAGTTAGAGAATCTCTGAACTGAATGTATTGAAATTGAAGACGATTTTTTTAATGAAACAAGTCTTTGGGCTAAAACTTGTATGTATTGTATCAAAATTAAACCCAAAAAAACAATGGAAAGTGAAAGTTAAAATATCTTCGACCGTCAATTGTGGTTCAAAAAACTGATGATATGGATTATATTATTGTCTGCATTTTCAGGATGGAGATACTTCTGTTGGTGAATTTGACTTTAAACACCTATTTAATTTTATTTACTTTCCGTGTTTAAAATTTTGTCAATCCTTTTTCTAAGCGGCTATTTTCAAAAACTAACCAAAAGAGTACCAGTATTAAAAATTTTGATTTTTCTATTAACATCATTTTCTTTGTTTAGCCCAACTTTGTCATTATCTATTTAAAAGTTTTTATTTACTTATTAAAAACTTATAAAAAGCATATATTAATCGCTCCAAGCATAAATAATCAATATTATTTCAAAAAAATTAATTACTGAAGCTAATTTTCACTAATTGTTTCTTTAAAAAAAATTAATGTTAGTTAAAAATAGCTCCTTTAAAATGAGATACATCAAATGGTTACTATTACTAAGAGATTAAACGATATATCATTCAACAATTTTTCTAATTTTAACACACTGTTGCTGAATTAATATTTTATAAAAAAAAAGAAAGAACTTTGAATCTTTAAAACCACAATGCCGTCACATTTTATATTTTCTAATTATCAAAGCGGTTCAACTCAAAGAAATGACACGAAATCATATTCTTAATAGGTCGGCCTTTACAGACTCTACGGGTTCACACGTACACAAATATCCATATTTATATATATAGCGTTTTCAAGCAATATTAAATCATAAAAAAGGAGAGGAAGTCATTAAAACATAAACGGATCGGTCGAAAAGAGCAAAAAACTAGCACTCTTAGCTGGGACGTTATTAATAAGAAAGGAAAAAAAAAATAAATTAACCCAAAAGGGAATCGAGTTTATTTTCCAAGCAATAAGTTAACAAAAACTAATCCGTTTTAGCGCCGTCTTTATTCAGAATGAGAAACTCCAGTTGCGGCTATACCCTTGGATCAAGATCGTGTATATATATCTTTTTTTACATAAATTCCCCTCTTGTCCCGTTTTTTAAGTAATTAATTCATAGATGAGATTTATAATGCATGGTTAATCTAAAATCGATTACATAAAACAAGACCGCAGATGATCGGCTTTTCGATATCAGCTTTGTTAATCAATTTACTACCGAAGATCGAATTTTAAGTGTCATTTTGAGATTTATCTGGGTTTACCTGCCTTTTCACACTGTGCAATCGATATATTTAACTTGCTAAACCAAAAAGAAATACCGATAACTTAAAATAGTTTTTTGTTTTCATCTAAATCTTTGGAATGAGATTTCTACACCGATTGTAGACATTTTTTAGTCATGTCAATAACAATGAAAACGGTCAAAATTTTGTGTAGGTGGTCTACTAGCCAGATTTTACTTTACGGTGTCATTTTCACAGCAGGAGCTTACAATTAGTGGCGAATAGCCTGTCACAGATAGTTGTACCTGTTGCAATATTACAAATTTTTAGTGTATGTTTATTTTGTCTTGTGCTATTGAATGCTTTCAATCAAACTTATATTAGACCTACTAACTATGAATATGGTTTTAAATAAACAATGACAACAATTTTTAGATGCAGAGTGGTAATGAGCAAAACAGGTAAACACTATAATATTTATGCATTTAAGGATCAATTAGTCTATGACTACCAGTTATAGTACTGTTACTTTAACTTTTTAGAATAATATTTACGTTTACTATTTTAGTTGCAAAAATAAAATTTTTCCATTTTTATGAAAATTAGGACTCTAGTCAACAATTTAATCAAAAAATCCTTCAAAGCTCGTGATTTAATTTAAGTTTTAATTTGGAAATTTAAAAACGATTTGTATTTTTGACTTAAAATGGAAGATTGGGTCATATTTAATGACATAGCTAGCATAAGTTACAAGGAATGTGGAGTTGGCGGTGCCATCCCAAGAATGAAATCTGTTAATATCAATAAAAATCCGATAAACAACAAACATAATTTTATTTACAACAAGAGAAGTTATAGCTAGCAAAAACCCATAGTTTCTATTGCTTTTTTAGGATCAACTTATCTTTCTTCTGGAATATTATAGTTTTTTGATTTTAATATAGCTAAACCGTGTAATGATGCCTGAGTGGAGAAAAATTTTTATAAAAATTTATGTTGGGCATATTCTGTGAAGATAAAACACAAGAATAGAATTTAGTCTTCTCACATATTTTCAGTGCCCGCTGATAGTATTAAGAATTTTCAATCCAATAATCTTTATTTTGTGGTTAGTAAGTCACAATTTTTGACCAAGTCAGATGAAGTTTTGTGGGTTCCAACCTAATGGAATTTACTTTGCGTTAAGGACTATAGTCAGTCAAAAGACTGGTTTGTGCTACAAGACCACGTAGATTTAACTCTTCTCCAATAACGAAACTTCGAAAGGAATGTTAAATATTGCATTAAATATCAACTAAACAAAGCTTTGCAATGGAAACAACTTGAAGTAAAAACATTAGTGCACAATGTAGTAGAAGTAAGTCTTACACTATTGATTTTTTGCGAGCATACATTAGTAAAGACGACTTGTGCGACTTGCTTTGTAAATATGCAAATATTATCTTATTTTTTAACTCTATAACAGGCAAATTATGGCTGACCATGTGAGCAGCTATCCATGCTTGGGTCCAAACCACACAACTTAAAAGATTGACTATAAACTTTGCTGAAGGTGATTCAGCATGAAATGAAAAATGTAAGAAACCTATTTTCTATTCCTTTTCTTAATTTGAGTGGTTATTGCAACATGTGGCCCTGTATCCAGTTGTTAATTTTATCTCTTAGATTGAAAATTTTACATGCTTTCATTTTCCATTCATTTCATATTTTCGTTTTTAAATTTTCTTAGAATTTTTTCCTCCGTGAAAGTTTTCGAAAGTGCTGTGATATATTTATACAAATTATAAAAGTAAATCAATACAAGAGTATATACAACAAATACTCTTATAATTTTTATAAAACCCTAAAAAGATTGTAGCTCTTAATATACAGTGGCAGTCAAAAAATAAGGGACACTTTGCTTATGAATCTAAATTCGATTAAATTTTTGAAGTGAAATGTAATTTATAAAAATCGCTTTTATTACTTCATTTACAATTTAATCTAGTATTTTTAAATACTAGTACTTCAATTTCGGGAGCAACCATTTTAGCGTGAGTCACCGGTTTTTAAACTGACAGCTATAATTTTAGAGTCAAATAATAAGGGACGCTAAAAGTTTTCTTTGAATAAATAACAAAAATCATCGATTTTTTTTACAAAATTATTTATTATACAAAAAAATGTTAATATTTAGTAGCTTGACCCTTAGCCTGAATTACAGCTTGACATCTTCTTGGCATAGAGTCGATTAGTTTGCGACATCTTTCTACTGGTATTGATGACCACGCTTCTTTAACCGCTTCCCACAGTTTTTGTGTATTTGGTGTATTTTTTTTTGAAACAACATTTTTGAGGTCTGCCCACAAGTTTTCAATCGGATTAAGATCGGGTGATTGCGATGGCCACTCTAAAAGATTGATTTTGCGCTCATTAAAGAAACGTTTGGCTTTTTTGGACGTATGTTTTGGGTCATTGTCCTGCATAAAAACCCATTTTAGAGGCATATTCTCTTCGGCGAATGGAAGCATCACTTCGTCGAGGATGTTATCAACATAAATATGTTGATCCATATTTTCCCGTATCCAGTATATTGGACCAACACCATGGTAGGAAAAACAGCCCCATAATTTTATATTGCCCCCGCCATGTTTAATAGTTTTTCGTGTATAATTTGGGCAAAATTCTTGATTAGCGGGCCTTCTGACATATCGCCTACCATCAGACTGCATTAAGTTTATTTTGGTTTCATCGCTAAACAAAATATTTCGCCATTTTTTAACACCTTCAGCACCATACCACTCAGAATGTTTTTTTGCGAAAACAAGTCTTTTCTTGATGTTTTGATCACTGAGGTATGGTACGCGCCGTGCTGATCTTCCATTCAGATTATTCTCACATAACCTTCTCCGAATAGTACTCAAGCTTACATTTAGTTGTAAAGTTTGCTTTACTTGTACTGAGGTGTTAAAAGGGTCTTGTTTTACAAGCCGAACCATTGAGCGATCAGTTTGGGCACTCGTTTTCCGTTTACGACCACGTTTTTCTTTCGATTTTTTGTCTAAAATTGCATTAGCAACCATGTTTATTGAACATCTAACCTCCGCAGCGATTTTTCTATATGGTTTTCCTTGCTTTCGAAGATTTTTAATCATCTGCCTTTCTGCTGGCGAACAATCTGGACCATGACCCATTTTGCTAAGGAAAATTTTTTATTTTAACTTAAATCATCTACCTTTTATAATAAAATTATCCTTACCTTTTTATAAATTAATTAATTGATGATTTTTGTTATTTATTCAAAGAAAACTTTTAGCGTCCCTTATTTTTTGACTCTAAAATTATAGCTGTCAGTTTAAAAACCGGTGACTCACGCTAAAATGGTTGCTCCCGAAATTGAAGTACTAGTATTTAAAAATACTAGATTAAATTGTAAATGAAGTAATAAAAGCAATTTTTATAAATTACATTTCACTTCAAAAATTTAATCGAATTTAGATTCATATATAATCTTTTTTTTTTTTTGTGTCATTTTAAGTTATTTTAATTTGCGGTATATACGAGTATACATTTTCACTCATATTATATATAAAAGATGCATATAAAATTAATTAATAGAAGAGAATTCTTTTCTGTTCTTTTTGCCTACAACGTGTTTGAAATTGGGCCTTCTAGGAATGGATAGATTTTCATTTATATTTTCAATATATGTAGCTTCAAAACAGAAGGTAAAGACAGAAAATTAACTACAAGGTAGTTGTGAATAATATAGTTGACTGCTCCAGACTTTACAACCACTCAATTTTCAATAACTTGGAATATGACTCACCTTGATATTAGAAATATCAGAAGCCTAATAAAATTAATTAACATTTGCTCATGGCATATTTGTAGCATTAAAATTTGATTTAAGCTTGTAATAAGCAGAAAAAAACTCTAAAATATTTAACAGAAAATGCTATGAAACTTTTTTAATTAAAAAACCTTTCAGACAAAGATTTATTTATCTAAGAATATAATTCATATCGTCTGATATAAATTGCGGCAAAAACGATAACAAAAATACTTAAAAGCACATCAAAACTATTCTTTAATTTAAATCATTAGCTAAAGTCAATGAACTTAAAAATTAGCTCAAAAACTATTAGATCTTAAATTAATACGGAAATAATTATATGTCTATAAACTATTCTGTTTTAACTAGACACCTTATAGTAAATAAAAGGTGATCGCATGTTTTTTCCATAATGAAATAGCCGTGAAATAACTGTGTTTAACATTCAGTAAAAATAAGTTTCATATTGAATGTAAACTAACCGCAACATTCAAAAGAAAATACTTTCAACAATATTGAAATAAAAAACTTTAAAAATTATGAACTCTTGCCAAACAAAAAACTCCAAAATAATAGATATACAAAGACCATTGGCTAAAAGATTTATTGTGAATGTTTGCTTAAAAGAGGGTCAAGAACAAAAGCAACCACAAAGCTACTGAAGTTATATGGCGAAAGAAATAATGAAATCAAGTATCAAGTTACTTTAAATAATTAAGTGTTACATGATGGAGAAAATAAAATGGAAAATAGAAACTTTAAACTCAAACTTATTCTAATGAAAACCTTTTCCAAAACGTACAATCAATTATTCTAAATGAATATTACTAAAACTCATATATTCTCTTTGTAGCCATCTTTCTACTATTAGTCCTCAATTACTTGAATATTTTCACATTTCTTTTAAAAAATGCTAAACTAAAAATTAGTGAGGTCCTAATCTTTATTATATTTTCGGCAATGATGAATGATCAGTCACTTAAAATTAATTTTATTTTTAAACACCCGTAAAGTACTTCTGTAATTAATAAAACACAATTCGTCGCGGTTTACTTATTCTTCCGGAAACACTATGGACTGGTTAGAGTAAATCAAATAGATGATTCTTTTTTCTCTTGTTAATTTTTAGATATGTCAAAAGAGCTCGAATAAGACTTAAACAAAGAAAAAAAGGGAACAAACTTCTGCAAATATTTTCCTTTACACCATCTCGAATTGAAATTTTGTATATATGCAAAACACCAGTAATGTTGTTTGTGACAAGCGTTTCTAATTTTCCCTATAGGATCTACAATTTTACATTGAAACCAGATTTATACAGAGTTTTTTTTTGTTATCTGTGCGTAGTAGGGCGGTCAGGATATCTGACAGATGCATATAAGCCAATAATTAATATATTTATGGTCTGAACATCCTTTACTCTGGCTACTGGAATTTTTTAATGATCATTTTCGAATTGTATTTTCTGCATCTTCCATATATCGCCGCCCATTTATGTACGTCTTTACATATTTCATAATTTGCATATCCAATTATTGACTCAGCCAGGGAATCTGCTCCTGCAGTATAAAAAGATTGAAAAATCAGAGAGATAGATGAAAGATCGATGAGAAATATTAATTAAAAATGTTATGTAATATTTAAGTAGTCGTATTTAAGAGTTTTTATGGTTTTTCTTTTTTAGATTATAAAATTTTCACACGCTTTTCAAAGAAAGGATAGAACAGTACTAAGAAATAAAATTTGATGATTGAAATAAAAATCATTAGAATATGTATACCGGATTTTAGTTTATATCTCCAGTATTAGTTTTTTATGGTTAAATGTAAAGAAAACAAGGTCTTAAAAGCTGTTTTCATAGATATGTATGTGAACAAGTATAAGCCTTGGCCTACTTTCAAATCAGTTAAGTTATAACTTATGATGGTAAATTTGCATTGTATTGTGGGTCACCTTGATCTATGCTTTATTAATTCAATCCTATTAAATATTAAATGCTGTCATATCCATTCTAAGCAAACGTAGAACGTAAGAAAATCATTTCGCGCTTGTCATATACGCGACAGGAAGCAAATGATTAGTGACAGGCATTTAGCTTCTTCTACTTATGGTTATTGAATATGAAACCTTGTCATGTAAACATTACTCCAATTTATTCTAACTAGTTTTTAAAGTATTATTTGATTATAATTACACTGTTAGGAGATAGATTTAAAATTAATGGAACCTTTTGAACTCATTTACTTAATGATGTTATTAGAAAAAAACGTTTCATTAAGAATGATTTACTTAAGAGCATAAAATTTCATTTTAACAAAAAATAATGGACCACTTAGGAAATTTTGAATTAAAAGCTTTTTGAATTACAAACGTTTTTGTCCGAACTTAGATTATAACATAAGCTGATAGCAAAGTTTTTTTTTTCTTTTTTTGTTGTAAATCTTTGTATTTGTAAATTTTTCAAGTTGTTGACATGAATGTACTTGAAAGATTTTATTTTGCACGACGAACTTCTCACTACGAACTTAAGTTCATAATCTTTCTTAAGTTTGACTTCAATTGAGTTTCAGCTAAATAAGTATTTCTTTATGCACACTTAAGTTTTATAATTTGCTAAATCCAATAGCTTTAAGACTTGTAAAATGTAAAAATTTACTATATATTAGTTATGGCCCTGTAAGTAGGATTTAATAGCACAGTGTATGCGGCAATTTTGCCGCTAAATATTAATTAATTAATATTAATGAAGTAATGTGTAAGCTTCTGGCATTCACACCTCTGTTTCTATAGTAGGTTTGACTGGAGCTCCCGAGCAATGAAATATTACTAGTATCATTTAGACCAAAAACTGTATTGATTGATAATAATAACAAAATGGAAAAAATAAAATACGATCAAATAAGTCAATAGATTTTGATATGTCAAATGTGTGCAAGTGAAACGTCATAAAGTTATAAAAAATTTATATTAAATAAACATAAAAGTGTGACTTTAAAGATGAAAGATCAGTGAATATTTACGAAGCTTTTGTGAGTAGGATAAAAGTGATATTTTTGTGACCAAATCATTTCAATATATGTCTGGGAGAGATCATAGCGTGATTTACTCTAGACCAAATCACTCACACCAATCAGACACACAAATTAGTAAGATTTTCTTTGTGTTATAGCTGCATTGCGAATTCAGTCAGAAAGTAATTTTTTATATAAATAATAAAAAATATTTGTTAATAATTACATTCCTTTGTCTATTTTTAGGCTTTAAAAATGCCCATTTCGGGGAATAGGAAATCATTTCCTTCTTTGAACGTCCAGGTAGGAACAACAGCGAACGTTAGATTTTTTAACACGATGTATTAATTCTATCATTTCATGAACTTACGCATGGTTTCATGATTATGATATATTTGCATATCGTAAGCTTACGAACAAAACTTATCTTATACCCCATTTACAAAATAATTCCGCAGAGGGTAGAAGTTAGAATTGTAGAGCCCTTACTTTTATTGGAAATACCATAGAACACTTTTTTGATGTCTAAAATCAATGCTTTTCAATTTTATACACAAGAGTGTAGCGTGTACTTTGGTTATTATCGATGCAACGTGAAATTAACACTTCCTTTTCTATATATTTTATTTTTTGAAACCATATAATATAACAACACCAAACAATCACAATTTCTACTATAACGCTACAAAAAAATTGTATGAGAAACTGAAACATTTTAACAGGTCAACTGATATTATAATCCTTTCAAAATGTTCAAATATCAACGTCGTATAAAATTCAATTTTAAAACATATTAAAATTAAGTTCATCAACTTATATTCAGATAAACAAAACTTGAATGAAACCCAATTTCCTACAGAGAAACAAGATGCTAACCCCCTCAAGTGGGGTTTATTTAGTCGAAGTATTTCAGTTAACTGAATTCAGTGTTCAGCATGAGTGTACTGCTGTCACCTTTTATAATGCTTGCAGGCACTTTTTTAATTTTATTTCTTATATAAGTGATTCCAAAGTATCCATCCCACACCCACAAAGAGACACCACTGAACATTAGCTTATAGATCAAAGCTTTGTTATCTATTGACAGCTTAGACTTTGTCTTTGTCGCAGTTTCGAGTAATAAGCTTTACTGTGTATAAAACCCATGGGCCAATTATTAAAGGGTCTGTTTTCTTTGCAAAAGTACACCAGAAATCACTCTTGGAGAGTATATATGATGGGAGACTGCAGTCTCCTTAGTGACGCAATTATAAAAAATAGTTTAACAGAAGGAATGAAGTCATGACTGTCGGGTCATTATTCCAACATGAAGATAACCGACAATATTGTTATTGTGACCATATCCTACCTAGAGAAAACCAGTCGTAAGATGCCTTCCTGTTTCCCCTATCACTGCCTCAAGCAAGACACTACTAACTTCCGATAAATAAATATACGTAAATCATCAGAGAGCCTGCTTCGTGAAAATATGGCTTTTCTTGTCAGATGATTAGATTTATCTAAGTTTGACATGTTTGAAATAAGGTTCAGATTAAATTTTAGTTTCACCTAAAAATGCAATCAAGGCAAAGATTCATTTTAGGCTTTTATTTCAGATTAAATCCCGCTTTAATATATATTTTCCTTAATTTATTTACATTTCTATAATATTTTTGTTCCTCCTTTTACCAGACATACAAGATAAACATACAAACATACAAGACATACAAGATAAACAGATTTCTTGTTTATTAAAATTTACTACCACAAATTACTAGCACCAAAAAGAAAGAAATAAGTAGCAAAAAATCTACTTGACTTTTACTTTCTTAGGTAATTTACCAAAAATAAAGAAACTTACATTAGTATCACCATATTTTATGGTCCTGTGAAATTTGAAGGTACTAAAAAAATAATATTTTTAAACTAGATGGCCAACAATTTATAAAATGGTAAGCACGTGTCTTTCTTAACTAATGTATGCTATCAGCTAGAACTTAATAAAGAATAATTGATTGGAATCATCAACCAAGTAGTAAACCAGTTTTATATGTATTTTTCTCGACATGCTGCGGTAAAAAGGTATTTTCCACGTCATTGAAAGGCAAACAATAAACTACTTAATGTAATAACTTTTACCACATTCTTTAATAAACAACAACTGCCTACTGGCATGCAATGTCCCCAAACCAACCCACAGAGTTTCGTTCTCTTTTACAAGCAATCATTTTAAAATAATTTGACCGCAAACTCTGCAATGTTTGTTAACAAAATGCCTAATTCTCGGTGGCATATTTACTGACATATCAAACAGCTGCTACTTGGGGAGGAAAAATTTTTCCAACTATTACTAGATAGTAGTATATCAAAAGATGTTTAATGTATTTTCTATGTAATTGAATGGTGAAAAGTAAGAAAACAAACCATAGCTGAAATTTTGTTTTTTCCTGATTTTTTTCGGTAATCAACAATCATGATGGCGGCACACCAATATCAAAAACCTGATGTCGTTTAAGCAAAGCTCAATTTCTACCTTAATTTCATTATAATGGCGTCAGGAAAAACAATCTTTAACATTAACATTTCAGATATAGAATACTTGTATTCATTTTGATGGTGGTGGTGTTGTAGCTTTATAGTGGATCAGACAACATAAGTCTTAAATTAAATTGTTACCAGTACTTTATTTGCGGGTTGTGGTTTTTTTGTAGTATTAAAACGACGCTAGTTACCTCCCACTTCAACAGGCAACAAACCGTGAATTAAACTTCCTTAAGGCAATCACCCGTGAATAACTGACTTTGCGCCTGGATAGAATATTCTAAAAGGGAGAAATAAGTATATATGTATGTTAATACATGTCTTTATCAAGTTTGACCACTTCATAATTTAATTTTCTTTTCTTTTTTTTTTGCGAAATTTTATCTAGCGATTTTTAGTAAATTTTAAAGGAATGTGATTTGTACCCGCCTCAAACTGTTTCTTAATAAAAGAATTAAGAAAGGTAGACACCGGACTGAACAGAAAAATTATGCAATTGCATTAAACTCAAAAAAAATTTTTTTATTATATGCTTTTAATTAACTTAATTTTTTTATATCGCAATATGACTATATCTGCTTTGAAGTAATGCATACGAAGATCATATCGTATAGAACACGTGCAAAATTGAGAAAATTTTTCTACTCATGGATCAAATTAAATACAGACAAATCAACAGTCGATTATAGCTATAGGCATGAATTTGCAAGTGATGGAGTTAACATATCCTAGCAAAAAATTTAAATTTTTGAATATGATCTTTCAGTTTTTGGTAATAATTTTCATAATACCTGCCGCTAAGTCTAAAGGTGGTATGTAAATCAAAGCTTGTTGAAAGAATTATACGTTCATATTTCAAGTTTTATTCTCTTTTAAAACCAGAAATTTTTATTTTCTATCTTATGAATGATTACATAATAAATTTTGATCATATCAAAAATCGCTTCTAGCTTCCAATTTAAAATCGATACTTTTAGTTAATTTTAGGTAATAACTTTCTAATAATAGTTGTAAAGTGGTATAATATATAACCAAGGTCTACCTACGTCGATATTGAAGAAAACCACCTTGCAAATCAATCATGAAATTTCTTATGAAAAAAGCTGTTTAGTTAATGTTGGCAGAATGGAATGTTTCACCCTTCAAACATACAAAATCTTTCAATCATTTTTCTAGTTTTCTGATTTATTAATCAAAAAATATTCTTTCTTGTAAAACTACGTAATTAAGACAAGCTTAGTGGCTCATGCCAAACTAGTTTTATTTTTTTAAATAAGAATGAGAAATAGGGCTTTTTGTAGCTTCCTCCATTTTTATAGAAATTAGAACAGAAAAAAATGTATATATAGTATACCTACATGTATAAAATAACTTTTATTGAATTTATAACAAAGTACTACAGTATAGAGTGGCTCCTATCATAAATGGCAGCAAATTTGTACAGCTACAGCCTCCCGGGCAAAACAAATCATCTAAAAACCCATCTATCTTAAAATTAACTTGTAACACGATGAACTTAAATGTTGTACAACAAATAAAAGTTCATAGAGACCACCATTAATAAAAATTAAAAATTCTTTAAGCAGTTTTTAAATAAAGAGCTGCGGAAAGTTCCTAAGATCAAACAATTCTTGTATAGGTCTCATTTAGAGTAATCCCGGGGTTACCGAAGAAGAGTGAAGATCATAAAATGAAAATAAAAACGAAAAGAAAGGTATTGTCTACGAACTGTAAACCCAAAGTGTTAAGACAACATCTATTGCTTTTGTTCTTGAATTTTATGGTGGCGCCAGTTATATTTTGTATCACCCTCTTCTTCTCTGATACCAAGTTTCCAGTTCCTTTAATATTTCCTCAGATAATATGAAGCAGAAAGATTTTCTTTAATTTTTTTTTATCCGCTATAACAAAAGAAGTTAACTGACGTCAAATAAATGACTGACTGACGTTCGAGACCATCTCTAATATACTGACGTGCTAACAGTATATATATATATATATATATATATATATATGTATATATACATAAATAAGTTCTTCTTCACGGTATAACGCGTCTATTTTCCAGAGTCTATTGTTCCATTGTGCGTTTAATTTGACGATCTCTTTGCCACGATGTTGAATGGAGAAATTCTTGACGAGACAAAATGGCTCTGTTGTGTTTTACACCATTCGAAAGGTATATAATATATGCTGCAGTAAACTAAGTCAGCCGCCTGAGGCCAAAACTCAATTTAATACTCGTTTTTCTTTATCTTTCAACGCAAATAGATAATCGAAAGTAAGGTCTTATAGGTGACAAGAGGTCATCCCGTACACTTTATCTTGTCTGGCAAAATTGAACCAAAATTCGAAAATTTTTCTCTCCTTATTATCTTTGACAAATTTCAATACTTGTATTTTAGAAATATAAAAAGCTGTAGCCAAGACCAAGATCTGGCCGGAAATACGTATTCAAGTTTTAACCAGTTAACTGTTTTTGACGTTGTCGTTACTATTGACTATGAAAACTATTTTATGATTATTTGAGAATTTTTAAGTTTATAATAACGATGCAGAAATAAATAAGTTTCTCATAAATAAAAACGTAGTTTGTAACGCCCTGTATTCGTCGTGAAAACACGCCATCGCTTAATTTTAATTCCGCACCCTGTAATGAGTTTTAAAATTGAATTCGACAGTTAACTGGTTAAATGACTGGGGGCGGAAATAACATTTTTCTAAATATATTCAAATATTTGAAGGATGAAAATGTTAAATTTTCCAATCCCGATTGTTTGTGACTAATTAATAATAATTAATGTGATGACGTTCAATGAATTTTTAAAAATTTTATTAAACAATAAAAGGAATCAATTTTGGCATCATTTTTAATCAAAGTTTCCCCCAATAATTTCCTTTAAAAATCCAAACCAGAACATAATCTTTATAAAAAACGATCAAATTTGGAAAAAAAGAAGGCATCAATATTTTTGTACAGCTGTCATCAAACTTAAACTTTTCGATAAAAGCAATATTTCCTTTTTGCCATATTATATTCCGTGAGTAAATTACTTCAATGTCCTTGACCAGTTTTAATACTTCAGCATAAATTTTTCGATAAACCATGTGATGTGCATATAAATAATATGTATACATGTATATATGCATAATAAATTATAAAAAATCAAGTTTTACTTTAACTTAAAAGATGAATTTCTCTGGGGATTGCATCATCGCCATCAATTATAATCGACAAAAATGAAAATGCCGACAGTAACAATTACGACAATTACGACAATTACTGTGAATCAAATAAATCTCGCACTACTTTTACAACTTTTTGTCATACTTTTATAATTATTTTTTATATAAATGAATTCAATTATAAAAATAACATGCAAAGAATATTTTAATGTTGCATTAAATTGGTTGATTTAGCAGACGACTTTTTCTACAAAATACGAATTATTTTATAATTCACCACAGAATATGAAAATTTTAATTTAGATATTTTCTGCATGATAAAATTCTTACAGATAATAACATTTTAAGAATTTAAGTAAATAAATTAGAAATTTATAACCCATAAAGAAAGGTAACAGAAATTATTTCAGAATGGCTTATTTCACGATTACTTTTCTTTAAGTTGGGTATGTATGTATATGGGGTTAAAAATTTCAAAAAGCCTTTAACAAAATGTGTGCTGATTACATAATATGTATTTTATATTTTAGCATTAATCAAGCACTTCCTGCCAATGATTTTTTCTTGACTTGAAGAAAAGATGATTTCTTAAAGCCCTATTACAAAAAAACTTATTGGCTGAATGTAAAAATTCCTATTTCCCACAATTACTAGTATTAGTAGCGTAACTATAGAATTGCAGAATAAGCAAAGTACAACAGGCTCTTAACTAAAGCAGCCTCGACTTAAGGGGGTCATTAGCATAATCCAGTAAAGCATACATCATGCAAATAAAAAGTTCTTTTATTCTCTGTTTGTCTTGTTATTCCGAATAGTCATGTTTTCATGTGTAGATCGAAGAAATTTTTTCATTAATTTTGTATTTTGATATTGACTTAAGGACACATGACAACATATCGCATGTTAAGGTTTTCATGTAGTTAAGCATCAAATGGTAAAATTATTCTCTGAATAAAATCTAATACCACGAAAGGAACGTATGAAACGAAATTTACACAGCGATAGAAAAAACGCTTTGGTCTGAATGGTTCTTAAAAGAAAAACGTATACAAACTTTGGACAAACGTAGCACTCACTTTGAGAACATCTTTTTCATAAACAAATTTTTAAGCAAAATAAAAATAATCATGTTGTGGACTTTTTTAGAGTTTTCTGTGTAACCATATCTTTGGGGTACCACAGATTTAAACATTATCAAAGCTTGTACGTTCACAGTAAGCTGACGCTCCACAAATTCAAAATATGTTTAAAGTAATGCTAAATATGGCTGAATAAGTCTTAAAATTTTGTGGGCTTTTATGTAATTATTTCGATAATATGCTTTCATTACTAGAAAAGTTGTTAAAATTATGTATGTCTCCAGCAATTGTCTGCCTGAAGATCACAATTTAAATTCCTTAAACTTTTAACATTCAATAATGAATATTAACTTTGTTTCTTTCCCTTTCTTTTATAGGCCAGAAAAAAACATCTAGTTTCAGGAATATTGAAAAAATGACATTGGATGCCGACAAGGACTGACCACCGCTAAGAGCGAATTATTATCAGCATTAATTTTTCCATTTTTATGTAAATTTCGCTCTTCTGGATACTATCAATTTATGTATTCCTTTTTATTTCAATATCTTTGCTTTTCTGATATGACAGTAGGATTTATTCCGTTTTATATTTATTTTAAACCTGATTAGCATGTCCAAAACTATGCTAAGACTTTATCAATATTTCTTATTTTAATTTCAACTATATGGCCTCTAGTAGGTACATAAAAAAATTCATTGAATACACAAGAAAATAACCATAAAATTTTTTGTCGGTAGGATCAAAGATCTTATAGCCCTCGTCTGACAATAATTTGAAACAGAATCTAAACAAATCGACGCAAAGATAAATTATAAAAATTACCATCTGAAACGATTATCACTGAAAATATTAGTAAAATAAAGCATCAGGAGAAAAAATAATTATAATTTTGAATAACAAAGAAATAAGGCCAAAAAAAGAAAAAAACAAAATAAAGAAACCCACATTAGTATATTAGAACACTCGGTATAAAAATTTGAATGAGGATCAAAAACGCGCGATCACTCACAGCAGGGGTGTCATATCAGAACATGGCTTTATATCAGACCCATTTAGTGGTGATGACTAGTAAAAACTGTAAAATTCTTGACGAAATTGTTTACCGGCGATCTAATTAATTAGTTTCTTTTAACTCAATAG
This sequence comes from Acrocera orbiculus, assembly GCA_947359355.1. Taxonomy (NCBI): domain Eukaryota; kingdom Metazoa; phylum Arthropoda; class Insecta; order Diptera; family Acroceridae; genus Acrocera; species Acrocera orbiculus. The sequence goes on from OX375757.1 coordinate 21,068,708, forward strand.
GACGTCCCATTTGTAATCAAATTTAGAACATTGTTGCACATTTTATTACATGAATTCGTCATCGATAACAAAAAAGGAGTGCGCCTAAATATTGTAAATATAAGCTTAAATTTTTTCATTGGTATTGAGTGTATAATGACTCAGCTGGATATCTAAATTGGTCCTAAGTACCCATCTTTCCTATTGTAAAATGATTTTGTCCTTTTGAAGAGGTTTAGTCAGGTCTCTACTGTTCCGATACATTGAATCAAGGATACAATACGAACTAACAAATGGCATTTTCAAGTGGATCTTTTGTCAAAACTATTGTCATTTATTATTTTTCTTTGGAATTTTATATATCCTTTTGGTCCATTCGGTAAATAAAGAGGATTGTACGGTGTGTGTAAAAATAATGTAAAAGAGCAATAATACTTCATATATTTCCCCTGTTTATTTGGTTTACCGATTAGCTAAGTGTCGACAATGTCAATGGTATTCATTGGAAACTGTACTAAACATATCCAAGGATGACGTTTTGAATAAACTATGATCATACCCTTAACTGACATTTCTTGTTCATAAAGTTTTTAAAGTCCGAAAAAAATAGGGGTTTTGTTTTGTGCAGTAAATCGGATCAGTTGAATAAAGAAGTTTTTGAAGGGAATTAGAACAGAAATATTTTAATACTTTTTCTAGGACTTGGGAATGTCAAATGCATTGTCTAGGTAGTATTTAATATATTAGGGACTATGCGCCAGGATTTTTCTTGTTCTTCTGAATAAATCTATTGAACCAGCTATAAGCTTGGTAGACTTATATCCTATGGTCCTAAGTTCATTTGTTATGTATTACTATAGTTACCTTCAAGTTGCTTTTAAATTTTTTATCAAAACTACGCAAGCCGATCATGGAGATATTCTCGTTCACATTAGCGTCATTCTTCTGTATTTTTAAATGTTTATTGCTACGTGCATTTAGGAATTTCATTAGTTGTAGCTGTTAAAAAGCACACGTGGCTATTAAACTTATTCACTCAAATGCAATTAGTAAGTTTAGTAAAATGTTTAGATGAAAATATGTAGTATATAATTTTCGAAAGATAATATAATCAGACTATCTAATTATTGATTTACAAAGAAATCTATATCTCTGATTGTCTTCAGGATTTATTTTTTCATTTCTTCAATTAGGTTTTATTAAATTATCAAAATCCATGAATAATTTTTGTTTATCAAAATTGTTTTTGATACATTTTCATCATAAATTCATTGTATTTTAATTAATTTCGTTGTACATTTAGGTTTGTAAGTTATATTAACTTTGCGTTTAATTTCACTTGAGTGTAATGCGGTTAAAAAAGTCTGGTATATACGCTTTAGGCTACGCATATAGCGTGTAGTAGTGCATTGTAGAAGGGGCTTTTAATGAAAAAATTCATAAAAAGAGCACAATTGGTCCTATATTTGAGAGTTCTTAAAGTAGTCAAATTTTAAATCAAAACTATTCAGAAATAAATTAGTGAATATTAAACAAAGTATTAAATGAAAAACAAATATAAATAAATAAATAATAAATTTTCATAAATAAAAATAAAATAATTTTAAAATTAACATTAAATTAAAATAAAATAAAATAAAATGTTGAACAAAGAAATTTATTGTCTTACCTTAAGTTTTAAATTAACATAGTAACAAATTTTAATACGGATAATAAAAAAATGTTGCAGCTATGCAGGGTGTTCCGAGATTGGTTGGACAAACGCTTAGGGTAGAAAGTAGATAAAGTTTCATCGCCAAGAAACACAAAAAGTTGGGGTCTAACTTTTTTCCTTTTCGAGTTACAGCCTTTTGAATTTTCCAGGCTTTGTTTTTACCCCTACGCACTCGATCACTTATAACTTTTGAATTTATGTAATAACGAGTAAAAAAAAATATTTTTTAATAGCTTATAATATTATCTTTTGATTAAAAAAAATTTATTGTAAAATAATAACTAGTTTTGGAGAAAAAAATTTTTAAGTAGAGCCGTTAGTAGAAAACCCGGGCATTTTTTGACGTTTTTCTTAAAATTATTTAATTTGTTTTCTTTCTGTTATTTTCTTAAACTACATTTTTTACATTTTTTACATTGTCTTGGCCTAACTGTTTTCCTTAGGGCAATAAAAATCTAACAAAGTCAGCCTTTCCCGATAATTTAATAAGAATTTTCTTCATTTTTTCCCTAGAAAAAAGTCCAAAGAGGTTAGATCTGGAGATCTTTGAGGCCAAACTACAGGTCTACCTCCACCTATCTATTGATGAAAATGGTTGTCAATATATTGACGAAATGAGGTCAAAATGAGCCGGAAAGCCTGTATATACACTTCAAAAATATTATTTTTAGCTTAAAACAAAGTTTTAAGCTCTGTTTAAATTTGTCGTTGATTTCGTTATTTGTATATGTTTTGACGACCAAATTGCTCACTCTACATATGACAACATGTTTAGGGTAACTCAGATATAGCTTCTCCAATGTTCAGACATAGAACTAGGAGCAGTACTTACAAGCTAAATTATGTACATGCACTAAATTAATAATAATAAATTTGCTTAAAAAACATATCAGTTAATTAAACATATTGTACAGCTCTAGTAATAATTTGGTTTATATGTATGCAAAAGGATATCACAATGCTAGTGACATGATCCCTCTCGTTGTTTATGTTTGAATTACATTGAGATATCTTGTCCTCCGTGTATGCAACCCCAATAGGATGAATGTCACACATTAGCATTAAGTATAACAATAACAATCAAATGAAATTGTATCCACTATACCACACCCACAATTATATTGTTGAACTTATTTGAATTAAATTTTTATTACTCAAGGAGCCATTTCTGATCTGCTTGGTATTTGAAGATCAAAATTTAACAGTATATGACAGTATATGGCTGGGAGGAAATTAATGCTAATGCACTTTTGCATTAAATTTACTGTCGTATAAAGTTCGTCAAATCATCAAATTATACATATTTGTCTTATTGTAAGAATAAGACAATAATACGTTTATATGGTTACAAGTAAAATTAAGGCTGCTACTTAAAAAGCACAATTTTTACAAAGGAATAAAATTTATCTAGAATTGTTTTCCTCTATTCGAATACTATTTGTACATACTTTGGACTTTTCTGTTATGACATGAATAACTTCTTCTTTGAAAAGCATTTTATTAAAGTATTTCTTAAGAAGTTCTAATATTCAATTTTTTTGCTACTTTTCATTTCAATTTCCTTCGGAGATGAAATTTCAAACTTTTAATATATGTAAGTCAAGCTTTGGTGAAGCAGCTTAAGAAGAAAAAGTCCTAATTTCATTTGTTACAAAACATAAAAAAATTTTTCACCTGTTTCAAAAGAATCTTAAGCTAATATCAGAGTGCTGAAAAAGTTTAAAAATGAATTTGAATAAATTCTGATATTAATTTTGTTGCTGTAGAAGAATTTATTAGGGGATGTAATATTTTTCGTAGAGGTATTGCTGTTTCTACTAATTTCAATAGGATGTTATTTTAATCAAATATTTTTCGGGCTTAAAGCATAGCATAAGATGGACAAGTAGCCAGCACTAGGTGCCATCCATAAAAACAATACGAAAAAACGAAAACTCCAACAACAAAGATTACTGGTACGAATAACACCGGTAATACCAATATGAGAAGAAAATTTATGACAAGATTTCAGAAATGATTGATACCAAATATTGAAAATGCTGACCATGAATGTTCAAGTGCTGTTCATTTAGAAAATTTTGGAAATAATAGTAATATTGAATATTTTTAAATAGAAATAATCAAAAAAATTGAATAAAAATTGAATTAGTTACCTCATTAGTTATTAATTATTTTATAAAAATAGAATAAGGTAAAATGCATTCAACTTCATTATAGAAAGCCTTCTTTGCAGAATTCCTATATAAAATGATGTTTTACTTAACTTAATAAGTAAAAAATGCAAATATAAAAACATAAATATAGCTTTATTAACACAGTGTTTACTAATATTTAAATTAATGAATAGACTTATATCAACTTTCTAATTTTCAGAGAAATATCATTAATGGCATACACAATTACCCACAAACTGAACCCATTGAATTACTTTTTTTTTTCCAATAATTTTAATGTACTTGTCGCAAATATGCTAACAAGGTATGAGTGCACAAAAAATATTATTTAATTAAAATGTGATGAAATGACTTGTTAGAAAACAGAAAATATTTCAAGTTCAGTGAGTAAGGCAACCTTAATTATATACTAAAAACCTTTAGTAAATACCCTAGAACTAATTACTTCTCACCTTTAAACAAATTAGCCGACTTCAATTTTCTGTTTAAGTTTTGTGAAGTTAAATATTTACTTCAATGTTAAATTACTGAATGCCGGGACAAATAACCTAGGCCTGACGATGATATTCTTGTTTAGTCGTTAGCCGTTTGATATCTTTACCATCAGTTAAATTAACTACCAAAAAGTAAATGAGGACAGAGTGTATCACATTTTGGTCAAATCCATTCCATTATTAATATCGTTAAGGATTGTTAGAATAGGACATTAATACAGTCAAAAGCTGACTGTAATCAAATGCAGTTCTGTATTGTTTTATTATAGTCAAGCAATATAACAGGGAATATCATATAAGTATATTTAGAACTCCCTTTTTATTTGACACTCGACAGCATACAAAATGTATTAATTATCGTCAAAAAGGTCTCCTCTTACCACAATTCCATGTTGACAAATTTCAAATTCCTCTTGTCAAAATAAATTAGTGACAACATTTTAGTCTCTCGCATCTGATGCGAGAATGATAATGGGGGATATTTTGTAGCAAATAAATATATATGTATATATATATATATATGTAAGCCATCGGAAATCGCATGTAGACAACTATTTGATTCCCTGACATTGGAGAGGAATGTGATGTAATCGGAAGCGCTACAGACTTATTGGCTTCCTCTTGTTATCATGTGTTTGGTAAAATGAAAAATGTTAACGGGACACTATAAGGATGGGTAATTGGAATGTGAAGGAAAATTCTTTAATTTATGATTGGTGCTAATGAGCTGACTTAATGAAATCTATTTGTTATCGAGCATTTGTGAAATTTATTTTTTAAAGATTTTTAATTAGGAGGCTTAAGAAAAACTATTTAAAAATTTTCATTAAATATTTTGAATTCAATAATTGTGGAATTTTAAATAAACTTGACGTTGCATTCCTGCAAACTAAAGAAACAAATGTTTTAAAGCACAAGGGACATCACTCTTCACTCAATTTTTTCAATTAATGTTTTATTCTCAAGTTTTATAAGGACAAAAAGGGAAGTTTATGATATTTATCCTTGTGTAAGAGTTCTTTTTAATATAAAGAAGAGAATTTATTCGAAGTATTATAAAAAAATAAGAAAATGTTCATGGAAAATAAAGGAAATAAGATTTTGTTCTCTATAAAACTTGAGGAAACTTGAAGGCTTTAACAAGGAAAAGTTACCAACCCGAACTCGCTGATTAGTCAAAAGCTCGGATGTGTTGTATAACATCAATAACCAAAAGTCCTGTTTTTTTATTTTATCTTTGGTCAGTTACATTTTAAGAGCTAGAAATATCCCTAAGTTGCCCGCCAAAAGAAACTTTCTTTGATATAATTCAAGTTATAATTAATATTTCTAAATGAAATTACCAGAAAATTAAAAGCCGTAAACACATTACCTAATTTTTATAAATTGAAATCAATGTTTTTCTTTTTATTTCTCATAATAAAATTGTTTAAACTTTAAAAAATATAACCAGTCCTTGTTTTTTACAATAAGTTAATGGAAAAACTATATTGACGGATTTTTTATTTTTACATCGACACATGATTAACTTTTACTCTCTAAAAAAATAAGATTTTCAGTTCTTATATGCATTTAGCAATATTTTAGCAATGTGATGTGCTGATATTTGCTTTGCATATAAAAAAATAACAAGCAAATTTTCACCTGTACAAAATGCCAATTTTTATACGATACTTAAGAAGTAATAGTTCAGAATAATTTTTTAAACAATAATGGGAAAATAATACAATTAAGAAAACAATATGTGTGAAAAATGAATTTAATTAACAATGAAGAAATTTTTGATTTTATACAACCTCCTCATAGAAATCTTTAAAAAGAGAATTCAAAATATTCCGGCTATTGCATTGAATCTGTTTGTGTGATTCTGCATTGTGAGATTTTAATCAACAAGTTGTCTGACTTATTTTTAAAAGGTTTGAGCTTTTAAGCAGGATATGAAAATTTGTTCTTGACCCCTTCAAAAGGTTATAACAATATTTTATAAAAAATAAAATGTCAATCTTAGATCAGTAGAAAAAATTGCTTAAAATTAAACGCCCTCACGTGGTATAATCTGCATCTCATTGTTACTGATTTTACCATTTTATGAAAGCACTTATTGAGAAGATTATTATCACGTGATGAATTCAGTCAACTTCGTAAGGCATATTCATTCCAATTGCTTTGCCTCATCACCACTTGAAGAATTTCTTGGATAGTTTTAAGGCAACAGGATTAATCCACAATTTAGCTTTGGAGTTCTTGGACCTAAAAGCTAGATACTGTTTTAGCATACACATAGAGAAGGGAAGTCAATGTTGTGGTCCTACATATCATCTGCTTAAAAACTCACTCTAGCCGGTCTATCAGCCTCCTCATTGGCTTAAATACCCTCAAGACCAGCGGCTTACACTAATGTTATTTTGTTTCTTACTGGCAATTTTTGACTAAAGCACATGAGCCTTCAATCGAGTCCTGGCTTTTAATGCTTAAGTTTTGCTAAATTAATTTCGTTAATATCTGTTAAATACTTTTTTAAATTCAATGACTACCACGTTTAAAAACCAGTTTGAAGAAAAACACGTTTAAAATTTAAGCTAAATTTATATGTAATAAAACAGCAGGATACAAGGTGTTATATTATAAAATATCCTAAAAGCTATTGCTCGCATTGACTTTAAAATAACTTTTTGTAAATTTTAGGTTTCTCTCTTACAGCCTTTTGTCACACAGAAGCCACAGCCAATCAGAAATCGCGATGTACGTAGTTTATTAGATTATAATCTAATCAAATGATATCTAATTTAACTAGCAACAGGAACGTAGTTTTTTTAATTCTAACATTTGGTAGAGCTGGAAGGTGAAAATTTTTTCTTTTCACCACGGCTATATTTGACACTTGAATGTCAAATATGTAGTGTTATTGTTTAGTTAAAAATGGATGTTAATATGAATATCGGTAAGTATTTCATAATCTTTTTATTTATAATGATAAATATTTCTTTTTAATTTAATCAAAAATATATGAAAACAAATATAAATGTACAAGTGGAGGTCATGTTCTTATGAGAAAGGGTATTACGTTTGCTGCTTGGCTTGCAATTAAACAGAATGCATCACATGTTGCTATTGAAATTCTAAATAGCTCCAGAAATCAAATCTATATAATAGTAAGGAATCTTAAAGCTTTGGCATATGCAGAGATTGGACGTCGAGAATTAGAATCTGATTTTAATAGAAATGTAAAATTTTTGAATGACAATGGGCAAATTTCAGAAGAGGTATATTAAATTTCCGATATCTTTAAATAAAATCCTAATTTTATAATTTTAAAATATGCTATTGATATTTTATGCTCTGAAATAAATTTAACATGCGTAAATTCATATCAAAAAGACAAAACTTTAATTGCTGCAGGCTTTAGAGAAAAATCTCATTCTAATGACTATGAAGGTGCTACGAGACAGAGAGTTCGGCAGGGTCTATTTTAATAACTAAGAAAAAAATTAAATGTTTTTTTAAATAAACTTGTAAAATCTTATTTTTGTATAAATCAAATAATTTGCTGAATTGTTTTTAATAATTAATTAATTTAATTTAATTTAATTCAATTTTATTATTTGGAATGGCTTTTTTAAAATAAATAAATAAATATTTATTTAAATAATCGTGTGGGCTCTTGATATCTTAAAGTCTTTTATTGTTTGATTCTCTCCTGACTCCAAGGCAAACATTTTAATTTTTTCATTGAAAGAAAGTTTTTTTGGTACAGTATCAGATGTTTTCTGTTTGTTATTGTAATCTTCCTTGTCGTAGATCTCTGTACCAAAAAAAATATCGATAAAATTAAATATAATTAATGGTTTATTCCATTAAAAGAATGCTCATATGCAGTTTTTTTTTTAAAAAAAACATTATATTTGTCAAGTTATAAAACAGCTGACAACTTAGTTAAGCAGTTTAGGGACTGGAAGAAAACTTGTTTTTGATACATAACAATCATAAACTTTAATTTATAATAATTTATCTTGAGGTAATAAATATCCTTTAAGCTTATCAAGAATTTTCTGTCCATCCAAAATCCAAAATGTGCTTAATTCGCTATAGTTATTTCAATATAGTTAGTTTTATTTCTTATTTCCCAAAATATAAACACACAAATTAGTTATAAAAAGTTAATTTAAATTAAATTAAAAATATTCGCCTTTTAATTCTTTAATTTTATAAAATTCAAATTTTATTTAACTTTGATAGTAATTTAAAAGTTTTCACAAAAACTAATCAAAAATTCTACACAAAAAAAAAATCAGCTGTTTCTTGACAGCTGAGTTCAAAAGATTAGATTGCTTCTGTGTCATGGCTTAAAATAACCCGAGATCTTTGAAAAAATTAGATATCAAAGAACCCGAGTTCTTTTGCCTGTGTGACTAGGCTGTTAAGAAAATTCTTTTATTCTTTGCTACTAGCGCAATGTTTGGTTAAAGACTTGTACCTAATTTAAAACTTTAATTTTTCAAAAAAAAAAAATAGATCATTATTTAATTATTCACAAATTTATTGTTATTTTTGTTATTTCACACAGGCTTAATATTTATCAAAACAATATAATTTTTCATAATTTCCAGACATTTTTGGACAGCTTAACTTTTGTATAATTTATTTTTGAAAATAATAATTATTTTTGATTATTTTCTTAACATATTGAGGTCTACTATATTCTATGGAAATTCGAACAAAATAAAAAACTCAATATATTCACCACAAAAGTTACAAAATGACGTTTTGTCTTATGTAAAACTTCTCAATTTCACAAATTCACAATATTTGTAATTGATTTAAAAGCATGCTGAAATTTTATCGTCAAAATATTTAAACCATGCGCTGTTGAGCTTTTAAGTACAAATTAATACAATAAATCAATCATTTCCCTATTAATCAAGAAGTTCAAAAGATTTTAAGCTGGCTTCGACTTAAGGCTTGATGCATCGATACGATGCGGTTAATCATGCACTTGTTCTTATTTGTTTCTTGTATTATTAAAAGAGGTTAACAATATAGAAAAATTAAAACATATCAAACAAAATTAAAAAAGTTAATGCATTGGTGACGGCATGGAGAATTACCTATAAACGCCCACATAGTTTGCATTATAAAAATGTTTTAAGTGTATGAAAGAGGTTAACATTACTTTTTTGAGTTGAGTGATATTTTTATGCTAGAGAATTGAATTTATTTTTTTTATATAATAGCCAACTTAGCCGTTATTGGAGTATTGCGCCAATATTGGATTGAGAGATAACTTCCTGTGAATTACCTATATTATTATTTTAGCAGAAAACGGCAATATTTGTAATATTGACAGTAAAACATTCAATTTCAAATAGCTGTCAACCAAACACGTTATTCGATAAGGACATTTGTCACTGGTAATCTATTTAACTGAATTTCTTGTTAATTTTTTACTAAATCCTTTAGATTTTTGTTTGCATTTATGAAACTATGACACAGTTACTAGAAATATTGTAGGAATAACTGTTGATAGTAGAATCATCTAAAAAATTACATAAAAGAAAACAGAGGAGAAAATTAGATTTCTAATATCGTGACAGTTTTTTTGTTCGTATTAAGAACAAAATTGATCCTATTGGTTTCAAATGTCAAAAAATACCAACTTTTGTCCTAATCATAGGTTAAATGTGAAACAAGATTCCCTTAAGATTCCGATGATACAAAAATTAGTTACAATTGCTTACTACTATAAAGATTAAAAGACTACGAACTATTTTTAGAGAAAAACAAGGTGCTCTAGATCAAATCATTCAAACAAACGATATACTTGACAACTTACTTAGGTAAAAAAATGGTCTGTTCTGCTCTCTTCTTAGGCATGGAACACGCGCTTGATAAAGTATGGTTACTCATAAAAATGATTGAATGCTAGAACTATACTTGAGCCTACTCTAAATGGCAGACTTCGTACTGGTATGCTATTTTACAATATATATTGTGAGGCACAGTTTTCCAGGTTTCATGTTATCTGGGGTGTTGTGAGGTTGCTTTAGTAATACAGCTCCAGAGGCCGATATTGTGATTGCCTTTCAAAGATATTTAATTTACCAGACTAATTGAGGTAGATAAGTCAAGGATAGAAAAAGCAAAAGTTTCAGGGCATAAAATAAACTTCACCAAGTAGTTATCTGGATAAACCTGATCCTTATCTTTATGTTGTCTAATTTCATATTACCAAGTTCAATCTGCTAGCTTTCTTGTTCATAATATACTTATCAACTGCATATGACACTCCATTGCTAGTTGACTATTCAAATGAACGCAATTTATCAATTATTGATGTAACTTTACAAATAATCTTAAGAAATTTTACGCTGTACTCGATGATTTTTGAAAAGTATCCCTGTTAAAGGTTAAATTAAAGTTTTTAAATTCAAAATTACGGCAATAAAAAACACAAATTCATTAATAACAATTAAAATAAATTATGAAAAGCATCATTTTTATTTCATTGCCAACCATTATGTGCCTTTTAAAATTCCTTTTCATCTCGAAAAACTGTTATAATTTATATTTATTTTCAATAAATCTTAAGAAGCTCTTAAAAAGAAGCAGCAATAAATTATTTCAATAGTCTCTCCACTCAATACAGAGAAAATGCTTGAACTAAGTAAAAAAGGACATTCAAAAGTGTATATCGAAGATTTTGCACAACAATATCCTAGGAAGTCTGATAAAATATTTTCGATTGATTTGACATTTTGACCCTTAAGGACAAGGATGAAAAAAAAGAACAAAACTCTGGAAATAAATATATATATATAATGGATATGAGGGACATTTATACAATAAAGGATATATGTATATGCTGAGGACAATCAAAATATAAATATACACTTACCGGATTCACTTGTGGTTTTTGTATATGTGTGGTTATATTTGTGATATTCATTCCCATTGCTGGTATTTGTGATCCATAAAGCTGACCAGCCGTCGGAGTCATGTCCGTAAGCATCTTATCAAAATCCAGCACGGAATAAGTACTACAAAAATTATGCAGTACTTCCTCCGTTTTTCTTAATTTCGAATTTTATTCTAAATTAGTACTGGGTACAGATCATTTATGCACAACACGTTAAATATTTTATTTTCTATTAATATTTTCCCTCTTTTTTTCACAATCTACTTAAAATAAATTTTGGAAAACTTTTTGAGATAATTATTAAAGGTCTCAAACACAAAAATAACACTTTGAGGTAACATTTGTTATTAGTGTGTCAAAGAATAAATAAAATGACCCAGGTGACAACGAATACAAATAACTGACAGGATATTACCTGAAACCGAATGAAACTGTCCGTAATCCGTCAAATTATCGGCACTTTGTTAATATCCTAAGGGATGTCATGAAGGACAATATCTTAAAAATTTGTAAGTTCTTTAGTCTGATTTCTTCCAACAACGAAAATTTTTGAAAATAAAAATAACAAAAAAAAAACGTTTTCTTTATTTATATTTCATTCATATAAAGAAATGTCAAAATTGATGAAAGCATGTTTTGAAAAAAATTTCACTCAATTTCATGTTATTGATTTTAATTGTTTTTGTTGCTTTTTTAGCACTTCAAATTATTTTACACATGTAAAAATTTTAATATTATTAATCTAATGATATTTAGCAAAAAGTGTTATTTAACCGCTGGGAAAAGAAATTTTTTGGAAAAAAATTATTCACGAAAAAAGCACGTAATCTTCACATCAAACCGTTGTCACAGCGAGAACTAACCTCAAGAGGCCGACGAACAACTTTTTCCAATTTGATTAGGGTCTCCCGCCATAGTTACGCCCCATAGAAAACTACGTTAACGCCTAACAAATTTTTCACTATCCAATCGAAGTGCAGTAAATAAGAGATAGCCTGAACATTTCTATTAGGGCTAAATGTATTTGCTTGCAAAGGAAGTTTAGAAATTTATAAATTAGAGTAACAAATGTATATATGGATTGACTGTAATACATGCGCAGTAATAAAAACACATATACATATGTATGTATAGCAAGTTTAAAATAGGGAATGCGCCCCACAAAAATTACTTTACATCTTTCATTTTTCTTTTTAACAAGTAGTATAAGTCATTCCATTTGGAGCTGAGATTGAATACCCCTTCTTGATTTCTTATTAAATAAACGCCTTTTGCTCCCCCCTTCATTTCATGTATTGTATTTTTTCTATTTATTTATTTTTTTGGATGTCAGAATGACATTGATCGGTTGCAAAAATTTGTATTTATATTTCAATTTTGTTGACGGTCGAACAAGGTCCTATATTTGGCCCTTATTTAGTACATACAACACAGTTTGCAGGATCAAACTTACCAAAAAAATTGTGTAAAATTCGAAAATAATATTCTAAGGTATAAAATAAAAAATTGAATCATGAATTCTTTCTCTATTTTTTTAACATGAATTTTGAAGAATTTTTCTTGAAGTTGTCCAAAAAAACAAACTGTGCCTATACACACAAAAAAGATTTCATTTTAATGTTTTTTAAAATCGGCTTAATTTGATAAGGAAGTAATTAAACTTTGTTCATATAATAATTTGCTAAAAAATAAATTAAAGAAAATGAAAAACACACAAAAGAAAACTTAATTGAAAAAACTCTGGTAGACAATTTTGTATCGATTGATCTGTATAAGAGTTTATCAACTGACACAGAAAATGCAAGTTATTTCAATTTGTGTCAAAGAACTAGACTACCAACCATGATCGTTAAAATAATTGAGATATGCAGAATGCTAAAGTATGCAGATGCCATAAAAATATTGGCTAATAATCATTTATTTATTAAAAATAATTATCAAGTTATTGATTGATTAAATAGATTATTTTATAACGTCCTCTATTCACTACCTACTACCTAAATGAGATTGAGTGGCACATAAAAGATCCACTTGAATAAAATTCCTTTGAATGGTGTTTTGGCTTGATTTTATGAGTGGTTACTATGAAATTAGAAGAGTTCAAAAGTTTGCTGCTACTTTATTTTGACTATAGCAAAGACAGATTGTTTTAAGCCCAGATTTCCTTAAACCCTAAAAACCTAATTTTCAAAACAAGAATGATATATTTTTATAAACTATAAAACTTAATAAATTTTTAAATCCATGCCCTCTGTTTAGAAAAGATGGCATGTAAAATTATAAAACTAGGAAAGTAAATTGATCCTTCGGCCTCTTGATGCAGAATCGAGACTTTTGTAGGCTCAAGATATTGAAAGGAAGCTAAACTTTGACATGAGCGTAAATGAGAGAGTTGAGCTTCCTTTCAACTTCATCGGCCAAAGAGGATGAAAAAATGCTCAAAGCTTCGACTACTGTGTACTATTGACACTAATGGACACAATTCCCCCTGCAATAAGTCTTAAAGTTATTGAAATAAAAAACATTGACACTCTTTTAACATAATTTAATTAAAATATTTATTAAAAACATACAAAAAGTTTTGTTATTTTTATTGAAAGAAAAAACAAATAACTAAAACAAGAATTATTCTCAGTCAAGTTTAAAGACTTAGAAAATGTTCATATAAAATCGTAAGCTTTTAATTCTTGGGCCTAAAGCATATTCTGTATGCATTTAAAACACTAATATCTAATATAACAAAATAATTACGCTTCAAGATTTTAAGAAATACTATTTAACACATTTAAAAGGGAATGAAAATTGCAACTTATTGTTAGGCACTAACTCGCAACAGCTAGAAGACTCTAAGGTCATCTGTCAAAGACTTTTTAGAATGTTTCATTTTGCCTTCTACGATTTTTTATAAATATATCCCGCTTTATTTCGCTCTTTTTTTAAATTTAAACCTTCTGGTTTAAATAAATGTTAACAATTGATCCCATCGGTTATTTTCTCTTAAAACGGGTATGAGTGTCACAAGTCGGGTTTTGTCATTTATAAAAAGATCTATTCACCACCTGCGGTTAAAATTCACTCTTTGCATGTTTTTGTATGTTGCATTTACATGCAAAAATGTTAAATCTCACCTTCCCAACATGCATGAAAGATATCCTTCCAACTTTTTTAATGCTCAAAGTAAAGGCGAGCACATATACCAGGGATATTTTCCAAAAACTTTAAAAGGAGATTTAAAGACATCTAAACTGTTATTTGTGACGGAACATATGTGAGCTATCAAAAAAGCGGAAATAATGATTACCAAAGAGAAAGTTTTTCCATGCGAAGAAACACAAAACACTTTGTAAACCATTCACTGTTTAGACCACTTTCGGCTATGTATTAGGTATGGTAGGACAATTTCTAGCCAATCTAAATTATACCAGTATTTTAAAATCCATTGTGAATGATCCCGAAGGATTATTTAAATTACTGAAGCCTGGATATGTATCTATTTTTGACCGAGGTCTTAAAACATTTGTCTGTAAACAAACGCCCAGTGAGCGAGCTAAGATTCCTTTAATATGTCTTATGTCTTAATATTTGAATGGTTATGGAGCTTTGAATATTATCTATTTTTATACAATTTTTTATATGTTAAATAAAACAAATCTCAAGCCTCAACATTCTTAGCATCAGCTTTTGATTAATGATTTAACTGAGTACAGCTTCCCTACTTTAAGAAAACAGAAGCTGAGAATTTTTAATTCATATGAATTACTGTTGAAAATTATCCGTGGAATGAATTCTTATAATCTCTTTTTTCTAAATTGTTCGGAAATTAGAAAAAAAATATTAGAATTTAAGGGACTCACGTGTCGTTAAAAATTCTTAGCAAAATTTTCTGATTGACTTTTAAAAGTATTCTGCTGTTGGAAGTTATTTAAATGATTCTTCAGATTTATACAATTTAATTTTTATTATTTCACTAATCCTGTTCATAAGCGTCAATTTAATTGTTTTACAATCCAAAGTTTATGTCTGATTGAGATCTAATTTGCTCAATATTTACTATGTTTGACATTACACGACATGCATTCTGTTTCGATTCTCTTCGTTGAGGTAAATGGTATTTTAGAAAACAAGTTAATAAAGCTCAAATATTAATTAATTGATATTAAAAGTTAGATAATACTCATTATCCATTCAGGCTTGTATAATGCATTAGCCTTCCGTACAAAAAAATCGTTTCTCCGTTTGCAATTGTGTGTATTAAGGAAGGAAATTTGATGGAAATTTCAAAAAAAGTGTCACAAAAGTAAGCATTGAATCTTTGAATCTGTGAAAATACAAAAATAACTTTAATGTGCTTACTCGTAAAACCAGTATTAAACTAACTTCTAAATATTATATTAAAAATAACCTGAAAAAAGGATCAATTATTTTTAAATATACAAAATAATTTTAATATATTTACAAAAAATTCACTTATTGACACAATAAATAGGGGAATTTCTAATGTTGGGCAACCTGTCAATTCACAATAGATGGCAAAATTTCCCTTATACAGCCTTTCAAAGGCTGTATTTTATACACGATTGCGACATTCTTAATACATATTCCTCCATACAAAATTTCCTTCCAGTATTGCAATAATGTGTATAAGCCTCAGAGAAGAACGGGTATGAGGCAGTTCAACTTTGAAAGAATATCCTTTTATAAACAAAATATTTTAATTTCTTAATTATTTTAAAAACAATCGCAAAAGATCAGAACGAGTATTCGATTTGGCCTCCCAATTCATCTAATCCCTTAGAAACATTGCGTACCGGTTTGATTCAAGTCTATTGTACAAATCAAAAAAAGTATATCTGCAAAAAGCAAAATAAATATAAAATCAGCATGATTCCACATTAGCACAGCCGAAGTTAATTACAGGGTTAAGGGCTACATTAAGCGCTTTTTTTTGTTTTTGTCGACTACATCAGATAAATACATTTTGGACCAAGGCGCGTAGTACACTCAAATTATAGACTGAAAATAAGATAAGATTTCATAATTTTTAATATTAATGTTTTTGAATTCCTTAGAACACTTCAGTTTTAATGAATCATGGTCAAAAGGGGATGGTAGATATATACAGAAAAACTCCCACGATGATTTAGTCGCCTAAATTAAAAAATCCTTTTTTAGATTTGCTTAAAATTTTGCAAGAACAATAAAAAATCTTGCAAGATAAGAAGTAGAATAATTGGTTTGAGATCTTTAGGTTTTTCTTCCTTACCATGATGGAATCTCTTGATGAATAAATACCATCAAAAACAGACCGAAGCGTTTGAAATTTTTTCACTTCATACAACTTAAAAAGTGAAACAAAATGTTTTTCATAACAAATTTGAATATATTAAATTTTGATACGACAATTACGAGTTTCTAATTTGAAAACTTTCTCAGTCACCCACTTATTCTCCTTAAATTAGAGAAAAATAAAACTTTTTGTAAAAAATTGATTATACAATGCATGTTTTTTATTTATTTCACTATGTGACATGTTGATAATTATAGGATATCAGAACATTAATAAAAATATAAAAAAATAACAGCAAAGGGGAAATTTTAATTAAAAGTCAAGGTACAAATTATTTTAATTTGGCTAGTTAAGTCTATTTCTAGTCAAAAAATGACTAGTTTAATGTTCCTAAATTTTTGTCTCTAAAAAGTTTAGCAATGAATAATTTAGTTTCATACTAAAAAAGGGATACGAACTGAATTGGGAATTTTTAACAATGTGGAATGCATACTTTATAGCCAGTAATTGGAAATAAGTATTCACCTTTGTTATGGAAATTGGATAGGAATGGGTTTTCACCAGTTTTTAACATGTTTAATGGAAAAAAACAATATTTAAAATGCAAGTTTTAATAAGTATCAGTGTTAATTAAGCTAATATTAATATTTTTATTAATATCACAGCAAATAGTAGTGAATGATTGTAATTTCTTTATTTTAAAACGAAAATGAAAAAGAATCGAGGAAAACTTTTAATTTCTTAACTAATTGTAAGTTGCAATAGGGATTAAAGTTTTCTAAGGAGAGAAAAAAATTTCAATTACTTGACAGTTGGGAGTTTTTGCAGTAAAAGGTTTTTTCTTCGATATGGCAGGAAAATGCCAGGTAAGACAGGATTGTTTAGAATCGAAATTCAATAACTCAAAGAATTTCCTTATTGTTAAATTTTACTCCAGTATTTTGAGATTACTTGTATAAATAGTTAACTACTTAACAGGACTTATAAATACTCGTCGAAACAATCCTATATGTATAAATAGATCAGATAAAATGGTGTACACTTATTCTTCAAAGCAGTAATAAAGACGAATCTTGCCGATATAACACGCACATTTAGAACGTGGCGAGCAGGCTATCAAATCTTCTTCGGAGCCAAATAATTTTTCTGTGTTATAGGAGCATGGAAGGTTGTTAGCTGTTTGAGCTGTTATTGTTGATATTGTAGCTATATAATTATGGTCATATATATAACAATTTAAATTGAACCCCTTACAGATACACCAATGCCACACTATAACAGCTTTTTGTTTTTGTTTTTGTCACCTTTTGTAAAATTTTCAAAGTTTAAAACTTTAAACGTGTCTTCCTGGAAATGACTACACAAACTCATTAGAAATTTTACATTCATTTTCTGCATATAAGATAGCTCCCCCCAATGTTTTCATTTTAATATCATTTATGGCATTATTAAATGCAAAAATTACGGTTTTTTGTTTAAAAATCACTGTATGGACTTCAAAGAAACACAAAAATGAGAAAAAAATATAAAAGAACTTAGAGAGGAAGAAAAGCTTACATTTTGAGTAAACTAACTTGGTTTTTTGATTTCAGATGATGGCTAATTCTAATTCTGATTCTGATCACTTCTAGATCCTTGCTCTAGAATTCTAGGCTAAGAAACTGACTTTTTTGTTTTGGATATGCTTTGCTCATTTAAAAAATTCGATAAACACCATAAATTCAGGGCACATGAATTTCAAGCAAGTACAATCCTCACTTTCACAATAAATTTGATTGGGTATATAACTTTGATCGTTCAGTAAATTTATGTAAAGTTTAATTAAAAATCATGTTCAGAAAAAAGTATTTCTATTCTTTACGTCAAAAAATATTTCTCGTCTCTATATGTGGAATTCACGTAGTAAGGAAAGTAGCTCTAGGTCATCAATGAAAGAGAGCTTCTTTTGTAAGTTATAACGTCTACTTCTTCGGGGAAACCTTCACTCACTAATGAGAAATTTCCCTACTGGGGCATTTATTTTACTTGGCACATTTTGGTCACTTCTTTGTGTCGTTTAAGAAAAATTTAGCAGTCTTTTTAACATTTATGTTGCTTTATTTTTAAGAGCACTTCTTCTTCTAGACCAGTACTATTCAAACCGGGTGCCAAAGTGCCAAAGTGTCAACGAAGCCATATTGAAGTGGCACCAAAGCCAATACGTAGTCGATTTTTGTTTTCATTTTTTAGATTAATTCTAAAGGTGGGCACCCACTTAGTGCGTATATCTTAGCGGGTAACTTTTTTGACGTCATAGACTCACGCTAAAGTTCCCCCTCATATGTGGATACTTCAGCGTGAAATTAATGTGTACGTCATTTTGACGTCAAAAAAGTTACCCGCTGAGATATACGCACTAAGTGGGTGCCCACCTTAAAATTCCGTTAAGTATTATTTATCACAATATGACGCATAATATAAAACTGATGCGATGAACCGTATGATTGTCGAATTTCGGTGGGCAGTATTTATAAATGCCTAATACGTTTATAATAACAACCGTTTCAAGTTGCTGATGGATGAACTGGATTCTAAGGACAAAAACATCATGTATTTCATTAATATTCAATGGCTCAGTTGCGGCAAAGTATTGAATCGCTTCTATGATCTATTTGCGGATATTCAAAAATTGATAGAAGGATTTTTAAATAATCACAACAACTGCCTGGCAGCACGAATTTTATTTCTTATGCGATTTGGTTGCACATCTCAACGATTTAAATTTGAAATTACAAGCGTGAGATAAATTCATTTGGGATCTTGCAAAAACTGTAACTGAATTTAAGCTTAGATTGGTTTTATTCAAAAGTGAAATTGAGGCTGGCGAGTTTGAGAATTTTCCTACTATATACAAACACTTTGGAGAAAAAATGTTCGATACAACTGATTTCGTTAAATTTATTGACATTCTAATTCAAGAATTCGACACGCGTTTTTCTGATTTCAAAGAGCAAAATGTTATATTCCAATTTCCCAAAAATCCATTTGATTTTAATCCAGATACAGTTACAATTTCATCAGAAATGTTTCTTGTCAAAAAGCATCAGCTTGAATTTGATCTGGCCTTGATTGCACAGAGAACCATTTGAAAAATCTCAGTTGCATTGAAATGTGGAACGAACTGATTACAGAATGTTCATTTTTAGTTTTTGAAAAATGCAATACATCTGCATATTTGGTTCCACATATTTGTGTGAATGTACGTTTTCAAGCCTTGTACGCCGCAAAAATAAATATCGTAATTCACTTTCACAAGAGAGCTTAGAATCCGAATTACGTTGCGAATTATGTGAAACCAAACCAGATTTTGTGAAAATGGCTAAATCCAAAGAATGCCATCCGTCACATTGAATAAAATAAAGTTTAAAATAAAGTATGAATATAGAATCAACCTTTATTTTTTTGGATAAAAAGTCTTATTTTAGCTTTTAAAGAGAAATATGGAATTTGGTACCCGGTAAGTTTTCGGTGCCACTTATTTGGCACCTCAAAAAAAAAGATTGAATAGCACTTTTCTAGACCGACTTCCACATAAAATTAAAACTGAAATGAAAGAGTTCCGTGTGAATAAAATATTTAATTTCTAAAGCCAAGCAGGGCATTGAATAAAATTTATTTAACCGACTTTGAATTAAAAATTGTTCTCTGTAAAACTAAGAATATTACAATATTTGAATATTAAAAAATTCTTACAATTTCTTACAATGTTCAATTCTGAAATAAATGTTTTCATCTTATTTCAAGCCAATTCATTCACTTTGCTATAGATACACCCAAAGAAAGCCTAAAGAATTTGTAATGTTTTATAAAATGTGGCTTTTTTCAGAAAGTAATATAAAAATTTAGAATAATAAGTAACTTGAGTATAATAGAACTTCATACTGAATAAAAGGCGGTCGCAGGCTTTTTTTTACAACTTAAAATGTAAAAAAGTACAGAGTTCCCTTGGCTCCTCCTAAAATCAATAAATTTATTTTGGAGCCTCCTTTATAGCAAATACAATGGTTGTATAAATTTTCATATTGAATTTAATATAACAAAACAACGATTTAAATATAATAAATAATTGAAAATATTCAGAATTTAAGCAGAAAGATTTACAAAAACCTGTGGAATGGCTATAAGCAAGTTTAATCTAATGTAGAAATTATGCGAATAGTGTGCAAATCAAGATAAGTATTTTGATCAAGATGTCGGCACCTTTGAAAGAATATTTCCTAAGTATGAAATTTAATGGGTATATGAAATTCATTTTCTAAGTTAAAGATATGATTAAAAATAAACAAGAAAACCAAGTTATAAAGCGATGAAAGAGCCTTTAAGGTATGCAAGCAGGGGTCAAGAAAAGTCAGAATATGCAGGATGTAATATTTGTTAATATTATCAAGATTAATAGAAGATAAAACT
The DNA here is from genome assembly GCA_947359355.1 of Acrocera orbiculus. Classification (NCBI taxonomy): domain Eukaryota; kingdom Metazoa; phylum Arthropoda; class Insecta; order Diptera; family Acroceridae; genus Acrocera; species Acrocera orbiculus. The sequence goes on from OX375757.1 coordinate 21,089,715, forward strand.
AGCAAAACGCCTTTGTATACACAGATTAAGATAGGGTGAAAAAGATATCCAAACCAAAGAATAAAAACTAAGATTATTTTATTCTATATGGCACGTATTCCAAAAATTCGATTGGAGATAAAAACAAAAGCTATTAGTAATATGAAAAGCTGTCAATTAGATTTAATTCAGTGTTAAGTAAAATCATTGAAATTGACTGTATTTAATTTTAATATTTTTGATTTTCAAAAAAATTCTTAATATTAAATTTTATTTTTCATATTTCATCACATCGCCCATAGGATTGGTTATAAGTTTTTAATAAAGGCTTTGTGTAAGAACCCGGTATGAGACCAGTGACGTTACATTTGATCTCATCACGCTACTTCCTGGCACAATAAATTGATATGATATGCATAAGTGTTAATTGAATAGCTCAATAGGTACTGTACATGACCTTCTTACAGCTAATTTTTACCACCTGGCACTAAAAACTTTCACCAGCATCATAAAATTTAATTCTGTTAGGCATTTATCAAAGTCATCATTCTCATAATTAATAAATGACATGATCACATGCTGCGCACACTCTGACAATGTACATAGTCCGCCCTCTCTGATCTAAGGTTATAATCCCGCGCTCTAAATGATGTTTATAATTTTTATAAAAAAATTTTCATATATTCATATTTTATATGACTTTCGGAATCTTATTACGTTGCTGTTATTTTTTTGTATTATATATAGTTAGAGGGAAATCATTTCTAATGTTGAATCACTTAAGGACAGCACGCATCAACGGTGGGTCGTAATATCATTCACAATTCTTTAAATAATGCTATGAACCGCCTTTTTTAAATTCATGAAATGAAATCCTTCTCTATAATAGATAATTCTTTTTAAAGTTTTTTCCGACTTTTTTTTTTAAGTATTTCTTTTGTTGAATAGCCTAATTGGAATAAATACATTCTTTCTCTTTACAGTTAGATTATTTGGTGATAGGTGAGTGTTTGTACTGAAAAGTTTTTTTCACTTAAATTAAATTTTATATTCAGTTTTACTATGCACAATCCAGCGAACAAAACTTCATTTAAAATCAATTATTAAGATATCGGTTCCTCGGCTTTTCCTCATTGGCCTTTATCCCAAAGTTTATCCCCCAAAATAAACTTTTCTTTATAATTCGAATTGTAATTAATATTCTTTATCTTTACTAATAACAAATTATTTGTATTAAAAATTAAAGCTTTTTTTGTATCTTGATCTTGTCAGACTTGTCTCCCATAACACAGGTCTGCAAAATTGAACTTTTTGAAAATTGTTTGTCTGAAAAGCACCTATATTTGGTAATTCTGGGATGCTGAACTCGAATATCATATTAGTTTTTTTCTATCACGTAAGATTTTTTAGATATACGCAAGATAAAAAAAACCACTTTTTTGCCTTCTTTATTAAAATTGAAAAAAAATACACAACTAATTTACACCTTTTGCCTCTTAAAATATCGAAACAAAAATAATAAAAAAATAAACTACTAGAATTCCTTGTAGTACCTCTTCCGTATAGCACTAAAGCTCCTTTTTAATTTTTTTGCCTGTGTTCACTTCTGTCACTGTCCCTCTTTAACATCCAGCAATAGTCTGCAATCATCTTAACATTCCACCTTCCTTGGTAATGTCGTTTCATTGCCTTTATATCTTGATGGAATCTTTCGCCTTGTTCTTCACTAAAATCTCCAAGATTTTCTGGAAAGTGGTCCAAATGAGATTCAGACAATGGACTTTTAAGCTAATGTTGCATCCCAATTTTCTAAAATTTTCTTCTTTCTAGACCATTTCATCATACCAAGAAAATATGTATTAGTATTAATTTTTGAGAGCAAAAAATCAGGTTTTCTTTAAAAATTATAATAATTTCAATTGATCTTGATAGCTGTGTGGCTTTTACCAGAATTTCCAAAAATTCTTACGTGATGGATTTTTTTTATTATTTTTCCCTTACTTCGAAATCTTTAAGAAACCATTGTCCAATCTCGGACAATTTTTCCCATGTTGACCTGTGTAATTATTATAGGGGACTTATTATATATTTTAAAATTTTCGCAAATTCCAATATATTTTCTATTTACTGATTTTTGCAAAACTAATACGAAAATAAAATTGATATGATTTTAAATTTTTGCAAAAAACATCATCAGGGATTGAACTACTACCACTTACTTAGTAAATATAATGAATAAACCCAGTTTATATAAGCATTTTACTATGTTTTCATGTAAATTATTATCTTTAGCATATACATATGTATGTGTCAAACATATATTAAACATTTTTTCAATACATACTCATGAATTTAAGTGGAATAATCAACCATAATGAAATATTTTTTTCGAAATCTCGAGTTCTAGTTAAAATTTTCAAATAAAAAGAAATAAATGTAATTTGTATTGCAAACTAGAATCTAATAGTTTTAGCTTTAAACCGGCCCTGGTCAAGATCATTGATACTTAAGTCAATAATTTTATAATATATTTATTTAAAGCTCTGTTAATCTAAATTTGACATTTGTTAATTTTTTTCAATAATAGTTAAGAATTTTATAGTTGTTTGGGGTTATTGTCAAAACAATCACGTTATTACGGGCGAAACCTAATGTTGGAATTTACTTTTGACAATAAAGAAGCAGTTTCCTTTTGGCATTTGCAAAGTCTAATTTATTTTGAAATTATGAGAGTAGTCCCCGCAAAAACACTAAGCTGTCAACAGCTTAATATGCCAACTAATGAAATCTACTAAAACTGTAAAAATTACCAATGCAAAAATAAAATTTTTATAAAAGATACCCAAGTACATATTTCTTTTCTTGATTTTGCAAATAAAAAACTAAATTGCTCTTATTTTTCAGATTGCTTGAGAAATAATCAATAATCAAGGAAAATTGTTGAAGACACCCATGATAGATAAAATCACATACGGTATCTTATCGTTCTTGAAAGGGATCACATATAATGCTCCAAGAACAGCTGGTTTACTTTTTATTTAATATAATTTTTAACTCGTTATTTTTTTTCGTTCGTTTGAAGATAGCTTGCGTTGACATAAGTAAATGTGAAAATATACATATATTAGGTATACTATATATGCTTTTAAAGGTCAGTAGAAATAAATTTGCAATTGAGTTGTGTGAGAAAAACATAAAATTAATATTTAAATATAGGTTATTTGTAATAATTACAATCAAATAAGGTAATTATATAAAAATGCTGCAAAACCAATTCAAATTATTTTAAAACTTTAAATTTTTATAGTTCTGTAATTTATATTTTTAGAGTAAACCTTTACTAAAATTAATTAAAAAGCATTAAAAAAAAGTTGTTTTATTAGCTCAAGCTTCGTAAGCTTTTATGTTAGAAAAAAGCAGTTTACTTCCTTGTTTTAAGATATTAAACATTACAAGTAAGATTGACTTTATTGCTCTGACCTATAAAACGACATAGAAATTGTAAACATACTGTTTCGTAAAAACACTTATACAAGTGTATTTATACATCTACAAAACACTTCCAACTGATATATTCCTAAAAAATTAATGATTACTAACTAATTATTACGTTCTTTCTGAACTCATAGTTTCATGCTTTTAACAAAACTTAAGAAGAAACAGTAAGCAGTCATTAAATGAGTTTTGGTTACTGTTAACATAGAGTACATATGTACATAAATCATTAAATACAGCAAAAAGTATTGCTCATATGGCTCATTGAATTTATTTAGCTGAAAATCTAACTTGAACACCGCCCCTAACTGGCATTCGCTATTTTCCAGTTTATTTCTCTTTAACCAACAAATTATTTTCATTACAAATATGTTTCGACCTAAACGGATACCAAAAAGCTAAAATATGAAAGCCCAGGATATATCGTAAATCTTTACGAACTGAAAGAGCATTAGAGACGCTGTAGCGATAAGATCAATACGAAAATTTATGTCTTTTAATTTGTATTGATCGATAATTATATATCTGCATGCAGGGTCTGTTATTAGCATTAATTGCAGCTGTATAGAGCCTCAGGTATAAGCTTCGCATTTCAACAAGTGAACAACAACACGAATCTCATATTTCAATTTGACAATGAATTTGTTTTTTCTTTTGGTCCAGAGTATTATTATTATTTTAATTTTTTTACTGCTAAAAAGCTTTTTATAAAGTTAGCTTTCTCAAACCCCAGTTTTAACTATCTAAAAGCTTAAAAATTTTTATAATGGGCAGTTTAATTAATGTATAGCTATTGCCATGGTAGCTGAATTTATGCGTCAGCCGACACTACACATTATAAAACCAAAATAAATCCTTTGTTAAAAATTATATTATATATACAGTGGTGAATGGTTTAAATTGGAATAAATTCTTCAAGCACCTTATGCGCAGCAACCATTTTATTTAAAAACTTTCTTGAATTAAAAAATTACGGACACAGCCTTCTCATGAAGTTCTAATTCAAATACAATTTAATACATGGGTAAAAAAATTTTTGAAATGAGACATAGCAGGCATTACTTTTCATAACTGCTTGTGATTTGAAAAAAGTTTCATCCTTCCAACAAAAAATGTTAAAACCTCAAGAACTTAACTGTGAACTTCAGTGTTTTTTGTTATTTTGTTAAACTTTTGTTATTTTCAAAATACCTATAGAATTCAAAGCAACTTCATTTATTGCCTTAAAAATATTTTTTTAATGGGAGAAATTATCGTCACAGTAAAAGCAAAAAATGTTAGATGAAATCGGCTCCATCAAAAATGACCATGGAACGTTTTCTTGTAAACATGACTGAGGCAGTTTAACTTCATAAACTCATGAAATTAATATTATTTCATGGGATTGCAAGAAATATCTGACAGTGTATGTTAGCACAAAACGATTAGTAACAAAATTATTGGCGAATTTAGTGGCATTTATAATTTCGTATGATCAATTTATGGCTACATTACAGTAAATTTCCACTTGAATTCAATCAATGAATATTACTGATGATCATATGGCAATACCCAAAGGAATTCTGCAATAATCATTATTACTCTTCAAAAAGGACAGTACTGAAATATTATATTGAAAATTCGAATAAATAAAAATATATTAATTAGACTATTTCTTGCAATTATTTATTGAATTTTTAATAATTTAATTAAAAAGGTCCATTTGTTCAGCTTAATCATAAAATAGAACCTGAAAATCTAAAGCGGAGTATTCACTATAAATGTGAATCAATGATTCGGCTCTCTCATCCCATATAAAATATTCAACATATGTTCGATATTTTCTCTCTTATTCATGCTTTCCATATATTTTTTATATGGGAACTAAGAGCCGAATCATTGATTCGGAAATATAGGGAATACCCCGCTTAAAACTAGCTCAGATAATTTTATGTTCACTTAATTTTTCCACCTGATTATCGACCATAATAACATCCTAAAACCTTATAACTTCATGTCTTCTTCCGTAACAAAACACTTTGCAGCAATGTTTTTTAAAGTCTCAAGTAAACTGCCAATTTCGTACATTTTAAAAGTTTGTAATTGATGTAGGTAAAACTAGCAGAGCCATTTTAACGGGTACACTTTAAAGTATGTGCATAATTTAATTCTAATTAGCAGTGGTTTCCTTGTCATATTACGAACAAGGATTCTCGGAGAATAGTAGTACCTGGTTATTATTTGTTTGCATATTTAGATAGTACTAGTTACTTGCAAGCTTCACACAAAATTTAAAAAGACTTTATGTTTAGCAATATATTTTGATAATATAAGAGTTTTTTTCTGGCTTTTATTTGCGCAGGAAATCGGGTAGATCAGTTATTTGCTTAAGCATTTAAATAGAATTAATTAATTTAAAGCTGCACGCAAATTTTAGAGCAATTCTGCTATTAATTTTTCTGAATTTCTTTAAGTATGTCTTCTGAACAATGTTTCCTTTATTGCGGAAAAACTGGTAGGTCTTAAAACTTTTATTCCACGAAAACCTTAGCTGCACAAAACTGGTTTGAAATGAAAATATCGTTGCATTTGGGAAATGTCAAAGTTTCTAGTTTTTAGTTTTCACGCTTTTTAGATTTAACGGCATTAAAAGTACTCAAAAGTTATGTTTAATGTTTTTAAGGGAATAGAATAGTTGAAAATAGCAATTTTTATTTTAAAAAAATTTCATTTTGAATAATTTTTGCACTTTAGAAATAGCTGTAAAGAAAAAGTGGAAGTACTTGTGTAAGTACTCGTGGTCGTGTGACCAATACCTCTTGAAAATGAAAAAAAATGTCAAGATCAGGAAATGCTGCTTGCTTATTTGATACCTCAAATAATTATACTAGCTGAGTTAACTTTAAATCCTTATCATTCCTACAAAATCCAATGCAAAATAAATACGATAGAGGAAATTGACAGCAAGTTAATGCAACCATTACAAAAGAAAAGAAAATGTTGAAGGATTAGAAAATGAAAAACCTCAATTAACATTAGTAAAAGATGTAGAAGCAGAAATGCTGAATTCCAATTAGACCTTTTCTGAAAAGTCTGATAGAAAAAAAGAGAAACAAAATATGAAAAAATTATAATGTTATAATTTTTATGAATAAATTTAATCTTTTTTCCACAACATTTTTCAGGACTAGCATGAATATAATATAAAATAAATGTAAATATAAATATATATAATATATAAATCTAAAATAAACGCTTAGCAGGAACTTAAGAACGACGGTCCAACTTCCATTTCTTACTTTTTAAATATTCAATAGCGTATTGATCTATTATACGTCCTACACTTTCCCTTTTTGTTCTCTTTGAACAAAAATCGCTAAAAATATTTTTCTTCATTTTGTTAGTGAGCAACTTTATTTGTTACAATTGAAAATCTATTAAAAACGTTAATTTATTTTAGCAATTAAACACTCAGTTACATTTACAACACCGAATTAAAACAAACTTAAGACTACATGTTTTTCCTAGGATCTATATCCGCTCGGAAAATCATAATGAAAAATTTTATTTTACAAAGGGCTGACTTATTTATAGTTATTAGGTTACCTGATAGCTCTATGCCTCTATGGTTTGATCTGTAAAATTAACAACAGCTTCTTCTTTTCTTTAGAAACTAAACATTTAGATAAATTCTTCCTAGAATGATACCTATAATTGAATTCCTGGTAAATTTTTACTTCAAAATCCCAACATTTTACGGGTCAGGGAAGGTATTTCATGCTTCCTTCACGAGAGATACTTACTATTAGTTTAATGTAGCATAGATTAAAGTATTTAATATTAAAAACAAATATTTCCTTGTTATCATGATCATTTATCGAAAACTTAAAGAGTTTGTTAAATTGCAGCATGTATCAGAAAGTGATGCGGAAAGAATCACAATCGGCATTGTCATAATGGCGCAATGGAGTAACACTTTTATACTCATATATGTATATTGTTGATTTTAGCATTCTACATTAAATATGTCAAAGACAAAGTGTTAGGAAAATACGCCCATATAAAAAAGAAAAAGAAATTCTCAAAAATACAATCATTTAAAGTTAATTAAAAAATATAAACAATAATAAAATGTAAAAAATAGTTTTTCAAACCTTATGGAATATATAATCTAATAATAAAAAAGCATTTATTTGTATTAAATAATATTTCTGCAGTTTTTACAGCCAAATTACTAAAGCTACTGAAGCACTTTGTATAGATAATCATAGATTTATACCTATTGTTATTAAAAGGATTTCAATTAAATCATTTATTAATCGAATTAAAAAATAATTTGAATAGATGATTGAAAGTTAGTAATGATCTCTTAAAATAATTTATATTAATATGTATAGCATTTATATCCAATGAATTATAAAAATTGGTTCAAATCCATAATACTGAAACTACTCTTAGAAATTTTAGTCCTTGAAAATATTATTTGTTTTGGAAAAGTAAAACAGTTCAAGAATAATTTTCTGTAAAATTTTTATAAAACATGATTTTACATAATGCATAAGGCTTAAACCATATATTTGTATTTAATTAACAAAAAACAAATGCATTTATTCATACTCATTAAATTTCTATACAGATACCAGCCCGAACAATATTAATAAGTAATATTCTGCACATTACTTGCAAAAAATTTCTAAAATGCCGTAAGAATGAAGAGAATTGTCAGAATTTTCTCAGAGACACATTGGCTAAAGGTTCATAACAAAAATATTAATTTTACCAATGAATTTCAATGATTTAGTTTTTAATAAAAATTAACTTTTATAAATATTCTTTGTTATTTTTAATAAATCCAAAGTTTTACGATTAATAACAATTTTTTTATTTCATTTAAGTTGCAGAAAGTGCTTAAAACTCTTCAAATTGTGAAATAAATAACGACTCTAGGTAAATAGATTTTAAACTTTTTTCTTCTTCTGGAAATTATTTTTATTTTTTATCACGTAACAGCTTCAAAAATCTATTTTTCATAATCAATTATAACTTTTCACTAGTTCATGTTTGAATGACCATCAGCTAATTTACAAAATGTTAGGAAAATTGAGTAACAGTAATTTGGAATTTAAACTTGGACTTATTCATGTAAATTATAAAGCTGAAACACGCACTTTGGAACTGAATATTAGAGTGAAACCATTATATTAGTTTGACGAATGCAAAAGTTTAAAAAAAAATTAATTAGCTTTGGTTAGAAAAAATTAGCTAGCCTAAGCTAAAGAGATGTAATCCTTATTCAATTTTTGATCAAACCAATTGTATTATTTGTTACCTTATATTTATCCACAGTTTTTCTCTTTTAATGTATCTAATTTGGTTATGTTAAGCATTCAGCTCTCTGATTTTATAGCAATATGCTTCCACTACTGGATTATTTTTATTATTCTAGGCTAGGTCTATACATGTGGTATATAAGAAAAAGACACACTACTGTTAAAGTTCTAGATCAAGTACTCAAGTGGGATGAAAATTATTGGACTTGTCTTTTGGAAATAGAAGCAATATGGAAAGGGATGGTTAATAAACTAGTCTTAGTAGTGTACGATATAACGAATCAGATCGATATCAAATATTTTTATATCGATATATTCCCTTTGACATTAAACTTACTAGTGGGAAATTGTTGCACAGAATACTAGGCTAGGAACTTGTTTTAAATTAACAAAAACAAATATATTTAGGACAATGAAAAGGTATCATTTGTTTTAAGCACTCTTTAAAGTTTATGGTTGAATGTTCTATTTCCAATTTTCCCTATAGCAAATATAAAAACTGAAAGTGTCTGTTAGACTCCTTCATATTTTGATTAAACTAAAAATATTCGTGCACTGAAATAAAGTGTTTTTTAGAATCATTAAATTCAATAGTGGATCACGGACTTTAGGTAAGATTTTTTAGCTTGAAATTCAATTGAAAAATTTATATACTTTTTTTCTTTCCAGCATTTTTCCATAATGACACTCAAAAAACTAAGTATCGCTTAACAATATTATAAAAGAGATAAAAGAAAAAACGAGAAATCTGCTAAACTGTGAAAACTGCTAGCAATACTTCTAGATTGATAGCATTTATTAAAAATATTTATAAAAGCATCTACGTAAATATATTTCCAACAATTCCTAGTACTTCAAAAGAAGGTATCTCAAAATAAGAACGCCCTGTAAAAACCTACCAACCATTTCTTTAAAGTCAACAGCGCAAAAAACTAATAAGGACATTAATGACGATGAATGAGAGTGACTTTTAAGACATCAGAAGCAAATTGAAAGCAGTTTAAGAGAGACCATCCAATTATTTCTATGATCTGTCAAGATAATCTACCTTTATCACTCGTCCATAGTTATAGTTTCAAAAACTTGTTGAAAGTTATAACACCTTACGACAAGGTTCCCAGCAGAATTTCTATCACCCGCTGGGTACATGATAAGTATCAAGTTTTGTCAACTATTATGAAAAACCAATTATACTCTCTTCTGTGAATGTATTGGAGCTGTAATTTAAATGGCATATGTTAAAAAGGCATAAATGTGGACATATTAAAAGACTTTTTTCAAAGGAAGTGCAGGTTTTATCACAACAAAGAAGTAGGTTGCAAACAAAAAGAGTAAATAAAATGTTGTTCTTACAAGGATTAGATAAGAAATGTGAAGGCATAGATTTTAAAGAAAAATAAAGAATGTTTTACTTACTTACTCGCAATAAAGTGTTTTCCTTACTTGATCTTCAACCACAGGATTATTCATTCACTTTCGCTAGATTAAAAAATCGATATTTTTGGTCGATATATAAAAAAATATCGTTATAAACCTTTGATATATATCATATCGTAAGCAATACTTCTTTTACGTGAACGTTTATAAAGATTTTTGATCAAATTTATGATAAAGCTATGAGTTCTTCCTATTTTTGCTTTGTCGTTAAATTTCGATTTTTTAAAAACTATAGTTTATAGGTATACCTATAGCCTGATGACCTCTAGAAGACTTTGTTCGTCGAGGAGCGTACTGATTACCTTTCTCGCAGTTCTATTTTCGCACTTTTAATGCTAAATCCAATAAGGAGCTCATTTGAACTTTTAGAATTTAAAATTTTTAATTTATGGATATAAAGAGATATTTATAGGTCTTGACTCTAATTCTGTTGATAACCTATTACTATTGCTAGTACATATTTGAATCTGTATAAGCAGTTGATCTTTTCTCCTGTAAAGTTCAAATAAACTAAAAGAAATTATTCGAAATATTTTCGCAAAATATAATTTAGCTACGTAGTTAGCAAAAATGTTTTTAATGAAACTGTGTTTTTTAACTGAAATGTAATAAATTTAGAGTAGTTTTAGAGGAAATTTAATTTCTTTTATAAGATAAATAATGCATCAGTTATTCTGTAATTAAATTGTTTTTAAAAGTTATTAAAGCATATTTTTAATCATCGAGGACTGAATTTGGATAGTTAGAATGATATTATAACCCAAACAGATATTTACCAAATGAGATTCATTGCCAAGTAACCGCTCGAGCTGTTTAAAGGAATAAAAATATTTTACTAAAACACAACTTAATCCGACAGCTGTTTTTTATTTACCAACATCTTTGAAGGCCCTTTGTTTTTCAAATTATATTTTTTTTACCCTTCCGGAAAATAATAAATTGGCTATAAAAGCGGAAAACTAAAACCAGAAATAAAACCAATATGTCATTTTCAACTTAAATTAACCAGCATCTTAATGACCTGCTAAGCAAACATAATAATGACTTAGCTATAAGAAAAAAGGCCACCGTTTCTAGCCATATGGTCATGATTTGTGTATTTTCTAAGAATATGGCAGCAAATGTTGCTTGCACGGTGTATATAAACTCTATGAAAAATTACTTAAAAGGACATTCCATACTGACCAAAGCATGTTTGATAGAATAATGGTCTTACACATGTGGTCAAGATCAAATAGCAACCGTTTCTAAATGCGTGCCGAATGAAATAGTAGAAGTAAGAGGTTATCCCTAAGGACTTTATTCCTTATACTATCAAGATTGACTTTTTAAGTAACAAAGAATTCGACATGTAGGTGTAACTGATTACATAAAAGTGGATATCAGCCCTTGTTGGGATTAAGTACTTGGAAGGGATTGATTAAGTACTAAACTGGGGTTCAATATATGATAAAATATGTATATACATATATATATATATATATGTATATTTATTTATAGAATATCTGTATGCTATATTCCTTGGGGGAAAAGTAATCCAAAGAGATTCAAGTCGATCAAAATAAACCGCCCCTAGCTAACTTTATGGCTCTTAAGGGTATTTATTAGTTGAGCATAGTTAGCTTTATTCGCTGGTGTCAATGTTTATTTTACGCCACTTTGAATAACAGAAATGTCAGCGAATTTTGTAATATAACAAATTTGACCCTTTTAAGGGGTTGTACCTATATATGTATATACTCTTGTGCATTTTAAGTTGGAAGGAATGTAAGGTTATTTAAACATTTAGAAATTAAAGAGAATGTCTAAACATGGGATAGTCTGCTTTTTGTTCAATGAATTGATTTTTTTTTTATAAAACTGGAGAGATTTTTGACTTTTAGTAGAATTATAAGTAAGGAGTTTGGTTTACAGTTAACAATAAACCTTAAATTTGCTATTTTTTTAATTCAAAAATATAGATATTAAAATATGTTTACATATACATAAATAATATATAATTTGGTAAGTTGCATGTTTTTAAAATCTCACGTAATAAATTACTTGTTATATAGGACTCTCGACTCTGAAATACAGGACTAGCAAAGCCCTTTCAACAAAATGTATCTTACCATTACTTGGAAATTCAATATATTTATAGATCGGAAATTCTATATTTCAAATATTTTATCTTCAAAATATCATAATTATTTCACATTTTCATTCATTTGAATGCTATACAAAAACAAAAAAATTCTATTTTTTTTTTCCAATTTTCCCTCAATAATATGGAAAATTCTTTAGTATGATACTATTTAAATTATAAATAAAAAAAATCCAAGAAAATTACATAAATGAAACTGTCTTTTTTGAAAAATTGTATTCGCTTTAAATTTTATCCTGCTTGCTTTCCCCCGTCAAACCCTTAAAACGAATAATATTTATTCTATTTTTATGAACATTCCTGCAATTTTTCAATTCAGTTTCACGTGTTTTAAGATCTTTCAATTCCTATTGAAATTTCCTTCGACTGGTATAAAACTCTTAAGTATGGATTGGCTAAAGAATTACATTTAACTATCTATTGGTTGCGTTAATGTAGATCCTTGTAAAAATGTTGATATTGGATAACTTTTATATCCTTTACATCATTGTTATCAATTATTTGTTGTTGATTAATATTTTTGTTCATTAATTTACAACGAGATACTAGAAAACTTTGCAATAGACGCTTTTGGAATGGACTAATATTAAATTTTTAAGATAGTATAAAAATTTGTTGCGTGGACATTCTTCATAATAAAATTTTGTTAATATTTTTGATGTAATTTTATAATTATTGACACGTGTATATATTTTATTCTAATAATAATTTCATCTGAAAACAGTTTTCTTTTCATTTATTAAACTTTAGTTAAATCTTTTATTTCCATCTACTTCACTAAAATTTCCAGTTTGAAATTTTTGATTTTCCAATATATAAACCACTTAATTATTTAATAGTTTATTGAAATAATTCACTCTTATTATTTTAAGCGATAACATGTTTTGCATCCCAGAAGACTTAATGAACTTTTTAGCTGATCCCTCTTGCAGTCTATTGTAGTCTTGAATGATGCAACTGTATCATTTTCATTGCATTGCTAAATTATTATTTTATAAGAATTAAGATAAAGACAGAATAAACCCTAACAGGCATCCGATACAAAACAAGAAAAGAAAAATGATCATAAGTGAAGGTATAGGTGGTCACATGAACTTAAGTATTTAATGTTTGAAGTTTTAGCTAAAACATGGATCATTATTGTTTGCTTTTTTAGAGCTAATATTTTAATTGTTCTGCTAAGTCCTGCCTATGCAGCACTACCAGTCAAATATTACAGCAAATTTGCCTTTGTTTTCAAAAAAAGGCTCTTTTAATTTTGACGGTTTTACTTTTATTGCATTTGACCATTACCAATAGTAGCTTTCTCTTTATTAATTTTTCACACCTTTCATAAGTTTTTACTGTTTCATTGTCTAACATTTATTTTAGTTACATTACTTGTCAGCCAATTGTAGATTAATTATCTAGAGTAATTAGAGAAACTTTTTCTTTAGATGCTTATTGATAATTTTATTTTATTGTTCATCCCCCATTCCATTTATATTCTCTTCAATTGGTGCTATAACAGGATTCGTGATCGACACCAGTCTTATTTAGAGAGTTGAATAATCCCGAAAAATTTTTGCTTTATTTTAATTGAATGATGTCTTTTCTATTTTTTGCGTTATTTCACGCACTGTGTTCCTCAAACTTCCCATTTCAAAAATATCATATTCTCCCAACTTGTTGCAGAATTCTGTTTCTGATACCACTGTTAAAAAAATTCTCCCTTAAATGATTCTGTATAGAAAATAATAACGCATGAGACACATATTATTTCAAAGCTTATTTAGTTAATACGCTGTTAGTCACTTTTGGGCTATCTTCCACACAAAGTTATCAAAGGTACCTTAACAAAATGTACTAAATGCCTTCGGTAAAAGCCAACAACACAAATTTAGTCTCATACTTCTGATACAGACAAAGTTGAATAACTTATTGTTAATTTTATAAAATATAGTTTTATAATTTAAATCATACACACAGCCATATTGTCATACAATTTTCTAAGGACTATCCGCCTTAACTTACTCTAAATATTTGAAATCCTTTTAGCTTTAAAAAATTATAAAACAACAAAACCCATATAACAATATGTTTTGAATATCAAATATATTCATTAGTCCTTTACATTTAGACTCCATTTATAACGTCAAGTTCAATTTTTTTGAAAATATATTTTTTTAACACACAAACAGAATATCGCTTACAACCAAATAAATCAACTTCATCTAATTTGAAATTCCAATGAAATCATTTGAAGTCCATTCAGGAAATGTTTGCCTAAGCGATTCAATGAGCCAAATAGCAAAAATCAAAAAAATATAAAAAAAAAATAAAAATACATGCATCACTGAATTATCCTCGCTGACAGGAACTATAAAAATCGCAACAGAGTGCATAAAAAACAATCGGTAGCTTCCTTCCGTTGTTAGTTCGTATTCCACATTAACAATATTGCAGAGATCTAAAGGCATCACAGGATGCTGTAGATAACTAGTAAATGAAAGCAATCCCTAAAGGCCACTTTTGGGGTTGGTGAAGTGAACAATCAAAACATGAGATAAAAAAAAGTAAAATACAGGACAACAACAAAAAAATAGCATACAAACATGAACAACAAGCCCTATTGAATTTTTTATGAATCTCTCTATCACCCTGCTCGCTGTCATAGCCAAATAGAAGCAGCCGATGGATAAACCAAACAAAGCTACATATGTATATGTTTATATGTATGTCGCGTGATGTTCAACAACAAAAAATTTTTCATTTGATATTTTCAATTAATGCAGATATTCCAAACTTTAAGGAATTCTGTGACACATCCTGTCGATTGTATGCGATTAGAGGGCAATTTATTGCAAAACTGTTGCAATACGATGTCACATCCTATGTTAGTGGAATGAATAGTTGCGACATCCTTTTGGACTTGAATTACTTTTGAAAAAAAAAAAAAAACATTTTTGAATTAAGAATTTCAAGGGCATCAAGCCAAAACATATTTTTTGGGTGTAGATTATTTTTGTTTAGTGAAATACAGTATTTATTGGATTTAAGTAATATGAATGTTTATATGCCTAAAATTTTTCTTTTTAATTTAGCGTTCCTTGTTAATACGATTTAACTGTGTTCAATATCTCAATTATTTGAACATTATTTCTTGAAATATAAAAAATTATTCACCTTAAATTTTTGTTACAAAGAAGCTAACTAGGAAAAAATTAAAATCATGGTTTTACTTTACTGGGATATTTGTGCTAACATACAAACTTAATGGATTCAAAATTGAAAAACTTATGAAGAGTTGTTTTTCTTGTGTACTCCGTTTATTTTCATTTCCTTTATATTCCGGTTTATCAATTGTAAATTATATTTGAAATGTTTGACCATGTCCACATGAAAAGCGGCAAATTTAAAGAAAATGGCCTGCAATTATTAATTCGAGCCGTTGGTACAAGTTAATCAATTTTCTTTACTTGACATTTATACCGTCAAAATAGAACGTGCCAGCACGGATTGTAATATTAGCAAAAGTTTCTTTTTTATGATTTATTTCATTTGGCACATATTCTTGTATAGAGAAACTCCCAATTACGTTGTCATACTTCATGTTTTATGTTTATAACCATAAATTTGTACTTTAGATGTGTTTTTTGCA
This sequence comes from Acrocera orbiculus, assembly GCA_947359355.1. Taxonomy (NCBI): domain Eukaryota; kingdom Metazoa; phylum Arthropoda; class Insecta; order Diptera; family Acroceridae; genus Acrocera; species Acrocera orbiculus. Next base: position 21,105,718 of record OX375757.1, read on the forward strand.
TATTTGAGCCTAAAGTTTTTATTTACTATAAAAATTTTCATGAATCATATATTAAAATACTTATTGGGAAAGATTCAAATTTAAACTGTAGCTTTAAATAAAGTTTTTATATCAAATGATTTCATTTCTTTAAGGATAACATTTAATTTTTAGGCAAATTATAACTTTTAATAAAGAGAACTATTATGAATATAACGAAGCCTGATCTATTGTTTCAATATACATATGTATAATAACAAGACCGTGACAAATATACCATTTTTTGTATTAGCCAGAAAATCATTCATTTTGAAAATTCAGTTTTAGGTCATGTAATATCCTTTCGTTAATTTTTCTTGATTTTCGCATAATGATCAATATATTTAATTTTTCTGTGACCTCTTGAATTTTTGTGCGTAGTATGTCTTTTTCAATAATGTCTCTCTTTTTTTTGTCTTAATTTGCAGAGTAACATTTTTGACTTTTTTCATCTACAGGATTCCTCGGATCCCTGAATTTGTGATTTCTGATATTTTTATATTATTTTCTGTGAGTAACAAACAATTAGTTGAAATAACCAAATTAAAGATGCTTGAAATTTTGGTTTGAGGAAAGTAAAGCTATATTCTTTTATTAGACCAACTTAAGATTTTATTCTTAGCTAGAATATTGATTCATTTTGCTTCAGTCTTTTTCCCTGTAAAATTTTTTGGAAAAGTTTCTGCAGCGGCGGGCAACTAGCATTCCCTGTCATACCTGCTTTAGTTTGCCATAACATTGGCTTATATTAAATGTTCCATTAAGGCTGACGGTGAAGAGTTTTGGTAAATCTTTTTCCAAATAAACAATTTAGTTTAATATAATCTTAAACCAACAAGTTTCACCCAGAAAAAAAAAACAAAACTATCAAAATCACCCTACTACACAAATCCAAAACTTTGGAGCTCTTAGGAAAGCTTACACTCTTAGGGAAGATCATTGTATAATTCATCTTCGAGTAGTATACTTGAGTTCTCTGTCATGAAAACTTAGGGAAACATTAAAACAATCGTTTCCCTCCTCAAGAAGACTATTTTGACATATATAATAACTGACTAGTAACAAAAAATTAGCTTTGATAATTCAAAAGATATGAATTTAGATAGAATTTAAATTAATTTTACTTGGACAATTAAAAAATTTAGGTTATACATAGGACACTATATTTTAAGAAAAACATTGAGCATAAAATAAGCATTTTAGGCAATTTTCAGTTAGATTTGTACGGTAGATTCATCTGTAACAAACAAAGACGATTTGAGTTTTATTTCACAAGTAAACTTCACATTTATAGGATAGAACGTGCATTCTCCCCTCACCTAAATATATTTGGTGATGTTAAAGATTATATTTTTTTACACATTTAATTAGCAGTTGATTAACACTTTCTAGTATGTAACATTATCAAGCAAATAACTACCATTTTCCTTATTAAATTTTTGATGTATTTACAGAGGTTGATATCTTAAAAATGCATCTCTTTATATTAATCAGAGTGACCTTAATACAACAATCTTAAATTGTTTTTATAGTTTAAATGTAACATTTTTTTGGAATAAAACTTTAGCACCATTTCTGTCATTCAGAATTATCAGTTTTTTTCATTTTGAGAGAAAAAATTTAAAACAAATATGTTCGAAAGAAAATAAGCCATTCTGACTTTACCTCTTTGAATCTCTTAATTCATTTAAAATTAAATGATCTAATAGGGGGATCACTTGAAGGTCTATAAAAAGGAAATCAATAACTGATCTGGTTAGCCGACAAACCCTTTAATCTTATTCTTATAAGGTGCAATCGTCTAGACTAAACTCATAACTTCCTTTGAGGATCATTTGGCATGTCTTGAACGATCGAAACGTTGCGTATACAAAAATTGAAAAAAAAAATAAAAAATATTGCCCAAAAATCCTAGTTATTGTTGTTTTTGGTTTCTATAGCATTTTATATAGTATGCGGCATCTTAAAGACACTAATTATATGGTGCGGATAAGATCCCAAGAAGTCATCATGAGTCTTGACCTCTTTCTTTCTGGCCTTTTTCCAATTTCCCCTATTCTCAGGCGGCAGAAAACTCGTTTATTTTTTGTTTATATTTCTGTTAGTTTATTTCTTTTTGTTTCTATTGTTGTTAGGATCATTCATTAACTTCAGTTAAAAGTCGGTACCCACCATAGAATGATGGGATTGCAAAACAAAAGTTGAAAATTTTAATGAAAATGTTTTTCAACATTATATTAACAATGATCGTGTGAATAGAAGTAGTATATCTAAGTCAATTGATCAGATTCCTTATATATATATATATATATGTATATATATGTTCATAAATATGATCATTGATGTTATTTAATTTAACCGTATAAGATATTATGGTGGCGTATTTAATGAAGCTGTATTGATGCACTTGTTGGAATTGTTTCCCAAGATTTTTTAGCTTAAATCAAACATCAAAATCAGGTACATGATCGTTAACAAATAGCGGCGCCAGTTTCGGCATCTTTAAAAGATCATATTTATTCTGGTTGATATGAGTATCGGGTCAACAAAAACAAAAAAAAAAAATTTTTGTTGTACTTTTCAAAGTCAGTTCTAAATAAAACTCTGCAGACACTGTAATTAGGATGACTTTACTGTTTTCATTCTTCATTTTTAAGAGGATCACAATCGTTTTAGCAGGTGTCAAGCACCTCCAAAGAATGAACGGTTTTCGTTAATGATAGATTGCGCAAGTTAATGATCTAAAAGCGTACAAATTGGTTCAATTCTCTTAAAAAGAAAACTCAGTGTAATCGAATTAACCAAAAAAAGAAACTTCTGCCTGATGATTTTTTTCTTTTAACTGTTTTTTTTATGGAATAGTTCTTCACATCATAACTTTACAAGCTTTTAGCAATTTTAATATAAATAATGAATTTCTTTTTGTAATCCCTAAACCCAAGCATATCAAGAAATTTTCAATTTCAAAGCTTTCTTTATAAAAACTTTAAGAATATATCCTAGAAATTCGTATAGCTTACGTCAAGATTCAGAAGTTATCATTATCTGCTGAGATCAACTGAAATTATAGTGGTCAGACATTTCAATGATTTTAGGTTGTCAGGTGAATACGTGAAAATTGCAAGACCAAGTGAAATATGGAATATAGAAATCTTCAAGAAGCTAAATAATTAAACCGTACAATATCCTTATCCTCAAAAATTTTCCCTTAGGCAAGTTTAACTTTTGTCTGGGATTTAAATATATTTAGAAAAAAAAATTATTTTTCATTTCTTTGTTTTTTTTAATTAAGATAAAATTCGTTATAGTTTTGTTCTTTTTCAAAAAAAAAACTCTATTTATAATAAACAAAAAATTGTATTTTTGATTTGATTTTAATTGTAGTCTTTGACGGGAGCAGTGCAGACACGATGCTGAATTTATGATACCGGCACAAGTTATTTTAAAATTTTTCAACCTTAAGTTTCTTCTATTTATCAATTTTCTTGTCAGAGTTCATGATAAAGTATATGCGATTGGAATTAAGTTGGATCTAATCAATCTAACGTATCAGGCCGATAAATTAGCAGTCAACTATTAGTGCTTTGCCAAAAGAAAAAAAAATTGCTTTATAGATTGATGGATGAAATTTCAAAAACGTGTCAGAATTGAATGATTACTAGTTATTTGGAATGAAAAACACAGTAGCTGAACGTCAGCAGTATATTTTTAAAAAAAGTCTAAATTGAGGTATTTTTTATGATATTTTGTTGAAAAACAAAGGTAGTTTGAAAAACAAGAGTAATTTCACCGGTTAATACTTAGATTAACGTATTTCATAGCGCAACAAATCACACAAATACAGCACTTTAATGAATACACACTTTTTTTTATTAACGTAAATTTTTCTTAAAACGAACCAAATTGATATAAAGTTCTGTTAAAAATCTAAAAAATTATTAAAAATTAAAAGTATGCTAACCGTTACGAAAATATCAGAATTATTAGAATAATTCTTTTGCTTGTATATTTAATGAATTTAAGAATTTTTATAATTACAATACTTACATTAGGTTACAAATCAATTAATTTAATTTTACTGTGATTATTAGTAACTATAAAATAAAAATGTCAAACTGATAAATCAATCAAGCAAACATGAGCATCAAAAGAGTATCGTTCAACATACGTAAATTCAAAATCTGACATCCAACTTGTAATGCCATTGGAAAACGATAACTTATTTATTTTTTGGTGATATATCGCCGAAATCCAAAATTGTCGCCGAAATTACAACAATCTAACATTTCTCCTAGATTCATTTTCAGTTGGCACTAGAAAAGAGATCTTAATAAAAATTAAACACAAAAAAAAATTAAAAAACAGAACTTGTGAATATTTTTGATATATAAAAATAATTCTTTATTGTTTTTTTTTTTTGTTTTTAAATGCTTTTAAATTTTTCTTTTCTGATTGACTGAGAATTAAAAATAAAAACATGCTTGACATATTTTGTAAACTTGAATCATTAGACTAGTTTTTTTATATAAAAAAGTTTTGGTTTTTGTAGGGCTAATTTTATCAAAATTTCGAGCATTTTACTTCAAGTGTCCCAAAAAATATTATGATCGTTTCATTAATATTGATTAATATTTTCAATCAAACAAGTAAAAAACAATGTGCTTTTGAAGCTGAATAAAAGTTCATTGTGCACATACAATTTTTACCTTACTAACATTCAAACTAAAAGGAAAAATATAAAACAATTTTTTCGGATATTAAATATCCATCAAGCCAGTCCTTTATTTTCACACTTGAAAGGTCGATCACGACCTTCTAGTCAGTTATATTTGAGCCTTGTTAATTCAAATATAATGACTGCAGTTTATATCAACGAAAATTACTTTTTTTTGTCTAGATACGTATGAGTGTTACAATTAAATAAAAAACTAATGAAAGTTATACACGATTCTGCTAAAGGGGCTGCATATATGAAGATTTTAATGTATGTATGTTTTTATTCATTTATAGATAATAACATTGGCGCTAATGAGCTAGACTTGCACTGGGTCAAAGAACACACCTAAAGGAAATAAACCCAAAATTATCCTATTATTGGCTTGAAAAACTGACCGAATATATTTAAGTATTGCTTTTTTTCTGTACAGGGAATTATTTCTAATCACATTTTGATTTGTATATATGTATTACCGAATGTATTAGTTTTCATGCTTAAAACAATGCAACAATTGAACTACAATATAATTTTGTTTAGGTTTTAATATTAATATAAAACTTTTATATTATATTAACGTCAAAATATAAGTTTTTATTTGGGTCAATGTGATCAAAATGGTTTTGAGTTAAACCCAGTTTTACGTTACATAAAAGTTTGAAAATGAAATCAATGAATTAATGAGAATAAAATTTTTAAACTTTGGTATAAATGAATTATAAATAACTAACTTAATTTATAAAATCTATTGATTAAATAATAAGCATATATATATATTTACATATATTAAAAAAGTTTAAGTAAGTTAATATATGAAAACGGTCACAATCGATTACTAGTGATTCTCTAATAGTGCGTTTTCACCGAACTTAGTACTTAGTATTTAGTACTTTTTTTTAGTATTTTTATGGGAAATCTCTAGTTTGTTTCTCATATATGTCAATAGGTTATTATTGAGTAGGTACTAGGCACTAGGCTCAGTGAAAACGCACTATTATTAGAGAAATAAACTAGAAATTTCCCATAAAAATACTATAAAAAAAATTCTAAATACTAAGTACTAAGTTCAGTGAAAACACACTATAACTCACTATGAACTGATGGACTAATTTTTTGCATGCTGCGGTACTTATTAGGTTTAAAATTAATGTCTACTTTGATGCCAGACGCCTGCTTATTCAAAACAATTTAAATTTACTACAATAGCAACTAATTAGAATAATTTTAAATATAATTGAAGCTTAAAAAAATAGAGAGAAATTAAAAAATTTAATGTTAGTGTTTCTGCTCTCTGAGAATCTACACAATAATTTTTATTACAAGCGTGATACGTTTTTACTTTAAAGCGTTTCATCTGGATTGCCATTGGTTAATTACGGAATCCCTAGCTTTACTGAAAAAAAAAGTTAGTGTCATCAAACTCATCACGAGGTTGAAAGATTTGTGATCAAATCAGGATTATATAGATTTGAATAATAGCTCATATGTTAGTTTAACCTAATGAATAATCTTGTATCAACTACATGGTGGGGTTGAGTGCGGTATTTAGCAAATTTTATTTTATTTGCGATATATTTGATTTCACATCAGGATGCCGCAATAGAGAATTAGAAATATATTTTGGGTTTTTTACTTGGGAAAATTAAACTTTATATAATTCGCGATTTTGCAATGAAAGAAGGATATGAATACTTTTGAATTTCCTCAAAAGCTTTAACCTATATCACGGACATACATAGGTTACAGCTAAGCTTATAAACTGTATGTATTGCATTTATTTTAGGAATGACAAGTTAAGGTTAAAGGTAAGTGTATAAATTTTATGAGAAACTGGATCCATTGCTGATCCTATCCTTAACAATTTTCTAGCCGGGATGTAATGGAGAACCTATATTTTGTTTAAATAAAAATGTTTTATGAGCTAAAAAAATTGTTTTATATCATTTATATTAAATATATTAAATTATATATATTTAGTGAATAATTCGTAGAATAAAATATTTTTATTGATTTACATACCTATTTATACGCTGTAGCCGAAAAATTGATTAATTTGACTATATTTCTCTGTGAATGGATACAACGTTTGAATTGCATTAATTATATATTTAGACTGAATTAATTCAATGAAATGCTGAATTGACATTTTTTTTCTTTAGAGTTATAAAATAATGTATTCAAAGAAATATACAGTTTCCCACTCAACTACATTGGTAGTTGATTGAATTCGGACTACTAACCCCGCTTTAAGGTTGAGCCACTCTCAAGACTCCATTTGTCAATTTAACCTCACGGCGAGGTTGAAGTAATTACTGTTCGATTGTTGTTACGTATTCTTTTTTGCAGTGTTATAATGCGCTTACAGTGGCCAAATGTACTAATCAAATGTACTATCATTTGCTCCATATATAAAAAAAAGTATTTATATACTGGGCCCTAATACATTTTGATTAATAAATATTTCATCTTTAGAAAATTTGCTTATTTTTGTTGTTATAAAAAATATTTTTTAGAGATTTATATATATAACTTATCTATAGCGACATCAGTGGCATTGATAGGAGGGTAAAGAGGATCACTCAAGGATGATATAATGATTAATTTTCTTTGAAGGCATGAAACTATTATGGTACCATGTTACATGATTTCTTATAGTTGTGATAGGAAAAAAATTGAAGAAATTGGATGACATTTATTTAAAAAACTTGATTCCTATTTAACTTACAAACTGCCAGATTATGGATGAGCTCCTATAATTACTATAATATCCGCCTTTTTTAAAAATAAAAAATATTAGATTTATAAACTTTTCAGGATTTATTATACTTAAATTTAAGGCCATATTATGTTGGTTTTATACCAATTTATACGAAACTTTTCATTTTCAAAGTGGCCATAATGATTTCAACAAAATGATATTAATGCAATATGTTTTATGACGCGTCGATTATATTGGTCATTTGGTGTGGTATAACTGTTTAAAATATTTACTAATGTTACATATATTGAATACCTACACAAAGAAAAATTATTATTTTATCTAGAAAATGTGAAGATATACGCAATTACGAGAAACAGGAAGAACCATCGAGATGGGTATTGAAATCTATCCTAAATGGAAGCCCTCAAAGTGATTTATTACTAGTTACGCCCATAGTAACAATTTCAACTTATTTCTGCTATCAAAATGGTATTCTCCCCTGTATCTTTTTTGATTCCAATAATATTAAAGCTCTTGGCTCCAGGAAACTATTTTATTTAAAGGAAATTACAGAATTTTGATTCGTATTGCCGGGTATAGTTTATCCTTAAAACTTCCATCAGTAAACACAATTAGATTGTTAGAAGAAAAGTTCTCTGAAAACTATATTTATATTTGTCTTTTTTTTTCTCTAGTTGGGAATAAACTTCTATAAGTCTAAGATAAGTGATAGAAAACTTTGTATTCTTTATTGAATTTCTTATTCCAGAAAATGATTTTCAGATTATATAACAAATACTAGCGTAAAGGCTCATTCTTCGAAAATTTTGTCCATGATAATGCATTTCATTCCTTTTCAATTTGATTTTTGGTTTTTAAAAAATTTGTATTGAAAACTAAAAAAGAGACTTCATAATTTCTGTCAAATCTTTTGGCTACATATATGTACTTGACTATCCCAGTTACGTTTGTTTTATTATTTTTTTGTTTTTTGTATTGTTATTAAAAGTACTGAAATGAATTTTAAAATGTTATGTTTCTCTTATCCAAATAAAGTAAAATTAAAAATTGTAGCTCTACTGAGCTTTCTAACAGTTTCTTAAGTTATTTCAAATTTTCACTACCCTATCCTAATTTTCTAAACTTTGCATACTAAAATTTATAACTATTATATTTCTAAAGAATTTGAGTCTATTTGAGATATGATTTCCTTCCACGTAAAAGCATAAGCTTAAATAAGCTTTAAAAGCAGAATATTTTCAATTTTCAAGTAAAAATCCGAATTTAAAAAATAAGGAGTCAATATTACAAATATTTATAAGGATCGTTTTGAATTATGGCAAATAGGCGTGGAATCTTATCCAAAAAGCGTGTAACTGTTTGAATATTTTTAATTTTATTGGAGTTCAAGATTTATGAGACTATTAACAAAATAGAGGATATTATGAGTCTGATAGAAAAAATATTGAATTGCAAAAAGCTGCCTTTACTCAACAGGATATATAGGGAGACTGAATATCTTAGATACATATATTGTACAAAAGAATACAAAGTATCAAATTTAATTCTATGAGCAAATAAACCAATTGAAAATTACTTATATATGAATCTCATGAGGGAACTGGGGGCTTCCTTTAAGTAAAAAAAAAAACAAATTTTATGTTTTCAATAATATTCTGCATAAATCTTTGAATCAATTATTGGATTTCCTATCAAACCAAGATATTTGCCTAAGTTATCTAATTTATTTTATATGAAGTCAGTTTTTAATAATATTTTGCTTTATGCTAATGCTATTCTTTCCAAATGTATCTAATTTCCAGCTAGGAGAAGGCTGTTCTTATCTACTGTTTGTTTAAAGGACCTGTTTATATTTAGGGTAAAGTGCACCAGCAGCTGATATATTTGAGCCGGAGGAAAGGAGAAAATTCAGAATATTCGGATTAAAGAAGCACACCGGTTGAGTTGAAAATCAATTTACAGAAATTGATTTTGACATTTGATGATCGGCTGTTTGAATACGTATCTATTTTCTCGTTTTTTAGTTTTAAATTAATCAAATTTAGTCAAATATATAATTTTTTATTAAAAGTATAATTATTATAAGTAATACATTAAATCACAAATACATTATACTATAGTCCACTGTACCTAAGGATCAGTGGTTGGAAACAATTGAACATCAAGTGATGAAATTGACATTGTTAGCCTAAACAGGACAGGTTAAATACCTCAAATTCAATTCAAATTTGTCTTGAAATGACTAACTATAAATCAGACTTGACTTAATTGACATCACAAGTTCAATAACAAGAGGACTCTCTTGATATCGATTAAATTTAGTTTATAAATTAAGTTCATTCAACTATGTTTGTGATTATTTTCGTAATAAAATCTAACTTATTAATTAATAAAAGATCGTTTCAATATAGAAAATTTTTCTGACCCAAACGTCTCATTAATTCTAACATTTTCGTTGCTTTAGACCCGTAGCCAAAAAAGATACCAACCACACTTTTTATATTTGTAAGACACTAATAAAAATCAGTGCAAGAATCTAGAGTGTTTGCAAACTTTTATCATTATAGAAAAATTCAAACATAATAACAAAATTCAATTTATAAAGAACCTTCATGAAATGAAAATGCCTTCAAGAAGAGTTTGGCTCACATCAATACAGCATGTGTCTGCCAATTTGGGTATGTTGCATTTTCTAGAAATTGATTGGATAAAATTGGTGTAAATTGTTGTATAGTCTAATGAAAAATCATCGAAATTTCTCAAAATTCTGATCATAAATCTATGCTACTTTGATAGCTCTAATGAATTTGATATGGTGTAGTTTTTTCAAATACTTTCACCATTCCCATGTGTGTCAGAGCAATGTTGTCAATAGTTTTTGAAACACGCAGAAAAAGATTAAACTTCAATCCGAACTTTTATGAAATTATTACATTTTTTCATGATTAGGACTAATAAAATTAACATAATCCATTGCATTAATTTATATTTGTTTTAGCCTTTAAATAAACAAAAGTTGTCGGTATCTTATAAGATAATTAAAAATTATCCTACAACAATAGTTCATTTTGTAGCAATATACCAGGACCTTATACATATATAAGAGTCTATTTATTCTTTAGTTTCATATAAAATTACAGCTCTAACATGTGTTATATCTTACTTTAATGCCGCTAATCATAATTATTATCGCGTCATTCATATTTTGCCATTGATTGAAGTTAAATTTATGCTTGCCGCCTTTAACCAAAAAAAAAACTCATGAAGAACTTTACATTTTTAACCCTTTCTTTTTATTTTACTAGCTAGAGGCTAGATTCAAACATAATATTAAAACAAAATTTTTTATTCAAATTTGATAGGAAGACCTATCAATATGTTACAAATTAAGACCTTAGGGGAGAAATACGTAAAAGAGCAGTCACAAATATCTGATAAACGTTTGAAAAAATATCATAACACCATTTTTTCAAAATTATTATAATTAAAGTTTTGTTTGCTTAAGTATGAATTAATAATGGACTTAAGTACCTTTTATAAAAACCATAATGGTATACCAATTCCTGTTAGGTAAAGTGTCAAAATCATTTTCAATTTATTTCAATAAGGGTGTTAAAAATGTTTTGGTTCAACTGAAGATAATTTAACAAAAAAATAGCTAACGCGAAAAAAAATTAAAAATATAAAATATTTCATAACTATAAGTTTAAAAGTTTATAGAAATTTTTTAAGCAAATATTGCCAGTTGAAAAATATAAAAAACTCAAAATTTAAAAGATTTACACAACTTCATTAGAAATTATTATGAATTAGAATAAAAGGATATTGTTAATATTAAATTTTTAAACTATATAAAACTAAATACTGTAATTTTCCTAATAATTTCCATTTGACTTAACTATTCAAACTCTCATCTCATCTTTTATTTGATCATTTTGTAAATTTATTCGAAATTAGCTTTGAAGTGAAAAACAATGTTGAAATCTACGGTTACCAAAGGGTTGCTTAAATAAACAAAATATCCTAAAATTTACGTTTAAATTTAAAATTACAATATAAAAACAATATATTAAATTCCCTTAAAATCGTCCTTCTTTGTGTTACGTCCCATCGGTAACCTCTTGGTCTAGTATAATAAATTATGCACAAAGGGCAAAAATCTTCTTATTTCAGGCGAACAAATGAAAGAACCGATTGCGTGCTTAAACTCAAGAGCAGTTAGCAATTTCTATCTAGTATTGTTATAGTATTATATATAGCACCCCCCAAATATATATTTATTGTGAAGAAAAATTGATGATGTTCACATAAGTGTAAGAGTTTAAATTTGAAACAATTTTCGGATTTAGTAAGTATTATCACCCTCGCATACTGTTGAGATGAGCTCATCAGCACGTGACCTTACTGCCACCATTTCTCTAACCTAGGGTTAGCAAATTGTGTCTAATGATATACACGCTGATTGAATTTGAAATGATTTAAGAATGACAGGGACAACAACCGCGTAACGAGATCAAATTAGGTTTCAACTACATCTGAAGACTGTAAATTTATTTATCTGATTGATAATTTCTTATTCATTTTTGAGAAATTTCAAATGATAATAGTTTAATTTAAAATTATTTTGCTTATTCATTAATTATTTTTGCTACTAAAAATATTTTATTCTAGAAAGAATTAATTTCAAGATTTATAATGAAAGCAATCAAAAAACCTCTAAAAAGAATAGCAAAGCATTATAAACTGACCACAAAATTAATCTTTTTGAATTCTTCTTCTTAAATATATTTCACGAGCAGACTAATACAGTTTTTTTACGGAATTGAAGACTCAATTAATCCCTTTTGACAAACTGTTTTGTCATAAACATATGCTTTTGCTGAAATTATTTTTAAGGACCAAAATATAGGTCCAAGTTAAAATTGAAGTTTCAAATCTCCATATTTTATTCAAACTTTAATATTTTGTTTTATTATATCAAATAGCATTTGAAATTTATTTTTATGGATTTATTAAATTCTTCAAATTTAAATAAATTTCTCCTTACTATTTTTTTATTATTACAATATTTTGCTACATAACTTATTGCACTTTAAATTAATCAAAAAGTTTAAGAATTTCTTTTTACCTTTAAAAGTAATATACCAAGTCAACGCTTAAAGTTCACCTAACAACTCTTAAAATATCAAACAGGTAGCCTGCTTGAGAACGTAAACAGAAGAAGACACAAAGACACTTCGGCACATGCCGAAAGAAGAAGGTACTTAATATAGAGCTTAAGTATTGCAGGTGGTACAGGTACAGGTATAAATACACTGTAACATAATGCAAACCCATGTATAACTCCATGTAATATGTGAGCCATCCGTTTTTGTGAAAGCTTGTTTAGAAAAAGCGAACTTCTTGTAAACAATTATCACTGATTTAAAAGCCTATTTCAAGAAAATTATGTATAGAATATAATATCATTTCTTTGACTACCACAGCTCCTTTTACACGCCATCATCCGAAGATCGAAATTTGTGTTAACTTTATGAAAAATGAGCGGGTAAATGCCTCAATATTTTGTTTTTCAAAAATTTTTTGTTAACAATTTTATAGCGGCTTACACTCCGTTTCAAAACATCCAAATGGAACACTGTTAAAATCAAAAAATTAAAAAATAAATTTCCCATAAAAGCCTTTTTCAACGCAATATAAAAATGTATGTAAACTAATGAATTTCACTATGACCGAATGTAAAAGCAATACGGCTTAATCTAAAATTATAGGATATGTCCTTTACAACCTTAACTTAGTTTATTACTATTTTGAAATTGTGCTTATCAAGCAAAACGTGAGCCAGTCAAATCATGTGGTTTAATACGTATAAGCTCCCTGATCTTGTGGATCATATCCAGGAACTGAGAAGCTTCAACGTTGCTGTGACTAAATGTATGTAAGTAAAAGTTTTTCGTGTTTATGAACGCATTCCTGGAAAACTTGGTCAACCAATTTAATATTTAGGTCTTTCTGTATTTTCAAATTCTTCGTATATCTGTAAGAATTTGTTATCATACAGAGGAAATTTATTTGGCTTCATTAAATGATATTGTAATTTTAATCAATCAATGGCTCGGATGAGCTTTTATCAAAATTCCTATTAAAATTTTCACTTAAACTGACTTTTAACTGTCATTCGTAGGCTGTTTGATTACATTTTTTATTGAATATTATTCGGTTTAATTTGAAAATTTAGTTAAAAGATGAAAATTAATATTTAACCTACAAAGCTGTGCACATTAAATTCATCCATTTGCATGTAGAATTCATACTTTAGCCTATCAAGTATTTTTTGAATACATTGTAGATGAATTTAATTTGAAAATTTGAATAAGTATAACAATTTTTGCATTTTCCAATCAGTCGGTTCTTAAAATCACTGGTTAAAATGCCTAAAATTCTGGGCTCAAGTCACGAGTAGTACAAACTCTAAAAAATTTTAAGCCTCTTTTTCATACACTTAAAAGAAAACAATACATCTAGCTGAGCTCATTAAACTTTACTTTCTCAATAATGAAACATCTTTTTTCATTAAAATTTTATTATATTACCCTAAAAATATAATTCGATGTGCTGACAGAACTTTTTTCAATAATTTTCTATTGAAATTTAATGCTAAATTATAAACAAAATATATAAACCTAAAATCACAAATATAACTAAATTATTTCAATGTGAATTTTTTAAAAACAAAAAAAAATAGCACTATTTGCTTCTTTTTTTTACTTTTTACACAACAGTGAAAACTTAAATTTTTATCTTCGATATTACTGGAATTTTCACGGTAAACATTATCTGATCAGTATTCATTTTTAAAACTGAAAATTTTTAGCTAATAAAATTAAGACTCTTGACATTTTTACAATACATTGGCAACTCGTCAATCACAACTTTTAGTCAAAGCTAAATAAAAAATAAGAAAAAACGCAGGCTTTTACAACTCTACTAAATTAATTTAAATTGAAATTATTTTATGTTTCTATTACATTGGATGGTGGATATGAAGCCATTTGTGGTGGATATTGATGATACCATTGAACCTGTTGCTGAAATCCATTCCACGCTTGTTCTGTATATAAAGGTTCACTCTTGTAATTAGTTGTCATCATTGAAGATGAAAAGCTTGGACTTAAATAGTTACTAGAGCCTGTTGTTGGAGGAAGAGCATTTGTTTCAGGACCACTTAACCGTTGATTGATTTCTTGGACAGCTGAAGTGGATATATTTACTTTAACATTGGAATTAGGATCAATTAAACGCGAACTAATATTAGTTTTAGGCGAACTAGTTTTTGGATTATTGAGACGATGGTTTGCTAATTGATTGTTATTTGTGACATCATTGCACAAACGTTGATCCTCTATTGCTTTCGGTTTTGTATTTAAATGATGCAATTTTTGATAATTTTCTACTATCTGATCTGTGGCTCGATTTTCGGATGTTCCGGACATAGCAGGTACATAAGTTTCATCATATAAAGCAATCATTGGATTTAAACCATTTGCTTGTTCAGTATTTATATTTCTTGTTTTATCTATAGAAATTTCTTCATTTTCTGTATCCCTAACTTTTTCTGTTCGTTTAGTTTTCTTTTCTTTTAAATGTGTTTTTTTATGTTTACTTAAATGATCACTACGTGAAAATCTTTTACCACACACTGAACAACAATACGGTTTTATATTTGTATGTGTCCTACCATGCCTTTGTAATTCATCTGATCGTGAAAATCTTTTACCACAAACAAGACATACAAATGGACGTTCACCTGTATGCCATCTAAGGTGTGCCTTTAAATGACTTGCTTTACCGTAAACTTTTTCACATCCTGCAACATGACAGAGATGTTGTTTTTTACCACGTTCATCAGGGCCAACAATCGGTGGTAGACCCGACATTTCATTGAAACAATTTGGACAGCTACAACGCGATGTTCTTCGATGCATCTGAGATTGGTATGGATATTCTTCAAAACTGAAACTATAAGAGCTTGGTGATGACCAATTAGTATAATTTCCGGCATCCTGTGGAAACCATGTTGTCGATGGTGTCATACTAAGTCCTCCATAATAGTTTTGCGAATACTGATGATATGGATATTGATTTCTATAGTAAAAAAAGGTATAAAAAAAATAAAAAAAACAAATTAATTTTCATAAATATTTTTATTTAATTTTATTTGAAGTACTTACGTTGCTGAAAGCTCGGTAGAATGTGGTTGATATAAATTAAAACTATAAGTATTGGCCATTGATGTGGGGTTTACCAATGTAGGTATCGAGGGTGAATATCTGGATGATGGTGACAAGCTACTTGACTCATTTGTGGATTGTCCAGATACAGATTCAGTTGATGAAGGAGGTGGTGGATAATCAGGATGATGTACTGTATGAATTCTGTAATCAATAAATGTCAGAAGTTCTTAAATTGAACTTATTTGCGCAAAATATATATTTGTTGTAATATTTAGGTGATAATGTTAGTTATGTGATTAAAAGCTATAAAGTCTTATATAGAGTCAAAATGGCTGTAAAGTTGTACATTTTGTAAAATATACATATGTATATAAAGCATGTCCGTCCACTATATATTAATGAGCTTTAACACATAAATTTATTATTTTCTAGGAGCATAAGAGCCTTGCGGATCATCAGAAAAACATTTTTAGACACTGTAATCATATCAAAAGCACAAAGAATATTCAAAGTGATCAATGGAGTAGGAGATAGACAAAAAGTACATAAAAAGTTTAGAGAGAATTTGCTTTGTATTTTTCATCATGTTTGATATTTTATAATTTGAACAAGGCTCCTCATGTTTCATGCATATGAAAATATTAGCTTGCTAAAAATAAACAGAGAGTTTTTAATTTATGTCTTAAACTTCTTCATTATTACATATTCGAGATTTTGTTTGAATTTTTTTCCTAAGGAATAGAAAGGTAAAAGTCACTTCACTTATATTGACTCATCCAAAGTTTAAACTTAAATACTGCTGTTAGCCATTAAATTTATTTTTAAAAAATTCAAAAAATAATAAGTAGTATTATTACCCATTTGTTAGATCCATTGATAATGGTGAGTACATCCTTTGATTATAAAAACTATGAAAATTGCCTTGTGTGATCCCGCTTGGAAAATGCGCTGTAGGAAATGTTAAATGTGATGAACCGAAGTTATTTGTAGTCGTTGGTGGAGTAATCTGAAATAAAATTTGTGAAATTTATTTTATTAATTTTCTTTATAAAAATATTCTAACTTTATATGTTTGATATTTTCCTTAATAAAACTAGGAGCTTGACAACTTATATTTATTTTATGATGTCACTTTCATAAAAATAAATTTAAATGAAATATGGCTAAGAAAAATAAGAATGCTGGATTTTGTGTTCCCAAAACGCTACCTCCATATATTTTATATGGCCCACACAAAGCAGCACGTACTTTTGTTGGGAAATTCTTTTTTTTTTTGAATAAAAATTTCTTAGTTTTGTTAATTATTTTTAAATACTTTTAATTTTTTTGGAGTTAACCATCTTTAGAAGAAGTATAAATGTAAGATGATAATGATCTACGTGGAAGCTTCAAAAAACAATACAATAACCAAAAATATTATTATGTCATTTTTCATTTTTGAATTGATTTCAAAGGCCTAAAAGGGTTTATTTATTACCAAGGGTAATATTCCAAATTTCCTCCACTGAGAACAAATAAAACAAAAAAACTTAGTTGAACAGTGGAAAACAACAAAAAAATAAAAAAGGAAACTGAATTCAAACTAAAATAATCTGAAAATGTCGCATATTTTTTTAAATAAAATCTTAAGCCGCTCTCTTTTTTTCAATACTATCAATAATTAAAAAGTGCCCTTTTTAAATTTCATAATAAATGAAGATTGAAGCTACACTAAATACTTTTTATCTTCGGATACTAATAAAATTTGATGATTCCCAGATAACGCAACTCTGGACTATATGAATATGTAATAATTTTTTGTCTTTTCCTTTCTGTTTGGCAAGCCCTCTTTTACAAGTTGAGTTTATCCTGCATCATGACGATCGGATAACGGACTAGCTTCCTCTTTCAATTTGGGATTTAACTGTGATAGTTGGAATTTTTTAACCCATTATTAATATTTATCTTCGATAATCCTAAAATTAATATTCTATTGATCGTTAGAAAGTTTTATTATAATTTCTAAAATTTTCGGGAAATGTTGTTTTTGGATGTAGAAAGAACATATTCCTAAAAAAAATTTTATAGATTATTATAAATCTTTCAGAGAGGCCAACTAAAAAATTTTGTAGGTCATAAAAGGCTTATAAGGAAGCTCTAAGTCTGCTCAAAAAAGGCATCTTAATTTTTTAACACTTTCAATGTAGTCAATTTAGAATTTAGAACTTCAGGCAAATTGACCAGAATTAAAAATTGTTCTTAATCGATTTCGTTATGTCCTGTTTACACTATGGAGTTAAACAGTTTAAGATACATTACCAAATTAACACTATAAAATGACAAATTTATTTAAATTTATTCTCTTTTCTTTTTTCCATATTAAATAAAAATGAAATAAATATTTTAAATACAACTTTAACTATTATAAATTTTGAAAACAAACAGAAGAGTTGAATTCAAATCATAAAAAATAAGTTAAAATTAGTTTTTTTTAGTGATCAATCAGCTTCTGTATTTTGAGTCTCATTTTGAGCCTTAAACAAACCCCTTATGTTTTTTTATCTACTAATATAATCGATAGGAGAAACCTTGAGCATTAGTTAAAAATGTTAAACAAATGTTAAACAAAAAAAAAAGAGAGATTCAAACATTTACAACACGCTGAAAACAAAAATCATTAGCATTGCTTCTATGTCTGACCATAATATACTTTCGTAAATAAGGCTATAATAGTGTGAGTATGCCATCAATCATAAATTTTGGATTCATAATCACTTTTGGCTTAGCGGCATTAAGGGTTGGTTATAGCTAAGGCTAAAATCTGTTCTAGATCGTTAAAAATTATTGTTTTTTAAGTGTTTTGTACATATATAATGTAGTATAAAAGTATCATCTTTGATGTTTGTTGAAATTAGTCACCGTGACCTGATCAAAAAGAAAATGTTTTTGTTTTTTTCTAATATATTTAGAATTTTTTTCCTAGGAATTATTTAATGGAATGTTTTAATTTTTGGAGGTTTTATACGTGTAATTATATTATTCTCCAAGCTTTAGTTGAATTTTTTAGCGACATTTTTAAAAAAATTCAACTAATTTACTCATTCAGTAATTTTTTCATTAAAAAAAAGCATTTCTTTTAATTATTTTAAAAATGGGAGAATTTAAGTATAAAATGCCCCACAGTTTATGATTTTTAAGAATCAAAGTTTGGGATTTATTAAAAATTTAAGTTTATCTTTAAAGCAAGATAAAATTAATTCAAATAATCTCAAATGTACTATCAACTAGGCAATTTGGAAAGGCTCACTCATTGAACCTGTTTATGTTAAGCAGAAGCTATGGCGAAAAATACACTTTGTGTACATGACTGTATATAAATTTATTTGTCGGTTTTCCTAGTTGTGCTTAATTTTAATTTTTACAGTACAAAATTCAAATAAGAAATTCGAAAAAAATCAGTAGCTATTATATCATTAGGAAATAAACATTAAAATTCCTTAAAAATAGGTAAATTTTATTTAATATACTCTCACTGAACTTCAATACATTTTGTCGAAAGATCTTTTTATTTAAAGACTTTATCTGAATTGAGCATTTGGAACATTTTAAAAAAATGCTGTTCCAGACCATCCATTATTTCTTCTGTCAATAAATATTTTTTGCAATGCATGACGTTTAAATGGGTGGTAACAACCAGAAGTCAGAATTAAGCTAAATCTAATAAATAAATGGACATAACAACAATTAGTACTTTGATGTGCTGGCTTCAATGATTGTTATGTTAAAAAAAAAGATAAAAACTGGAACACTTACATGATCTAATTCTGGATGCTAACTCACTTTGGAATCAGCACCACTCCTTAGCATGTTTTCTTTTATTCTAGGTCAGAATGGTATACTCAAGTCCCATTAATAGTGATGAAACGCTTTGCAATAAATTTAATTTGGCATTAAACTAAGTGTGATTGGTTAAATTTCTTAAAGTTTCATTTTAAAATGAATCTATCAAAAAACTAAACATATCTTCACTACGTCAAATATATTTCTCATTTATACATGAACTAAAATACTTTTAACCATAGAATATGCTACAATAGAACATTGCTACAATATCAAGTGATAAAACTATGTACAAAAAGGCATTTTATTAATCCAATAGTAACTCTCAAAACTGATGTGAAAAGTGTTTTCCAATAAAGGAGTAATGCTGTAACGCAATTTATAAGTTGAAAGAAATTTTCCAGAAACCGCAGCAAAGTTTGATATTAAAAGTGATATTTTCAGAAAAAGAATACTTCAAAGCATAAAGCTTGGAATGTTCGTTCCTGGATGCTTTACGATGAGAAAGAAACACCCTCACAAAGGATTGATATCAAGCCCATTTTTGCATTGATCTGGAAAAACGACCAAGGAATAATAGGAATCCACGGAATATCAAAGAGCTGAAAGCTGCTTTGCAAGAAAAGTGAACTTTAATTCCACAATAATTCATCCAAAAACTTGTGAGATTTGATTAGACCCTAATAGACTTGAAGGGTTGTGTTAGCGTTTATGACTTTATGTGCGATATTTTGTAATAAATACAGTCTCTCAATAACCCAAAACCATTAACTGCTTTGTTTCAACAAATACCGGTCCGGAAACTTTTTTTCGGTAGTTTGCAGAGGTTGCTATTGGATTTTAGGTTATTGGGGAAGATTATGTGGTCAAAAATATTCAACTATAATTAGTCTATTTGTTGAATTTGCAAATGCTGTTAGCCCTGAGATCTGGCTTTGGTGTGCACTAGGCTTTAGTTTTATTTCTGCTGGAAGGTGAAAGTAACATATTAAAAGAAAGACCTGATATGATTGCAAAGAGGCCTTCTATTATTTTTTCAGCTGGTGTTCATAATATTCCAAGTTATTCAAATGCATTTTATTAGCTCATAAATAAACAATTGCCTGAAAACTATGGTAATAGAAGTAATATCTAACGGATTCAAGAATAAAATATATTCAAGAAAAGGTTCATGGCAGGCTTACCAATATAACTTGTGAACTTTTAATAAGCATCAATGTCGTAGGAGTCATTTAAGATATCCATGTTTTTACTACTCCCACTAAAGAATTCCTGTGAATCTAATCATTTGAATGCTTTTATACGTTTGAATATTAACGCATTCCATCCAAAAAAATATTTTGATACTCAGGAGCAGATGGTATAAAATTATGAATAATATACTTCTTCACTTAGCTTCAATAAAGCTAATTATAATTTCATCTAATTTTGTTTTTAAAAAATAGCAAAAAAAAATTTAATGATGTATTATTAATTTAATTTTAGCTTTATTTTTTTTTGTTTTTTTCGAGATGAAAACAACCAAAAATTTTAAAATTATTTTGTCAATTTTCAATTCTTTTAGAACATTTTACTTAAAAGATATTGGATAAGCTTCAATAACGTATTAATAAGGAGTAGATATAAAAAATTTGTGCTCCACACAATTTTAAAGCTGAAAAGAAAACTGAATATTGGATAAAAATTTGCTCGAAAAGAACAAAAGTTAGAAGAACAAAAGTATGTGCTCTACAAACTTTTCCTTCTTTTCTTTGGAGACTGCAAGTGTATATAGTGCAATATGAGCTGCATTGAAAGAATTACAACTATTAGGTAATAATCCTTATATAAACTATATTCAGGGACTTCATGTCCAACAAACATTTTTCCGACTGCTCATGTTAATCAATAGTTCGTCATGATTGACGAAATTACTGAGGAATTTTTGTGCCACAGAAATTTTGTATGAGAAATTGCAGAAGTTATTTTCAAGTGTAAGTTTGTAAGAGCACACTGTACTTTGCAACATTATTCATAGAGTAATTTATTCGGCGGTTTCCTTCAAAGATTTTTTATTATTATTAGACAATAAATGCCTATTTTTCTATATAGAAATTATCAAATGATATTGACTGAATGTGCTTAAAGAGAATGTTTATCTCTAATATTAGATCACCAACCGATGCCCGATATCAGAAGAAAAAGTCACTCAAGGAAGGATAGAGTAAATCAATTGCTAGGTATTTCAATAAAACATCATTTAATCTAAATTAAAGACCAATAAAATCGTTGTAAAGAAATGGTTTCTGTATTCACTTTCCAGGAAATCTGTATTTTGTTTTTCATGCCTCTTATTTAATCTTTCTGCTGCTCGAGTGGACAATAACTATAGAATTTTCACAAATCTAAAGTCGGTGAAAAAGTTTAATTTTAGAGCAAATAAACACTTTGGCCAAAGAAATAATTAATTATAACTAACCTCTTACTTAAATTTTTTTGAGGCACTCCGAAAGAATCTCTATCAACATTTTGACAGTTTCTCTGTAGTAAATCCTTTAGAATTCCTATAACTCTTCCAGGGAAATAAAGTAATTCTGCTGGAACTCCATAACGGAGCTTCAACGAAATTGTTTGTTAGATTCATTTACTCGAGTTCAAGTAACTAGTCATGTTTGCAATTTCCATGGGATTTATATTTATTTGTCACTCAATTGAATGGTTGAAAAGCCGCACTATCAATCAAAAATCCGCTAACATTAAGACTACCGACTTTATTATTTCAAATTGATTACTCGAATATAAATACTGTACTTTACCCAACATAAGGGATTTAGGTTTCTTATTATAAAATTTTGATTTAAAAAAACACAGAAAAAAATGAAGCTTAAGTTTTAAAATCCTACATACAGGCTCTCTGAACTAAACTTCATACTTTTTTGGACTAAACTTTTGGACTATTACTTTTAAGATCCCTGTAAAGCCTGTTTAAAATTAATAAATATATTATTGTTCTAAACTTGATTGAAAAATTACTAGTGTTGTAAGAGAACTTGTTTCAATGATTTTAAATAGTTGCAAAAAGCTTTGCATAAGAAAAAAATGAGGGTTTTGATTGAATTTAAAATAAAAATGTTGGCTTATTAATAAGTCGAAGCGAGTTCTAATATTAATTGTTTTTTTAATAAAATATATTCTTAATTTTTGAAACTTATTCAACTATTCTAATACTATATCCCATAATACTTAATATTCAATACATTTTTCCATAAATTCTTGTATAAATCAATGGAAATTGATTTCCTAACCACTCATCTTTATGTGCCTAGTATAAATCGTTACCTCCTCAGTAATGATTATCCTTAGAATAATTATTCAATCATTTTTTTTCTAAGCATAGTTTTCAATGAAATTTATAATCCTTTTATAGGTTAAATATAGCTCTTAAGAGCCTTTCAAATATATTAATTAAGAAAGAAGTTTATAACACTTTCTTGTGTCATCATCATGTGAGTATGTTGTCTTAAATTCTAAAGAGCCAGTTTTTTGCACTAATGTTTTATAGCCTATTTTAAGTTTTAGCGCGGTAGCTTCCAGGAGCTCATTAACCATTAATTAAATTTTTGTTATCCTCATATAAAAATTTTCAGATGTGTTGAAACTAATTTTTTTGACGCTAGCATATCACTTTCAAACAAAAAAACTTCAACTATTAGAAAGGATTTCGAACACCTTACGACCCAGGTATCTTATTGACAAAAAACTTGCTGTGAGCAAACCAGGCCATTTTGTAAATTTTAGTCTATTTCAAAAACCCATTTTCTTAAATTATTTCCTTTTAATTTTTTACCTGTATTTTTGTTACCACATTCATAAGAAAAAATCATTTCCTTATGCTAATGATTACTGCTAAAAACTAATTACTATAGGTTTCACTGTATTAGGTGTATAACATTTGGCCAAGAAAAATAAGTTTTGATTTGCTTTGATTTGAAGTTTGAATTGCATAAAATTTTGATTAAGAAACATTTGATGATTAGTCCCATACTTATCAAATTAATTTGATCAAAGTACTTTGCCAATTCGATTTTATCATTCAAGTGTCCTCTTAAATCAGTTAAGTCTATTTGTTGTCTTATGCCTGAGACTCACTAGCGCTTAGCGGCACAAAGTTTAGCGCTAAATGCTAATGAGTCCATTAGTCTCCACTGAATTGGTATATAGCCTGAGTTTGGTATTTAGAAAAACTCTCCATTTTTACTGTGCTAAGTCGTCTCCACACGCTAAGCGCTAGTGAGTCCCAGGCATTAGAAACAGTAATTAAATTGTGTTTCAATAACTCTAGCAATTCGTTCTAGCTTCACAATTGTGAAGCGCCTTCTAGAATCCCGTATTTGGAACACAAATTCATAAGAAAAATATAGTCAACATGTCAATTATTTCCTAAGAAAAATTTCTACCATTGATGTCAAATAAAAACTAATTTTCTGAAGAAAAAAAATTTCAAGCTGAGGTGTACTGAGGTGAACTTTTCAAAGTTTATAACCCGCCAGGTCCAAACAATATTTTATACAACTAAAAACTAAATAGTTTTGATTTTAGTAAATACTAAAATCCAAAGAGAAATTCTTTTTCATATGCACAAAACGAAACTGCATGTAATCATAATAAAATAGTTTTTGCCATATTTTCTTCAAATGACTAATTAGCAGATTAGTTTGTTTCCTTAGTAACTTCAAATAAACACTAAAGAGCTGTAAAATGTCTTTCCATAGTCCATTGCCAGCCATTCATTGTGAAATCAAATTAAGATTAAATTATCGTGTAATCATCATGCAAAACAGAATATTTATCCTGCATTAACATATATTTTTTAAATAGATTTGAATGATGCAAGCGTACTATAATTAAATTAACTTTAAAACTGAGTAAATATTTTAATTCAAACCATTTAGAGATTTAATAAAAACTTAACCCCATGTGAGAAGGGGCTGCAAAAATATTTTCTTTTATATGACTATTTTTTACAATTATAAATACTAAAAGTAAATAAATTTTCCACAATTTGTTGTTTTTACACTAAAACTATAAACTAAGTGTACATGAGTTACACATGCAGGGATACGGTTTATTTTCCTACTTATCTTTATTTCATTTTTATAAAATTGTGTGTCTTTGTAGCTTTTTTCTGGAATTTTTCTATAATCAGACACCATTTCACTAGCTTACTCATTGGTGATATTGTAAAGGAATGATAGGATATATTATGCGGTATTGGTTTATAATAAATAAAAATAATGGGATAAAATAAATCCACATAGACTCCACTGTTATAAAACTTATTTATTTAAAATTTTAGATATTTCAGCTCTACTATACCCTTAAAACTGGTTTTTCACGTTACCATTTCTTTATTTTAATAATTTTCAGTAACTTAATCCATTTATTTGAAAACCAAAAAAAAATTATTATAATTCAAAATTGACATAAGCCATAACTTCCAACAGATATAAAAAACTAATAAATTATTTAGATTAATTCCAAAGGCAATTGATACACTTGTAAATTCACTTGAACTATTAACATTCACATTATCCGTAACGTAATCATCAATTAAAATTTTAGCATCAAAATTAAGAATTTGAACCTGTCTGAAAACAGATTATAATATGAAAATAACATATTTAAATAAACACCCAACACATTTATCACTTTCTGAAAAATTACAACTATAAAATTCAGAACATAAATTTAATCAAGCCCTGATTTTATTTATAAATCGATTACCGTTTTGTTATTTAATCAAAGCTGATTAAAAGCATGAAAATATTTTTTTTTTTTTCGTTTTTTATTAACCCAATTAAAAATTTGAAACACTTTCAGGTAAAAACACGAGAGCAATTAGAAAACCATTCGAGTTGAATTTCATATTTTGTAGTGCTTTCAATGAATTAGTAACAAAGTTGATTGTATACTTACATGACCCGAAGAGCTTGTGCTATTAGCTGGTGATGAAGTGAAGTAACCGGTGCTGCTGGCTGACATCATTGCAATCTTTAAATGTTTTACACACAAGAACAACAACAAAAAAATTACATGCAGTTTGGTTAGGTAAAAAGCAACCAAAAAAATTTCTCTTTTGTTTTTTCTTACGTTTTATTATGTACACCACGTGTTACTGTTATACACTTTAATCACATGTATCCATTAACTCGCGTAATCAACAAAAAGCAATTATTTTACTTAGGAACCACTTCAGTGCGTACCTCACGTCACTCCGATGGCAAGAAACTGATTTTTATTTTCTTCTTTAATACAGCGCAACGCATTCATCTTGGTATACAATCCTAAAAGAAATGAATCAAACTAAATAAGATGGAGGGATAAGAAATTGCCTTTCTCGCTCATACTTATTTTGATAAGCACTGTTTCCTACCAAATTAAATCTTAAGCTTACCTCTTTGTAATTTCTTCTAAGAAAACTATAAAAATATAACTTTGTCCTCCTTTAACCCCTTTAATTCTATACGAAATAGGATTGAAATGCAGTATTATGTAAAAAAAAAACTACCTCCATTTATACAATGGACCAAAAATGAATAGTTAAGCAAATCAAAAAATTCGGGCTCAATGACGTGTGACCCAATGAAATAACTGTATTTAAGTAGGCGTTAACGACACCCAATTGACATACATGTAAGAAATAGATAGCAAATAGGTTAATGTTAAAGCGGTATAGCATGATAAATTTATTTGGGGATGTTTTGTTTAGTAAATTGTAGGATTCTGGAAAATTATATTTACGTGTGCTATCCGTGCTCTTATGTTTTCAAACATTAAAATAGGGGCAAACTCATTATTTATGATTATATCGTTTTGGCTTAAGAGTATAGGGATGTACATTACCTGTTTACAATAAGATCAGCAGGCGTCTTATAAGGCGGGCCTGAGAAGAAGGGTAATGGCTGACTCAATAGGCATATGCGCACAATACATATACATATTATGTATAATATAATGTATACCTTTGAGAACACTAAATTAATCTAAAACTACTTCCGAAGTGCTACAGCATTAAAATGTGGTTTAATTAAAGGATATTTACTTGATAGCAATTTGAATTGAAAGGGATAATTTCAAGGTTGAAAAAGAAAAACAGATCGTGGTTTTTGAAGTGTGCCATTATCAAAAACAATAAGGAAAATTGTGAACAATCAAATATTTAATACAATTTCGTTATATTTTTGTATCTAATGCTATTAATGATTCCCATTCTTTTTAAGGTTCATAGTGAACTTATGATAGTTAAAACCAATTATAGCATAATTTACAATGAAATTATATGTCATAGCATAGCTTTAAGTAAAAAAAAAAGGACTTATTATAATAATATTGTCAAATGATCTTTGTTTTCAATATTAAACATAAAATGAGTTAAATATTCATGCAATACCACGCACACTTTGTCCTTCTATTTTCACTTTTGCTTTTACTTTGTCATACGTTTTCATTACCTTGTCCTTTCATTATGGGTTCAGCAGGTGTTTGAATAAGTTTTGCACTCTAATTCCATTCGTGATGTATCTAAATGTTTTCTTTTCGCAAAGACAGAGCTAGAATTTTTTCGTTTGTTTTTTAGAAATTTGATTTAGCAATGTTTTTTTTTGCGAAAATTTGAAATCTGCTTTTCATATTAAGTGGACTTTATTAGATACAGAAATATAGTTTTTTATACAATGAAAAAATTTTAAGATAATCGAAAGTTTGATAGTGTTGTTAGAAAAACATTGATTTTTTTATAAAATATTTTTCATAGATGTGTATTACTTACACTAATTAGAAGTACAGAGGAATATTTATATAAATAACTAAACTGTTCCCTCTATGGAGAAAAAAACTTTTAAATTTCTCAATAAGCAATGATAATTATAACATTAATAAAAGGTGGAGTTAAATTTTACATTTAAAATATTGCATAAAATTTTATTATAGTCCAAAGAATTAGTTCCATGGCATATGCTGTAATATTTCAAGATTACTACTTACTCTAAAAAACATTTCAACTTAATATGGAAATTCTTAAAATGTGGTTTTGATTAAGCGGAAAGAATTAAATGCTTTCTTTGCTTCAAATCTATTTATTATTCATGGCAAGAAAAACTAATTTACTTCAACAGAAATTGTAAACACATAAAACCCAAAGTACTTTACCAAATGGTAACATGTTAATTAATTCAAACCATAACCCACCTCCCAATTTTATGGAGCCACCCACTCCTAATGTTTTATTTGATTTACTACCATTATAGTAATGCTTGCCACATTATTGCCATGCGACAAGATGCAATATTAAAAAAAAATTTTTTTTTTGTCGGTAATAATTTCATTGGAGTAACAATAGCTTTGTATATACATAAAGTCTAGTAGTTTTCTAGATTCCCACAGGAAAACCAACAAAAACAGAATCGCATTATCTGTTTTACAATGTGTGGCTTCCGTGACAGTTTCAATGGTTTTCGTTTGGTGATAATTTTCATCTCAGTATGAAACTAGGACCATGAAATAAAAGGAAGAAATCATTGTCAACTGAATTTTAGAGAACTAACCACACTGAATACTTGTGATTTATAGCTGTCTTTGCCTCAAGTAAACTGAGAACTCTGAAGCTAAGGGCCATATTATATACAAACGAAAACCTTTCGGGGCCTAATAAGTGCCTCAACTGGTCATTGTCACTGTAGGCATTAAATACAAACCGTACGCCCAGTGGGTGTCCATTTTGATTTATGAACGGCTTCTATTTCATATTATTTCTTATTTTTATTTTATGTATAGCTATGACTTTTTTTATACGTGATGGAATTGTATTCTTAAAGCATATGTTCTGCTATTACCAATATTTATCCGTTTTGATTTCTAATGATCAATGTAATCAATGAAGCATATTGGAATTTTTTGAGGATTAAGCAAATGTAAGGACATATTCTGACATCGTAGGTTGATTAATTGTCTAAAGTGATGACCTTTTGCTGAACAAATAGAACACGATAGTCCTTTTGATTAGATTTTATTAAAAATTTGCTTTTGATAAAAAACTGAACAAATTTTTTAAAGGTACATAACACCTTAAATGTTGTACTTTTTTTTAATTTATTCGGTGTTATAATATCAAATGTTAGAACACTTTTGAGAAGGTTGAATTTAGTATCGTTAGATTAGCCCAACATGAGTGTTGATATTTCTGAAAGGTATAAGAAAAAGTGTATTACATAAATTCATTACATAAAAGTTTTGTTATAAACTTCATGAAAATAGTAACTGAAAATTTTATTAGAGATTTACAGTTTGCAATCAAATTTCATTTTACGACGTCATTTTTGAAATTTATTATTTGCTGTGTTATTAAACATTTTGTTGATATGTAGTAAATTTTATTTTTAGCTATGAAGCTAATGAGAAAGACAGTATAGAAATAATCAGCTGATTTAAGTAAGCATGTCATATGCTTAACCATGTTTTTACTAACCAAAAAGGTTACTCTAAAATGTCAACAATTATATTTATGTTTCAAATATTTTTCTTAAAATCAAAAATATTAGTGATAAATATCTAAGTGTTTTAGATATAAATAAGTTTATTATAATTATACTGAAAAATAATTCAAGCATAAATTAAATAACCTACATAAACTTAAAATAACACGCCAGAAAATGTACAAATATATGCTCTAGTTCTAAGTAGATTTATGCATTAGAGTTGCATTCCTTCATTTATGATAGACAGAAATAATAATAAAAAGAAGAATCAGAAAATACCTGTTGGCAGTTAATAGTATCCTAAAACAAGTCTAACTATTCAAAATATTGCACTATGATATATTATTTTAGAAGTTTCGCACCAAATGTGCGATGGTTGTTGCACTCAATTTATTTTTAGCATACACCCATAATAACCTTACCTTAGTCCTACATTTAATTATGTGATATTTATTGAAAAATTCACATTACTCACTATTTAAAAATCAATTATTCTATTCTAATTAAACGTTGAGTTTTATAGTTATGAAATATTTATTACATCAATCACAGTAATCCTCACAGGATAATTTTATACAGCCATCGCTGCTGTCAACTAATGTATCCGTGCTATTAAAAATCAGCCCAAATATCCTTTTGATTGCTTTTCCTTTCCACTGTTACAAGAATCTGATTTAGAGAGTATTTTCGTCTTCAACTTCTGTAATGAAAAAGCATTTCTAATTAATTCATGCTCCATACAAGAGAGTGTTTATTTTAATGAGCTAAGGGTTACCTCTTATAACGTAGATTTGAATATGCAAAGTTTCATTCGCTATTGATTTTCTAATTATGTTCAATGAGAATTTCTTAGCGATGTTGATTTAATCAACAATAAACTTAATTAGTTGGAAGCTAGTTTGGTATTCCATTTGATAGATCAACCATTGTGATTTACTTATTATGTGAAGAATGCAAGAAATCAGTAAAGTTATTCTACTAAATTTTTAAGCTATAAGCATGATTATTTGCTTCTATTTTTTTACTCTGTCATGAAAGAAAACAACCCTAAGCCTTCTGGTCTAACGTTTTACTTCTATTTAATAAATGATTGCAATCAGCAAATTTTAACCAAACACCCAGTGTCTTGTAATAAATACTTAAGACTAACTGGAAATTCCTTAAATGTGTTTAGCATGTTAACAAGCTTAAAACATTTTGTTTTTATCTAGTATTTTTCCTGAAAATTGATCTATTCAGTAGAAAAATCCGTTAAAATCCAATTATTTCAATCCTTTATTCCTCTCTGCTTTAAACACAGCAGTTAAGAGAAAATTCCATCGAACAAATGTGTTATCCTTTCTGACTTAACTGTTGTAAATTACGGATTAGGATGTATACAAAAAGATTAGTTCTGATTGGATTTTCATAAATTAGAATCCTTTTAGAGAAAAGATTTTTCTTTCAAATTTCCTTTGCATACCGAAACTTCATTGAATTATAATTTGATAAATATAATAATTTTTTTTTGCATAAAAATTTCTTACAATATAACTTATTTTCCTTTTTTTTTTAAACAGGGAAAAAGAATGTAACAGAAAAACTTTTTTCAAATATATTTTACTCTTGATATATATCCATTTGAGCTCGGACCTCTTAGAAAAATAGATGCAATCGGATAGAGTCAATAAGACCACATAAACCCCTACTGTGAAGAGTATACACCGACTTTGATCAGAGTATTACGTATACCTCTTCTTTTTTCTTTCTTAAAAAAGAAAATATCTTCTATTTTCTTAAGATCAGACGAAGCGCAAAAACTAGGCAAACCATTAAAATGATGTACGGTCTTAAGGAAACAACAGATTCAAATTTTGGGCACACGTAATGGATGACAGACAGAAGTGTACAAAATGTTACATTTCAGGAAGTTATTAGCTCTAGTTTTAGATGTCAATGACAAATGATCATAAAATTCAGGGTACTACTTAAAAATATTCCAATAAAAAGTATAATTTATATGAACTAGTATTTATCTATGTATAGATACAAATACTTTTGGTAAATATGATCGAATTTCTATAATAAAATATGAAATACAGTGATCTAAGAAGAAATTTAATACTTGTCCTTTTAAGACATACATATTTATTTTGTGCTATTGTTTGATTTTATCTGTAACACTTCAAATTGTTGCAGGTTTAAAAGTTTCTAATTTCTGGATTTAATTTTTTTTCTTATATTACATAACATGTGAACTGTTAAAATGTTTAACAAAAACCAAGTTGGTTGACGTATCTTATTTCTGTATATCAAATAAATTTTGAAAGAGATAAAAGTTTTCTGTAAAGGAATAACATAATAAATATATGAATTTCATAGTTCTAATGTAAGTGATTCTTGAAAAATATGAAACTTTCTACAAAAATGCCAAAAGCAAATATATTCCATTTGCTTAAATTAATATACCTCTAACCATAAGACAATAACACAAGGCCAGATCCTGAAAATACTTATAATCTGGGGTCATTATATCATAAGTATACACTAGAACGAAAGTCATAAAATCACAGACTGAAGTAGATTAGAGAATTTTGAGTAAATGTCCTTTTAAATGCAATTAACAATTTGTCAGGTAAGCCTAAAATTTTCCAAATTGCTAAATTTTATTGGTTTACAAACTACTTAACTTTTAACAAATACTTCTTGAAGGGATTAAGAATTCCAAAGAAGAAAACCCACTTCAAAAGAGCCGAGAGTAAATACAGAAAATAAATAATTTTGTTAACTAGTGATGTTCGGAAAGCTCATATTGAATTGAACGAACAGATTTATTTATATGTATATTTTCACCTTATATTAAATAAGATCTTTTAAGTAGTTGATAGTTGACTTTTTAGCCGTTTTGACTAGGCACCAGACATATGGCCACTGTTTCTGGATGCTCTTCTTTACTTTTCTATTTCTTTGGTATAAGTACCTAAATCTAAATAAAATATTTAAAAATTATATTTTGTATTTATTTCTTAATAACTATATAACTAACCTAAAATAGGCTTTTTGTCTTCATTTTTCCCTGGAATGTTAAAACAAATCCGCCTCGTGCAATAAAACTCTTTCTTATTTTTGAACAGCGAGAGTAGTGTACACTTTTGAATGTTATTTATTACAAAAATAAAATAATTTAACAATTAATACTTATATAAAAATTTTCATTCAATTCCATAATATAATTCTCTTAAAACTTGCTTTGTTTTCTTTCTTTAATTAATTTTTTCATCGAATGAAAAATTACATGTAGGTATAATTTTATATTTTGATACAGAAACCAAGAACTACATGAGAAAAAATGAATTCAAAAGTAATAATTATAGTAAGCTGAATGTTTTAAGACTAGAAGATAAGAAATGAAATTTTATTATCTTTGTAACATTTTTTTTGGTTATTTTATTTTAAAAATTTTATTTTATTTATTGTGACATAAATTTATATATATAGAAACTTAAAATTAATAATTAAATGTAATAATGTAATGTAATGTAATAAACAATACAAAATAATGTAATAATCTTTTCTCGCTTTTTTAATATTTCTACATAAAATAAGTGTTGAAATATTTTAGGGTCAATTCCAGTTTTCCGCCTATTGAGCCTACTAAGCCTACCCATCTAAAGGTGCAAACGGTTTGTCTCAGAATTCCGAAATTCAGCTATATAAATTCCTATAGCTGTGACAGCTGTCACCACGTCCGCATCGCAACCGCATTCATTGTGTTATAGCCAAAGCCTAAGGCTGCCTGCAGAGTGCCAGCTTACAGCCGAGCTGACGCCGATTCCGATATCGAAGACTATAAAGTCGTTATTGGTAAATCAATAGGAATATGCTCAAAGTTTTCAGAGTGCAAGGAACACTCAGAGGAATATTTACTGCAATAATTACATTACAAGTCTTTTCAAAAAATACAATTTGTACCTTTCAACTAATTATTGCAGTTGTTGCAACGTCAACGTGTGGAAAATGTGGCATTTTGTCACAAATTTCTTATTGGGTGACATCTATTGTGAATTTTTTCTTATTGGATCCTACTTTTTATCTCTAATACCCGTTCTTAACAGACGCAAAGTCTGTAGTCACTACAAAAAAAATGGCGTCTAAATCTCAAAACGAATGATTCGAAATGTCAAATCAGATGGTAATGGCCCCCTAGACTATTAAGGATCCTTGATCAAGTAGACTTGATGGAATGTGAGCAAAATTTGCTCAAATAGTTGCTAGAAATTTTGCCACTAACTATCAAGTCTACTTGATCAAGGAAATTTGAGCTAATTAGTGTCAAATTTGTTTTTATTAATGTCGATCATTTTTAGATACGTTAATTTGATGTTTTTTTCTGATGTTTTGTTGTAAAACTAAATGTATTTAGTTACAAACATTTTATATTAAAAAAATTCGAATATTTTTTTTTATTATTAATTAAAATAGCATGTGAACTCTTTCGAAGTGTATTGTATTGTATTGAGCAACAATTTATATCTGTCAAAAACTTTGATGAAATTTTTTCAAAGCTGTCATTTCTACTTGACCAGATCTCCCTTAACTATCAAGTTTATTTGAACAAGGCGACTTTGATCAAGGATCCTTGATAGTCTAGGGGGCCCTTTACAGGTTATTAAATTTTTTAAAAGTGTTTTAACTAAAAAATTAAAGAACTATTGAGATTTGTTAATTTATTTTAGTAAATTGTTTTATAAAGTTAAGTTAAAGTTAAAGTTAATAAATATTAGTGAAGTAAACCGAGCTAGAGATACACAAAACAGGAGGATCCAATAAGAAAAAATTCACAATAGATCTCAATTTTCTGTGACTACAGACATTAAAAGGCTGTAGTTACTACACAGTTCCAACCAGTTATGTACTCAGTTCGCCCATACAAAAGTGGCTTTCTGTGTAGTTGGAAAGTGTGTAGTTCGCCTGTTAAGAGCGGGTATCGGTTTACTACACTAATATTCATTGCTTAACTTTTTAAATAATTTACCAAAGTAAATTTAAAACTCTTAACTTTTCTTTAATTTGTTTAGTTAAAACCCTTTTAAAATATTTAACAACCTGTGACATCTAATTTGACATTTCACATCATATATTTTGAGATTTAGACGCCATGTTTTTTGTCGTCATGTACAGTCTTTGCCTGTTAATAACCGATTTTTTTGTATAGAAGACTACAAGGTTGTACCTGTTAAGGTGTATCATATAAGGGTAAATTGCTAATGTAGACACCAAGTAATTGCCGTACATGACTGTACAAGAATATATATGGCATTGAACACTATAGGAATTATGACAGTTGGTGTTGGCTAGTTTTGCTAAATAATTTAAAGAATGTTAATTTTCTACTTTAAAGTAATTTGAAAATTCAGTACTTTAATATTAATCAGTGATTGTTATGATTATTTTTCTTGGTCTTAAATTCTTTTATAAAATTAAATATTATCTACAGTATCTAACATCTCCGTTATCGCTCGCGTTTGATGCTGTGAAGCTGAAAAAGGACATAGGATTGTTGAAAATTAAACATTGAATATATAATATTCAACAATTTCTGAAAAAGGGATTGTTTCTTTTCAAATATAGGAAATTTCAACACACACTTCTGCTTCCGAAGAATGGAATGTATCTATTTGTAAATTTTTTGCTGTAATATATTTTGTAATCAAATCTTTTAAAATTTCAAATGAAAACATCATTGCTTCCAAGTAAATTTATATTTTCAACTGAAAATCAGTTACGTTTCTTTGTACTTTAGCGCCTTAAATTTCATTCTTATAAAATCATCTAGGCCACATTCAATTTCGTCTTCACTATCAAAAGGTAAAGCTCCATTTGGAGTACCCGTGAGAATAAGATCATTTGGTTCTAATGTCATATATGATGATATATACTCAATCAAATCAGGAATTTTAAATATTAAATTTGAAGTACATGAGTCTTGACGGATCTCCTCATTAACTTTGCACCAAAGTCTTAAATTATGAGGATCATGAACTTCAGTAGCAGGAATAAATTTAGAAACTGGTGTTGATGTATCAAATCCTTTAGCTAACGTCCATGGTAGTGATTTCGATCTTGCTTTCTCCTAGTAAAGGAGTCCTTGATTAAATCATTAATAATATATACAATTTTTGAAGTTTACTATTTCACATTGCGCAGTTAAATCTAACGCTAAGCAATACCCTCCAACATAAGACATTGCCGAGTCCTTGCTGATGTTTTTACACGTTTTTCCTATTATTACGCCCAATTCTACTTCATGTGCAACTCTTTCAAAATTTTTTGGTATCTTAAAGAATTAAATTATTATTTTAAAGGCTTTTATGAAAGTATAACTACAATAATAGGCTGTCCTTCGCAAATGTAAGAAGAAGAGGGCTTCAGAAATACAACTGGAAAATCGGGCATTGGAATTCCCTTTGATTTTACAACGTCCCTAAAAAATTAAAATTTAATATGGAATTAAATAGCATTTATCCAATAATACCTACAGGTAATTCACAGCAGCACCTATTATCTTCTTTCCATTTTTACTAAATTCTTTTAAAACATTATTTGGTGTACAATAACATCTCCCTGCCATTCTTGTTGGGTTCAATACATTCTACAATATAAAATTATTTTTTAGACGTTCGAAGCTTGCTATCAAAAGTTTAATGTGTTGACCTTCTTATCATATCAGTCATATTTTAAGCTAAAACAACTCAACAACAGATATTTGTATAGGTTTATTTTACACTACTCGTACTTCATAATTTTGTTGCTTAGTGAATAAATTAAAATGGTTCCCTTTAGAATTAAAAGTATTAATTTCATGAAATGAAATGACAAATGAATATTTCTTGAAAAGTTTCAAAAAGGAATTCTACGGAAAACTATTTTAGCTACGAGAAACAGATCCTATTAAAATATTACGAAAAATTTATTTTGAATAAAGTTTTTTATTTTTATTACATAAGTTTTTGTTAATTACTATTTACCATTTTTAATTATTGTTAAATATTGTTGATTTTTTTAAATATTGTATATTGTTACTACAGGTTTTTACTTCTGCTCTAAGATATGTAGTCGTAGTTGCAAAATATAAAAACATGTTATATAAGAAAACATATTTTACAATTATTAACTATAACCTTACAATAATTATAGTTTTTATATAAAAATAGACATTTTAACAAATTTTACTCTTTCAACATCAAAGCTGCACACAAAATGCGCATTTTTATGGCTTAAACACAAATGCGGTTTCGGTGCGGAAGCGGTGACAGCTGTCACAGCTATAGGAATTTAAATTTATAACCACTTCTGCGTCACCTTTATTCCGAATATTTGGAGTTTCCTCTAGCTTTGTTAGCTGGGTTGAGATTCTGTCTCGGTGAGAAGTTAGCATGAGAATGAGAATGTCGAATTTTGACATATTTTCCATACATTATCCCAGTCGGGATATTAATCATCAGTGAGTTTCTCATACATGACTATATATAGCTTT
Source organism: Acrocera orbiculus (assembly GCA_947359355.1). Taxonomy (NCBI): domain Eukaryota; kingdom Metazoa; phylum Arthropoda; class Insecta; order Diptera; family Acroceridae; genus Acrocera; species Acrocera orbiculus. The sequence continues at coordinate 21,142,253 of OX375757.1, forward strand.
TGTCATGTTCCTCCTTAAATGTAAACAGGCTAAATCATCGCAAATTTTCACCCGAACTGTATATATACATTTGAAGTGTGACAGATAATGGTTCACAATTGTAATTTTATGGCTAAATTTATTTTCTTAGTTTTTTTATAATTCTGCAAAGATTATAGCTAACTTTAAATTTAAAATAAAATTCTTATAAAACTTTTTTGCTACTCAGCTGCAAGCAGCACATGAAAAGTTAGTTTAAAAATTTTTACTTTTGTTGTGTTAAAAAAACAAAACTATTGTGAAACTCCCCTATTGTAGATTTGCTTCATTATTATTTCAAACAAAAGTAAATTTGTCAAAGCCGTGTGGGTGTGTGAAATTTTTAAGTGTTGCTTAACATTTTTGTATTTTAAAAATCAATTGGAAATAACATAACTTTTATTGGATCAAATATTAAAGGTAAGATAACTTTTGTTGTTTAAATAACGAAACAAGTATTAACCCACATATGTATGTCTTAAAATAAGACATGATTGACGTAGTTTCTATGAAATTCGTTTTTTACTATAGTTTTTATAATGAATAATCAAATAACTATAATATCAAGTTATTTTTTTAAAGGTAGTTGAAGAATAGTTTTTGTCAAACGGGAAAACTATAGTTTTAATATAATCAGTTAATTTTTATTACAAAAAATATATAAATTTTTTATATCAGACTTTATAATATGATTATATATAATTATAAATATTCTTACAAATTAAAATGTTTTCTTATGTCGGTAAATTTATTAATTAAACTAAATTTTAACAATTTAATTACTTCAGTTATAAAAAAATATTTCACTAAATAAATGTGGGCTTTCACAAGCAAGAAAAAACTAAATTTATGAGTTTCAATAGAATTAGTAGTTAACTGACTGAATTACTATAGTTTCCTTCTTTTTTTTCTTTATTTACTCCACTTAGTAGACAAATCTTATCAAAACTTTAAATATTTTTATATTAGCGCCACCTAAATGATAAAATGCCTTCAACTGGGCCAGTTTATCAACCAACAACTGTGTCTTATGAAACCAGACCAGGTGGTATTTTAGCACAAACCACATATTCAACTCCAATGGAAGTTTTAAAGAAACCAATGTCACAATTTGCAATTCTAATTTTGGGTCTATCATCAATAGCAATTGGTATAGCTATGATAGCAAATGGAGCTGCCGACTTTGTTGACACAGAAAGTCATAAAGAGGACCTTAGTATCGATTTTAAAGAAGCTGAAGAAGAAATTGATATTGGATTTGTAGTGGCTGGTGTTTTTATTACGATAGTAGGTTTTATTTTGATTGGTAAAAAACCTACAATTATTTTTAAAATGCAAAAAATATGAAAAAAAATTATTCATTTTTTAGGTTTATATATTAAAGTAGCTGATTGTAGACGAAAATGTATATGCCCATGTACTTTATCAAAAAAACAAGGACTTGCAAGACAACTTCAAGGAAATGGTGGTGGACAAATATTGGCTTTAAATCCTTCTACAGATCCTCTTGTATCACATACCCAATATGCTCCTGTCTCTGAATTACCATCCCGTACAGAAGATGAAGAACGTCGTAATTTAATGCCAGACAATAAAGATTGGTGCGTATATTTTGTATAAATGATTTTACATCTTTAATTTTTTACGTAAAGGTTAAACAGGAAATTTTTATTTATTAATTTATAAATACCAATATCGGCTATTAAAGGAAATTTCTTTCGTATACTAAAAAATATCAAATTTTTTTTTGATTTTTTGATATGGTGAAAATTTTGACATAAATTATCGTTTAAAATGAGAATATTGCTTTCTCTGTGGAATTGTGATAAGCTTTTTTATTTCATTTATTCATTAAAAACTAACTAAATTTCAATATATATTTCTTATTATCTTTTAGCCTAAGCAGTGCTGAAGAATCTGATCGTATGCTTGAATTAGATCCTCGAATAGTTCTTCGTCCAACTGGTCATGTGGAAGATGTTTAAAACTTGAAAAAAGAAAAAATAACGAAAATTTATTTTAAATTAAATTTAACTTAATCACTGAATCTCATATTTCAAATCATTTTACTTCATTGATTTTTTTTTTTTTGAAAATCATTTGTAAGTCCTTTTTTTATATTGACTAAATATTTGCTTAAAAAGCAGGATATACTTATTTCTTAGCTATAGAATATCTACAATGATTAGAAAAAATCTTTTAGTAAATGCTTAAAGCATTAATTTAAATCATTTTGGGAAGAAATTTTTTTTGTCTTAAAAAAAACTTTTTTTTGGATTCATAAGGTTGTTTTTAATATTTAAATGGATTTTTGGTTTTCTTGTTTATTTGTATAACGTTCCTCTTGGGCTTAGCTTAGGTTTTTAATCGGTATATTTATAACGCAAAAAGGCATTTTTAAAATTAGTTTTTAAGTGAAAAAAAAAGAAATTTTTAACGCGTATAAACGAATTAGACTATAATTTCTTTTTTATGAGAAATATTCAATTTTTTGCGCTAATTTTTTACTCGAATATTACGAAAGCATTCTTTTGGTTTTTTTCGTAATACTATTTTCATAAGCAAATATTTCACAAATTAGAGATAAATTTATTTTCAAAGCAAATTACTAGCACATGTAGTATTATAAGCAATGCCCGTCCATCATTATTGATATGTTTCTTTTTTACTTAATCTAAATTTTTAAACAGTAATTATTTATATTTATAAAAAATGTATTAATAAACATAAAAAACTATTTATTTTAACCTTAAATAGCTACTTAAGAAAATTTGTAAAGAGTTTAAATTAGAAAAAATTGAATAATTGGTCATTTACTTACTTTATTAAAATGATTTAAGCTTATGTTTGTTATTTTCAATGTGAAAAATACAAAGTATTATAATTTTTTTTATATTGTATAAACTTTTCTTCTCTGCATAAAATTTGTAAGAGCAATAAAGACAAAAAAGTTGTGAAATATTAATACTAAAATGTATTATTTTAACAACGGACTAAAATACTTAAAAAAAGATTTGTTGATACTTTTTAGAAAATGAAATCTTTAAGCTAAAAACAATATTATTTTACTTATAAATTGAGGAGAATATTGTTGCAAAAATGTCAGTTGTCCACAGATAATTAAAATCTGCATTGAAGAGACCAAATGGAGCAAGTGCACAAAAATGCTACTGCGTCTCTATGATTTCTTTAAGATACATATTTTATTTGCTATTATTTTATCGTGCATATTATCGAAAGTTTTAAAAGGTAGTGTGAAATTAATACAAAAAAACAGTTTCATGTCAAGCTCTTCAACCGGATATTTAATTAAAAAATGTTTGTTATTTGGTTGGAAATTCTGATTAAAGCAGAGAAGACTACAGAGTTAATAAATTTACTTAGCAAGCATAAATTTATTAGTAATTTATATAATAAATTTGATTTAATTGAAAAAACGTTGGTGTTTAGTTCGCCGTAATTTAATTTTATTTGGAAAAATTTAATTTCGAAGTAATATTACATAATTAACAAATTATAAAATATAATTTAAAATTTTTACTTTTTCCTAATCAGTGATTGTTACTGATTTGATATTGGAAAAATATATAAGAAATATCTAAGAAGTTGTGAATATCAAAAAGACATTTTTCAAATTTTACTTTGTTTAATTTTATACGTCATAAAAAGAACACTAAATTAAAGTTGTATGTTGTGCTTTTCTTGTTTTATGCAATTAGTAAAAAGATTTTTGTTGTTCTTTGTAAGTTTTTTAAAATGAAATTTTAATCATAATTATTTTAAATTTATAAGCTTTCATGTGGAAATCACTTTTCGAAAGCCTTACATCTCATTTAAGGATTCGTTTAGTTAAAATAAATTAAGAAAATTACAGTACAAACGTTTGAATTATTTGAAGTAATACATGAGTATTCATTTATGGAGCAATTTGTTGAATTATGCTAGTAATGCATTTAAAATATGTTTACTGAGAAATATTTTGCTCGTTCTTTCTTCTACTCATTTGTATTTAGCATTTCCATGTGAAACCAATGTTAAAAGCAATCTTGAACAGGACAACTATTAATTCAATAAATGAAATTCTTAAATTACTCTTAAACCAAAAAAAAAAAAATATTAAACAAAATCATTTTCGTGATTCGCTTTGCTAATTGTAATTAAAAATAAATTCGATGGCTTTAAATCGTTCAAAAATTATTTTTAAAACTCTATAAATATAAAAGTTTTAAGTAATTTGACCATAAATATTATTAACATAGATAAATATTTTTCTCATGTAACAAAAAGTAAACTTTAACTAATATTTCAGTACTCTAATAATACTTTTTTAATTGAATGAAAACAACGAATATATTTAGATATGCGAAAGATAATTATTAAATTTTTTATTGTATTTAAAAAAAAATCTCAGCTATTTTTGGAATGATTAAAAAAATAAATTTTAAATAAAATGTAAATATAAATATCGTAAAAAAGCAAATATGTCATGTTGTTTCAAAAATTGAAACTAAACAGAAAAAAACAAATATTCAAAATACTATGAAATTAAACAAAAGCACAACATTAATTTAATTGCAATCATAAAAATATTTGAAGACTGTTATTATTTATAGCGCTAAATATTATGAATATTATTTGAAAGTATTTATTTAATCAAAACATTTATATCACTATTTTTGTAATATTAATACAAATGTAAAAAGTGACTAAGAATATATAATTATATGTTTTTACATTTGAAGTAATTTTAAAGCTTTAACTTAAGTTTTAAAAGGAAATTTACCTATCTCTTAATTTTGTACCTTTAGTTTAAATCTAATGAGCTTTTTTTGGTATTTTACTTTTAGAAAATTTTAAATAGCAATAAAATCTTTCAAAAAAGTGTTGAGTTTTTTCTGTAAATTTAATTGAAATTATGAATTTATCGTAATATACCAACCTCTAGCAGCTAAATAAATGGTAGCAGTCAGCAAGAAATTCAGCTTGTTTTGTGTTGTTATTGAAATAAAATATGACCTACTGGTATACGAAAATACAAACTTAGATTCACTGATATTTTGAAATAAAATAGTCCCCTTTCCTAATTATTTAAAAATTTTAAATTACTTTAAGAAACTAAACAAAATTTATAATGCAAGGCATGCTATATAATGCGGACAATTTTACTGAAATGTTTGATTTAATATAAGAGTTAAAGGGCAAAAACCCATCAAAATTCGCGCAATTTGAAAATCTTTAATAATTTTGAGATGGAATCTGTCATATTGTATTAAATTAAAAAAATATCTTTAATTGTATTAGGAATTGATGTAAATATTTATAATTTTTCATATGCACTAGGTGTGTTACCGATCCATCTATAAATAAACGCCATTCTTTTGTCAAAAACATTTGGTTCATTTTATTGAATAAATCTGGAATTTCTTTTACATAAGTGAAATTTCCTTATAATAACAAAGCAAACTGCGTGGTAATCACTTCTTCTCCTTATTAATGCTATTTTAATACCTTAAAATCTACTTTAAATTTTAATTTGGTTTTTCAATAAAGTAATTTAACACCTTTTTCTAACAAGCCCCACTTCTGTAAACGTTAAGCAAGTAGTTTGAATAGTTGTTTCTGTGAATTAAGATCACGAAATAAGTCATTTAAATCCTGTTGTGAGAAAGAGAAGCTGAATAAGTCTCAGAAATATACAAAAAATCGTTAGTATCGTCTTCATTTAATAATATTTTATCTTAAAAACACGAACTGGGTTCTGCTTTGGGTAAAAGTAAATATGTACACTGAATTTGGTAAAGCTCGTACCAAAGAATCTAGCATATTTTACGTTTGGAACATAGGAACATTTGTAAGGGACGTTTATTTTAGTTTACATTTGGTTTTTCACAAGTACTGTAAAAAATGCGAGGCACAGCATTTATCTTGGTTAATAATATTTATATCTTGACAGGAATGTAAAATCTACATTCCTATTAATAATAAATTTCTTCTATTAATAGTGACTTTTGAAAAATGATCTCACCCATTTTTTAAGTTTAGTTTTTGAAATTTGAAAACCATAAAATTATTTTGCTTTCTTTGTATTTTATTATTTTTATGATTCAAACTTTTTCGCTTAAAACTTTAAACATAAAAAAACGTTAAAAATTTTAAAGTTATTTAAGTCCTAAATAAAAATATTTCGATATTGAATGTTTCAATAATGTTTTTGAAAAATTATGACAAAAAAATTTTATTTTGTTTCTAATTAATGTTAATTATATCCTATAACCACCAGTTTATATTCATTTTTAAAAACAAGATGATTCAATCTAATACTCAAATAATAAATAATTGTAAATTATAAATGGTTTTTTTAGTCCTATTATACTATAATTAGTCCTTTTTTTAATTTTGAAAAATTTTCATAAAAAATTATTTAATATATTTTTGAAAATACAGATTATAATAATGAATTATTTAAAATAAATTGACAAGGCAAAGTTAATTTACATGGAAAATAGGAACAAATTGATATGATTAAGGTTCCTTCTCATTTTTAATTTCATTATTTTCTTCCTTTTCTTTATCTTTTCCTTTATCCTTTTCTTTTTCTCGTTCACGCTCACGATCCTTATCCTTTTCTCGTTCCCTGTCACGTGTTCTGAGCCTCATTTGAAAATTATTTATATAAGAAATATTTTATTATATATAAACTATAACTTACGATTCATTTCTCGTACTTCTATCGTTTTTTGAAAACATTGGTGAAACTTTATCATAAATATTAGCTAAAATATTATGGCATTCATGATATTTTTTCTAGATATAAAAAATAAATTTTTAATATATAAATTCAAATATATATATATTTATGTATATATTATTGATTACATTAAGTGAAGTTATATGCTGCTCAGCTTCATTTAATTTTTTATTTAAGCTTTTTGCATCAGAATTTAGGTCCTTTATCCTCGAATTAGCCTTATTATTACTAGATTGAAGATCAATATTTTGTTTACGTAATTCAATTAATAATTGTTCAACTTCTTCACGAGCTGAATTTGCTCTTTTGACTTGTTCTATTAATTTATCAATATCTATTAAACTTCCATTGTATGGAACCAATCCTATAAAAAGAAGTAAAACCATTTTTTTACAATAATAGTTAAGAAATTGTATCCGAAATCCTTAATGTAAATAAAAGCCACATAAAACTAGTTTTGACCATTTTTATAGTAAATATAACATAATATTGTTAGAAAACGGTTATTACCATGATTAAATATTTTTTCTGGTAATAAGTTTAGCCGAATTATTACTTCAAATCATCAAATTAGTTTAGAAAATGGAATTTTGGCTATTCCTTATAGCCAGTACGGTATTCTAAACTACATTTTTACTTACTTTACATTCTTAATTTAAGATAAAATTTAAAATATGAGCTAAGGCTTATTTCAAGAAAAAATTAATACTCAGAATGATGTTTCGGGGCAAAAATGCATAAGTGGGTTTGAGTTTCCTTTCAGGTGTCAGGTTGTTGTAATTCCATTTTTTTGAGATGACCAAATGGAAGTGTAATAAGCAAAATATAGCTGACTATTCAGTTCTTAGTCATTTCAGACGAGTTTCATTGGTTATTTTGTGCCCAGAGGACTAAAAATTGTAATAGTGCTTACAAGTTTCATCGATTGTCCAAAATCGAAACAAAAAGGCCTTATTAAGCTTAAATAGCTGCAAATACTGTTCTGAATCATTGACACGAACAAGTGAAATACCCAGTTCAAGAACAGTTTTCTTTTAAATAAATTTTATGAAAAGTAGTAATTAGATTACTTGTTAATATTTTTAAGCAGTCAGCTATCATTTTCATTGAAAAATTAAATGGATTGGTCAATTTTCGTGCTGTCAGTAGGACAAGAGATTCAACGACAAATGTGATGAATTCTTCTAAACATTTAACTAAACGGTTGCATCTAGCAAAACTGAACCAAGCGTTTTATATTATGCTAAATTTAACAATAAAATCATTATATACATATCCATTCTTGCATTTTTTCTTTAAATCTTAAAAAATATTAAGATTTATTTAGAAATACACATTGCTGATAGTCATCTGAATTTTTGGCAAATTTTTGAAATTAAAGTAAATGCTGAGGTTACCTGTTTCATTGCTTTCAATAGAGTCAATTTTGATTTGTTTCTCTTGCTCGCTTTTAATCTGATTATTTGTTTTTTCTCGGAATATTGGCAAAAAATCCCGATTACCTTTAGCTAGTTTTGAAATATAACTAATTTTATCGGTGGTATCTTCTGTTTTGATATTATCATCAGTGTTCTTCATTGTAAGTTTTCTAATAATACATTTTAATTAATGAATAATCATATGAAAAAAAATATATTTACTTATAATACACTGCATCCTTATGTGATGATTTATTAATAATTTTCTTAATTTGTGCTTTAGATAAACTTAAACCAATTGCATTAAATAAATCTTCTAAGTCTTTATCATAAATAAATCCACAATAAGTTGTATCAAAGTAAATAAAAGATAATAATAAGTCTGGTCTAGTTAAAACCTGTTTATGTTTCCGTTTTTTATCACCTGACTTAATAGAATAGTCATCATCGTCAGAATTACAATCTACTGTTTTGATTTTGGAAATATGTTTGTCTCGATCCTTTTCTTTTGAAAGATTTTTATCGTGGCTTTGTTTGTTATTTTCATCAACAGATTTCTTTTCATCTTTATCTTTAGTATCTTTATCTTTATCTTTCCCTTTTTCGGGCAAAAAATATAATTCTTTAAAGATATTAAATCCGAAATCTCTCATTAGCATTTCATTGAATAGCTCTGCAAAAAGAGATACCTAAAATAATATCACATTAATAAAAATTATTAAGTATTTTAAAATATTTTTAACTTCAAATGTGTGTTCTTTACTATCTTCTTGTCTATAGTCTAATAAAAGTGAGAGCGACATAACTGCACAATCAAATTTTCCGGATTTTGCTGTTTTCGATGGATGAACAATTATATGTGGCATATCTGGTAATTTATGCCGACGCTTCAGTTGATGACGTTCTCTATCGTCTAACTTTTTGGATGTATTCTTTGAAAAATTGAAGTAACATTTGAATTAGTCATGAAAAATATAAATAAATCAAATTCTGTGTGTTAATCTGAAAAGATGCTAAAGATTTTCCTCATTTCTTTATATTAACCGTAAAACCAAATATTTTAATGTCTTTAAAACAAAGCAAATTCCAACAAACCAAAATATTTTAGTAAACAGGAAAAACAGCTTTTCCAAGTTCTTAGTAATAGTCAACATATAGCGCATGATCAACCACCATCAAATTAAGAAAAAACAGTGCAACAAGATTCTCAGAGAAAGCAGTGACAAGATCCATTGAAAATTTACAAAACGAAAGGGCATATGGTTTACCCTGAACACCTTAACAATCAGCCGAAGTCTTTCTGATTCTTTAATAAAAAAAATATTTGGGAGCTAGAAGTATACCAGAACAATAGATATTCTCGTAAATGAAAATACTGTAAAAAGATAAAGGAGACACAATGAACCAAACTCATTTATAAAGAGAATGTTATACAAGCTTCAATTTATTCACGACGATTTAAAGCTCAAAACTAACAATGGAAGTAGACTCGCGTATACCTGAGGTACAATTTGGTTTACAGCTCAATAGAGAACACTATACGAAAGCCAAAAGGAAAACTGCAATGCATCTAAATCTAAAGCACTTAGCGTGTTGGATGATAATATATTGATTGAAAAGCTAGAAAAACTATTCAATTATTATGGTTTATGAAATAGAACTATTACGTATTATCTTATCATACAATATAACCACCATTAATGATTCAGTAATTTGCCTTACGAAAATCAAACAGACAAATGCCAAGATTTGTTATCGATCTTATCAAAAAAATCCGCACTGAGTCTAATATAACCAGATTTTATATATACAATGAATTTAATTCAAAAGTGAACTAATAACATTCACGTAAAATAAATGGATGCAAAAGTGAAGGCTTAAGTTTTTAATGGTATAATAATTTGGACACTTTCATTCGCAACAAAAGGCAAGGTTGAATTTGTTGTCCAATTTATGGGAATCCTAAACTAAATACCTTAAAATGAAGATAAAATTATCATAAAAGTAAAATTACTAATTGTAAGAAAACAACAATCAAAATAGGCTAAAATTTTTCATTAATGTAAAACATTTTAAGTTTAAGAGTTAAGTTTAAAATTTTTAACGGTTTTTACCTTTGAAGGTGTGTCATTTTCATTGGCAAAATATTCATCTAAAACAATAACATTTTTAAAATCAATATCATCTGGTTCTTCTTCTGTATCATCGACAGGATGATCCTGAGGTGAGATGAGTTCTGTATTGTTTGCTTGTTTATCATCCATATTATTGTTTTCTTGATTTTTTTCAAAATTTAATGCTTTGCTTAAGCGTGCCACTAATTGAGGCTTCAAGCCTTTAATAAAGAGAATTTTCTATATAAATATTTTATTTTGTAATTACCAACAATAAAATTTACCTTTACATGAAAAATTTCTTGCATTTAATTGATTTCGAAGCTCTTGTATTTTCATATTTTTAGGATCAAGTTTAGAATAATGTATTGGATCGGATTTTGTATTTTCAAATTCCTGTAAGAAAACTCATTTATAATAAAATTCTCTAATTCACAAAAATTATGACAAAAATAATTTTATGCTGTTAAAAAGTTATTAATATTAAAAGAAAGAAAACATTATGAACAACTTTTCTGGAAATTCTATGCTGTATTCCTCTAAGGACCTTAAATTGATCTAAAATGTTTTAACAGTATATGTTAGCTTTGTTAAAAATGAAACTAAATCTGAATTTCATAGAATCTGCAACAACAACAACTACTACAGCTACAAAGGTCGTTTATTGTGATATCAGAAACATTTGGGATAACTATTTACTTTTTACTCAACATACATTATTCTTAAATAGTTATTAAAAACCTTAAAGGTTAATAAAATCATGCTTCTTTTAAAGGGTTAAGAAAAACTCATCTTGGTATGTTTAAAGGAAATATAACAGAAGATGGAAGTTTTGGAAGAAAATTATTTAAATGAAGTAACGAGATTAAACATTAATTTTAAATAATAATAAAAATAATAGTAATAGTAATAAAAGTAGTAGTAGTTAAAAATGTTATGTAAAAAAACTTATTCTCAAAACCAAAATATCATTTAGGCTAACTACCGTTTCTCCGCACTGAAGCACTTGGTAAAAGAGTAAGTGTCTTACTAGTTTCGAAACGATCCTCATGCAATCAAAAAGAGTGTTTGGTCTTGCATTTAAATTACATTAAGTACAATTCTTGAAAAAATTTTGTGAAAGAATAAATTATTTACAATAGTGCAACTAAAATTTATTTGCCAATATTTACGCTTTTTGTATGCCAAGAAAAACAATTTTTGGGACTTTTATATACGTTCTAAAATCGGTTAGAAACTATACTTTTTTAATAAATGTAAAAATTAGTAAATTGTCTTCTTTCCTAACTTAAAACCTATAAATTTTTGTTCAACTAATAAAAAGAAATTCTTATTTTAATAATATATTTTGATAAAAAAAATTAGATAATTTAGTGCCTTTTCTTTGCTGGATTCATCTAAAAATGTAGTTGAATTTTCAACATCCATAGAATTGTCATCTTCTGCTGTCATCAATGAGGATACAGAAAGAAATTTTGTAGGATCAGAATTATTATCTTGATTTAATATATTGTCCAGGGCATTTTTATATATATGATGCATATTATCCCATTCAATGTGATTTGGTAAACAAGAATTAACATCTGGTAAATATATGACGACAGTTTCAACACGTGCTGGGATCAAATGATTTTTGTGATTCCTCTCAGAGCGTCGATAGTAAATTTCCAAAAATCGGTACCTATATAGAACACCATTTATTTTTTTAAAATTTTTTTGTAGGAAAAAAGCTAACATAAAAAAGAAATAAAAATAATAGTGTAAATTAAAATTATTTAGCAAATAAATATAATAAGTCGGAAAACTAACTTTTAACGCTAAAATTTGCTAAATTAGTTATACAAACCCTTAATAATTCAATCTATTTTAATTTTTTTTTACTATACCAGTGCTTAAGCCTGTTATAGACGTATGAACATAATCTTGAACATTATCCAGGGTGTTAACAAATGCTGTTTTAGAAATGTTCAAATAAATTTAAACCGTCTATAATGCAAAATTCGGAATCATCTCTAAAAGTCTATAGCAGGTTTTACTCGGATCATTTATTTTAGTATTATCTTACCTAAAAAATTTATGGTTGGTATACTAAAGCATAATTCTCAAATTTAAAAGACACTTTTCTCGGAAGTTTTAATGCCTAAATTTTTTAATATTTAAAAATTTTATACTTTTTAATTGTTTAAGACGAAAATGATTTCAGATTTAGGATAAAAAGTTGCTCACTATATATGATTATAGCTCAAAAATAAAATTATTATTAATTAAACACTTTTTGATCTGATTTTTTAATAGCTAATTTTCTTGTCAGCTCATTTCTCCTAAAATATAGTGGCAGAAGTCATTTTTTTTAGAAATTAACTAATTACACAACTTATATTTAAAACTTTTTAACATTATTTGATCAAATTTTCATATATTATATTTTTTATGGGGGAATAGGAAAGAAAAAGTGTATGCATCGGTAGTGAACACACGGGAGGAGCTCTTAGAACGCATCCCAAATTTTGCAGATGAAATTCGAGCTACACCTGAACTTCTAAAACGCATTACACGATCTGTAGGACTACGTGCCACTACTTGTCTTCAAAACCAAGGAGGTCACTTCGAAAATATGTTAAATTAATTTAAGAATACTGTTCCGCATAATAAAATTTTTTTCCAACGTTAAATTTATGTTTTTTATCTTATAATTAATTTTTCTAAAATTTAAAGCTTTATGGAATAACAATAAATAAAAATTAACTATTTATGAAAACTTTGTAAAAGTGTGAAAGTACCCCATTAGCCCCTAAGTAAAGACAGGTAGAAAAAACAAATCAAGTTATCGGGAAAGGCTCACTTTGATAGATTTTTATTGCACTATGGGAAACAGTTAGGCCATTATAATGTAACAACTTTTTATTAGAAAACATTTGTAGTTTAAGAAAATAAAATAAAAAAACAAAATTATTAGGGTGTTTTTAGCAGAAAAAAACAAAAAACGTCAAAAAATGCCCGGATTTTTTACCAACGGTTCTACTTGAAATGTTTTTTTTTCCAAAACTAGTTATTAATTTATAACAAATTTTTTTTTAATCAAAAGATAATATTGTAGGCTCTTCAAAACTATTTTTGTGCATGGGGGTAAAAATTGAACACGAAAAATTCAAATGTCTGTAACTCGGAAACGAAAACACGTTTTCTGTTTTTTGTCGATGAAATTTTATCTACTTTTAGTTACTTTTTTAACGGATCAAAGTTTATGCCAAGCGATTTTTAACAAAATTTGCTTTACTTGCCATAAATTGCATTGCTATTAAAATTTGGATTAAAAAAAAACGATAATGCTACACCACAACTATCAATGTGTTTCCAGGTGATGAAAAATTTTTATTATTAGACTTATTATTAATTTTTATTATTTGAACACTAAAACAGAATTAATTTCACAATTATCTAAGTTCATTGGTCCCAGAAGAAGACTAATACTATATACTTTGAAAAACGATAGCGAAATATTTAGCTACTAGTGCAAAATTTGCATAATAATATAATTTATAGCATTTACCCATATATAAGAGCTACTTTCATTCTTAAATGCAACACAAGTCAGCAGTTAGGCTTTCAAACAACCACTACATCGTTAAGAAAAGTGGGCTGGCAAAAAAAACAATCATTTAAAAATCAGATATTTCGATACGTGACTTCCTCCATACTAAAACTATTAGAATGTGCTTAAAAAACGCATTGATATAAGCGTCTTCAAAAGTCCTTAATTCGTGCAATTTATCAACTTCATACATTTAGGAGAAAAGTATCAATGAATTTTATAAAAATGATAAAAGTTGATAGTCGCTTCCACTATAAGCACATTCTTTTAATCTATTAAATATCAAGAAAACAAATAATAATAAAATTTATTACTTAAAAAAGTTTTCCAAAAAATAGAGTGAAAAATTTTTAAAGTATAAGATTAAATTTAATCAAATTAAAACTAAAAGTACTTTTATATTGGAATCGAGCATATATAAAAAAAATCGAGGTTTTCGGAAATCATTAAAATAAGTTTTTACCAAAATTATTCAATAGCTTACCAGTGTGTACATCCAGAAAGATCAATTCCTGTAAGTGCTTTACACGTTCGAATTGCAGTCTTAATTAAAACTGTTGGATCTTCATGTGGATTAGGACCATCTAATGATGGACTCCATGGTCCACCAATAGCCATAGCTTCATTTTTACCTTTTGTTCCAACAAGGAAATTAATTAAACGAGTTGGATGTATTAAATCACGATTATCATTTGGCAGGCACTTTTCATAAAATTCTTGTAGTGATGGTGTTGACATTAACATAACTTTAGCACAAAATAAATAATCAACATCAGTTGGCTCTATGATATTACTACTATTAATACGATCAACAGATTTATGCATTACATGAAATGCACATGGTTGATGTATATTAAATGGTTTATCTGCCGGAAATGCTTCTGTCCAGCGTATTTGACTATAAAAAAAGTCTGAAGGAATGTATAAGTTGTTATATCGACGACGAGTTTCCAACACATCACAATTATTCCTTCAAAAAATATAATATCGTTTAATAAAATATAAATGAAAAGCATAGTTAAAAATGCATACATAATTAAAGATATTTTCGGAATTTGTACCCCATAGCGCACTGTAGTTCTTGTTCTTTTTCTCTTAGGTGAATCACCATGTATCGGACTTCTGTCCTTTTTTTCAATACTTCTTTCACGGCGGTCTTTTTTATCTTTATCCCTATTATCGCGATGTCGCTTTCGCTCAGATTCATCCTAATAATATTAATAGTATTAAAATTTGTAGGTAAAAAAAAATTAAAATTTATTTGTAACCTCATCTTTAGGTCTTATTTCTGGAAAGTTGCGCTCTGTTTCTCGCCTTGGGGAAATTAATCTACGATTACTTTGCTGGCGACTTAAGTAATTTATGTTACTATCATTCGAAGTAGTAAAATTATTACTGTATGTTAAACTTTTCGATGTTGCATTTATTGACATCAAGGGCGGTGGAGGTGGATTATTCCTCATAGAACTACCTGATGTTGAAGACATTATTTGCAATCTTGTTGCCGCCAATTTAAATGGTGCATTTTGATTCATATCAACTTCCATAAAGACTTTCTCACCTACCTTTGGAATAGCTCCTCTATAGGCTGTTTTATTGAAAAATATTTCATTATCTATAAAACCACATCCATTATTTATTTGTGTAACTATTCCAACGTTATTCTGATTTGATACCGATGTATTTGGATTTGTTTGACTTGTATTATTAGTACCAAAAGCAATTGAGTTAAGACCACGGCTTGTTGGATACGATATTGATTGTGGATATAATGTTCCCGTTTGCTGATTTAAACTTCTATTTATTGGTTGAAAGTTAACATTTGGATTTTGCTGAGTTAAATTCAGATTTTGATTGTACATCGGTGAGCTTTGATATGCTGCTAAACTTGAGCTTGGAATTGCAATTGCCGGCTGTATATTATTAGCATTAGACTGATTTGAATTAGTTAAAGTCTTTCTTTGCCAAGGTGGATTCGATTGACCACTACTAAATGACATTTTTATTTATTTTTTTAGCAAGATACCGCACACATTTGACACTTTTACTGCAATTTCTTGACATATTGTTTCTAAGTGCTCATAAAGATACATCATATTGAAGCACAACACGATGAGTATATTTGGAGAAACAGTATAACCTTTATGCTATTCCAAATAATTATAAAAACTCATGATTCTTCACTTTAGTGACTCACTCTCGTTTGTAGGCTTCTACTTTTAAAATAAAACAATTAACAAAAAATAATTTTGTATAAATAATACTCTGAAGGTTAAGATAAAAATATGATAGGCTTAAGCTTAAATACATTTTCTCTTTATAATAATCATGTAAATTAACAGCAGCAAACATATTTTATGCTTTTGATCAAACAAAAATAAATATAACTACTTTTTGTAATGAATATTGAATTTGGGTTATGGAGAGAATAGTTGATTGTATCTGGCAATGCTTTTCGGAAATTTTTATAATAAAAAATATTATTAATAGGTGAAATATTAGTAAATTACATTAAAGTGATAATTATTTAATACCTAAATAAATTTTCTTTCTTGGTTTTCACTGATAAAAAGGTATTTCTAAATTTTCATAATAGCATGGCATGCAACCTATTTCCTATTCCGGAATCTTATGAAAAAATTACTTAAAGTCTCCAGTCTCCACAAAAATCAAGTATGGCCATCACGAGTATATGCCGGCTAGCAGCACGAACTTCTTTCGCCATTAAAGCAGAAGTACTTCAGAAACAGTGTGCATTTGCGACAAGTCATTTTCGTCAATTTGCTAGTAAGAAAATGGGTTTACCACGTGTATATTTTGATATGGCTGCAGATAATACGCCAATTGGACGTATTGTTATGGAAGTAAGTAGTTTTAAGTAAATATTATTAAATGATTAAAATAAAAGGTACAAAAAAATTTTTTTCATAAGTTGGGTGTAGTCAAAAACAGTGCAATCACGCCATTATTATAATCTTAGAACTTATAAATTTAATGAAAAAGTGTACTTTTTAATATTAATTTCATAATAATCTTGGATTTTATATAATATAATTTGCATAAATTTTATCATTCTATACTTAATTGATTCGAATGAATCATCAATTCTAGAAATTATCAAAAACAATACAAAAAAAAGTGACAGATCAAGGTAATTGGAAAAGGTAAAAATGCAGCAAAACAGCGTGGTTTGTTTCAGCGCTATTTGTTCAGGGAATATAATCTAAAAGTATTTATTGAAATCCATCTTACTGTGGATTTTATTAAAAACAATAATTTGAAAATATTAAAGAATATTTCTATTATATTTTGCAGAAATAATTTAAAGTCTCCTAAAGTTTATTATTATTTTTTAAAATTGTATTTCAAATTAATGAGTTTTTTCATATATATAATTTTTTATGATTAATAAATTTTTCTTCTTCTTATCGCTTGGGGGTTTTAGGGTTACTTTAGACAAGGAAAATCCTATAAATTGAAGTTTTATAATTTTTAAAATATTTTTTATGAATTACAATCGGTCTCTATAAGAAAAAGTGAAATTTCCTTGGAGGCTATGTTGTTATAATCGAGTCTTTAACTTAATAATTTGAAGATTACTATGTTCCTTAAGGGAAAAATTAGGTTATACTTGTTTTAAAATATAACACTTTTCAATAATCCCAATTTTTTAATTGCTTTTGTTTTAAGTCAATCGGAACAAAACTCGTAGTTATTAACATTTAAATCTCCAAGTCTTTTACTTTTTTCAGTTTTAAGAGTCCGTGATTATCTGTATTCAAAAACTACTTTACCAATTTATTTGAAATTTTATATACATATATGAGTTTCTAAACGTTGTTCAGAATACTTTCCCCAACGTTGTTTTTTTTACACTATTTTGCATTCGTGGTCTGAAGGCTTTGCATTAATCTGGCCGCGTCAAAAAATAGTAATATACGCCAAATTTGTTCGAGCATTGATTGATCCTAAAATTTCGAAAAGATTTACCCAATAAAAAGTTTTATTAATATTCTCACAAAAAATACAAAATTGTTAAAATATTTCGGGAACTCACTTAGACGTAGATTAGAGGTAAATTTAGAGAAATTAATGCGTTAAAATATCAAAATCGAATAGGTTATAATTTTTTATGATTATATGAATGTAGCGTTTAGAATTCATAAATTTTGAATGTCATTTCTACCATTTCTTTAGTTTTTTAAATAAAAAATATTTTCGTTTTGACTGCCATTATTCCAGTAGATTATCTCGAAAAATCCATCTTATCCAAAAAAAATCCATCGAAAATTATCTTATCCATCTTATGATGGAAAATATGGAAAATTTTATAAATAGAATAATTATTTCTTTTTCTTTAATTTCTGAATATATATCAATGTATTCTATTGTGTAATTTTAGTTAAGATCTGATGTAGTACCCAAGACTGCTGAAAATTTCCGTGCCTTATGCACTGGTGAAAAATCTATTGGTTATAAAGGGTCTACATTCCATCGTGTCATACCAAATTTCATGTGCCAGGGTGGTGATTTTACTAATCATAATGGTACTGGAGGAAAATCTATTTATGGTCAAAAATTCGAAGATGAAAATTTCACCTTGAAACATTTGGGACCAGGAACATTATCAATGGCTAATGCTGGACCGAATACAAATGGTTCGCAATTTTTTGTAACAACCGTCAAAACATCGTGGCTTGATAATCGCCATGTAGTATTTGGTATGTAATAAATCATATATTTATTAATTTATTCACATATTATATTTCAAACTAACTTCACCTAATAGTACAACTAATTGACAACTAAATAACATAACATGTCATAATTGTCATGACATTCTTATTACATGCTTTCTTTTCTTTTAATATTGTTTTTTTTTTTTTTTTTCTATGTATATCCATATTTTAAGGGCGGCCTAACTTCTTTACCGCTTCTTGTTTTATATCAATTTCTTATATTGAAATCTCCACCCCTAGTTAGTATCTCAGAATTATGATTGTTATCATTACTTTCAGCAGTTGATTCCTCTGCTTGAATCGAACTATCAGAACTTGAATATTGATCATTTGATCTAGTTACCGGTTCACTGATAATGTAATCATAACCATCATCACTCACATCCTGTTCAGACCCATTGTTTTCCGTTCTGGTAATTAAAAGTGTTTATACGAAAATAATTTTCAGCATTATCAACAACTATATAAATAACGGTATCATTTTGTTTTAATACAGGCAATAATTTAGCATTAAGGTCAAAATATTCCTTCTGCATTTTACGCTTTGCTTCCAATTTATGTTTTATCTCCTTTTGTGTAACCTTGTCTTTGTATAACAAACTTTCAGATATCGGCAAATGATTTTTGATTAATCGGCCAAAGAATAATTGTGATGGTTACATTTTCTTTTTTGCAACTGGCGTAGTATTATATTCCAAAATCATGTTCACGCTTAATGCATTTATTTAACGGTTTTGGATCTAAGTATATGCGAATATCACCACTTGGCTTCTTAACTAAACCAGTCAGTTGCATAATCCACAAAATTAATAATTTTTTCCTTTTCCATTGCATCCGACTTTTTTTTTAATACTGTCTGTAAGCTTAAAGGAATACGCTTTTTGTAGTGCACAACAGGCACAGAATTTTCTTTCAAGACAATTGAGCATATTCCTGGAATCTTTCCAAGAGCATAAAAAATATCTTTATATTTTTCAACAAACTTCATAGCTTCACCTTGGCACACAATAGGCAGCTTGCACTCTACTACATCCACTCGCTTGACCAATCCAAAAGCTATACTAGATTCCAAACCTAGGATAGATTCATACGAATCATCCACAACCAAAAAACTAGCAGTATAATAACTCTTCGGATGCTCATCAAAACATTTTAATTTTACTTGGCCAACAATTCTAACTTTATTACCTCCATCCATAGTCAACTATACTGCTAGGAACAAATTTCGAAATTTTGACATTTAATTTTGACACGAATTCTAAAGGTATGCAATTGGCATCTGAGCCAGTATCAATTTTAAATTCTATTATTCGGTTCTGAATTATATATCTTTTCATCCAGCTAATTCTTTTCACTGACATTTCATTTGGTATACGGGTATGATTACTCACTTGATCCACTCTCACTCCTTCAGCATTCTTCTGAAATTCACAATTTTCCTCGTCACACTATGTATGGCCTTTTGATTTTGTTCATTTTCCATATTTTTGCTATTCGCCATCATGTAGACAAAAAATTTCTGCTTCCATTCTGGCCATTCCTAGGCAAATACTGCATCCTCCAATGGTTGAGGTAAACGAAATTCCATTATTTAATTTTTCTACGCGATTAACTTCTGACACCATGTAATAAATTATATATTTATTGATTTATTCATATATTATATTTCAAAATAACTTCACCTAATACAACTAATTGACAACTAACTTAATAACATAACATAACATGTTATAATTGTCATGACATACTTATTACAGGTACCGTTGTCGAAGGTATGGACGTTGTTAAGCAAATTGAGTCCTATGGCAGTCAATCTGGCAAAACAAGTAAAAAAATCACTGTTGCTGATTGTGGACAGCTTTAAAACTGTCATTAATGAATAAAATATATAAAAAAATCTTCATTGTGGGTATACATATACACAAAAATGAATTAAAACAATTTTTTTTAAAGATTTAAAGTTTGAAAATAGTTTTGTTTTTTTTTTTTACTTAAAAAAAGGAAGAATAAAATAGAATTTTTTATAACTATGAATAATTCCATTTTATAATTTTTTACTGTAGAATTTTTTAAATAGTGAAGACCTTAAAATAAAACAAAATTTTTTTATAATATGCTGCACAATACCACAAATATTTCTGTTTTATTGTTTCTAAATTTTTCTAATAGTAATTGTAATTGCGATTTTTTTTTTCATTGATTTTCAAATATTTTAAGAGATTCATTTCTTTTTGTATGTTAGAACATAATTTCAATGAAGACATGGTATCAATAAATCTAACTCTTCTCGTAAATATAACAATGATTTTTGATTTTCAATCTAAAAGTACTATTTATAAAAAGCTTTTGATTAGAAGTTTTTTAAGTCCATTTTTATGTATACATAGCTGAATTCATTTTTTGAATTGAGATGAATGCATTGCTTCCAGATTTCATTGCATTTGATTGGAGTTTAGAAAAATTTAATTTTTAGTAATAATTTTTTTAAATATTCTTTAATAGTTCATGTTTAAGTTGTATATTTCCTAGAATATAGGTTTATAATTTTATAAACGATCTACATTAGGTTATGCAAAAAATTTTAAATTCGAATTTTCTGAATAAAAAGAAATATATTAGAACCACTCAGTTTCAAAACTTAACAACAACATTCGTAACAAGTTGTTACCAATATTTAAGCTCAGAAAAATAAACAAGCTTCAAGAAAAATCATAAGTAAAACTCATAGAAAATTCCATATCTAATTTGGCGCTATAATTTTTAATGTAGGAGTATTTAAGGATAATTTAATGAATTTATTTTTTAACTCCAGTTTTTAGTTTTCAAAATCAATTTTCACTTTTTAGAGTATTAAAATACCATTGCTGCACACAAGTGTTTTAATATGATTTGGTTTGGGTAATGAAATAAGGAATTTAGGATGGCAAAAATCTGGGTTTGTAATGGAATGTCTGGCTCCAATGTCTATAATGAATTTAATGGTTTCATATTACCTTTAACTATTATATGAGGTTGCAAAAGAAAATTTACATGTCAGCAATTTTGGAGAAAACTTTTCTTTCACATTTATATCATTTTTTTCTGGTAGGGGTTGATTTTTTGTTGTATTATTAATAAAGTATTGTGATGTGTATGGGTTTTCAAGAAAAAGACGAGAGTTTGCATGGTTATTATTTTGAGGTCTATACTTTATTTTTTATTTAAAAAAATTTTATTTCAAAATGTTTTTACTTACAAAGGAGTAGACCTCCATAGGTCCAGGGCCTATAATCTTGTGTAGCAACGTTGAATATTACAAAAATGTCATAAATACACTGGCTGAAAATCGAGAATTTATTCAGACCTCAATGCAAGAAGAAGTCAAGGAATTATGTATTTTAATGAAAAAAGTCTGATATTAAAAAAAACCGCAGAGTAGTAATAAGCAGGAAAAATTAATGAGCTAACAGGCATGGAGGATTTCAAACAATAGAACGTTTTCAAGAATCATTTTCATTTCATCCAAATAAATTATAAGGTTTAATTTACCCTAGTAGAGGGTAAAGCTAGAGCATTGTATTGCTTAATACCCTGGTGTCATATCTCCTGAGAACTACGTTAAATAAATAATTAAAGTAAAGTAAAAATAAACATCGCGTGTTATCTTAAACTAGTAAAAAGAATTTCAATTCAATAGTTAAGCAAGTAACATTATCTCCTATTTATAAAAAAATGTAATAATTATTGTAATTAGCTTACATTTGTTACACCCGGCAGTATTTGATTTATATAGAATAAAAGCTTTCAGCTTTGATGTTGTAATTAGAGTTTTGTTGTAAAACTCACATTATAACATTTTCGTTATTTTGTAATGGTAATATTGATAGTTTTGGTGGTTATAATGGATGGTATTATTCTAACTTATTTCTGCAAAAAAAAAATCTGACTCTTTTGTGGATTTGTATGAGCATAAGTAGCCTTGAGCAGTATTTTTTCAGTTTTGGTGTACACGAAATGAGTCTTAATTTTAACGAGCTGCCGTGGAATATCAAAAACAAATTTTTTTAGCTGGGGCATGAGCCTTTCTGTAATATGGTCCGGTTACTTTAGCAATAAAACTGGGTTTCTAACAAAGGCTAATGTAAAGTCCATCTTATTTAAAAGTGTTGTTTTGAAGTAGTAAATGTCAATATCAGAAGTATTTTCTTGGGGATATTCTAAATTCCTTGGAAATTGGATTCAAGTTTTTCTTTCAAAATTTTGGTTAAATTAAATTTTGAATTCCATTGTAGTTGACAATTAAGCTGATTTAAATAATGATAAAGTTTAGTTTTAGATAATAATCACGCTTTTCAAGAGATAGTATATTTGAAAATGTTTCCCCTAGTAAACAGTTGGTTTTAGATTCAGGATAATATAGGACGAGCATAGAATAATTTTTGTTGTTGACGCGATTAAATTTATCATAATAAATAAATGGATTATAATATTATAGTAAATAATTTATAATTAAAAAAGCAAAGATAATATAAACAAAGAAGCTTGGCACAGATGGAGCTTGGTGGAGTTATTAAAGGTTGATAAATAATAAAAAACTTTTCCATCTTATTAGATATTATAACTAGAATTTTGTTAGTAGATCCTTTATTCTACTAATTTTTATAAAAGTATAGATATCCCATTTCTAAATAACTAAAATAAAAATCATGAACGTCGAGGTGTATTTGGTACTTTCAGAAACTTCCAAGCGTATTCTAACATCAATCAAATTAACCAACAATTGCTTTTATGTATATGAATGTTTTTAAGGTAAATCTTAATTTAGTAGCATTAAAAGTACATAAATTGCTTTACTACTAGGCTATAATCCTTTATCTAGAAATAAATAAGTAACCTATAGGTATAGCATTTAGGAAAATTTCATAGCGTTAAACGGTAAGTGTGTTACCATAGAAAAATGCGTAGAAACAGTAAATAAAAGTCACTTTAGTTACCTCCAGTCTTTTTCACCCTCAAGGTGTATAACTAATTTTCTGTGGAATGGCAATAACTCATTGTTAGTGTAGATACAGCTATAATTTTCTACGTATGCAATCTTTTAAGTAATTAAATTTGTAATACCTAGACAAACTCCATACTTCAATAATTTTTATGTACTACGTTTCCACATTTGGAGTGTTAAAAACAAGTACTTTGCCAATTTTAAGATATAATTTAGTTTTGCTGTCTTTGTAGAAGTAATCGTTTATAAATTAAAATAAATGCCAACAATTTTATGCTACATGCACCCTTGAACCATTTTCGAGTTTTTAAGATTCTCTAGTCTATTTTCCTTGAATTGGATTAAATCGCTCTGCACGGGCAAATACACATCGTTTTTCAGTTTCAATCTTCGTGAGTCGGATCTTAGGCTACCTACAGAGCTGACACCGATTCCCAATGCTGTAGTCTAATCTTTGGGAGGCTTGCACTCTGAACACTTTTAGCATATTCCTATTGATTTACCCATAACGACTTTCTAGTCTTCGGTATCAGCATCAGCGTCAGCTCGGCTGTCTCGGCTGTGACTCTGCAGACAGCCTTATTTGACGCCTTTGAATGGACTCTTTGAACAGGTACTTAGCTTGTCCTGTGATATTAATCCAAAGAGCTGAAACAGGATAAATTGGAAGGACACTGATACTTGAAAAATTGTAAATTGACTTTTTGAGCTTTGTTCTAAGTTGTCTTTTTTGCATCAACATATAATGGCTCGCCGTCCAATAAATTTCGTTTATGGGATATTGCTGCAATGATCTGACAAAATTTTTTTCTTCTTTTCAAAGTTATCTATATATATATGTATACATATACATACATATATATTTTCGTAGATATATTTAAGAAAAAAATATAGGTGTAAAAGTAGTTTTTATAATTTCGCCTCAAAATTGAAAGCAATATAAATATGAAAGTATAAGAGGTTTAATCGATAATAACTACAAACAAATCATCACTATACGTCACGTAAATACATTAAATAAATATTTAATAAATTTCAAACCATATTAATATTTCCTTGTTTTATTATGAAAATAAAATGTTTTGTTTTTTAGTGAAGCGGAAATAAAATTTGCCTTTTTTTCCCTTTTTCTAAAGTAAATATTATTAATATAATATTTGTAATAATAATTAATTAATTTATTAAGACGCATTAAGTCCTTCTGTATTTAATTTATTGATTTTCTATAAATAGCACAGGCTTCTCTGAAATAAATATCAAACTCATTGAGGTACACAAAATTTTTAACTAAATATACTGAAAAAAATTATAGAAAGTTTGAGTTTCCACACAATTAAATCACAATTAATCTAACAAGTAAGTAGATACCTTAATAGCAGTCTATTCTATTTTCTAGAGCCACAGTCAAAATTAAATTAATTAGTCTCAAAGGAAAATTAATATTTTGAATTTATTTAAATTAATAAATTACATAGTTGTGTTTGCCATTTAAAATCGTGACTTAGTCAAGATATTAATAAAAAATTTTTGGAATGTTGTCTGTAAAAAATTGCTTTACCACTTTAAATATCACCAATACTGTTTAGTTTGCATAGCTATGCCTTTGTAAATAATTTTTTATGGTGGGTAATATGAGTATATTCTTATGAATTTTTTGGCTAATTAAACGTTGACCAAGCAAATTTTAAATAGTTTATAAATTTTATTTAATAAATTAAAAGGCATATAGCTGAAAAACGTCGCAATCAAGCTCATTTGGGCCTTTAAACGTTCGTCGAATACTGTAATTAAAATATAATAAAACACCTAAACTTTTAAGGCCAAGTAATATTGCTTTAAACCGGATGTACTCTCATATAATATTTGTAGTCATAACGTTCACATAAGAAAAATATATAGAGTTTAAGATATCCTGCAATTACTGAAGATAAATGGCAGCAACATAAAACAACAAAAAACTTCTTTTTTTTTTTTAAACAATCTTTCTTAGGCTTGTAAAAACTGTAATTTAATTTATCAAAAATATAAAAATTAGTGCTTAATCAAAAAATATTTATTTTGGAACATTTTGATAGTTGCTATATTTGACTGGGTTATAGAGTTCTTAATTTTATTTTAAAATAGTTTCCTTTTTTTCCAATTTTTCCTTCAGGTATTCAAAAGTATACCATGCTCAAACCTATTTATTTAATAAGAACTAATTAAAAAAACTCAAAAAGTAATTGGCGAAATGGCTTTTCCCAATCCTAGTACCAAAAAATCATTCCAATTCAAAAAAGCTTTGTTTTAATACCAATAACCACCTTAAATTTCCATAAATTTCCACTTTTTCATATAAATAAATTTCAATTATTACCTCGAATATATTTGAAACTCTAAAGTAATAGTCCGATTAAAATACTAAAGGATGTAAACATATCGAAGATACATATAAATATATACCAGTCCTTCTACCGATTTTGTACACTTAGTGATTTCAGAAAATTTTTCCCAAATATTTTTCAAAGCTAAAAAGCTTTCACATAGGATAACTTTGCTCTATTTAGCCTGGTATACTACTTAAATAAGGTAAAGAGTATTTGTGACTGTATTTTATTTATATAAAAGAAAATCATGCGCAAAACAATATTTGTCTCAAACCAAGACATACTCAAACACGAATTACTGGAATATTTTTCAAGCAGGATAAATAGATAAATGTGGATAAATGAATAGAAAAGGGGGACAACGGGTATAGAAATTATATTTTTAAAAGTCAAACAGCGATGAGCTAGCTACTGATTCTACTGCTCCTCCTGATTTTTTTTGGGTTCCAATAGTTGCTATATTGAGTTGAAAGAATAAATTCTAATAAAGACAAATATAAATAAATAAATTATTAAAAATATTTAAATAAATTAAAACTTAAAGTATAAGGGATCTAATGTATTAATTAAAACTCAGATAGCAATTCAGAAAAAGATGAAAACAGAAGCCCAGGGCTTTCAAAGGCAATAATCACGTGCGGTATTTATCTTTAAACGGGTGTGCATGCCTAGGATACGAATTCAAGGTGAAAGTGCCAATTATATCTTGTGATATCCTGTGCATTGTATATTCTTTTCTTGCCGTGAGTGAAAAGTAATAAATTATTCAAGATTTCTCTTAACGGTTAAATTAGTTAAATTGAGAGAAGCTGTTTAATTTATCAAAAATTGTATCATAAAAAATAAGAAATTGATCCTACGCAATCGTAAGTTTGTTTAAAATGTAGCCTTTAAGGAAGACTTTAATTTGGTTTTGAATTAATACCAAATAAATACCTGATAAATATTAATTTTTATTTTTTATATTTTTGGGAGCTGAAAGTATTTGCTATTATGTTAGTATAGGTTTATAGCTAATTATATTGAGATTTTTTTTATTAATGAACTTTTTAGAAGTATTAAGGATTTTATTAAATTAACTTCGAGATATTTTACACAATCTTCTAACTTAATTAATTATTTTTCTTTCAATTTTTAACATTTCATTTTACTCGTATATACATAATTATGTATATGTAATTATGTAATCATATAATAATATTTTTTTCTGATGAAATGGATAATTTGCATTATCTATCAGCTATGTGTGTTCTATGATACTATTACAGGAACTTGGTTATTTTACAAAAATAAAGAATACATATTAATTAATATATTTCTTATTTTATGAAAACTCATTCTTCAAAAGTTTTAAGAGATTTTTATATGCCAAGACTGTTGCGTAGCAGAATTCATGAAAAATTTTATTATTGCTTTGAAATAGTAGTGGCTCTTGGTATAATTAGAATACAAACATTTGTTTTGTATTACTTTGACTTAATATTCTAAGATAGTTTTATACGAAGACGTATAAATTTATAAATTAAGTAAATATTAAATTTTATTTACTAATTATAATACTACCATGATAAAATTATTTCTTTTTCTCTAAAATGCAATTCATAATACATCAAGAACAAATATTTATTTTCTAAATAGATAAATATCACGAGAAATTGTAAATAAAAATATGTATTCTATTTGAACTATATTTATACTATATATTTTTTATTTGTTGAAATTTATTTATAATATTAAAGATAAAAAAGGATGTGGTAAAAAATTATGTGTCATAAGACACATAAGACTTGAGTAAGTTTTAAAATGAGAACAACTTTTAACGTATTTTTCTCGATTCCATGTTATTAATAATCTTGTGAACTTTTCAGCTAGCTCATAATGACTTAACCAATAATAACCACTTTTTGAGTAGTTAAAAATCATAAATTTGGGTGAATTGTTAACATTTTAATTTAGTACATTTTAATTTTTTCTTGTAATTGAAAAAAGAGCGGTGTTGGAAAAAATAATTTTTTTCCAACACCCGTAATTTTTTTAATGAATTAAAATTTTTACCTAAGCTACCGTTCAAATGCACAAAAACATTGTTTTTTAACTAACTTGACTGTAACATTTAAGTTTTGTTTGAAATGAAAAAGTCATGAGGAGCACCCTCATCAGCAAAACTTTTTATTTGTATCTTTGAGAGATGTTTCTGATTTCTATTCTAAGCTAACTGTTCTTCTGTACTTGATGTAGCATGAATAGAATTTTTGAAAGAAAAAAATAACTTTATTATGATAGTATTATACGTATGTATGATTACATAAAGTAAATAAAATTTAATATTTACGTAATTTATAAAATCGTATGTACCTAAATAATATATATATGATTACACGTTTTCTTACCGTATGCTTATCTCCCTATTCCGATACCAAAATTAATATTCTTTAGATATAAAGTTGAGGAATATTGCAATCACTAGATAAAAATTAACCATGAAAATATTATTGAAATGACAAAAATAATCCTTAAAATCATTTTGTTTTTTAATATTCCCAGAAATAAAGTGAGAGATGGTAAAATGTTTCCCAAATTTGATATTTAACTACATTTGTGGCTTTTTATTGATTATATCGGATTTATTGTTGTAAGCTCATGATACTAAATTTAGTTTCAAATTGATGAAATTGTTTTGGCAGCCTTAGATACTATTTTTGGATATCCCTTGGTTTTTTTACTGATAGATGAATTACCGGTAAATAAATTTTAAGCTTAAAATTATTAATTATTAAATTGAATTGATTATAAATAGGCATAAGTTCAGCCTGTGTAGGTTTGTGCATACAAAATTCAAAAAACAGTGGATTGATTGAGCTCAAATTTATTTAAAAAAAACCTCAGGTGGCTTTTTAAGCAATTTCTTGAAATTCGTAACTGGAGTTTATCTATACTTGCATTTTTGGTGAAAGGGTTAATAAATTGTTAAACAAAGGAGTGCAATGAAAAATTTTTCACATGTTCGAATTAAAGGTTAAACTTCTCCTGATTTCCCTAATGGTAATTTTTAACAGATGAAATT
Organism: Acrocera orbiculus; assembly: GCA_947359355.1. Classification (NCBI taxonomy): domain Eukaryota; kingdom Metazoa; phylum Arthropoda; class Insecta; order Diptera; family Acroceridae; genus Acrocera; species Acrocera orbiculus. The sequence goes on from OX375757.1 coordinate 21,171,293, forward strand.
TTATGTTCACGCAATTTTTCCTAATATTCTTGCTGTGTTTTTTAGCATTTAATAAGTTACACATATGACGCGGGTTTTCGATTTTTATATTTTTAAAACTATACACATAAGAATCTTTTCTAAATAATAAATAAATAAAAGAAATAAAGGACAAATTCTCTTTGAGAGCTCATTTACACTATGTAGTAAATTCATCGCTGGAATGTCAGTTCGCTTTTATACATATATTTAACAAGTCATTTGCTTAAGAAACGCAAAACACACACAAATAAATTGTAATTTAATTACATTTAATTTATTTTTAGTCAATTTAATCCCATCCCATAGCACATTTAAATATAGTTAATGTTCTCTAAAAATTGACTCAAATTATCATGAGATTGAAAGATGATTCCATGATTAGTCCAGCCAATAGAAATAATGTTCCCATAAGCAATGTAGCAAAAGTAAAGTGAATTATTATTATTCTTAGGATATGACATTGATTGAAATTTTTCAGTCGGCTATTGAATTGATTTAAGTTGGTTAGTAGTAAATAAATTTAGTGGGATTTTGTTAGTTTCACAGATTTTAACCTCCTTGGGAGCAAGGAAGAGACAATTAAAGCAATACTTTAATTTCAGAAACGGTTTAAAGCTTAAGGCAGTATACTTTGAAACTAAAGCCACCTAGCGTTTCTTTGTAATTTTTTCTCAAAGTGAGTTCTGTATTGTTGGTCAAATTACCTGAAACTCGTTTTTTTTATATTGGAACTTTAAGTTTTCTTAGCTGCACTATCGGATCTTTTATAATGTTGCTTAAAGATCAATTACCATAGAGGGAAGTGTTTCTATGAGTTGATCAACATTCAAGCCTTTAATTTGTAGTGCAATATTAGCACTTAAGTAATTAAGCATTAAAAATTCATTTAAATATCTTAAAAATGGCTAATTGGGCTTCCAAAATCTTTATATTATTTTTTCATTGAATTAAGAATTCAACTCAAAAACTTTTGAAATACATAATTCTGGGAAAAATTAATTTTCTAATTTTTCCCCTTAAGGGACAGTTTTAAGCAGGAATAATGAAAATTTTATAAGTTATTTATACACAAATGAATATGCCTCAACGAAATTTACCACTATATAATAAATAATCAATTATTAATTTTTTTATTTATTATATTTAGGCTCATTCAATATTGGAACATAATATTTATATTTATATAGGACTAGATCTCTAATATACGTGAAAAAATAGATAAATATTTATCTTGTTTATTCACTGTAAATTTTAGAAGCTTTTTACGAAATTGGGACGGATTTTTGTAATTTAATCAAATAGAAAATTGAATCTAATTTCGAAAGCACTCAAAAACTTTGAATAATAAGCAATGCTGTCATCTTAATTTCCTCATTTAAGTTACTTGCTAATCAAGTAAATATTAAACAGATTCCATGGTATAATAGAAATATGTTACTTTAAAAAATTAAAAATTTCATTATTTATTGAGGGTAAATTTTAGATAAAAAATACCGAGTTCCTAGTTGACACTGGCAAATTTTTGATTAATTTATCATAAATTATAATTATATTAAGCGTTTGGAGCCTTATGGGCTATTTTTTCCATTAAGCTAGCCTACTTTGAACCTTTTTGTTGAACAGTGAACGCATAACTTGACAAATTATTTTAGGGTAGTTTTTTGTAGCCTTGAAATGTATTTTTTTGTTCATAAAAATTCATACTGAAATGTTTACATAAGTCCCGACTCTATATTATTAGTATGAAAATTACAAACTTTTTCAATACATTTAGTATGAATCCAGTACTATAAATTTTATCTCGGGTTAACACATTGTTATTCTAGTAATTTAATGACAGATTTTAATTATGTTATCGTAATTTAATTTTATTTTTAATTGACTAATTATGCAAACTGTAAACATATTGCTTTAAGAAAAATATCATTTTAGAAACCTTATAAAATTTTTGGAGATTCCTTTAAACAATTTATATTTTTGCTTTTAAGAAACTTTTTAAGCACTTGTGTCTATTTTTTTCGGAAAATATTAATTTTATTTATTAATTGATAAATTGCTTTTAGTTTTGGTTGGTTTCTATTTAGGGAAGCTTTTACTTTGAAATGAAATTTTTTGTCAAAAAATTTTTTTCTTTTCCCTTCTATATTCTCCTTATATAGATTTAGAATTCCTACTTTTCCTTTGATAAATAAATTTCAATGCAATGCAAATAATTATGAATGAATGTAGGTACATATATCTCCTTCTGCTTGGGAAAACTGTCTTCATTGGTCCACAAGCGTCAGTATGTCAAAAACAATAAACTATATTTGGTTTGTTGAATGTTTGTTTTGGAAATGTTTGCTTTTCAAGAATTTGTATAAATTGTTAAATGTGTGAATAAATTAGAGCAGTTCATGCTTTTGAATAAAACTTGATATCCGCTCTAATGGAAAATCTCTATTTTCTAATGTCATTTGAAAATCAGCAATCGATTAGAATTTTCATATTCTGAATCTCTTGACACGTGAAATCAAATTCAAGCTTCAGAAAATTTTGAATTCCTTATAGTGATTAAAGTCTTAAAAAAAGTTTCGCGCTATCGGGCTGGCAATTTCTTTATTGTCATTACCATTATATGACTTTTCTAGCTTAAAATAACAGTTTTTTTATAAGTTATACGCTAAAACAAAAAAAAAATAAATACTAAGATGATATTTAATACATTTTTTAGGATTAAATTTTACTTGAAATGCGGCGGGCATCTTTTACACCACTTTTCACTACATCCAATCAAGAACCTCTTATTGTTGTTGAGGAATCAAAAACTGGTGAAGAAGAAAATGACAACACAGAATGTAAAAGTCAACACAGCGAGGACTCTGATTTAGAATCACCAACGAACCCTTATCTTCTATCACCCTTTACAGAAACATTGCATAGAAAACATTCATTGCCATCGATTCAAATAACTGAAGGCATAACAGCAAGCCAGACTCGTCGATTATCAGAAATTGGCACCGATGGTAATGTACTTAGTAACAAAGAAATTGAATTTTTGGCAACATTATCACGAAATGCTTCAAGTTCTAGTAGCGGTCGTAGGCATTCAATTGTGACAATATCTGCTGTACCAACAACAATATTTGGTAGAAATCGTAGAGAGTCAATCGGTGGTGTTTCATTTAGGTAATTACTTAAATAAACAGAAATGAATTATATTCAATAATGAAAATTTTCATAATTATTTTTAGTCGCCGTGGAAGTGCTATTCAAGGACCCCCATTAACTGATCGAAGAGGAAGCATTCATAACTTACAATTGGATATTATGGATGGTATTGTAAATACAAAAAAAGCTAGACCTGGTAATGGGGCAGATTGTTTCCCAGGAAATGAGACTAAAGTTGGGCTGCAAGCGTAGAAATAAACTTCCTGTAATTTTACTAAATTTGAAAATCGTTTATTTTGTAAAAGGTTTTGTATGGATGTTTACAAATTTGAGGGGTTTTTGTTTAAAATATTTTTAAGGTAAGCGTTAATCAATTAATCATTTAATAAAAACTCATCATTTCTTGAAAATATTTGCACTAATATCCTAGTAATATGTAATATTATAAAAAATGCAGTTTTATTTTTGGAAAATTAATTACATATTATTTTATCTTTACTTCAAGGGAAATAAGTGAATTTTGTTTTTTTAGATATGTAGCAATACGTGATATTCAATCACTCAAGAAAATAATTTTACTTGTTAGACACATGCAAAGAACGCAAAATTTTTAAACTAATGTATGAAGCGCGATATTTGACTTCAGTGTAGAAATAAAGCTCATTTTAAAATCCTGCCAGGATATGGTCTGGCCGACAAAGTAATTTTGCATGTTCTTAAGTTGAACTATCTATAAAAATATGAATATTTTGTTAGTTTGGACAAAATAAATAACATAAAGTAAGCATCGTCAAGTTTTTTAGGGTTTCTTTTAACTTTTAATATTTAAAAGTTGAGAATTTGGTCGCAAGACCCAAATTCATTCTTGACTTGAATTGAAAATAAGTTTTTTCTTTGACAAAATTTTTTTTATTAGACTATGCTCTCATATAAGCAGTTTATGTTACCAAGTTCTATTGAAAAACATGCAACAAAGTAGCCTGTGCCACTTTTAGTTAACATTTCTAGCAAACGATCCCGACAGATACGCTTCACTAATTCATTAAGCTTCTGTGAAGACTTTGCGACTTCAAGGAGTGTTGTGTTAATAATTCAGGAATCACCTAAACAGAAGGAAAAACGAAATCCTCAGAATTCACTGATTTACCAAGATTTATTTACCTTTGACCATAATAGAGTTTTTAAATGTATGTAAGCTCTCTTGATAAATAAATGGAAATTTCAGTTTCACTGTTATACAAAAGCTGCATAAAGGAAATATTCCTTTTCATACATGTGAAATAACTTTTCTCAGTTATTTCCAGATTTTGCTGAAAATTAAGGATTTAATTTTTACTAAATCTGAAAATTAGGCAAGCATTAGCTTATGTTACTTAATTTACTTTACAATATAAATTTCTTTTGCATGCTTTTATTAGTATTAAAACTAAATTTAAAAGTTTTTCATATTTTTAAATAAAAATGCTTTGTTTTCAGATTGCTCAAAACAATAAATTATACAGTATCGAGGAGTAAAACTAACAAATTTTACCATCACTCAGTGAAAAGCATCAATTAAATCCTACAAAAACCACTGATTTTATTATTCACTATCTCAGGCTGTTAATCCTATTTACTACATAATTTAGGAACAAATTATTTTTAATAGTACAATATTATAAATTTTTATGTCAAATAATTTATAAAAGCTCAGAACAATGATCATCATTGGGATTAGTGTTTTCATATTTTTTGAAGTAATTGTTGTTGTTTAACGTAACGAGAGAAAATTAATAAATAAAAAATATTAATAGAGGTAACTATTTACAATAAAGATTTAGGATGTTGTAGGAGTTTATTTTATTCAATTTCATTACAAAAATAGTTATTTTAAAAAAATATTATAAAAATTGCAGCAATATTATAAGGAAAGGTAGCAGGATACAATAATGTACTTTTAGAAGTTTTAAATGTCTTTTTTAAGTGTTCTACGGTAAACAATTGAAATAAATAGTTAAACGCCATATTTCCAAAGTTTTCAACTAATGTGATTTTGAAAGTGACATTGTGAAGGCATAAATTGAATCATGAAAAATGAAGGATTATGTTAACTGCCATATTATTACATAAAATTATATTTCTGAAATTTTGTAGCGCCATTAGGGTATCTGTTTTTTCAATAACACTTCATTTAAATGACAGTTTAATAATAAAGTATTACAATGGTCGAGGACTGTTTGGAAACTTTTGGTCCTAAACACTTTTAATTTAATATAGTATATTGCAATTAATTTTGATCGATTAGTCGCTAATAAATATGTTAGAAATATGCCTTTGGGTCTTACAATAAGACTATTTGAATAATAAATATATTTAAGCTTGGTAAATTATGATTGTTTAGAATTTCATAACAATTAGTAAAGCAGATAACCGAAGAATTCAAAACTAATCTATGAAAATTGTAATTTTGATGTGCTGAAATTCGATCCCAAAAATTTTTCCTAATAAAACACAATATAACATTCCTGCGATGTCATTACTACCTCAAAGTTTCAAAAGTGAAACGAAGAGAAATGTGTTAAAAAATTTATATAGAGGTAAATTTGGACGAATTGTTGCACAACTCACTCACAGAACTTTTATAGCAAAATATTTTAAAATGTAAACAAAATCATAAAAATTATAATTTCTTACCTACAAGTATGTAGTTTTTTGATAAATGAATCTAGATTTATCACCAAAGCGAGCTGTTGATTCTTTTTGTTTTAATGTAAATTAATTGGATTAAATTTAGGATCCACCATGTCTTGAATTTATACATACATCACTAGTTTTTTATCATTATGGTTATATAATAATATAAACTAACATCCAAATTTACGATTTTAAGGTTTTTTAGGATCATTAATTAACCGAAATAATCAACAAAGTTAAATTTCTATTTTTACAAAACAATAAAGGGACGTAAATATAAATAAATATACCTGTTAAAGAAATTTATAACTTTGTAATTATCTTATTTTATACAAGCCTCATTTTGAAGTCTCAAATATTCATAATGTAAAAATTTCTATAACGATAAGAAAAAAATTTACAACGTTTTAGGAAATCAGGAGATATCCTTTTTCAAATATAGCAAATCTTTCCATCTCAAAAACAACCAAAAGGTATTTTTTTCTATTTAAAATTCTATGCAAATGTAAATCTTACGATTATTTTGTTTTTGGTTCGATATAAAGTTTTTATACATTCTTTATTCGATACTGCTAAACTCCTGCGTTGATTGATTTGGCATTTAAAACACAGTTAGTTAAGTTTTCATGCAGCGTCCATTAAAATCTCTATTTAATGTGGTTTTATTTCTTTTATATAAAAATGAGATTTTCATGAATTATTCATAAGGGAAAATTGATTGAAAATTTAAGGAAACTTTTTGAGGCATTTAAATTTTAAGAATTATGTTGGTATCTTTTATGGGTATAAATTTCTTTAAAAACAAAAAGAATTAAAGTTTTTATAGATAAATAAAATGAACAAAAAATTTTTCTGAAAAGAATAATTTATTAAATATGGAAATATGAGCCAACAATTTCGGAACAATCGTTAACACAGGATTCACAAAGACTTTTAAATTGAACTAAGTCTTTTTTGGCAGTTTTTCCTTTACAAAAAAATTGTGTTTTGTCGGTCAAAGCTTATCTTTTCAAATTAGCTTTAGAGTTTAAGTTGTTGTAGAGTTATGTCATAGTGTATTTTAAAAACTTTTATAAATAATTGGACAGAATCAATAGTCGCTTTAAGTGACGCAAATGTATGACGTTACAATGATGGCCAATCTGATATTCTGTTGTTCCATTCAGCAAGCCCGATTTTAGTTTAGGGTTAATAATTATTAAAAAAACTTTATAAAATTCATTTTACTGGCTGTAGTCAGATCTTCCATGAATTCACCAGATAAGCAGTTTTTTTATTTTGTGTATAATTAGAAAGAAAGATTGATGTTCTACCAAAGAGTTTCATTTTGAATGTTGTAAAGGAGGAATGAGCAACCGTTTTTTGCCTCGGGCCAAATACAAATTTAAAAAATTTATTCGGGCCGTAAAAAAAAAGTTTAAAAATATGAAAACTAGACAAATAAGCGCAAATTACCTTTTTATTAAAAAATTATTAGCAAAAAACAATAACAAAAATAAATTATACAATAAAAATAGTAAAAAGAACTGCAAATAATAATTATTCTGCGAAAAAACTTGAAACAAATATTAATCAGAAATTTGGCACTGCGTTTTTGCAACCAGCTGGTCTATATTCGCAGATATAGAAGATATAGTAACTGACACACAGCTTTCTTATCTTGCATTTTATTTAGCCTTGATCGGTAGTCGGTTTTAATTATTTTCATAGCGGAAAAAAAGTGTCATGATTTGCTTGTAAGTCTATTAGTTCTATTTGTAGCTCATCTAGAACTATTTCCACGTCTATATTGAATGGCAAGGAAAAAATATTTAAATTGAGAACTGTTTCCCCATTCTAAATACTTGAAATCGTGATTCAAATTCGCTTGTTAGCTTTTCAATTTTCTGGGATAATTTTTAGTTTCTACAGGGCCTTCTATTCTCAGATATGGAAAATGTGACACGTTGTAGGATAACATATGTTTATACCCAACTTTGAGTTTGCTTTCAAAAGCTTAAATTTTATCAAACATGTTATGTATAAAATGATTTTTTCCTTAAAGGTCCATATTTAAATCATTTAGATGCTGAGCTAAGTCGATAATAAAAGCAAAGTCACACATCCATTCAGAGCTAAAAAGACTATAGCCTTAGGCTCTTGAAAATTTTCGGCCCTCGATTATGATAATGAATTTTACTTTTTATCAGATTTTATTAAAAAAATTTTCTTGAGTAAAACATTTTGTCCTATTAATGTCCTATTAATGTCCTATTAATTATGATATCGTTTTCATTATTGAAAAGAGTGAAAAGTATTACGATCGAATTTATTTACTGCTTTATCGGTACTTGCTATAAACAGTGAACTTGCTAGGAATTTGAATGTCAAAGAGATAATTCACGATTTTGCTGGCATAAAAAGAAGAAAAAAAAACTTCTAAAAACTATTCAATTATTATTGTTAAATAAAATTTATAACCAAAATTTTTGTCTATTTATTCACCTGTATTTATTCACCTGTGGTCAAAAAAAATTGTTTTCGGCCTTTTCAGGAAGTTAGCCTTCCGCCCGAAAATGCTTAAGCCGGCCCTGCATCCATTCCTTATCGTTGAAATTGGAAAATTCATATCCTTTCATTTCTACAAACAATTGAATTTTACTTTTTAAGTTATACACTCTTTTTAACATTGCACCTCTACTCAGCCATCGAACTTCTGTGCTATAAATTACATAACCATATTCACTTTCCAAATCTTTTAAAAATTCTTTGAATTGGCAGTTATTTAATGCATGAGATTTTAAAAAATTAATAAGTTTAATTACGGTCGTGGTTATATGTGGTATATTCAAAATTTTTGCGCATAGATTCTGTTGGTGAATTATGCAATGATTGACAATTATTTCTCTTCCTGTTAAATTTTTGATATCTTTAAATAATCTTCTCGCAACTCCTACATTCATGCTTGCCATTGCTCTTGCTCCATCGGTTGATATGCCGACAATCTTTCTTAATGGAATTGAGAATCCCTCTAACATCGATTTTAGTTCATTGTACAGGTATTCACCTGTTGCATTTCCTACCATTGGCACCAATGAACCCATTTCTTCAGTAATATTAAAATTGGAATCGATTACTCTAAGAAATATTGCTAGTTGTGAAGTATTGCTTATGTCACAGCTCTCATCAAGTGCCAAGGAACACTATTCAAATTTTTTAATGTGTTCGCTTAAAGTTGTACAAATGTTTTCTGACAAAACTTCTATTCTTCTTCCGATTGTAAATCTTTACAAACCAATTTCGAAATGATGTCCTTTTTATCAGGAAAAGCTATTTCTGCAACAGCAGTTAAATATTCCTTTATCATCTTCCCATCAGCAAATGGTTTCATTTTTTTGGCTAAAATTTGACTAAGAGTGTAGCTTGCTTTCACTGTTAAATCCGACGAAATTTTTAAGCTCAAAATATTTTTTGATGTTGTTTGAAGCTTTTTTCCATTTGATCAAATTTGTCTATACGCATTTGTCCTTGGATGTTTTTATAACTTGTTTCATGCTTTGTCTCATAGTGCCGTTTGATATTGTATTCTTTTAGCACGGATACTGAATCCGAGCATAAAGAGCAAACAGCTTTATCTTTAACAAGAATGAAAAAATAATCGTATTTCCAATTTTTCATTGAAACTTCTATTTTCATCCCCAATTTTTCGTTTTTTTGTTGGTTTGGAAAAATTTTTTACAATTTTCAAAATAAGACCAAGTGTTCCTCAAAAACTATTACGAAAATTAAATTTCCATTAGAACAATTAGTTTTTAACTTAAAAATACTTTTTTTTTTTTTTTTTTTTTTTATTACATTCCATTTCATACTACAATCTTAATCTTAATTAATTTATTAGTATTACTGATATCAGCTATGTATTACTTAAGTTTTAGTTAAGTGTGGGAGTTCTGTCCAGTGATCAGTTCCCTGTGATATTGTTTATGTATATGTTAGTTCATGTGGCTTGGTGCGTTGAAGTCTTCTCAGTTGTCCAGTTATATCAAGTAATTTAATTGCTTCTATGTTGGTATGATGTAGAAGCCGTGTCTCATGTCTGGTCGCATATTCGTGAATGACCTCTTCAACCCAATTAATTTTTAGGTCATGATGGAGTTAAAAATACTGACTATGCGTTTTATTATTACAATAACTTACAAGTAAAACACAAAAAAGTCAAAAAAAATATACACACAGCTCTATAATTTGTGAAACAAATAAAACTATCACAAAACAAATCTGCGTCTTAACGTAGGCATTTCATTAATAAATTCTGGTGAGACAGATTTTTTGGTACCTTAAAAATCATTAGCTAAGTTTTAACTTTAATTGTCCCAATTCTGCGCTGGCACAAAAAAAAGCAAAAGCTATGCTTCATATACACGCTTCAAAAATAAAAAATTAATATATGCAGACCTAGCCCCAGCAAATCCCAAAAACAAACATACCCAAAATGGTTGCTAGTAAACAGTTTAATTTTATTCTAATAACACAACAAAATAAACTTCATCAAATTTTAAATAAATTCCAGGATTTGTAGATTGTAGTACCGTTTATTTTGATAGAATTTTTTTATGAAATGGAAAATTATATAAAATATATCCATATATATATTTATTAATCCAGTAGCTTTTGAATTCAATTCAAAGAAATATATTTTTTATTAAAGTAAAGCATTTACGAACCGCAAGAAAAACGGAAGCGGGCCGTGGGTTTCACGTTGCTCATCCCTGTTGTAAAGAATTTGGTCATAACATACAATGTTTTATGAGTCTAGAGCTGAAAATTGCGTAGCTCAAGAAATTAATGAAATTTATTAGAAACTGCATCTGGTATGAAAAACTACAAAGAATAAAAGCAGATATGCGCATGAAAATTGTCTTTAAATTTTAATAATTAGATATGTTAACATCTATATATATATGAAATATTATATATAAAATTTAACTTTTCTTTGACCACAAAGTAATAAAAAATTTTCAATTTTATTTGCTTTGAAATTTTTTTTTTCATGCTGGGCCAATCAATTAGAAGAACTCCAGGGTGTAGAATTATTATTGATGCTTCATGTATATGGATTCCGTGTGTGGAAGAACTACGTTCAGCATTTTCTAGATGATGTGGTTATAATAAATTATGATTTAAATTAAAATCTCTTGTACCTAATCAACTTTCTCCAATATTTTTGCGTGTGATACATTTTCGCATTTATGGAAAAGAGTCTTAATTCTAAACTGATAATAATCAAACCTGTGTCAGTACGAAGAAATGGCAAAGTCTGACTATTTCAAACAGATAATTATAAAGAAAAACTTAAATTAATAATCATGAATATCCTTTTCTGTTAAGCTTTAAAATTTTCATTCAAGTTCTTTCATTTAAATTTTAACGTATTGGCTACAATTTCAATAAGTTCAATTCAAAATAAGTTTCAATAATCAGCTTATTGGAATTATATTTTTCGCTATTTTTATTAAATGTAATATTAAAGACGATTTTTTTGCAGATTAAAAAAATTATTTTAGATAGTAAAAGCATGCGTGAGCTTTTTTTAAAATTGTTTTGTTTCCCTCTGGTTTTGAGTAGTAAAGTTATCACCTGTAGATTCTGATCCTTGCTGTATAATATCCTTTTCATATCCCAGACTTTTGTGGTTTTATAAGTCTCCAGTATCTTTGTTCTATAGCGTCCAAAGGTTATAATGTCCTGGAAATTGTTTGCCTGTTGAATTTAGTTTGACTAAGATATTCTTAGGCTACGTATCGTATAAAGTAGCGTAAATATTTTTTTTGGTCTCTAATTGTATTACTGTACCAAATAGAAATTAAGATAAAATTTATAGAATTAAAGTGAAAATTGTGAAACGTATTGAAAAATAATGAAATATTCATATAAAGTTTTCATATTTTTAAAAATTTGAAAATCTTAAATTAAGTTTATAATATACATACATTAAATCTTGAAATTGTTGCAATAAAAGTGAAAGTTTTTAATTGTTAATGCTTTCCTAAGTGTGGTGTATTTGATTTTGGTGATGATTTAGAAAAAATATATTGTATATATATATATTATATATATATATATATCTACATATATATATATCTTATGTATATGTAATTATGGTTTTCTACTTGGCTCATTTTAATGCTGAGTAATAAAATTAATTACCAAGGATAACATTTTGTATCTTATAAAATAACGCAATTGGCGCTTAAAATCTAAGGTAATTTTTATATTGGGCTGATTGCATGCACATCAAATGTAATTTATCAATATAAAGCACCTGTTGCAAAATTTATTATACAATTCATTGTAGACAAGAAAATGGGTTCTATTCAGGCTATAATCTATTTGGATTCCTATAGAAATATTTAAAGATTTATTAGTCTTTATGGTGATGATTGATAGCTACTTAAGACAAAGTTTTTACTTCTTCTTTTGAAGAATAATAATTTTTGTTGTATTTATTCCTTATTTTTAGTATTAACTTTGATTGCCTAAAACATTTTATACAAGAAATTAATTTTCGTTTTATGAAAAAAGTTATTAATTTTTATTTTATTTCAAGCTTTGATTAAAAATCTTTCGATTTAAATAAAAGTTAGTTAGAAATGTAATTTGAAAAGTTTAAGATTTTAAAAACAATTTGAATAAATTATCCCCAAGTTGATTTTTAATAGCAAACCATTGTTTTTTAAAAATGAATAAACTTACGAAATTGTTTTTTTTTTTTAATTACAAAAAATAATTTCATATTAAATAAGGACTTTTTGTGTATCTGCACCAATTTTGACTGCGTAGATTTTTAATTTTTTGAACTTTAATTTCTATACATGATCTTATAGCAATAGTGTAGTAAAATTAGGCTTTTTAAAAGAACTTTGTTGAAAAATTTATTTTTTAATTATATTGAACGTGCGATATATTAAAACCAAAGAATATCTAAATTGGAATAAATTTAAAGACACTTATTTGAGTTTGTTCTTGGTTTATCTATGAATTACTCACAGACATAATTTTTAAGATAGTTATACTTGAAAAAAATTTGGTAATACCTAAAGAGTCAAAAGAATTACTAATAGGAGGTTTCGTAAATTAAGGACCATGGCTTATTTATCCAGGAATGAAGCATGAAACTCTTCTTTCGTACTAAAATTATTGTAAAAGATTTGGTTTAACAGGTTTTTTAAAAGGTTAAAATGATTTTAACTAGGGACAATTCACTTTAATTTCTGGTATTATCTTTATAGGTGAAAAATAGAGAATATAAGTGCAAAAAATCTGCTGATGGGTTTTGTTAGATAATATTAATTTAATGTTTCTTTTAAGAATACATGAAATATTCATTTGTAGGGCTAAACTGAATACTGCTGAACAGATTTAAGAATACTCTTAATTGTTTTTATTATGTTTGCAGCAGCTTTTCTTACAAATATCTAAAAAGCATCTATCTCTTTACTCCTTACTTAATTATAATTTTCATTCAAAAATTGACGACATTATTAATTCAGACTACAACAGAAAAGTATCAAAAAGTTTTGTTTTGGTTCTAGGCAGTTTTTATCGCATACTAACGCTTTCTTTCTTTTACATCCATTGTTTGTCTTTGTAGTGATCTAGTAAATTTTCTTTATAAAATTTAGCCCCAGCAAATGTGTGAGGAAAAGAAATATAGTGCTTTATTTAAATACAAAAAAATAAAAAACAATGCTTTATTATCTCTACTGATAACAACAACAAGATATAAAAAGATTGGCAACAGCAAAAGTAAAACAAAACTTGAAAAGCTTCTCTTTAGTTCCGATAAACTACTTATTGTTAGTCCGTTTAGCTGACGTAATATCATTCGAAAATCCTTTTGGTAATGCTTGCTGCTATAATTAGCATTTCAAGAAAAATAGTATTACAAGTGTTTTGTTATTAGTAAGGAAAAACTTTAGGAAGAATAATTATGATAAATAAAGCAAATAAAAAGTAAAAAAAATTCAAAAGCCAACTCAGAATTGTTTTTTTTTTTACACTGTGTTAGATAATTCGCAAATAACCAATACTATTTCGAGGTAACATAAATATTTAAATTTGATTTCTCGACTCAGTCGTAAAATTTTTTTTATCACTTTATCCTAAATGGGTTTAAATGGTTCTACAAAAATTATTTAAAAAAATTTAAAATCTGAACCTACAAACAATGTTTAATGGATTCTGTTTTATATTTATTCTAAAGCGATTCTAAAATAATTCTGTATAAGAAGCAATTTAAGTATTGAATGCGGATATAGGTTATATGCTGGTGGTGGTTATTATTTACAACAACACTTGCTTTTTCTTATTTGTTTAATTTCATTTCCATGTCTGTCCTCATAAGTTCATTACTTTTATATACAAAACTTTTACAAAAAAACTTTTATAATCTATTCATAAGTTTATCTAAGTTTTTTTCCTTCTGATAAAATTGGGAGTATGAAACCAAAAGAAATCAATGTGTAGAAAAATAAATTTTATTAATTTTTTCGTCCTTTCAATAATTCATTTTTACTTTAGCCAAAATAATTACATGGTAGTAAATCTGAACTTTATGTAGAATCTGTCTGTTGCTTTTTATGTTCCTGGCTTCAAAGTGCTTCACTGAGACTTTGATAATAAAATCAAGTACATATCCTCCTTTTTTATTGCTATGAAAAACACTTCTTCGTCCTTGTAAATATAATTTTTCATACTAAATCCCTTTTTTCCATTACAATTGTTGACAGCACTTAATAATCCTGTTTTGAATTGAGATTTTAAAGTGGTTACGTTAAGGGAAATAAATATATTAAGCCCTACTTTAAATTCTAGTGTGAAGCTTAAGACAATTTTTTATTATTTATAACGAGTTCATATTTATGCAGGGATTCATTCATGGAAAATAATCATAGAAAAGTTATGAAGCTCTTACAAAAGTCACAAATATCATTACAATATTCAATCTATGTATATAAAACAAAAATGCGAAGGTCATAGGATTAGCCAACAAACATTATTATATTATATTAATAATTAATTAATAAAAATATTTGATTTTTTTCATTATTATCTAATTTACAATACTTACTCCACTTTTTTCCTTAATATTGAACTATCAGGAAAGGATACAATTTTGGGTTATAGATTTTTTAATTGTTTGTATACAAATTTGCATGGAAATTAATATTTTTAGTCAAAATTATTAATTAGTATGTGTAATTGATGTATTGTGTTTTAGAAATATCATTTTTACATTGTTTTCCAACTAATTTTGAAGGTGCTCTATAGCCTTGATTACCGCTAGTAGCTTTCTTCAAAGTAACATAATAATTCCTCTCTACTTTCGGAATCAAGTTTTTCCATAATTTGCACGTAGTTTTCAGATTTAATTTTAATAACTGAAAATATGAATATTTTCTGTGGCCTTTTTATAGCTACGTATAAACCAAATCAAAAATAACTTTTGCTTGGGTGATAGTTTAAAAATTTGGTATAATCCAGCTGAAACTTTCTTAATTTATATTTTTTAAATGGACTATTTTTTAGTGTGCAGTTGTGAAAAGAAGAGATTTTGTGCTATTGCTTTATCTACTTATTTTTTTCTTTTTCGGAAGGATTTTATTGAAATTTAAATTGAAAAACTTGGAAAATAAGTGTTAAAGCGGATTAGTTTGAGCTTTTTTGTAATAAGACTATTGTCTTTTTTGTAATCCTTGCTAGCATTAAAATAAATGCACTGTTAACCCAAAGCAACGAATCAATAGAAAAAGGCTTCTTTTATTGTCTGTTTTAATAAAGTACTAAAAATCGATTGTCTTGCCGTTTTTTTTTAGCATTCAAAACTGAATAACAAATTCATATACTATATCTCCTCGTTTTCCTTTCTCTTAAAGGGAGCAAATTTAATTGCTTATGCTCAGTTGAATTTATCAGGCAATTTTGTTACAACTCTGCATAAATCAACATTTCCCTGGGATAATGGATATTATTTTTTCAAATTACTTTTCTTCTGGTTTTTTAGATATCGATTGAAAATCAAATAATTCAGTGAAAATGTAGGTAGTCAAATGCTATGAGAATTTGAATTAGAAATTTGAAGTTTTTTATTTAGTAAAAAACCTTTTAGTAATTTTGATAAGGTCCAAGACATTCATTCTTTAGCTGTTAGGATGTATACAAGTGGTATCTTAGATAAGCAAACGAAACTTATTTTAAATGGTATCCCTTTTTCCTGAACTCAGATTCATTTTATAGATAATTACAAAGTATATAGGTAAGTTTTTGATATCACTCTGGGCTATTTAAGAAATAAATTCAAATCCTCATACTTTGGTCTTCGTGAATTAATAATCATAATTTAGAGCTCCAGTTTTGGAATTACCCGGAATATAATTTTAAATAGCAGTAAACTTTGTTGAAGTTTCTCTTGCCATTATGTATAAAAGTTATATAATAATGTTATATTATATGAACATATCTATTGCTAGGGGTATCTGTGGAGTTTTTTTTAATCTAAAAGATAATTAGGTAGAAAATTCAAAAAACTCAAAGGTAAATTTATTATTTAAATTATAAATTTTGCTTAATTGGCTAAGTTTTATAAATTATTATTGTAAATTTAGTGAATTTAGTAAAATTTATATAAATTATTACTTATAAGTTTACTGTGTATATTTTCATAATTTTTAAATTTAATTCAGTATGTCCTAAAATAAATGAGCCACCAATACATACAGGTTTTACTAAATGAGTTACTTTATATTTTAGGGAATGAATCACGAGTATGCGATAACTTTATATTACTTTACTTCTTTTAACTTTATGTATTTTTCTATCCATCAGCCATCCAGTCGTCCAACTCTCAAATGTTAGGTTTGAATTAGAGTGACCGCCATTTAGAATGTTTGTTTTATTTAACTAATATATTTTGAAGAATATTTCTTGCTTTTCGTTGAAAAAAAAAAATATATAAAGAGTATGCTATGTACACATGCCAAGAAAAATTACTAAAAAAAATTTTTGCAGAAAATAACATAAAGCAAATTAAAAAAGCATAACTTCACCAAAAAGGAGTTATCATGGTAAAATTCTTTCCATTACATATGCAATATATTATGCGGTTTTTAGTAACACTTCGTTTTTCTGAAAGTAAGTTTATTAATACTATTGCTGAATAATAGCCTTTAAAGCTGCAATGTTTAAGTTTTATGCTTTGGATTAAATAAACCAAGAGTGCAAATATTCTATGAAAAACACTTCTATGTAGTAATAGAATGACGCAATATCGAAATCATCATCGAATCATCGAAATTCTTATATGATTTTACTAATATCAATTCAATGTAGTGTTATCGGAATCAAAAATGTAAAAAGATTTTTCTCAATAAATAAGAATTTATTTCTTTTATTAGAATTGAATCTAAGATAATAAAACTAATCTTCCCTACCAGTTTTGTAAAGACTGACATTCGGATACAAAAAAATTAAATTTAATTCACACATCTACCGATGCAAGAATCTTAATTGATCTATGGTAATAATTATATTTTCAATAACTACACCTCAAATAGACAGATTAGGCTTGTGTTGATTTTCTTTATCGCGTAAAGTAGTTAAGCACCGATGGAGGTTGAAAATTAATTAAATGTCGAGACCTAAGCTTTTTTTCCTTAAAAAAAATTTTTTCTAATCTAACTGAAGATTGCTTCATATTTCTAAGAAATTATGATATTTAATTTTATGGTAATTTTTACATGGTATATATAAAAAAGAGAAATTAATTTGCTTTAAAATTTAAGGTTTTTGTAAAATGTTGTAATGGCAGTTGTCAAGGGACATGTAGAAGAATTTCATTTTATTCTTAATCAAAGGATGGTCATGTATTCAAGAAATTTGCAAGTCATAAACAAATGTTATCACATAAATTTATTTTGTCATATCATTTTCATCTATTATATTGTAGTTTATGTCTACATTTTGATGTAAAACTATCCAAAGGAATACAAAAAATATAGTAAAACCAGAATACATTTTCGAAATAAATTTTTTTTTTTTAATTGTATATGAAAAGATTTTTAACGTCATTACTTATTAAAACATAATGGCAATTAATGATTACGATCAAGCTTCATATTTCAATGGTAAAATAGAAATTAAAAAAAGATTCCACATTTTCATTAAAATACAAACCTATTTGTGTAATATTTTAAAAGATTAACCAATTTATTTTTATTGTTCTTAAAATCAAATATTATTTATAAAATCGATGAATACATATTATATTAATATTTGGAATTAGTCTCGCAATATATTTCTGTCTACACAATAGTCATATAGATATTTTGATCAAATCATATCTTCAACATGTTGAGTATGTTTGACACATATTTCAAATTTAGTCATTTTCCTTTCATCCAGTTATGTAATTGTCGAATATCGAAATGTTGGATTAATTAGTTATGGATAATTGTGGAAGCGTTCTGGTCAACAATATGGCGCGCAACTGCCCTATTCTTGGTGTCGCAAGTTATAGTTGGTTTTAAATAATTTTGATATAAGAAATATTCACTGTTGTATTTTCTTACTTAGAATGGACTAATAATTAATTAAAGAAAAAGTTTATATGCAGTCATTTTTGAATGCTGCCCCTTCCCTCTTAAGGAATTTTAATATTTGTACTTAATGAATTTTAAGTAGCAACTAGTGACTTTTATCATTTGTACAGGATTATACATTTGTGACTGAAATGTATGATAGACCACGATGTTTTTTTTGTGCATTTTGATGAAGTTATGTGAATTCCAGTATTGTTAATTTTCAATAAACGTTCCATGAGCCATCTTTATGTCAATAAACTTTCCATATTAACTGGAAACCTAATAAAGTTTTTTTAATATAAAGTTTGATTTTTTCTATTGTAGCGTAAACGTTGAGAATCCTTCGTCAAAACAAATGCCTGGAGCCTTTGATGTTTGAGACAATTTAATTATACTTTGATAAGGGTTAAACATATACAGCTTAAATGAATTTAATCATTATATTTTATTAATTTAGGTTATCATTATGTTTATTACTTAACCAAATGTCCTAATCCTGGTAGCACCTTAAAAATACCACTATTGAATAACTCTGAAAGTAAAAAATATACTTGAAATATAATAGATCCTTTTTTTCGAATTAAAGTTTTGGCTTGAATTATGTATAGTTTTCTTGATATTCCTAGAAAAGTTTTTTAGTACAATAATTGCTTGAGTATAAGGAAAGGGTTGACATTCTAAAAGGTTTTGGGATTTTAAGTAATTCATAATTCAAACAAATTTTTGTACCCAAATGATAGTTTTACAGAGCTGTAAGCAAAAAATTATTATCTATATATAAAGAAGATATAAAATATTGATTGGGTTTTATTTACTTCTATTTGACATTAAAAAACAGTGAGAGGGACGGGGGGGTGGGATGCCCTTTCAAAATTTTAATTTCTTTATTATATTTCCTTATTGTTAAATACTTTAAAAATGTTTTAATTTCAAGGTAATAGGGTCAAATCTCTCATAGTTACAAATGGTGTGCAAAAAAATTATCTCTTGTTTGGTTAGGATAATTTATTCTAATACAAACATTTAAATCTTCCTACTTCATGTAAATTTTTCAGAGTTAAAAACTTTAAAAGCATTTTTTTGTACCCTTTAAAATCACATAAAAATCACAAAATTAAATAAAAAAAGAATATTGAGGAGAGGAAAAACTGGTATTTTAACCAAAAATAAATTTAGTTTTCTGATTTCAGATATTTCTGGATATAAGATATGGTTTGATTTTCTGAAAATGCTTTGCCACTAACTTATTTTTAGTTATTTTCATACAAAAATTTTACAGAATGTTATTGAAAAGTTGTTCAAAAGCTTGTAAAATATTTCAATATATTTACCAGTAATGTTTAGCCCTCCCAATTTAAAAGCCTTTTAGAAAATTTAAAAATGATGGAAAAAGAACTATCATACCAGATTAATTTCTGATTAGAGTGAAATTTAACCTACTAACTAATGTGTTTATTTAATTAAATGTCAATGAATGTCATTCTCTTGATAAATCTAATTTTAGGATCCTTAAATCAAATTCTATAACGTTTTGACGATTTCAAAAAATCAAAATTACAAATCCTTAGAATGTTTTAGTTAAAAATAATAATCTTTTTTGGCAATTTATTCTTCATGAAGATAGTGGATACTATGAAATCTATTATCGTAGTTTTATTTATATCGGAAAATTCGATGATCAGTGCAGAATTTTGACAAGTCACATATTTTTAAATTTCATAATACACGGAATATTTTCATTAATTACACTTACATACAATTTTAAAATTTAAAGCCTCTTTTTTAAAAGGAGTTTTTGCAATGCCAAAGTAGTACTTTAGCTCATAACAGACCTCATTTATCAAATATATAAGAAAGAATCGCTTAATTCTTAAAATCTTTAAAGTTTTTTACTATCGTCTTCAATACCAAAGCCTTTATTGATAAAAAAATACTTTGTAAATTAAAAGTAGTCGTTTTTATTTCTACATGGACTTTAGTGGCTGAAACTGCACCTAGTTATTGTATGATTGTTGTTTTTAGAACTCAAAAAAAAAATCAATCAATCAAAGTTACAACTTGCACTCGTATGATGAAATTTTCCATGAAATATTCCATGTAGAATATTTTTTGCTCACTTTGTACAGAAGACATGCTTTTGTTGTTAAATCTTGTTAACAGGTCTGTAAAAGCACATATTTGTATACTTTGTGTCTTTGATCTTATTCATAGGAGGAATAGTGTTTTTGTTTTATAAATTATTTCATTGATCAACCGTTTATAATATCGTGTTATATTTTACAAACAACATACACTACTTTATAGATACTAAGGCTAAAAAAAAATTGCATTATGTTTTTTGATTTAGAAAATGTAAAACATATCACTAATGTAAGAAGCATTTTAAAAATTAAAATTTTAAGCATAGCAGGGCTTTACTGAATTTATTGAATTCTTCTAAAAAATTTATCAAAGAATCTGGATCTTCTGAAAAAGTTGGACATAATCAAAATCTTTGTAATAATAAAACTTTAGAAGGATAATAAACAAAGATTTTTCATATCTCTAATGAAGACATTTCGATAAAACTTTTTCTCTTCTAAATGAGTTTCTGTCGCATTAAGAAAAATAAATTAACATAAAATTTAACTAAAACTGGAGTTTACAAATTTTTCTGAATATTGAACAAAATTTTCTATTTAGTTTCCTTAAAAGAGTTTCCCACATACATATAAATTGTTTCTTTATTCAAATAAAGTACCCAAGGGCAAAATTGTTATTTATATTCGGAGCGTAAAGTAATAAACAGCTGAGTGTCTCCAGTTAAGGCTTAAAAATTTCTTCCCTTTTTTTAAAAGAAAAGTCATACATAGGCATTACATAGGCACATAAAAATAGTCTCATACTGTTGCAAAGAATAAGGTTTTGTTGTTTTATTGTATATATAATTGTGAAATTTGATTTTATTTTTAAAAAATTTTTCTGAAAGCTAAAATTTCGCTTTCAGAAGTTCAATTGTACATTTTGAAACAAATAAGTACATTCTGAATTATGTCCTACTATTCAAAAAATTTCTATTTTAAGTCTTATTCAAAATTTTTTAAAGTGTTCTTTGCAAAAAGAGAAAAAAATATGTAAAATAAAGCACTTAAAAATTAATTTCTGCATTAAACAACTACACCTGTTGATTTCCATGCTTTTGGTTAAATTTTTCCTCGCCATGCAAAGGCTAAATCAAATTTAAGCTTAAATTGAAAACATAAACTAATATATCAATTTAAAATATTTATTTTTGGCTTGAAAATTGAGTTCTGTATCTGGTAGGCAAACAATTTGTAGGATTTTCAAAAAAGTATAATTAAATTTTTTTTTCAAATATCCTGAATGGAATTGATTGAAAAATATATTTAATGCTTTATATTTTTCTTTTTTCAAGGATATACTGTTTGAATCTAATAAATGGAATAAATATTTATATATAAAATAACTTTTAGATATTAGATGCTATCTAACATATTCGAAAGACAAACTCATGAAAAAATGTGCTAAAAAAACCTAATAACAAAATGTTTCTATCTAAATAGACTTAAGTTCATTTTGCCGGACTTTATATTATTTCGTGGTAGATACTAAATATTATGACACCCAAGAGGCTACTAACATTGATAAAGGAGTGTTTAGTGCAAAAGCTTCAGCAATGAGAACTTAAGAAGATTGATAGACTTTGTAATAATAAATAGAGTTTAATATTGCGCAAGAAATTATTATATCGATTACTTCAATAATTTTGAAATAATTTCAACTCTTCACTGCTTTTGATAGTTGATGAGTTTTCTGTTAGCTTCTTACAACAATAAATTTTTAGCAAAAAATTTCAAGTTGGAAACATTTTAAATGCATGGTTTTTTTTCACTATATTCCTTCCCATTATTATAATATTCTTATTGGTTTTTTGCGTGTGCAAATACAGGAAGTGTGAAATTTAGATTTGATCACAAACACAATAATTTGGATATTACAATTTTCCATTTAACAAACAAAAGCTGTGTAACTCATTTTTACTGCAGTGATTTTCAATCTAATTAGCTAGATGTAAATACATTAAAGTTTTGTTTACTTTTAAAATGAAATTAGTTTTCTTGAACAAATGGTCACTAATGGGTTCTGGTCCCTTTTCCACAGAGTTAATATTAACTTTTTTTTCTTTCAAAGAAAAAGAAGTTAAATCTACTATATATAGTCGTTATCAATGTGCTTTCTTTTTCGCTGCATTTTTGTAGTAGGCAATTCAGTAGGCAAATGAAAGGAAAGTCTAAAAGAATTCTGTTAAAGTTTTTCATTATGAATTCAGAGTGGAAAATTGTTTTTGAAGTTAATTGAAACTCTAGTTAAGAATAGAGTTGTGATAAATATAGAATATTAATAAATGAATAAGAAACTTAAACTATTTTTATTTAATTTTTTCAAAAATAATTCCTTCAAAATAGCTACCGATTGCTACGACCCTGTAAAAATTATCAATTTATTTATATAATCCTTCATAAAGTCAAGAAATTTTATTAAATGTAATAACTACCAATTAAGGAATTCTAATATTGCAATGTCCCGTATTTTTAATTTTTGTGATAAAGTATTGTAAATGAACCTTGCTAAAAGCATGATTTATACTTCTGATAAGTAATTTTTTGTTGTTATTAATGTTTTCTTCAAGTTATTTTTGTTTTCCGGCCAATTCATACGATATAAAACACAGTAGCTTAGATATATTAATAAAATGGTAAAGCAGAATAGATTTGCTTTGACATATTATTAATTAGTCAGTTGGTTTTTGATATTGTGTCTTTGCTTAGTACAGTTTAACAACTAATAGTGATTTAAAATCGATTTTAAATCCATTAGATAAGCTGAATACTTAACTTAATAAGCTAAAAGCCAAATTAGATTTAAGTAAAGGTGTTTTTGAAGGTATTAATCGATACGGGAGCTGATAATTGAGTGATTCTAGCACCTTCTACTGTCAGGCTTTTTACCTACAAGTTTTAAGCAAGCAGCAGCCAATTCCTCTAAAATCAATAATTTTGGTTGTAAGTCCTTTAGTTTTGATTTGGCACTATTTCAAAATTTCACTTGGAATTTTTCAATTGCCGATGTAATTAATTGATTTTGTAAAAGTGTATAAATATTGGTGCAGTTAATTTTATTTGTTTAAAAGAATTTGTTTAACTTGAAAATATGAACTATAACTCGGTTGAAAAAAAGAACATCCTTCCTAGGGAGGAGGATCATCTTTAGGAATAGCTTTCAACTCTTCAAAGTGAATATTAGCTTATATAGAAAATACAAATTTTTAAAATACTACGACAAAAAATTGATACTTTTTGTCATTTTATCAAAAGCTTTGAGCAACACTTGGGATACTTTCCATAGAGATATTTTTTAAAAATTATTATATTCTCTGTTCTTGAATAATAAATTAATATGCGAATGTAATATGCAATTGTTTTGATCTGTAATGATAAATGTAAGTTTTTTAAGTTTTAAATCGGTTCTGAAACTTCTTGCTTTATTCATTGACATAAAGTTTATACAATTTTTATTGCTTTCCTTTATAACAAAAGCCTCAAATTACATATACTCGTAAATCCGTTTTGAAGTTTTAAATATGAGTTTAAAGTAAATTCAAAAATATAACAACGTCTACGTCCTTCATTTTATAAATTATATTCAAAATTATATTTCGAAATTTTTTATTCTTTATGTGAAATTAGGTTTTTCTTCCTTAATGGTTATTTCAATAGAAAAATAATTCCTGCCCAAGTAGCTCAAAAACAATTACAACTAAAAACAAAATAATCATAAATTGTGTTTATATTCCAATAAAAATATTTTAAAAGGGATAATTTATCTGGTACGAATTATTTCAATTTATAAATTATGCGAATTCATTTAAGTTAGATCTTAGGCTAAGCCTAAGTGGTTTTCTATCTCATTTAACCTAAAATACAGTTAGAGATAATAATTTAAGGAGATTTTGAAAAACAAAAATGACTACATCGGTTTATATAACCTTTGACATCTCCGAAAGTCCTTAACAATAAATTTTGGATTATATACTAAATTAAGTCTTTTACTTATTCTTGATTTCCTTCATTTTGATCCCATCTAATGTCTTTTAAATTCTATTTTATTGCTGGAACATAGACGCCTTAAACTAATTACTAAATTTATCCAACCGAAAATAAAAACTGTATAATATTGTTGTTCAGCAACTACCAAAATCGGCAAATATGGACTTTAGCACGCGAAATTTATATTGCCTCTGATAAGGGCTTAATAGATCTAATTTGTTTCCTTAATTCTGATAAAATGTCTATGGCTTCCCTTTTTGTTATCGTCATTACTATAAAAGCCTTTGTAATTTTAGCTATGATAGCAAAAGCCTTTTATCTAAACCGAAGATATCATACAATAACACCTTTAGTTGATAATTTTATTTTCGATAGCGTAAGGATATTATTTATATTTCCAGTTAAAAATAATAAAAGTTAAATTTGGGACATTATTTTTATTTTCGTCGCATTATGCTGTTTCTGGACTTCTGGAATTGAATGATAAAAGTAATTTTTGGGAAGTTTTTGTTACTAGCCTATTAAATTATACATTAAGATAACTTAAAGTCCTTAAAGCTAATTCAGATATAATTACTTAGGAAGCTCTTTTTGATTATTGTTTCAGCAATCTACTGACTGCTTGTTTTAGAGTACTTGTTGTTATGAAAATAATTGATAGTTTTATGTGAGCTTATTGATCACAGGAAAAGGTAGTTTCCGTATTAGAGTAGTAAATGTATATGTATGTACTATATACACAACAGATTTGTGGTGTCAGAAAGTGTAAGGTAATAGTGCAAGTTTGAAGTAATGTAAAATGTTTAGTTAAATGTGTTCTTCTTAAGACTGTTTTAGTAAAATTTTGAGCATTATGCGACTTACATTATTTTAATTAATATTAAATTATTTTGTTATCTTCATTATTTTTGAATTGTTTTCTTTTTAATAATATAATCCTGCATATAAACGTAAAAAAATTCATTTTTCAAACATTTATTTTCCAAATTTTTAAGTGAGATTGGTTTGTATAATAAGGACATAAAAATTATCCAATGCAAATATAAAGGGTTTTCTACGTGCCTGAAACAATTTCACTTGCTGGACATTTTAAATCATTTTTTCTAAAACGATATCATATATTGTATCACCGCTATTAAAGGATGTAAGGATGCTAAAAACTTAATTTGTAATATGACGAAAAATAAAAAATTTATTAGTTTTATGTAAGACCTTCGGGATATCTGCTGGGTGATGGATTTAAAATGATAAATGACGCTTTTCCGAGAAGAAAATTTTTCATTGTGAATTTGCTTTTAACACTTTTAACACTGAATTTTTCTAAAAATAGTAAATATAGTTTTACAGTTTTTATCGTTGAAATATAAAATTGTATCTCTCACAAAAAATAGGAACATGGTTCTTTTCTTTCTTATTTTTGTTTTTTTGAATTCGTGACGTAACTTCAGTTTTGATTCAATAAATTCATAACAAATTCAAAGTTAAATACCTTCTTGTCCTTTAAAATTTCAAGTACTTGACATATTTTCTTAAAGCACTTTTAATCAGTTATTTAGCCCTTTTCTACATTTAACTACGTACATTTGTTTGAATTCAGTTCAAGTTAGTTTCTTACTTACTAATTAAGAAATATTTTTGCTCAAAAAACATTAAAAAGTCAGAATATGAATCTCTAACAAATCTTGAATATTATATATTTGCTTAACAAGAGATTGAAAAAGGTTTTTAAAGTAAAGATATAAAATCTCTTATGATAAATTTTTTAGAAACTGAAATTGTTGGTAATTCAAAAGAATTTCTAAAAGAATTTCCTAAAGTGTAGCAGTTTTAAGTAAAATGTGCCTACTATGTGGTAAGAAATTTACTTGCAAGAGAACATACAAAATCAAAATTCAAAAATAATTGTAATATAGATTAAAAAATTTGTATTCAAATTTGTGTATTTAACTAACTTTTTTTTGTTTTCAGCTATGTAATTGACATTACTAGATCATTAGAAACAAACACTTGTAAGTATCTTAAATATAAAATAATTTAGTTTAAATGAAAGTAAATTACTTTTGGTTAAAAATATTGCATCAAAATTGAGTTTAAAATTACTTTATTTGTATACTTTTTTTCTTACAATTAGTTAAATCCTCATAAATTATTTAAAACTTTCCAAACATATCTTATAAGATTTAAAGCTCTGTTAAAGAAAGGGTGAAATTATCGTTTTGTAGAATGTTAGTGAAACAAACAAATCGTTGAAAAATTTTAATAAGCTAATTCCTAAGGTTGGCGTCCCTTTTTTGTTATATTTAGCCTCTTTTAAGGCTAAAATATTAAGCAGTAAAAAGATCGAACAAAAACGAACACCTTCTAATTGGATTGTAATATTGAAGTTCACTCACATTCTGCTAAATCCATAATTTCTAAAACACAGATTTGAAGTGTTTTGTAGTTTTCATTATTTCCAATTTGGATTAACGTTTGACCAATCCTTTGTGCCGCTTACATGGTAGGCACACAGGCGCTAATGGCCATACTTTTAATGACCATTAGCCCTTAATGGCCATATTTCCCTGTGTGAACGCCATATTTTCGCAATATATTGTCAATAATATTACAAAAAATATGGTGTTCACGAACGCAATATAATGGCCATCAGCTTCAAAATGATCATCTGGCAGCATTAAAGGCGAAAATTTTCTTTTTGCCGTAGCCATTTGACAACTGAATCATAGCAATATGATTTATAATTACTTGAAAAAACATATATTAATATTATGCATCTTAAGCGGTAAGTTTTGTTTACTGTATTTATTGAATTCAGTGATTAGATTATAGTTTTCAGTGATCAAATTATAGTTTTTGAATTTCAGTTAGTAAAAATATTTGAAAAAAACATATTAAGTTTGATCAATATGAGGCTACAATTTTACGAATATTTTCTTTCCTTACATTATACATTTTTATAATATATTTTTAAACACTTTAAAAAACCAATTATTAAATTAAACAACTCGTTTTAAGTCTATAAAGTATTTAAAAGTAAACAAATTCCGCAAAATAAAACACTGTTGTAAACTCAAATGACATTAATCAGCTGCTTTGAAAATATTACGTTTCGCCTGTGTGCCACCGAAATTGTATGGCCTAAAATATGGCCATTAGAGGCAAAATATGGTGTTTGAAAGTATGGCCATTAGCGCCTGTGTGCCTACCATGTTAATAAAATTTTGTACTAATATCTCTTAAATTTAAAAAAAATATTTTTTGTTAGAAAAGGAGACAGATGCGTGGTATAAGATGCTCAAAGAAATTCGCTTAGTATCAATTGCTTCTCAAAAAAAATTTTAAAAATTTCAGTAATCTGACATGATAAATCTAGTTTTTTTGAGCTTATTACACAACTCATCTTTAGAAGTGACATTTTTCTAGATTGAATTTGTCACAATTGCTAATTAAATCAATTGTAAATTTGTAGTTTACTGATTTTTTTCTTAATTTTTGAATTGAAAACTTTTTACCACATGTTTGTGAAACTTAGTGGAGGAAAATAAATGAGTTGAATTTTAAATTGATAAACAAGAAAATTTGCCGATAATAAGGGCCCAAAATTTCACTGCAATGCTTTAGATTTTAAGCTTAAGCCAAATCAAGTTCCCCCTTTTTTCTGATTAAACCTTAAAAAAGTTTGGAAAATTTCTAATAATCATAAGTATGCTTTTATAAATACTTGATCCAGTAGAAAAATAAAAAATAATCCTTAAAATACAACAAGAATCTAGGAAAGTAGAAGAGTAGTAAAATATTTTGCTTCTGTAATTTAATATATTTAAGTTTTAATCTCCGAACAAAGAAAATGAGTACTTATTTCTAAAATATGGCTTGACATCCATTATTCTTAACACGATGACAGTTTTATTCAAATACTTAAATAAGCCAAAGGGAACATAATGTCACTTAAGTCAGTGAGTGAACAATTTCATTGTTTTGGTTAAGATTTATAGTGGAAAAATAAATCTTAAATCTTTAGTTAAGTTAATCTTATTAGTATTGAACATGCTTCAAATTTATGGTTTGTGTTTAAATTAATTCAATTATTGTTAAATAAGAAGTTGTTGAATACGTTTCATTAATCGTAAAAGTCCATTTGATGAGAAAATGTATCAAAATTAGATTTTGAAATATTAATAGTTTTTGAGTTAAGCTTCTCGAATTATAAGATAAGCAGAAGGATGACGTTAAAAGATTAGCATTGCTAAAATAAAAACAACGAAATAAGAAAATCATAATAATTATATTAACATATTTATTAACAAAATTTTTTGTTTGATTATAACGTTATTAGTAATAACTTTTTTAAATACTTTTACTTATTTATCCTGCGAAAAATTATAAAAGCAATTTTAACAGATAAGATAGAACTCCAGCTGTGTGAGAAATGATGACAACGTAATTCCACTTTCTATTAAATCCATCTTGGCTTTTGATATTTTATTGAATTATTTTGTTGTTTCATATACACATATATATATATATATATATATATATACTTCTCTTCTTGTGATATATTAAATATTTTCAACTTGAAGTAAATAAAATGTTAATGTTATATATTATTTTTTAAACTTTCATGGTTCTCTTCACTATTAATATTTTGTTCTTATACATGAAA
Source organism: Acrocera orbiculus (assembly GCA_947359355.1). Lineage (NCBI taxonomy): Eukaryota > Metazoa > Arthropoda > Insecta > Diptera > Acroceridae > Acrocera > Acrocera orbiculus. Next base: position 21,200,524 of record OX375757.1, read on the forward strand.
AAAATAGCACATTGCTTAGCAAAGTAGGTCTAGTATCTGAGTTGGTATTCTTTTATGAATCAAATCGATATAAAGTAGCATATTAGCATCAAAACCTAAGTAAATTTATTTGTAAATTAAAAAGTTTTGGTAAAGCAAAAAAAAGTTCTGGATTCAAAGGGCACTTATAGTTGTTATTTGTTGCTGTAGATATTTGATTAAAAATCGGTTGAATTGCATTGGTTATTGATATTTTATTTTTACTGTACCGCCAATAAAAATCATTGATTCTGTACGAATAAAGGAATTGATTCAAGAATTCAGAATTGAAAACATGTACAAGCAAACTATAAAAAAAAGCTTTGCATAGAGGAATATGAATATAATGATCGAAAATTTCATAAACAACTGTAAAGAATGCGCTTTGGATGAAAAGAAACTAAAAATATAAAAGAACTATTAGTCATAACAAAAACACCTGATAAAAGTTTTGTGATAGTCCCAGTAGAAACTATACTACCATTAAGGATACCGATGTATACTTACGACTCAATATATTCTAACAAAATAATAAATAGATATATATGGAAAGCGAGTAACTTTAACTAATAAAGATATTGCACTAACAATAAATGAGAAAAATACTCGAACATTATACAAAATAGATGATTACGTGATAGAATGTGATGTGATTATGTGGTTATATAATAGAATGTGAATGTGATTTGATTTAGATTACAGAGAACATTACACCAAGAAAGGATATAATAGACAAAGCGAAACTATTTAAAAATAAACATATGAATTAAGCACATAAATCTAAATAACTTTGAAAAAGAGAATAATATATTCTAAAAGAAAGGAAATGTAAGAACAAAATCAAGCACTCTATGAAGGTTCTTACAAAATCATAAAAACATTAGGCCTAAATATGAGAATTCATATAAAGTGGAAAGGCAAATTAGATCACAATAATTACACAAATTAGACAAAAATCAAAGTTAGATTAAGCAACAAACTGAATATTTATTAATAAAATAAAATTAGCTTGAAAAGCATTATGAGAAAACAAATTTTTCTCACATCCGCTTCACGTGATTTCTGTAATTGACTACAATTTTCCGTTATTTGAATCTTGTGGGAAATATTTATTTTCAAATTAAAACTGTTTATTTTGTTACAATATAAGTAAATCAAAGAGTTGGAACCTGTATCGGCATACGAAAAAGAAAGTGAATGAACTTCAGGTAAAAAGAAGAATGGAGCTCTAAACTTTAAAGTTTAATATATGTATGCTGTATAAGTTTTACCAAATACATGAATTTAATTTTAAATGCTGCATTTGAAATTGTGGTTTTTAAAAAAATTTGTCCAAGGTTTTGGGGCTGGCTTTTACAATTAACTCAAAATGAAAATGAAATTCATAGGCTTCTAGTCATTTAAAAATGTTTGAACATGTTAATTTATTGTTAAAATGAATGTCAGCCGATGAAAAGTGTTAAATCTCTTGTTTTTTAATAAATTATAACATATCTGATCTTCAAAAAAATCAATGAGTTCGTGCTTGCAAAGTTTCCTTATAAGTAACTAAACGGTGCAGTATGAATTACATAAATGATACATAAAATTTGGACAGAGCACGAGCCACTTAAAAAACTTATCTATCGTTATTTGACTATCAAAACCATTCAATGTCTACAATTGGAAGAAAAACAGATGATATCAATAATAAAACTCCAGACCATTTAGATAATTCTTACCATAGCAGACCAGATCTCTGGTTTTCACAAGTTTTTATTTTAATGTTCACCTAAAAAGGTAGTCATGTACAAATGTCTCCACCACATACTATAAAGTATTATCTCGAAGGTAGAAAAGAAAGGAACTACAATAACAAAATCTATTTTCTACCATGTGAAATTCAAGCAAATATATCATCATACACTACAGCCATACATTTAGTTTTTGAAGTAGCTTTTAACCCTTACGCCATCTAAAGTTAAAGCCAACAAATTCTTAATTTTTTGCTATAAATTTTATTGAAATACACAACAACAGCTAATGGGACTTTTTTAAAGTATCAAAAAAAACACAAAAATTTTTTTGTTTAAACACCCGACGGCATAAAATCAATATTTCAACTTAAGAAGTAGAAACAACAAGGGAAATTTTTTTTCTTTTTCTCTGAAACACATTGTTAGAAAATAAATGCACGTAAAATAATCAAATTTGAATATAATTAGAACTTGAAAAGAAAAACAATCTTTGATTATTCTTTAAACGTTAAAATTGTTTTTATTTATTTCTTAAAGAACCAAAGTTTTAAAAAAGGCAAATCATTGAAAAGCTATCAGAAATATTTGCATACCTTGAGGGTTATTTAAGTAATATCTTCAATTTGTATGTACAAAAATGTTTTTTAAGCTAAAAATGAAGTTGTAAGTTATATTTATTTTTAGCAAATGCAATAAATTTCATATCAACACAAAAAACAAGAAATTTTAGAGAAATATCGTATATTATTACTTAAAATAATATTAAGCTTTTTAGACAATTCCTAAAAATTTAATTAAAACTTTTGTAACTACTTTGAGCATAACTTTTTAGTATTATTTAAATGAATAAAAACTTAATGAGAAATATTTTTTATATACGATTTTTTGTATAATTTGGTTTTTAATAACCGTTTTGTACTTAATGCTAGAAAGAAAGTAAATTTTTTTCAGATTTTTAAAAGTTGGCCCCTGAAACAGGTCTTAATAATAACCTGTGAAAAAACAGAAATATTTATTATCTAAAAAAACTAATTGAAAACGGACTAGATTTTTAATACTTTATATTCAGTTATATTCAGGAAAATGAATTCAATACACACAACTAGCAATTATAGTTAGTTATCCAATAGCTCATATTAAATTAGATGAGAGTTCGTTCATGAAATTTCACTATATTCGTGATCAAACCAGGTTAATTTTTTCAGCTTTATTACATTGCCATCAAAGCACTTGATAAATATCTCAATAGTTCATTCTGAAGTGGGTAAGAATCCAGTCACAATATTTTACGGTTTTCTTATCGAGATCTAGGAACAGGTGAGTTTTTTGAAAAAATTTTCTAACCACATTGCATCGTCGTTAAGGACGTTGACAATTTCTTAATTCAAATCACAATTGCTCATCTCAAAGTGGGTAAGAGTTTGATCGCAAAATTTCACTTGTAGTAAAACAAAAAGCTCATCAAGTACTCTAAAAATTAATCACAGAGCTCTACAGAACCAAAAGCAAGGTAAAAAAGAATACCATAGAACTATTTAAAACAAAGCCATACTAAGGCGTAAATTCTAACAATAAATTGTCCGTATTAAAAATGATTTCAGGCATTGTACAATAGTAAGCTTATCAATTATCAAACCTAAATCCAGAGTAATATTTTCAATGGGGACAATAAAAATAGTAATGGGAACCAATGGAAACAGCTAAAATTAAAAGTCTCTATAGCTGCAATTTAGTCAGTCATACTTTAAAGTTAATATTTAAAGCAAAAGTTATAAAAAATTTTTTGCTACTTTCAAATATCGTCATTTATTTGCTTTAGCTTTCCAAGCTTAAGTTACACCAAATGTTTACCAGTTAAACTTTTTATATAGATAACATGATGAAATTTTAATAAATTACAAGAACTCTTACAATTGATAGAAAATGAGATTAAATAAAATTTATAAATCTTTCCATCAACTGCTTTAAAACTTTTAAATAAGTACAAGAGAACTTTTTTAAGCTTCTTGGTAAACTGAACTAAACTTTCAAAGAGCGCGTGCTGCTGAAATTTTAAGATATATAAACTTTTATAAAGTTTTTTACCATTTTGGGGCTACTGGAAAACTTTTAGCTAATATCTAAAGATGAATCAAAATAAAAATCACAGAAAATTGTAATCTTCTTAAACTTTAATTAGTATCAATCGGAGCAATGATTTACTATATACCTATATACTTAGAGCGCTCATTATTCTAACATTCTTGTTTAGTGTTTGTCGAGGGCTACAATGTTATACAGAGAGCTTTAAAGTACTCAAATTACTATGCTTAAAAAACAAAAAATATCTAAATGCAGAAGTAACATCATACTGATCAATATCACTTCTTCTATGACGAGCGATTTCTTAAACGGCTAAAGCCGTTCCTGACATTCCTAATTTTCATGTTGGTTTCAAAGACAGGAAAAATTGCTCTGCATTATTTTTTCCTCTTGCCTAAAGGCTTGGCATAAGGGGCAACATATACTAAAAATTTCTTTGGCATGCATGTATTTGTTATTTAACTCTGCGATTAAAATCCACTCTTTGCAAGTTTCTGTTAAGCAAACTCGCATGCAGAAATGTTTAATCGAAGCTTCGCAGCAGGACTGATTGGGATCAGATTATATCTGAGATATTTGTTTTCTTGTATTTATTTCTACTTTTTAGATATATGTACATATATAAACAGATACACACTACATATGTATGTGCCCATAATTTTGAAAGTGGTCTAAGTCATATATTTCTTGTTTTGAGATATTTAATGATTTGCATTTGAATACTGAATAAATTTCATGTAAATTCATGAAATGTTGAAATTTCAACCACCTTCTAGTGGTTCATTTTTGACGATATCGTAAAAATTACTTTGAATAAATTTAGTTTGAAATAACTGAAAAAATCATTTTTTTTAAATTTAGACCACTTTCATAATTATGGGCACATATTATGCCTAGGACTCACTAGCGCTTAGCTGCACAAAATTTAACACTAAATGCTAATGTAAGTCTTCACTGAATTGATATATAGCCTGAATTAGCGAGCAGTTAGCGCCAGCTTGTCAGTTTTTCAAAGAAGATCAAAGGAATTGGCATTTTGCTTTCTGTCAATGAAAACAGTAACATGATAGTGAGTCCACTCCGATTGGTATTTAGGAAAACTTTCCATTTTTACTGTGCTAAGTCGTCCCATACGCTAACCGCTAGTGAGTCCTAGGCATTCTACATATGCGTAAGCTATTTGATCACTATGTGACAAATATTCCTCTTTTACTCTAGCGTGGCAAACAAAAAACTTATGATAATATACATTACAAGGGAAAAAAATTAAACATAATTTCAAAATATAACGTATTACTTATTAAACTCTATAATATAAATATATGTATATAACCACAATTAAACAACTATTATACTTAATAACTTTACTATCTTCTTTTATTTCAATATATAAATAAACTACTTCCAACTTTTATTATTAAAAATTAAAGGTTAATTTCTCCAAAAAATGGTTAAGATTGTAAATTAAATATATGTATGTCTGGTGTTTATTTTTAAACTATCACAGCTAAGAAAAGCCTTACTTTTACACTTGTGATACGCAGATTAGTTAGAGACTGACTGGAATTTTAATAAACCATAATTTTACTTCATTCAAAATTTTTGATGTTATAAAATATTTCTAAGCCCTCCATTTTTTTCCGTGGAAAAAGAGTTAGAAGCTAAGGTCAAATAATTATGGGCTTTAATATTTTTAAATTTAAAAAAATTTTTTCTTCAGGAAAAAATTGTTTATTTATGAAGCGTAGAAGAAGCATTAAAAATTACATGATTCATCATTGAATATTACAAAAAAATCAACTTAATATACAAAATTAACCTTTTCATAAATTTTTAAATGGGTTAGAAAATTTATTTAATCAAATTAGAATTATATTCATGAATTCTAAATTAAAGGATTGTTACCATTACAAATCCAAGAATAACAAATTTTGACCTTAATTGTTGAGTTGTTTTACCAACAAATGTTTGATTTTATTTGTAAAACATATACCATATCTGGCAATTTAAAAAAACTACCTCTCGCAAGTTTTCATCCCCTAAAATTATCCCTCGACACATCGAAAATTGTATCGACAATAGGAAACACAACATTTAGTTTTATCCCCATCCTTTGAATTTGAAGTATGCCTGAGGTTCCATAAAGGTTTCCTGTAATGAATACAAAATCTATGTATTAAACCAAAATAACAAAGAATTCCATAACCAAAATTATCCTATGAAATCAGAAAGCCAAAGAACTTTTCAAAGATTTACATTCTAAAATTAATTAAATGAAATCATTGAATTTGTTAATTTCTTCTCTTGTATACATATATTCTATTTTAAAGCAAGATGTTAAAATTCATTAAATTTTGTGGTTCTAATTATAGTTGGTATTTATATTTGCTTAATATTAACACAATTTTGGTTGCAAATAGAATTTAAATCATTCCAAAAACTTTGCCAATATTTAGATAAATAAATAATGAGAAATACTAATTACTATGTTAATTAACTAAAGTAATTTTACTTGATATAAAACCGTATTATGCTAAATAGAAATTTTATACTCAAAATAGTGCAACTTGTAACATTTAAAATTGTTAGAGGAAGAAGTACTTCTAGGGGAAATGATTTAAGTTTAGAATTGAAAATAAATGCAAAATTTTAGCAGTGCTAAGGTTATTTTTGCCAGGCATCATTTTTTCATCAATATATCAGAATCAATTCCACTTTTTCGTTTTTTTTGCGTTTTTCTAAAGCCATATCATACTAGGATTTCTTTACAAATGTACAAATAAATCATGGTTTTATCCTCCAAAATTATTCAGTCTTTTTTTCAATTTCTATTAGAACTGTTTGAAATTTAAATTTGTTAGTTACTAGAGTTTGAGTGGGCTTTATATCAATTCGAAGTTACAACCAAAGTGCTGATTGACATTTGATTTCAGTTTTACAAAACAGCAGTCTTTAGTTAAAAGTTATAAAGTTTATGAATATTGATGTATGTAATTAAATTTAATGTAGAGAATGCGTAAATAATAGTAATTAATATAAAACTTAAAGAGTTTTGGAGAAACGCATAAAAACATCAAATCAGCAGCAATTAAAAAAACTAAAAATCCTAAAAACAAGTGCTGAAAGTAAAAAGAATTAGGATATTTGCTTCTATTAGCTATTTTCTTATTGACTGTGAAACTAAACTAGGAAACTGAGATAAAGTCGTTTTTTAATTCGTTTCTAAAGCTACCCGCATTCATAAGAGTTTAGAGGGCAGAACATCAAAAGCTGGTATATTTTGGCCAGAGAAGTAATAAGCAAGGGGAAAACTCTGAACATTCAGACTGAAAGGGCACAGCGGAAATATCTGGTTGAACATCAGTACATAGAAAGTATTTATTGACATTTAATTATCAACTGACTGAAAAATAAATAAAATTTAATGACATGTATATATTCTAATAAAAATGTATAGTTATTGTTGGCTAGTTTTTTGATATATTAAATTTCAATTGGCAGGTTTAACAAATACATTTATATACCTATAACCCCATGTGTAATACCGAAAATATTTCTAGATGGGATTTTATGGTTTGCTTCTCCCAACATATTAACAGGCACATTCAGTGATATCATAGAAAGATTCAGTTTTTGGCTAGGGACTAACCAAATCGATTAAGTCTACATTTACCTAAATAAAGCAAGTACATATTTCAAGATACTGTAAGGTCTGTTCTTAACTAATAAAACAAATAACATAATAAAAAAGCTGTTACCTTTTCTGGAGTGATGTCAATCTAAATTTTAATTATTAAAAATTCATTAGCAGCCATATTTAATATTCAAAATTTAAAATTTTAAGATCTTATGAAATTTACTTACAATTTTCTTAGAAAAGTGAAGTGTTTTCTTGATAAAACTCAGTCAATTAACACAATTGGATTAAATTAAAATAAATAATGAATCAAATACCTAAAATAGTAGAAACAATAAACATGAAACAAAAACTCACTACAAAAATATGATTTGATGGTAGGATTTGAAGTTCTTTACAACAGCCAGCCATCATTTTTATTCAATTTAAAAATTTCTATAAATAATTTCAAACAGAATAACAAAAAAAAAATTCAATAAAGTTGTTAATTTCTTTCCAATATTAAATTTTGTTTTAACAGGTACGTTAAGGGTTTTTGTTTGAGACAGCATCCTAGCAACTCATTATATTGTATATTATGAGGCCGTTAAAGGACTGTATAAATGCTTTATGTAAGAGACTTGTATAATAATCACATGAATATTGGAATGCTTGTGACATGAATTAATTTATGAATTCACGTGTTTATTATGGCGATGAGCAAGAGAAATGCTTGTTATAGTTTTTGATTTAAACCAATATTTTAAACATAAATTATAATTAAATTTATATTTGGTAACCTCAGTCTACTATAATGCTGTGGAATGGTTTAAATTCGTCAGAGGTGAAAGTTAACTTAAGAATAAATGCGAAAAAGTCTTTGCGAGGTGGCAAATTTAATATCTTCCATAATGTGGCCATAAGCTTCCACAAATGTTGAGCTGGATGACTCAAACCAATTGTACACACCTACATATCATTGCAAATTTTATCTAATTTACTCATTGCCTAATTTAATGATATTATTTGAATTAGCTAAAGCTCAAAATAACTTTGGAATTTCGTAATGAAATAAATAGCCACTTAATTGTGTACACCCTTTAGATAATATTATTAGTGAAAATTTTCTTTAACAAATTTTGCTTTGATCTTTTTTAAACAACAACTTCAAGTCAAGAAAATTGTTAAGTATCAAATTTATGACCCAATTATTGTTAAGCAAAGAATTTTATAATATTAACAACTCTTGGGTCCTAAGAACTATACAAAAGCAGAAAATCTATAATTTTAGCTAAACGAAAATTGAATGTTTTTGAAATTAAGTTTTACAACAGGTATTCCTTGTTTTTGGAAGTTATTTAAATATGTTTAACAAAATAAGGCAAGCTACATTAAAAGACAAATTAAATGATACCTCGGTTTAATTGCCTTAAAAAAATTTGTTTTAGAGATTTTATACTCTAATAAAGTAAAACATCAGTATCTCAAAACTCAGGTCTCTTAGAGCTGATATTTTTGATAGCTATAAACCCCGTAAAATTTTAAACTTCTAAGCTTGAAAGTTTAATGAATACCTCCACTTTAACTTATACAGAGCCAAAATCAATAGATTTTGGCAAAAAAAACACAATTATAGGGATCTACATTATTCTTGAAATATTTAATAAATGCTTAGACCTGCAATCGGCCTAAAAACTAGATTTTTTAGGGTACTTCACAGTGCTTTAATTACTTTTTGTATATATTTAGCTGTATTTTACGACTCTCAAAAGTCAACACTGCCTGATACTCACTACTAGAAATTGAGAGATTTAACCTTAAAAGGAAACTAAGGTCGAAATAAAGGTGTCTTAGACCGCAAAACCTAGGCCAAAGAAGTTAAGCCTCTTTTCTTAACCAACAGCTGACCTAAAAACAAACATTTAAATAGAAGAAAAAAGGATAAGGGGTATACATATATACATGAAATTTAATAAAGGAAATTAATTTCTTTTACATAAAAAAAATCACAAAAATGAAGAGAAAGAAAAGAAATGCATTCAAATAATTGTAATTACGTATCAGGCATTTTCTCTTCCAATTTTCGTCTAACAAAAAAGATTTTAAAAAAATATTCTATATACCAAAAAAAATCTATTGGTATATATAAAAATAGATCTATATTTATAGGAAAAAATGAAACAAAAATTTTTTGTTTGTCTTTTAATCATGACCTTTTTTGTCTGGATTATCCTTATTATTAATAAAGTTATATACTCCTACAGATATAATTCTAATGTTAAGCAAATTATAAAAAAAAAATAGTATCTATTTACTTGGATTTATTCTACCTTTTTCCTTTTTTTCCTTTATGTATGCACATTTATATTTAATATTATTTTACCTATTTTTTCCTGTGACATATTCATATAATATTATATAAAAATTTTTAAGGTAAGAATTTTAACAGTCTTATCCTTTACTATGATGTGACACTTAATGACTCTTTGTTATTGATATTAATATTCATTACTACCTAGCTAGCTCCTTAAGTTTTAAGTAATTGAAAAATATTCTTGACAAGCACTTTTATTTTTAGCAAGTTACATAGACATAAATTGAATTAAATGTCTTGTGATTAGTTTTACTTACTAGAGTCAACTTCCAGACGTTACTTCCATTTAAACCCAATAGAAAATTTTTTTTAATCATATGAAAAAAATGTTTGCAAGGATAATGTTAAGTACTCAGCTATAGTATTTTGTGGAATACATATACCACTTCAACTGATGTATTGAAATTTTAGAAACTTGTGAGAGTTAACAGATTTCTTTAATTTACTAATGTAAAATAAATAGCTGTTAAATGTCCTTAATAGCTTAAATATTGTAATTACAGGGCACATCAAAAGTTTCGATTGCGAAGTTTAATACTTTTAGTTCGTAAACATAACTATTTGGATGCCTTAAAATCCCGAATTCATTTTAGAGGTACTCCTTTTATAAGATTTTAGATAGTAATTCAGACATTACAATTTTAACTAATGCTCCTTTTTCCATAGATTTTTTTATTTGCTTCGACATAAATTCTTAGTAAAGTCTACGTTTGTGAAATAGATTATGGGCTCTCAGGTAAAATTCAAATACAATTTAAATGCATTCTCAGTTGTATATGTGACAGTTACAATTGGGCAACTTTACGAGCTCTTTTCTCATTTGACGAATAGAAAATTTCTCGTATATATTACACGTAATAGCATTAAACAAGATGAAATAAAGTTAAATAAATTATGAAAAAATTGGAATGACAGAAAATTTCATTGAAACTTTAGAATGGGATTTGTATAGAGTTGGTTAAATAAATAGAAGAATAGTATATGTTTGAGATTTTGAACTGATTAAACTATCTTAGGAACTCTTATTTACAGCCTTTTAATACTTATTTTACCTTTCAAAAATTCCTGTTAAATCAAAATAAATTGAATGATTTGTTTAATATTGAAAAATGTTTATATTTACTTCTAGCCATGACTTTTTATTAAATTAGTATAAAAAATAATGCTATGCTGTATCTTTTATATCTTAACAACTTAAATCCCTTTTAGATAATGATTACTTCTTTAACAAATAAGCATCAATAATGTTAATTTAATTCAAATTATACTAGATCAATCCGGAGAGATAAATTTGGAAATTGAAAATTTTTGAAATATTTTTCCATTGACTCAGAAAAAATTATTTTCTCTCGTTATCAGGATGAAACATTCAAATATTATTTGAAAAATCAAAGCATTTATATACTAGGATTTTTCCTTATTTTGGAGAAAAACAATTTGTGAAATTCCCATCAATCTCATCAATAGGGTTTGTAATTGAAAAACAAATTATTCGAACAAATTCAGTGATAGGTTAAAAAGTTATTATATTATGTTTGCTGTGTGCATATTGTGAAGTTATACCTACATTTAAAAATTATAGCCACTCCTTTGAAAATCTTAAGTTCCTACTTTTTTGAGAAAAAATATTATTTTTAATGAAAATCACATGCAATTTAATTAATGCGAAATGCATAGTCGTCCGCCTTAGCTAATTTCAAATTTTAAGCTTATTTTAAATTTGATTTTTCGAATAGCTTTAAAAGCCCAAGGAAATTTGGTAAACTTCTATAAAGTTATTTTAAGGTTTAGAAAGAAGCAAATCATGTTTAATATAGTAAACAGTTTTTATAACACAATATCATAAGACAAACATAAAAATGTCATTTTTCTAAACATCAGAAGCATCAGAAGGTATTGTTTACCCAAAAATTATTATAATAAGTATAATACAAAGGCTTTTCTGGATGTTCTTATTGCATATTGAAGGTTTGACTTAATGAGATTTTATTACGGTCCAACAGAAGAAAAAATCCTGTTTAGAATAAATATCATCTCTATGAATATCACTCTGTTTTTTTAAATTGACTTTTCTTAAAACTTTTTCGCTTTTATTTTTCTAATTTAGTTCAGAAGACTGGAACTAATATGCTGAACTAAAAAAAAAGAAGATTTCTTTATTCCGTTTGAATAAAAAAGGAAACAAGCCCTGCTAAGGTAGATGAGATTTTTATCAGCTGGAGGTATCATGAATTTTATGAGTTGATTTTTGAGTTCTATATAAGGACTGTATTGTTATTGTTATAGAAAAATTGTCTCACTTGACTAGTTTTTAAAGCTGAGGATTTTTGTTTTTTAATTTTCTGAACATTATAAAAAAAACTTTATTTAATTTCACATGTGCGATATGAGTTCAATAAAAAAATTTTTCGAAATCACAAGAGTTTAAGGAACTTATTGTTAGTTTGTGGTATAGTTCAAGAGAAAGTTCTTCTTTATTGATAGTGGGTTTTTGAATAAAGCTTTTCTGAGCGATTGAAAATTCACAGATGAATAAATAAAAGAAAAATAAGATAATTCAAGGCTAATGTTTGTATGGTGACTTTCAAAAGTTTTATTTCTTGCCATCTAATGTTGTCTTAAGCCCAATATATAAAACTTAAGGTAATTGTCCAAATATTTTATTCAAACCAAATTCATCTTAACTATATTATCTTTTGAGAAAATATTTTTTCCATAATTCATTTACCCTAGTGCGTGCAAAAATTATAAATGTAATCTATTAGAGACTATATCAAGTTGTGGCAAGAGGATCTCTCCAAAGAAACAGTTCATACTTTCATATACTTTTATCGAAGAAGAAGTTGTTAAGCTAAGTTGTCCTTTACCTTGAAAAAAATTAGCTATGTACTATAAACTTTTGATTGAATTTATATAACTAATTGTCAAAGATTTAACTGTTCGTATATTTCTTTTGATAGAAATAATTTACTCGTAAGCAAGCTGCTGGCTAAAACTTGTCAGTCACCAAGTTACTATTGTTATATACAATCGATTAAAAAGTTAAAAAATTATAGTCTAAATAGAATGAATATACATAATATATAGCCCCGATAATTAAGGTCAATTAAGTTACTTTAACAGTAAGTACGTTGAAAATTTAACTTTTTGCTGGACTTAAAAATGACCATCATAGAAAAAAATTTCTATCTTAAATAAAGATTCCTTTATGTTTAGTAAAGTTATTTAATTGGGAAAAGAAAAGCTTTTCATTTAATTTCATTTGATAACAAAATTTGATTTTTAATATTGTTAACATAGGCGTAAAAATTTTTTTAAAACCTTAGAGCCTTTTAAACCCAATTAATTTTTGTTTTTTTAGTTTTACTCATTTTGATAATGGAAAGTATAAGACCTGAATAGGGCAACGTTATAAATTATGAATATTCATTGAATACAATTACGTTCTTTGAACTTTACTTTATTATGCTATAATATCTTATTGGTTGGATTCTCTCTGCCCTATATATTATGAGTACCTAAAGAACTTTTTTCTTCCATTCACATTTGATTTGTTATACAAGAAACAATCACGCTTACAATTAGAGTACTCCTGGATTTATTCGTGTTTTACTGTGTAATACAGACATTCAAAATGGTATCAATTTTTAAATGAAGGTAAACCTCCGAAAAGCAATTAGGTCACAGGAAAAAAAAATTTGGTTTATGAGAACAATTTTATTTTAAATGATAATATGAAGAAATTCAAGTTTTTTATGACAGTTTGTAAGCCATTTATACTAACGTAATGAATTATGTTATTTGGTGAACCTGTGTCACTTCAAAATTAATTTTATATTTGAATTTGAGCTTAATCAGTCATATTAGTTTCCAATTTTATTTGATTATTACACAAATCAAATCCTGTTTTATACACATAGATATGTTGAACATGAGATTTCTTTACAAGCAGGTGGTATTTCTTTTAGAGGAGCTTCTTTTTACTGTATAATCTTGCGATACTACAACAATTAATACTAGGAGATACTTTTCTCTACAAATTTACTGTGATAGCTCTACATGTACAAAAATATAATATTCCTACCTGTTTTTGTATTTGTAACCCACAGAATCTATTAACCTTTTGAACATTATTTTCTGTTTCAATCGTAGTATATCCTTTTAATCCTTTTTTGATATTCACTTCATGATTTTACATTTATGTTTACAAATAAAATTATGAATTTTTATTTCTTTTTGCTATCATATTAGATCCTAGAAAAGAAATATAGTTATTTTGTGGAAGTATAAATTCCCTTACAACCTGATTTAGTTCGTTTTTAGAATATCAATGAAATGGTAGACTCTACAATGAGAACATATTTCTAAAATAATAGCTGTTTCATATTGTTATTGATTTCACCTAAAGTGAAGGATATTTTTGCTAGTGACCCCTTCTAAATAGCAACTACTAATATCATACAAAATTAGTAGAAGTCCACAATTGTAACCTTATATATACTCAGTTTTTTATAATATTTAAATCGTATATCTTAGTACTTATATTGATGCTCTCAACGCATACAAATGCCCTTTTGCTATATATAAAAATTAAATGGAAACTTAAATTAAAACATGTTAATTTTAAACCAGTAAATTCTGATGAAGCAATCATTCTAAAAAGTGTCCAAAATTTAAGAATTGAACAATTTACTTTAGAAAAGGTTAAGCTTTCAATAAACTATTAATTTGGATAAACAATTTTCAATAATTTCAGCTAATAATTGTTATTAAAGTTGAAAAAGAATATGAATAATCAACAATTATCAACAGTAATTAACGGTTTTAATAATTATTATTCATGGATTTTAAGTAATTATGACAAAAATGTAAAATTTTCAATAACTATCAACAATTTTAAGCAAAAATAACTGAAAATCAACAATCAAAACTAGATTTTTAAAAACTATCGCAATAACCAATATTAACCAATATAACGATATAAAATATGTATAATAGTCTTCAAGAATGAAGGATAGTACACATTGATTAAGAATTATAGATATTATTAAGCAAGATTTTTCGTGAAGATTTTTTCTTTTAGTTAGATTTTTTTTTGACTAAACCTCCATTTTTTTTGGAACGCGTGATGAGCAACTTCTTTTCAAACATCGCAGTTTAAAAAATTTTGTTTACTTATCATAAAGAAAATAAATAAAGCATATATAACTAATCCGGTAGTAATTTCGGAAACTTTCACCAAGTGATTTTTTTGCACAAAAAACCTTTTTATCAAAAATAAATATACCTTTTCTAATAAAGTGACTTTTACAAAGATTTATTATATAATTATTTTCTACAACTTTATGTTATAAAAAAGTTTTCTATTTTTTCTATATAGAACTAAAACCCAAACATCGCTCAAAAATTAGGACAACTTTATCCTTTGACGAAGTACAATGAGAAATACTTAACTTTACTTGCAAAACTTTTATGAACCAATTTTTTTTATTGTGCACACAGAAATTTTTGTAACATTATTCTTATGAAAATAATATACCACAAAACTCTCTTAATTGAAAGGATACTAGAAATTCAATAAAAAAGCTATTTGTAATAAAAAAACTCACAAAGGCGAAAGTGTATAAGTTTTTTTTTCGTGTTAAAACAATAAACATGCTTAGTTAATAAAATAAAAACAGCATTTTAAAGAATAAAATTTTTAAAACATGATGAAAGCTCCAAAAAATTTTTTTTGTCCAAAAATTATTTACAAATTAAAATGATTGTATTATCTTCTGTACAAGAAATACCTGGGAATGATTAAAGAAACTAATTATCTTTCGTTTAATCATCGAAATTTTTTTCTAATAAGGTTTTTCGTAGTCTGGCGAAGATATTGCCTTCAATTGACAATGCAAATTGATTTTAATGACTTCAGTTGATTCAAAACAGGTCCGAAAATAGATGTCAAATGCATTTTATGGTGGAGAAAAAACTTCAAACAATTATGGGAGATAGTCGTTGATGACCTTTTTTCGATGCTCTGCTATTATTAAATTATTCCTTTAATCAACTTATATTTAAGAAAAATCTTAATATACCACATTTCTGTCATCATTGTACGTTTTTAATGTAAAAAGGCACAAAATGGTGATACTTTTAATCAGATTTCTGTGGACTTTGTTAGTCATTTTAAAAGAGCCAAACGAACACTTTGTAATCTGAAAGAAATTTTCGTTTTTACTTTATTTTATTTTATCACACTAATTTTCGCTTTTCCTTGTTTTTAGATATAAGTCAATTTCCTTTTTTAATAACAACTAATATGCATGTTTTTGATTTGAGATCTACTTAGATACTTAGAACACAGCAAAACAAATGTTGAGAGGTTGAAATATCCTTTTGCTTGAAACATTGATTAAATTTAAATAAGAAAGATCACAATAGTTTTTTTCTTGATATCAGGCTAAGTAGCACATTTTGGAGTTTGAATATTTTCAAGGCTTGTAAAATATTGTATGCGAATCACTTAAGCTGAAATGAAGTTCTATTATTATTTACACTACAATTTAAGGATACGAGTTTGCCTATAAATTTGTATAAATAAATCTTTTGAAAGGTTTTTGTCAACTATTCTCTCCTATATTAGACGCAAAAAATACATAAAAGGATAATCGGAAAATCCTATAAAAAAATTCGGAAAATATCTAAAAACATAAAAAGGCCGAAGTTCAAATATTTTTATTCTAGTCAGTATTAACAGTTGGTGTTTTATTATCAAAAAACTAAAAATCGATTTATATTTCTGCTGATTTAGTTGAACAATACTTGGGCTATTCATACCCAAAATAAAAAATGACTGAAATCAAACACAATATAATATAATTTTGTGATAACTTTTATTTTTCAAATATATTACGTTAATAAAATTAGAAATATTTCACAATAGAGAGCTTTTCTTCAGATATTTTGATAAAAAAATACTTGATTTAACTTTGTGAAAGGAATGCCAAGTAAATTGGTTTTTACGCATTATAAAAAGTGTAATATTTTTCATTTTTTATTATATACACAAAAAAAAAAACTTTTTAATGTTTAGCAATACTGAATTTTCCAAAAATAATATATAAAAAATCACATAAAGTCAATTATCCAAAAACACCTACAAGCCTCATATAATTTGTGTCTTCCATTAATATTAAGGATTTTTTTTATTACATATTAATACTTTGAAGTAAAACCAGAAATTCACGTTAAATGCAGAACAATTAATATAAAAAAGGTCTAAAGTGATTTATGGAGACGACATGGGTATAGATGACATTTTACTGTATCGTAACATTCTTTGCCACTTTTCCGTTTTTTTAAATAGTGGAGAAACTAAATATAACCTTAAGTGGGAATTTACATAAAATTAACGCGTAATAAAAATGCACCAGAGTACAAATTGCTCAAATCTTACTGAAACTGGTTCCTTCTTCATTTTTAGTTCGGATTGCTAAAATTATCAATTTAAAGAAAAATATGTGAAAAAGAAATTGTGTTTTTACCTTAAATAAATTCTAATAAGAGCGTTTATGTTTTCTTAATAAAGATTTATTTATAATAATTAAAACAACTCACTCATTAACATTCATTGGTGTAGTCCAGCAATTACCTTAAAACATTTGATTTTTTCTTGATTTTGTCTTAAAATTTGGGAATAGGCAGAAAGTTTGAAAGAATTTGAATATGTTTTTCATAAAGAATATAGTCAGCAAACATTTTTTGTCAAGTGAGATTCGTAATGGTAGTAGAGCCTACATTTCCCCTTTAACGAAAGAATTATTTTTCAAGGTATTGAATGTATTTTACAAACTCTTGTAAAAAGTAAACCATTTAAGGGGGGAGTTCGGTTAATTTGCTCAAAAAAAGGCATGTTTTCAAGTATTTTTTTTTTGCGATACAGGTACTCCTAGTTTATTTTTTTAATTTTTATATATTAACACAATATTTGAATGATATTTTTTTAAATTTTAAATTTCAAAATATTAATAAGTGAGTGAGTGACAGTGAATGTCTTGAAGCGCCTTGCAGAAAAATGGTTTTACGGTGTTCAACACAACACGCAATAGAATCATCTAAAACAAAAAAAATCAAAAGTTATTTATTAAAGGAGATGTTTTTCGAGGTAGTATCGAGGGTTTTTGTTTTCTATTTGTATATTTTTGGTAGCCTTTAGAAGTCAAATTACCGATTTTGGCTATTTGTTGTTATAAAATTAAAAAATTTTTCAAAAAAAAAAAAAGCTCTCGATGTTACCTGGAAAATTATGTCAAAAAGTAGTGTACAAACTTTCAAAACGATCGTTTTATTAGATTTGGAGTTTTCGTAAACACCGGCTTCGAAGATAACAAGTCTCATAACTTCATAACATAACTTCGGTAATTTTACTCCGATCGACTTGAAATTTTAACACGATACTTTTAAGATGCTAAGCATTAATTTAAAGAAATAAAAAAAAATTGGCAAAAAAAAATTAAATACCCTACTTCCCCCTTAAACAATTTAAAATATATTTTTAAATTAATTTCATTCTAAAAGTAAGAAAACATTAATTTTTTGCTCACCTACACTAAATAAATATTACTGAAGTATGTATAATTTCAATATTTTTTCTCTTTGATTAAAAAATCTATTAAATCCATGTCTAAAAATTAACAGGAAAATTGAAAAACATGTTCAAAATATTTTTTTAACATACAAATATAATTAGCTATCAACAAAAAATTTAAATTATCAACATTGCATTTGAGTTTTTAGTTGACACGTCTTTTCTTTTTAGGATAGAATAACTGACAAGAAATGCCAATCATAGTCCCCCTGAGAAACTCAATTAACTCACAAGACTCTTAGCATAGCAGTCAATAAGCCTATAAGGACTACTTGTTCTCATAGAAAATCGTTGCTGTTATTTCTTATTATAAGTACCAAAGTAGAAAATTTATTTTTTTTGATACTTGCCTACTATAACATCATACCTCTCTATCCCCTTCATCACTTCTTCACTTCACTGTCAACATTTATTAGATCCCCGAACTTATTTTGATTCAATACTACTGAATTTTTTTCAATCTGAAAAACAAATGGAATAAATACTTTGCTTTTATTTATGTGGTAGAAAAGCAGTCTGGTATTAATGCTTGATGGCTTAAGGGCTTTATGTCTATTTGGAAAATATTGTTGTTATTTATTTTAAGAAATGATGAGAAACAGACAAAAAATTCACTTTGGGTTCTCAATATCAGAATTAATAGAACTGAGAAATAAAATCCCGAATTAAATACCAAAAAACCAATATTATTAATTATAAACAAGCTTTTGGAGATGTTAACATTGAAGCCTAATTAAATTTCATATTTATGGTTATTCGAAATACCAAAATAAAAATCTTTTGCTTATAATGCTGCAATTGGTTGTTGTTGGGTTTATTACTAAGGATAATTAGAATAATTCTAAAGGTGACTGTATTAAATACCGTTTAACTAAAACCAATTGTTCCAAAATGAACAAAAATGCTTCTGTAAAACTTAGACGTCATTATATGGGCTTGTAAAGTAATAGCGAAGAGAACTTCAGGAAATATGAATATAGCTTAATGATTAAGGTAAAAAATAGAAAAATTTGCAGAAAATAAGAGGTTGACTGCTTTAGATGTTTTGGTAGTCTTTTTGTGAATTCGAGCCTGCTAAGATCTCTGAAAATCTGAAGTGGAAAATAGTAGTTTCTAGATGATGTTCATAACGGGGAAGATATGTAAATTGAAATATCATTTTAAAGTTTTTAACTATGAGGGTTATAAATTGAGATAAAATTTTTAACACAAAGCACACGAGATATTAAATAAAATCTAATTTTTATGAAAGGAAAAAAACAACCCTTTTTCCAACTAATTTTGAAAAAAAACTAAATATAATTCGTTTATACATTGATTAGAGCTGCTGAATTATTCCTTTGGCCAGATTTAAGAAAAATCTGCTCCATTTTTCCCATTGAAATTATAAAAAAATTAAAAAACCAAATAAAATTTCTCCCATGTATTAATAATCAACTGTCTGTTACAGTGACAAAGACTAAATATGTCTATTAAATATAAAATGTAATTCTGTTACTAATCCATGTATGAAAAATGAAAATTGTCACTTTATTAAATAGTGGGTAACTAGATAATACACTAAAAATTAGTAGAAAATAGTGAAATAAACAGAAGAATGTCAATTTTTGCAGTATAAAATAAGTCAATTAATAAAATCCTCTTCAAACAAATATTTTGAAAATTGTGCAGCACATAATCGAATTAGAAATAATTATACAAATTTTTATACTCAAAATACAAGCAAATATAATTCGTTAGAAATATATTTTATTTATTTTTATTTATTCAATTTTTTTCTTTCATATTTAAATCAGATCATTCGCTAACTTTTATCAGAAAAATCAGCTACTATTTTGTTTTTATATTTAGTTTAGTTATTTTGATTTTTTAAATTTATAAAAATAATTTCTAAATTAGCGAATCTGACACGCAACATTTACTCAGCTGGCAGTTTCTTTTTAGACGTTTAAGTAAAATAAAATTATGTCTTTACAAAAATTAAGTTTTAAAACTGAAAGCTTCTAAGGCATTCTTTCCACTTTTTCTCTATTATAAACAAAACTGATCAGTTAGTCTTAATCGGTTAAACAGTTGTAACAATACAATTCAATAGAGTCACATTAAGCATTGCTGTCGCATATTTTCCACAGGGGAGACTACAACAATAAACATATGGCATGGAATTGAAGATAGGCCTGACCAGGCAAAATGAACTCAGTCTAGAAGACAACGAAGGTTATTTATTATGGAAAGCAACGAGAAAATTTAAATGAACTTATAACCAGATTGCACCTCTGAAAGAAAATGGTTGCATAGAGTTAAGAAAAAGAGAACTTTTTACTTATCCTCTATCAGGAGTGCTTCATTCTCATGATATCCAATCTAGCATGGATATCACACGAACACAAGTTTAAAAAGTCAATTAATACAAAATTAATAAAGAAATCAATGAAAACTTTAATCCAAATTAATCTCCGGGAATAGAAGAAATATCCTCTGTACTATTCAAACAATTATCATGGCTAACATATTAATTTAACGCTCACTTGAGATTAAAATACGTTTTAATCAGAACTAAAACGGCAGAAGAAGTTTCGTCTCACAAATCAATATCACTATTTTGAAATTGTTCGAAAAATTACTACTCAAAAGGCTCAAGCCACTGGTAGATATTCCAAATTTTTAATTTTAATTTCAAAACAATCACTCAGCAGTGGATCAAGTATACTGAGCTACAACCACTATTGAACAAGCATTTGATGAAAAGGTATTGTTATTGGATGTATCCCAGACATTTGATAAGTTCGGGCACAAAGGACTCTTCTTTAAATGAAGCAAGTTCCTACCCCAAAATTATTCTCAATTGTTCGAGTCGTATCTATTCGATTGCAAGTTCGGGTTTATAAAAAGTGGAGATTTTTTTATGTTTGATCAAACAAAAGCGGTAGCTCCACAGGGAAGTGACCTAGGAACTTTCTTTTATGTTCCCTACACTGCAAATATACTTATAGCAGTATATACTTTTATCGGAACATTTATTGACGATGCCGTTATTATGGACAGCTAGCATTAGATAAAATAGATAAAGTTTTACGCTGAAAAAAACTATATTTACCTTTTTTATAATTTATATCTCAAGAAAAATATCGTTTGAAACTCAGTTTTACTCTTCAAAAGGGTTCAACTATAATTTTTATAAAAACTAAAGCAATTTTATTGACCTGAACATCAAATGCTAATTTTCTTTTTTGAATATTTCAAATTTCATTCATCCGGAAATATTTAATGGCCATCTGAATGTTGAAGTAAATATCTTAGAAGCATGAGAAGAATATTTTAAACGTCGAATGGCAACTTTTTATATTTTTTTTCAGCAATTTGAAATCCATTTCTTTGAAAATTCTTTGAATATTTTAACCAAAATAATGGAACTTTTTATCCAGAATTTATTTTTTTTTAAAATAAAGGCTTTTATTCATTCATTTAAACATCAATATTAATAAAAGTTTTATTTTTTAAGTTGGGAAAGAGGCAAATTTGCCCTTTTAAGAAAAAAAATCTTTAGGTCATTTATTTTTACTTTATGCTTAATAATTAAAGTCTTTTATAGGGGCTTACCTTAAAATACTGAAAATTTTTTTATGTTATATAACAAAAACTATTTTTGCCTTAAGGATAAATTTTTAAATGGCTAGTAGCTTTTTTTTTTGCTATTTAGAGCAAAGCTTTCAAAAATACCCAAATTCAAATTTACAATGAGAAAATAAAATTACACTGCTAAATTGTCTTTATGATATTTTTCCTAAATAAAATGTGCTAAGAATATAAAACTGTGATAATAAAATTATCTTTTAATAAATCGTTTGACTTTGATGAAAACTTAATAACATCGTAATAAATATTACTTTTATTCTTAAGTATTAAAGTCAGTGGAAGTAATGTTTGCATTATTTAATTCAATTTTATGACACCATTTGAATGGCAAATTCAAATTATGTTTTATTAGCTTCAAAGTTAAATTTTAATTGGATAATGTTTAAAATATTGTTATACCTTAAAATTGTTATTTCAAGTGCTTAATTACAGAAAACTTGATGGCGTACTTAAAACTGTTTTAATTCGAAAGTTAATAAAAATTCACCCTTGGCCTAAGAGATATTTCTAATTCAGAATTTAAATAAGTTTTTTAACTAATTAAACTTGTTTATATTATTTAAGCTGTTTTCTATCAAAATTTCTTAAATAGATAAGTAATGCTTGTTAAGAAGTTTATTAAATTCGATTATAATACTTAAGAAAATTTGTATTAGGCGAAATTGAAATTTAATTAAACTTTTTGTAATTATGGTTTCCTTTGGCCATAAGCCTAAAACTGCAAATCATATTGTTTACCTTTAAATAGTGCAAATAAATATTTGATTAGAAATTTAAAATTAATATTGTTTTTGTAAAATTATTTATGGTTCGGTATTGAAAGAATCTTCAAAAGCAGAAATTCTTCATTTCTAAAATTAATACAAAAAGTATATAAATATATAAATACATATTATAATAGCATTAGAGCCAGTGGTTTTTTCGTCAAGAGTCTAGAAATTGCTGATGTTTTCTAATTCAAAGGTAAACCTAAATAAAATCTCAATTATTTAAGAAGCATTTAAAGAGACATGAAATTGAATCTTTGATTATATACAAAACAATAGAAATGAGAAATTTCTCACCAAAGTCAATTTTTAAACAAAAAGGAAAACTGTGTGAAATAATAGTAAAACCATAAAGTTTATGGGCTGAGTTTTGGGCTTGTAGAAAAATCATTTTCAAGAAAACGCGGAATTTATTTTATTGTTATTACAAATGATTATTCTGACATTCATAAAAAATTTGGTGGGATAAGTATAAGGAAAAAATACCTTGACAATCTAGTTTGAGCTTGAAAATATCATATATCATACCGTAAAGTCGACAATCAACAATCAATCTTGAAAATAATGATTTCTTGGCTAAGAAATACAAATTTGCTGTAAAATATTATAATTCTCATAAGAATATTTTGCATTTATTATTTCATTTATAATTAAAGTAGACTCATGCTTTAATTTTCTATGAAAAATTGCAGAAAAAAGAAAAGTAGTCAACATTAATATTAAATTGAAACTTAAACGAAAACATCTGCCTTAATTTTTATATTTATATTTGTGGTAATTTTTAAAATTTTGGCCACCTGGTTGGTCTTTTTATATTGTAACAATTAAGATTAAATTAGGATACTTAATTTAACTTAACAAGCTACATTCACTTTCTAGCAGACCTGTTTAAAACTAGGTGAATAATTATAGGTTCATAACAGACTCTGCGAACTACCAAAAAAAAAGTTTTATGCTCCTTATGTTTTTTAACTTTACGATTAAGCTAGTAAAGTCCCTTAATTAAAAGCTTTCTTCGAATATCCATAAAAATTATTGAATAATTACAATTTTTTGAAATAAAAAAAATTAAAAAAGTTGGTAGCAATGTATATTAAAAAGGCGGAAAAACCATTAAACTACTTTGATATTATGAAACTGATATCGTACTGAATATACTAAAAATATTGTATTTTCTATACTGAATTCATGCTGAATGTACAAAAAAATCAGGAATTCACTACAAAATCTTAACATAAAAATAAATGCAAAAGTTTATACTGATTTAAACCTTGTTGTACTGGTAAAATGGCTGATAGAACAGTATGAAGTCAGTATGAAATATTTTGACTCGTGTGTAATTAGTGTGCCATTATTTACCTAGTTTCAAGCGGTTCTGCTAGCTTTACCTACGTTTCAACTTCTTTAAGCTCAAGTCCAGATAAAATTCAGGTTGTTATTTATCCTCGATAGTGAAATATCCCATGGATTAAATGTCTACTTGAACATTTTCTAAGATAATAATGCAGAAAATATGAAAACTGCCACTTTTATTCTAAAAATTAATTGAATTTGTATAATTGTAATTATAAATTGTAAAAGCAACTGTTGATTGGAAAAATTTTTAAATGTGTGTTTTCTTCAATTATTATCTGATCCCAGATGTTCTAGTTTAATTTTTATGGTATTCAACATCAGTTTTACTTGAAATTTTTAGATTCACTTTGTGTACATAGGAAGGATTTTGAGTCATGACATTGAGGTTCTCACAATCTATGAACCAAACAAGCCAGACTTCATTTGTATAAAACGTAAAACGTAGTCAAACATATCTTAGAAAAAAGTCACAAAATTCTTCGAGGGATATATACGTCGTTTATTTCGAAATTTAAATAAATCTGATTGATTGGTTTTTTATAACAAACTTAAATAAAAATCATCTATTTTAAATTTTTTTAACATTTAAAATTTTGATGTATTTATGGGATAAAAAAATTTAAACAAACTAATTACTAAAATTTTGCAAGTTTTAAAATTTAATTTATTTTACATAAATTACAAAATATTTAAAATGAAATTCGAATAAATAAATAAATAAGTAATTTTAAATAATTGACATTAGTTCAATTTAATTTTTTGATATTTCATGTGTTACTATTTCAATAACAATTTTCAAAACGGAATTATAAATTATCTCCATTTTGCTCATTGTCAGTCTGTAACATAACTTCATTCCACTATCAACGTAAAGAACTTCAATTTTTTCCTGGTTTAGAGTACGAAATTTAATCATAAAATCCGTTTAAAGTAAACACTCCCGACTCCCGCGCATACATAGAACTAATTACCTGCAAAATGTAACTCAGGTAAAATACAGTATAACCTGATAAAATATTTTTACTTTGAATTCAATTATATGGAAAAACCCACAAAAAATACCTTGGGTATATAATTATTTCCGGCACTCCGTAATAATAAGAGAGTGGTGCAATTATTTTAATTATGCCTAGAAAATTAATATCTATTTTTGGTGAGTACCAAAAATAAAAAGGATTGCGGAAGTAAGCTAATCAACGTATTTTAAGTTATAAATATTTTTACTTCAGCAACTTTCTTTCAAAGCCATGATCTTTAAATCTTTAGGTCAAAAATTTAAATAGGTTTAGGTGTTTACATGAAAACTGTGACATATTTACAAAGTTTTAAAAAGTTTTCAGGCCTGCATATTTTTACGATTTAATAATTTCTCTAAATTGATTTATAGAAAAAATGCTTTGATTTTTAATTGCATAGGAATTCCTTTATCCTGCATATAAATCTCTGTTCAAACCAATGCATTTTTCATTCGCACAACGAACAAAAATTATTGTTCTAGCTATGGCTAGAGCAAATGCATCACCCGTTATGCAACCTTGTCCGTCGTGCGAATGAAAAACGCATTGGTTTGAACAGGGCTTGGAAGCATAAGTTAATGATGAAGTGCGACTTAAAAAAGGAATACGAAAATTGTTTTAGCTGATCAGTTTTGAGAAAAATGTTGAATGAAAAGATATTTTAGAACTTTTATTTACTAAATTATAATGCATTTATGATTATTACAATTATTTTGCGTCACTGATAAAGAAAAGCGTTATACAAAAATTTAATTTACAAACCATTTTCATAACAAGAATATAAATACAAAACTTTTATCATATTTTTATTCAAAAAATGTCAATTTTAATTTATAATTACAGGAAATGTGTTTTAAAAAATTCTCCTTTGACATGATTGTATATCAAAGTACAAATAATATCCTTTTATTTAGCTTTTGTCGTCAGATTTTATTCGTTTTACTTGAAATTGCTTTATTTACTATCATACCTAGTTTTTTACTCGAATTTTATTTTAAGTAAATTTTACTTGTATACTCGTTTTTCAAATCATTTAAATAAGAAATTGAATTTATAAATACCCATACATAAATTTGTATTCATTACATTGCTTTTTATGCTTGAATCCTTTCTTAATCGGGAAAAGTGAAAAATAAACAAAAAAGTAGCATTCATTTCCGAATTTCACTTCGTTCATTTTTATTATCTCTGATCCTATTAGCATTTTATATAGAGAAAAGTATATTAAATATTTGAATATTTAGGAAGACATAACAAGTTGAAGTATATTAACGGGATGGAAAAATTTCAATAAATTATATTGATTTTTTGTCTTTTACGACTTTTAACTCTAACAAAAAAATGTTTTTGAATTACTTAGCTAAAAAGTTCTTTGTTTGAAAGAAATTCGGGAAAGTTATAAGTTTTCATTACTATCCAGTTCCGTTGACATAATGCTAAACAGCATTTTTAGTTTCTGTTAAGTTAAGTTAATTTTTTTGTTTCCTGTATTATTGATGATATCTGATAGCACATCTCAACCTGAATGCAAGAAGTTAATGTCAAAAAGGCTAAAGCACCTTTTTTTGGAATGTGTTACAGGTTGGAAAAACTTAGATTAGCTTTAATAGTATCAAAACCTTTTGTTTTAAAATTAAACTAAAACGACTAGTCAACAATTCGCTAAAATTGCGTTAACGTATGAATATATTATCAATATCGTAATCGATTTTTCTATCTCATCCAACAAAATTGTAAATAAAGGTCACAGATGTTTTGGATATACAATTCAATTACTCGACGTTTTGCAACTCTCTAGAGTCTAGTCTTACTAACTAAATTTTTCTATCGGCTGTCTATTTACACCTCTTTCTTCATAGTTCAACTTCCTTGATGTTATCCACGTGCTCCGTGGTTTAAATTTTGATACAATATTATTAATAGTATAAATGGAATAATTGAATGAACATGAACAAAATAATAACACTTTGTTATTTAGTTAATCACTTTTATACTTAGAATTATTATAATTATAATTACTAATACATATATATAAATTAAAAGTCCTGCGACAGTCTCTTCTTTATATTGCCTACTTTGCTGGTTTATTTATTCCTGATATAACTCTAAACTCTAAACAGTAGTTGCAAATAGCTTCTTTTTACAGCTCATTTAATACAGCTTATATTCATATCTGCATTTTTTGCACCTGAATAAAAGGTTCATTTTAAATATCATTTATACAAGCATATATATATATATATATACACATATATATATATATGTATAAAATTTTGCTAGAATCCAAGTAATTTATCAAATATTGCTGAAACGTCAGATTTAAGGAGTTATATATGTTCTGGCTCTGCTGGCTCAAAAAATCGAAAAAATTATTGCTTATTTTTAAAGTATAAATGCATACTTTTAACAATGTTTATGCAAAATTTCATCAAGATTGGAGCACTAGAACCGATTCTATGTGAGTACTAATCAATTTATTTTATGATTACCTAATGTCGACTTAAAACTTTAAACATGATTATCTCGTGATAATCTAGCTCAGACAAATCCTTCTAATTTTTTAAACATCAAAAATCGACTTTTTTTAGAAAAACATCAATGTAACTGTAAAATATTTTTTTTCGTAAAATCCTTCGTTCACGAACAAGGCCACACTATAAACTGACGTAGTTTTTTTATTTTTAATTTCAATTGAGCCGTTACCGATATTTCATGGTCACCGAAAGCCACTACAAACAAAAAGCGTTCTACGGCAAGGAGTGTACCTCCCCCAATTTTCCGAATTTTCACTCGAAGTTTTATACGAATAAACACTAAGTGATGTACTTTTTGAAAATTTTTACCGTACTTGAATAGAACTATGGTAACATAATTTAAAAAAATCAAAAATACGTCCGGCAGCAGGTACCGCACTTCTCTAAAAAAAAAAAATTTGTTGTAGTGTTCCGATAATCATTCAACACTATCTTATAATTACTATATGGCATTATCTATTCAGACTAGACAAATATATAAGCATTTCAATAAATATCTATTTTGACTCTAAGAATCCATACTTTTATTAGCTATTACTTTTATTTTATATAGAGCGACCGCTAGCCATTCATATTCGCCTATCTACTTACATGTAGTTTATTCGTATTGTTTCGGAAGTGATCGATTGTCATATTCTTCCGAATCACGGTGAGACACTTGGTTGTGGTATATGTCATCTATCATTAACACTGCTTGACGGGTACTTCATGTGTAAGCGTATGGAATATATACATATGTATATACGTATAAATATATATTGTCTAGCACAGTTTCATTGAAAATAGAACCTCAATCGATAGATTTGGCCTATTACTGAATTTTTATTGAACTGGACAATTACGGTTAAATGTGTATCATGTGTACTATATGCATTTTATGACTCGTCCATTTCCTTTTCTGCAGTTAAATCGAAATCAACACCCTCGAAAACCCTCACCTGCCCTTCAATACTTAAAATTACGCTCACATGCATACACACTGACATACATCACTCTAAAATTGGCTACAAGGTCCAGGTTTTGAAACGTAAAGAAATTACAAACTATTTCGATTTTCGGACCAATTATAATAACTTTTAAACGACGTTCTAAAAAACAACAACTTTTTAACATTACACAATAATTTATAATCATCTACCTGAAACCCCGTTCAAAACTAAATTTCATCCAATTTGAATAATTTTTACAAAACAAAAAAGACGTCATATTGGGTCCGCTATCTAGAATTTTAAAAAACTCATAAAAGATTCAAAATCAGCACCTTCGAAAACCCCCGACTTCGCTCACACTTCTTTCAGGTCTAAGTTATGAGGTGGCGTATCGATTGATATGTTAAAAACGTAATTTGGTTCAGTAGTTTTTGTGAAAACGGATCTCATAAAAAACCTCACATACATACATACATACGCACACACAGCAGACATCACTCTAAAAATTGTTGCAAATGATTCTCCAGGTCCTGAAACGTAAAAAACGAAATTATTGATTTCGATTTTCGGACCTATTATAATAACTTCTCAACGGAAGTTTATAAGAACCCTATATTTTCGCAGAGCACAACATATATAACCCCTTAAAGTATTGCTATATCTTTCATGCTACTAATGCAATTTTTATTAAGCCACCATTTTTTATTTTTTCCAAAATAAGTAATTTAATAGTTGCCAAAATTTTCCTTCTAATAATTTTTAGTAGTGTGCTCGGCAGTGTAAAATCGATCTAGCTGGACCACCAAAGTGTCGCATAAGTAAGCACTCTATAAAAGACCACCAGATCCAATGATTTCAAAGGAAAATTACTATCATATTTTGTAGTTTTTAAGGATTTCATTAAAGAGCCAAAATACTTCGCTTTTATCTTTTATTTCTTCCATTAACCACGTTAAAACTCGTTAAAACCACGATGTAGCATGTCTACAGTCGGATAGTACTCTCAAATTTTCAAAAAATTTCAAATTGATTCAAAGAAAACTTTCTTTTGCTTTATTGATTGTATTGTAAAAATATTAAGAATCAACTCAACGTCTGACTAAGTACAACCCATTATTTACTCACAAAATGCTAATATTTTCTTTTGCTTACCACTTCCATACTAACCTTATTTTATTTTACCAAAGCTATTTACTTTTCTTAAATAATATATGATAACAATTCTATTGTCAGTTGGTTCAAATCAAATGTAGTTTTTTTCCAGGGAAATAGCCTGATTTCATGGTTTTTACTTCCATTCCATTTACAATTCAAATGATGGTAATAACATTTTTGAAACTTAATCTCACGGCTTATATTCTTGGATTTTATATTCATGTAAAATAGAAATACTTTCTCTGGGTGTATAAAACTTTCAGCTTATCTGTGGTTTCTCCTGTCAAGGATTGTGGTTCTTAAAGTAGCTTTTATCATTTCTGTTTAGCAATTTGTTATCTATTCAAAAAATTTCAATATAAAGGCAAAATCCTATTTTGGTTTTACCGCAAATTTAAAACTAAATTCGTTTAGTTTGGTACTTTAAGCTTTTAAGCAGTTTATAGAAAAGATAGCAATAATATTTGGTATAGCTTTAAAGTGTAATTTTGCCAAAAATATTTATTTTTTTTCTATATTATTAGAGCATTGTACAAAAATTAGTTTTGCTTAAAACTGCAATATTTTTACCATAAGTTTCTTTTTTCGATTTTAATTTATGGAACAAAAATTTACTAAATTTTTGCTTCTTATGCACTTTTTTTTGTATGATAAGGTTTTCTTTTAAGCTTGCTCTTTAAAATATACTTTGAGTTTATTTATTTAAAATTTATTTACTGAAAAGATATATAGCCTGCCAAGTAAAAATTTCTTTGGTGGGATAAAATAATGAGTTATTTTAAAAAATTACTTTTTTTTTCAGATATATAACAAAAGTCATCATATAATGGGTAAGTGAAATTTAAATTTTCTAATTTAATACAATTACAACAGTCATTTTTTTGCTCTATTGGCTCCCTTTCGTTAGCTTTTGAAAGAACATCTTTGCAATAATAATCATGGACGTAAAGTAATGGACTATCTTTGTCAAGAACTGCCTTATATATCTAAGTCTTAAATGGTCTTAATGTCTTTTAACGCCTAACTCGATAGGAGAATCACTTTATCTATCTGACTTGAGCTCCCTTAACAATATTTAGATTTCAGATTTTGGTTTTTTTTTTATCATTTTCCTTGCTTATAGTATACAACTCTTATTTCCTTTATAAAATGAAACTACAGTTAGTTTTATTGAAGAAAAATACTTCCAAAAAATTTATGGGCTACAAATAATTATTTAATAAAATAAAAGTCTGGTCATATTTGGTTTCAAAGTTTAAAAAAAATCTAAAGAATCAGAGTTGCTTGTGGAAGACAAGGAAGAAGTTTTCAATGTGGTTTGTCTAGTTACCTAGAAGGTAATTAAAGTTAAATTATAGTCGTCTAAAAAGTCTTATACATTGAGAATATTATTTTCTATATAACTGATAAAGAATAATTTCGAATAATGAACTCCATAATTTTCACTTAAGAGTTGGCTTACAAAAACTAAGAAAACTATGTTTTCTTTATTAATCTCACATTCACCTTAAGAGGGTAAAGACTACCAAGTTAAGCCCCTTTAAGTAAAGTAAACATTACGTTATAACTCGAACTGTAGTTAATATTTTTTTTGAAAAAAACTAAAAACGAATTATTTTTATTAACATTTAAGAAAAAAACTTTTTTGGAAAGTAATTGGAAGAGGAAAGTAATTGTTTTTTGAGTTATTATACGTGTTAATATTTTGAAAAATTCAAAAATATTTCAAAGTTAATAAAATAAAAAAATCGATGTGCTTTTAGATTTTTCCAATAACGTTATAATATATTCATTTAATGCCCTATAGCTATAGGATTAAAAAACCCGAAATAATCAATTTTGAGAAAAATAATAGGTGAAAGGATATTTAATAACTTTCAATTACTTAATTTGACAGCATTTATGACTAATAGAATTATTTTGCTTGACTGATAAAGAAAAACGTTATACAAAAATTTTATTTACAAACCATTTTCATAACAGGAAAATAAATATAAAACTTTTATCAGATTTTTATTTAAAAAATGTAAATTTTAATCTATAATTACAGGAAATGTAATTTAAGGAGTTCGCCTTTGGCATGATTGTATATCAAAACACAAATAATATACACACAATAAACAATAAATTTTATTTTAAGTAAATTTTACTTGTCTACTCGTTTTTCAAATCATTTAAATAAGAAATTGAATTTATAAATACCCATACATAAATTTGTATTCATTACATGGCTGATAATTGCTTTTTATGCTTGAATCCTTTCTTAATCGGGAAAAGTGAAAAATAAACAAAAAAGTAGCATTCATTTCCGAATTTCACTTCGTTCTTTTTTATTATCTTTGATCCTATCAGCATTTTATATAGGAAAAAATATATTAAATATTTGAATATTTGGGAAGACATAACAAGTTGAAGTATATTAACGGGATGCAAAAATTTCAATAAATTATTGATTTTTGGACTTTTACGACTTTGAACTCTAGCAAAAAAATGTTTTCGAATTACTTAGCTAAAAAATTCGGGAAAGTTATAAGTTTTCGTTACTATGCAGTTCCCTTGAGATAAAGCTAAACAGCATTTTATTACCGAGAACTTTAGTTTCTGTTAATTTTTTTGTTTCCTGTATTATTAATGCACTTTTTCCATTATCCCATTTTTCAATGATTTAGCGGATATCTGATAGCACATCTCAACCTGAATGCAAGAAGTTAATGTCAAAAAGGCTAAAGCACCTTTTTTTGGAATGTGTTACAGGTTGGAAAAACTTAGATTAGCTTTAATAGTATCAAAACCTTTTGTTTTAAAATTAAACTAAAACGACTAGTCAACAATTCGCTAAAATTGCGTTAACGTATGAATATATTATCAATATCGTAATCGATTTTTCTATCTCATCCAACAAAATTGTAAATAAAGGTCACAGATGTTTTGGATATAAATACAATTCAATTACTCTACGTTTTGCAACTCTCTAGAGTCTAGACTTATTAACTAAATTTTCCTACCGGGTGTCTATTTACACCTCTTTCTTCATAGTTCAACTTCCTTGATGTTATCCACGTGCTCCGTGGTTTAAATTTTGATACAATATTATTAATAGTATGAATGAAATATTTGTGCTTTTTCATTAAACAAAATTAATAAAAATAAATGAAAAAAAAGGACTCAACCCCTGAAAATATATATACATATTTATTTATAAGTAAATATATTTGAAAATTGTTATTGAAATTGGGGCAGATTAAGTTATCAATCATTCTTTGTAGATGAATTTTGTATAGGTATCGGACTAGAATGACCAAGGTCCGCGGAGTACAAAGTTCCAACGAACTTTTAAGGTTATAAAAATTCTGTCTTGCCTGAAAACAGCTGTGAATTCGTCTTTCTTGGTTGTGGAAGGAAAAACACGAAAGAAACAAGATATTCTATAAAGTATGGTTAAAGTACTTGTATATACTTGTAAAGACTAGTTTAAATTCACTCCTGAGATAACTACGTTGAAATAGATAAAATGCATTAGACCTTAGGCAAAATATGCTAAAGGTCTTCTTGGTTGGTAGATCTAGGAGGATCTATTACATACAGTAGATTAACTTAAAGCTAACAGAATTTACTTTGTCTTAATTAGTGTGTAAATTAAACTCTAAGAAATAGTACGCGTTTTTTATAAGCTATTAGTAATTTTTTTCAAAATAAAATTTAAAATATTGTAGGAATTCGTTGATAAATTTATATTTATAAACATCGTAGCAAGGTTTATAGAATTATAAAACAATGCACAAAATTATTCGCAAAAATATTTAGACACGGCTCTATTCTTCAAAATATTATTTAACAAGCGACAAAATATTGGAAAATTTCTGATGCTATACTGAACTTAAAATCACCGCAAATTCCCGATTAAAATTTTTCTAATATACTTAAAATACAAAAAGAAAAATATATTTTAAGGGTGAAATGGATTTGTGAATATGCTGAAATCTCGCGGAAGTTTGACCTTTTTCTATCATTTTATTATAATATTGTAGAGAAGCTAGATAATATTAGCGTCTACACTCTTTTTATTTAAAAAAAAATTAAAAAATTATTTTATTCTATATTTTTTAAATACATTTTTATTTACATTAACAACATTATTCAGAAGCTAATTTATATTTTAATTAATAAAAGATAATTATTTTTTATAACTTTAACAAAACTATATTTAACAGAGATACATTATTAAAATAACTTGAGTTATTACTTTTTTAATAAAAATAAAAACAATTTTTTAAAATTAAGCTCCTGACAATTACGTCACATGTTAAACAAGTAAACTTTCACAGCTTGCTTAACAAATCCGTAATTGTCAAACCTACTAATTTAAATATAAATAAAAATTTAAATTACGACTTCCGCCATAATATTATATTAAGATACCTTCTATTCTATTAAGTAGAGCAGATGAGATAACAGGAATCTTAATTTTTGAGCAGCAATTATACAAAAAAATGTGATATATTTGGATTTATAAATATATGAGAGAATATTTCAATTATTATACGATGAGTCCATTTTCATGCTCATGAAATAGCTGCAAGTTATTTTACGTTTAAATCCAAACTCAGTATTGTTTTTTTGTTTACTAAATCTTAGCAATTCTTCCTGATTCCATTTCTATTTAAAACCCGTTGTTACAATTTAATATTGAGAACAAAAGCTTACAAGCTTAGATTGAACAAAATTTCATGCACAGAAAAGTTTGGTTGTATTAAAAATACAATGAAAACTTTGTTATGAGCTTAAAACTGTTGTTAACGTTTATATTTCTTACATTTTTTCTTTGTAAAATTTCAGATAATTTCAAGTTTAGGCGTCCCTCATTCTCGGGATTCACAGCAGCAAAACAAGAACCACTTATTGTTGTAGAAGAATCAAATCAAAACGAAGCACAGCTGACACAAACACAACAATCAAGTTTAGATACAGATTCACCAGTCAATCCATATTTGTTATCACCATGGCGAGATCCACGAGAAACAAGAAAGCATTCATTGCCATCACAGCAGGTGACCGAAGGTATTACAGCAAGTCAAGTACGTCGACTTTCAGAAAGAGGAGGAGAAGGTTCAGGACCAACCCCACGTGAAACAGCATTTTTAGCCACACTTTCACAAGCTCCAGCACCCTCTGGACGACGGCATTCTATAGTAACTATTTCTAAAGTACCCTCGACGTTATTTGGACGGAGTCGTAGAGAATCAGTTGCTGCATTTCCAGTTCCAAACAGCACGTGAGTATTTTCTTACACTAAAATTTTTAACAAAGTTTAAAAAAACTGAAGTCAGAGTTATTTCATTTTGAATCCATTTATGTACTTATATGAACTCTTTCCCATTTGCGTTAGATTAATTCCTATCCTATTCTACACACATTTTATTTAACTTAAAAGCTAAGGATAAATATATGCAACTCAAATATTTTGTTTAGTTTTTTGTTCAAATAATCATGCAAACGTGGAGCGTTGTGGAGTTTAAAGTTAAAGTTTTAATGTAGGCTAGTCCAAAAATATTCAAAGTGCAAATACAATATACAGTTTTTGATACACATGTACACTTGAAATAGTTTAAACATACAATACTTTAATACAATATTACTAAATACCAATGAATAATCTGATTAAACCAGCCTTCCTTTCTGGTATTTTTCTATCACCACATTTTAAAAAAGGCATTTTCATTTACTTTACTTTAATACCATAAATAAATCAATTAAACATATTTAATCATATTCTCTTTTGAAATCCCCAGCCGCGTCCTTGGCTCAAGGCGAGAAAGTGGATCATCGATTGGACCGCCAGCAACAGATCGCTTAGGAAGCTTACATAATTTACAACTAGACATAATGGACGACATAGTACAGTCACGAAAAGCGCGCATGAAATTATGGACAACAAGTAGCGAAAAAGTTTGTGAAGTACAAACTGTCGATGAATCTGGTACAAGTAAATCAAATCGTTATACAAATCGAAGGTATTCAGATTATGCTGCAGCTGCATCAACATCAGCATTTGGCACAGTAACAGGAACGAAAGCAACAACACCATTACAAAGACGACCATCAGAAGTACCAATACGTTCACCTGGCTCTACACGTAGTAGAAAAAAATCCATTTTTTTAGGATCGGAATTGAAAGTTGGTTCTATATTAAGTAATCTTACATCTTCAGCTATGGAAATTAATAAATTTAGTGGGAATGAATCAGTTACTACCAAGCCAAAAGCAAGTTCATCAAGTTCATTTTTAGATCCAAACGTTGGACGTTCAACAAGATCGAATAGCTTTGATGTGTCCATACTACAAAATGCTAAGCAATTTATATCCGAAACTGAAGATAAAAGTTCAGCAGCTTTAAGTGGATGGTTTGCTAAACGCCATCAGCCAATTTCAAAAAAAAAAACTTGCCGTAGTAAAAGCACTGCAATGGCATTATCCAAGGATATGTTGGAAAAGCTGCAAAAGAAGGATTGTAAAGAAGTTAAAAAACGTTCTCGTAGTAAACATAAAGGTTCTATGGTTGATCCACATTATATCGGTAATGCTATCGAAGGATTTTTAAGAAAAAGTGCAATGTCGGTAACCTCATCTAGCAAAGGTGCTATACCAAAGGATAAAAAGAAATCATCAAATTCCAGTACAAATCGTGGATGGTTTGGTAAAAATAATGAAGATGATTCAAAAGATTCTTCATTATGTTCTACCCTAAAAGATTTATTTGTAAAATAATTAAAAAGGAACTATTAGTGATAAGATAAACACAATGATAATTCTCATTTGCCTCAAAAGTTCGTTAACATTTATGAAGTGATATTACGTTTTTCTGTTTCTTTTTTAAGAATATAAATTTCGAAACAAATTTCGAGGTGGTCTGAAAAAAATGGATTTAAGTTTTATACAAAAAAAAAGGAAACTAATATTGTATATTATTGTATAATGAGTCTCGCAACCTGCTCGATAGTTTTAGATTGCAATTAAATCCTAACGTGCTCAGTGTTTCTTATATAGGATATAAATTTATTTTAAATCAGAAATTTCCTTTCAAATATCAAATATAGTTTTTGCTTTTATGTTTTTTTAACTTAAAGAATTTTGTTAAAAGCATTTAAAACTTTGTTTATGTTTGTATTGATAGTAGCAAAGTTTAAAATGACATTTTGAAAACGTAACTTTTAAAGTTTACCAATTGAAGTTTTGATTTCAGAAATAGAAATAGCAATATTAAAGTATCAGCTCAATATTTTCATTCAATCTAAATCCAATTTTCTAAGCTCCCATCCACCTTAAAACAGAACTTTTTTCCAAATATAAACTTTTTTAAATGTTTTTGATGTAACACATTAAAGTTTTTCAATTCGACATGTATGTAATTTATGTAATAGATATTTATGTGTTATTTGTTAGTTTTTTCAACTATCCTGAAACAGATATAAAATTATATTATTTAAAAAAAAATTAACAAATGTGCAAGGTTGAAGACAAAAGCTTTTCAACTGATGTTTGTTTATGACATCTACTGTTTGTAAAGTCGGTTCTCAGTAAAAATAATTAAATCACATTTAATATGCAAGTAACTTTCATACTGTAATGCTTTATAGCTTTTTACTCTTTACTTCCTAAAATTATTCCAAATAAAATTCAGCTTTATTGTAAATAATGTCAAATACAATAACCTGAAGATATAAAACTTTAAGCTCGTCGAAAATAAATTTTCAAATACATTGGTCAAAGTATTTCCAAAAATACTTTAATCTTTATACGATTAAAGGATTATGGAGCGAGAATACGATTAAACATTGCAATAAAATAGTTTTTTACATATATTACTGGACTTAAAACACTCCCTGTGAATCTCATGCAATAATACATTTCAATTCGAAGTTTAATATATTACTCGAAAGGCTAATTATTCAAGTCAGACCTTAAAATCAATGAAAAATATTTGCGTTTAATTTAAGTAGTGGGCCTTATGCCAGACTTCATCAAACTTTAATACTCTATTTGTATTGAGAAGATATTCTGGAATTTGAAATGAAAAATATAATTTTAAAATTCAAAAATGACGGGCATGTTACTCTGAACGTATGTAGTCTTTTGTCTAGCTTTCGATTATAAATTTTAAGTCCTAACTTTATCGCAAATTTACTTGAAAATCCCATTCTATTTTACATGTTTCTTACTCTAAAAGGGGTCAGAAGATATTTCTTAGCTATCATTTCAATAATTACGCAAATTGGCATTGAAAGTTCCATAAAAAGCTCTTGGGAAGAAATTATTGAAAATTTCATTCACAAACAACACAAAATACCTTTTTACAGCCTTAAAGGAAATTTTTCGAACACTTCCATTACAATAAAACCGAAGCTTTATGAGAATTTCTTTTTGTTTCTTACCTTTTAAGTACTGTTTCTATTAAACTCTACTTCATTGCAGTTCCTTATTATACGAGTAATAAGAAATAAATTTCATTGCTAATACCATACAAATAGTTTTTTCAACTCTATTGATCTAAATTGATTTGAGAAGACTATAACTTTATAAAAGCATAATTCACAATGTGTCATGTATAGTTTAACCCATTCTGTGCCAACTACGAGATATTTTGTAGTAGGTAGTGTAACATTTGATTTAGAGTTATGATTAAATGATAACCTTTGGAATTATAAATTTAAGTTAGAATGCAATAATAAGCTTAATTTTAAGTTTTTTTCGCATACTTCCTGAAAACATGCATCTACACATAGAGGGGGATATAAAGGCACGCTGAACTAAAATAGGGGCTTACCTTGTGTCGTTTTAGCTGCGTGCGCAATCGGCATGGTTTTGTTGGCTGGAAAGTGCTCCAGATAGTGAAATGTGTTTGGATCAGAAATTTTTACAACTTTTTTCAACATTACATATTTCACTTTTAATTAAGTTAATTAAATTTTATTAGATTAAAAATATTATTCCTAAAAATTAACCTTGCATATTAATTCTTATATGCTTACACCTTTACCTAAAATGACTTCCTTTTCAAAAATCAAATCATATAAAAATTAAAGGATATGTCATTGTAAAAATAATTACAATAATTACCACTAAGAAGCGTGCCTTTGTGATAAATTCCATAAGAATAAAAATATTTTTGTACAAATAGACCTTGCATCTTAATCCTCACATGTTTACAACTTACCTAAAATCACCCTTTTCTCAGAAATGAAATCATATAATAATAAACAGAATTAAACAACGCTACGAGATATCTCGTAGTTGGCACAACGCAAAAAATTTTCTTCTAGGGTCCAAACTACGAGATAACTCGTAGTAGTTTTTTTTTTTTAAATACTTATAAATACTATATTATCGCGATAATGTGTCATAACACAACTAAAGTGAACAATTAAAAAATTTCATTGGCTTCATTAAAATAAACGCTTGGCACTGCCAGCCACATTACGTAAAGTTTGCTTGGCACTGAATGGGTTAAGGTTTAAACGAGGAATTTAAGTTATAATAGGAGAACGTTAGTCACATTTTATAGTTTATTAACCTTTTAAAAAACTTTAAATTTTTTGTTATTTAAACCACGCAAGAGACATAAAGGCAATTTAATTCAATTCAAATTAAAATTCTATTTATATTTTATAGTGTACTCCTGTTTTCATGATTATTAATATGCTTACCATAAAAATGAAAAAATAAGGATAATTTATATAACATTAATCTTCCAATTTAATAGTACAATTAAGATAAAATTTCATATCTTATCTATAATAAATATCTGTATTTGTATTATCACAAAAACATTTTAAGTAATTAACTAAAACTTTTAAGGGACATTTAACCTTTAGCTCATTAATAAAATTAAAGCTTGATGGCAGCATTATTTAACTTCTAATTTTTCCGCTATGTTTTTTAAAGACTAATTAGTTGGATTTATTTATTCATTTTTTTTTTCATGTGCTTTATATATCAATATTTTTCCAAGGATTTTTATATTTAATATTAATTTATTAAATTCATATCATTTTTTCAAAAACAGATGAAAAATCCTTGGAAAATGTGTACAATTGCCGCTAATATGTGTCATGCAAAATTATTATAGAAAATATAAACTTTAATTTAATAACTAATTTGATTGAGTTGCCTGGTTTTTTCTATTAATTGTAAAAAAACTTTTTTAGACTAAATGCTTTAAAATTATAATTGGCTTCCCAGATGGTTCTAATTTCTTTTGTCGCAAATAATTCCCTACTACCATCAGCTATGAAAGTTCTTAAATTAACAAAACTGGAACTTTTAATTGTATACAATAAACTATTAATTATAGAAAATGTGCTTTAATTTAGATTTAATTTTAAAGGAACTATGTTTTATTTATTTTTCTTGATGTAAATATATTTACTTTATACTTTTCAATTCAAACAACTTTTTCAATCAGATTTATCGAGTTTTAAATTACGTAAAATTAAAAGGCACCTCGTAAACAAAGCATTTTTTTAAAACTATAATTTAAATATTCCTTATATCTTTATAGCATTAAAATGAAAAATGTACTGTTTTAATGTTTACATATCATCAGTTTCGGTACATAATTAGGAAGGTATTATAAAGCTTTAAATTATATTTATTTTTTTATCATTTGCATTTTTTATTACAGTATTTATCATTTTTGCATTATATTGTCAAAAGGAATAAATAATTTTTTCAATATTTTTACAAGATGCGTTTTTCAAAAATTTTTATTATTTCATAGTAAATAATTATAATATTTTAATATAAAATCTATAAGAATTATGATTTTTTTACATCTTTGTCCTTTAATGAAATTATTCTTTATGACATTAAAACTCTATTCACATACTCATGGAATATCTAGTTATTGTACTGCTTGTCTGACCAAAATACCTCACTATAAATATGACCTTGTTAAAGACTTATTTGGTTTATAAGGTCATTGGTTATATTAAAAAGAGCTTGCATGGTCTATTATACAATGAGATACAAGAGAATGTGTAATATTTTACACAAAATGCTAAATAAAACACATATTTTCCCATCATATTGTATTTATTAGCGCTATGTGATCTCTATCCCTATGTAAAAGTAATTTAGTGTCAAAAACAATACAAAGGATAGGTCGGAAACCAAAGGCTGTAATGGTGTTTTCTTGGAATAAAGGGCTATTTGACTTTTTATTGATTTTGAATAAATCTGTTTTCCACTTTTCCATAAAATAAATATTTTTTTTATAGTTCATTATTAATCTTTTTAAAAAAACTTATTGACACGGGAAACTTTAAATACTAGGGTATTGACCTATTAGGATTTGTTTCTTTATAATGATAATTAGGAAAAAAATTAAATTTATTGCCATTCTAACATTATATTAACAATCCATTCTGTTATTAAGATCTGGAGCTTGTATCATTTGTTCTACTTTTTTGAAATTCATAATATTTACATACAATTCAGAGTTATAATAATTAACACTAATTATGTATCTTTCTATTTTATAAAAAAATTTGCCGTGCGAGAATTTTTTTTTTATACCTCTCTTTCTCTCTCTATTATAAATAGAAAAGCTTTCTGTCGTAATCTACAAACCTTTTTTTATATCTTGCTCTCTTTATCTTTCTATTTATTTATATATCTTTATATCAGTTAATGTGTAAAATTTAGCGTGTAAATGGAAATTAAAACATAATTCATTGGATATGCCAATTATATTGAAGCTGATACCCGGGCAGGTTTTACAAGAGGGTAATTTTTTATTATCCGGTGGGTAAGTGATAAGATGTTAAACAAGGAATTATTTTTTTCTTTGTCAGTTCAATGATATTTTCATAATATTTGATTTTTTTATTTAAAAAACTATAAAGTGTTTAAAATTCTGAACCAGGATTTTTGTATTAGATGAGCACAAAAAGCAAGTTTTTAATTATGTAACATTGATTCATAAGCAGTTGTTATTTTTGAAATCCTTTTTCCATGTGTTCTCTAATACCCTTTCTTAACAGACGCTATGTACAACCTTGTAGTCCTCCATACAAAAGAATCAGTTCTTAAAAGGCAAAGTCTGTACATGACGACAAAAGAAACATGGCGTCTAAATCTCAAAACATATGATGTTAAATTTCAAATTAGATGTCACAGATGAAAGCCAGAAAGTGGCTTTCTGTGTTGTTAGAAAGTGTGTACATCTGCCTGTTAAGAAAGGGTATTTGTGCTACCCTATACGCTCAGTAAGAGTTGCAGTTTTCCTGTTATACTTCAAAATATTTTAAGGACTATTACATTGCCTTGAAATTTTCACAAAATATTTAAAAGTTTATACCTAAATTGATTTTAAACTTGACTTTACATTTTCTACATTACGAATTCAAAAAAATATAACTAACAACAAATATTAAATGACTTCATTGGTTAATTTTAATCAATTGTAAAATAACATCCCTTTATTAACTTACGTATTCTTTTCAAACCTTTGCAAAAAAATAAAACTGTCTAACATTTCAATAC
This sequence comes from Acrocera orbiculus, assembly GCA_947359355.1. Classification (NCBI taxonomy): domain Eukaryota; kingdom Metazoa; phylum Arthropoda; class Insecta; order Diptera; family Acroceridae; genus Acrocera; species Acrocera orbiculus. The sequence continues at coordinate 21,242,918 of OX375757.1, forward strand.
ATCCATTTGAAATTTGTATGTTTTAAGAAAAAAATAATATTCTCATTTCCTTCTTTTAATATGCTTATGCTTAATTAATTTTATCACACAGATGATAACTTATGTGCTTTTAGTTTAGAATAAGTCATGTTTTATAAACGTTGCTAAAAAGCTAAATATTGCAAAAAATGTTTGTTTGAAATATTTGATAATAATCTGGTCAAGGAGCTGTGAATCTAAATTGAGTTAATTAAAAATAAAAATAACTTTCAAGCAGTTTTAGCTTAAAAGCTACTTATTTGAAAAATAATTACTTTACATTGTTTTAAGTAGAATAATTTCATCGAATTTTTTTTTAAATGTAATTTTCTACAATTAAAATAAGAGTTTATTTTTTAACAGTTTCATAATAGTAAACAAATTATAGCCCCTAAAAAAAATATTATCAGACCAACATTAAGTATTATGCTACTATTTTGATTAATATTCTTTAATTTCTAAATAGAAATAAAAAAATTACTCCAAATTTAATAACGATATTATTTAAAAATTATAAAAATATAAAACTAATTTTGATGTTGCGTTAAAATTTCTAAGCTAAGTGTAAATATTATGTAAAAAGTTTGTATACATTAAAAAGTAACCCGATTTTGAAAAGTATTCTTCTAAATTTAAGTAAATTTTATTCTATGTCATCCAAGCTTTAAAACACCCAAGATTAAATTAATAAAATATTAATTCAGAAAAGTTAGTGATTTAATAGACAGTAAACAAATTTACAAATTCTTTCCTCTAACTTTACTTAATCAATTTTATAAATGCTAATCAAAATGTTGTCTTCCTTTTCAAATATATCTTGAGTTAATAATAAAATGAAACAAATTAGCTTTGAAGTATAGCCACAGCTAATTATGCTATCATGGAAGAAATATTTACAATTTTACCTACGAGTTTTCTGTAACTTTAACCCAACCAGCATCACACTTTTAGTTTTCGACAAACTTAAATATATCTAAGGAATATTGGTTTAAAAAAATGATAGAAAATATTTTTTAAATATTTCAGCTCAATATATAATTTAATAAAATGCGTTATATTTTGTAGAACAAATGCCATTTTTGAGGAAATTGGGTTATACGAGTACGTTATTCATTTTGTCCTTTTTTTTCAATATTACTTCATGTTATTTTCATTTTTATGCTTTACACTTTCTGAAATTAAATTTAGAGATGAAATACAATTTAAATATATTTAAATCAATATTTTCAAAGCAGTTTTTTCATATTTTGAAGAGTTACAATAAACTATATTATTGGCTTCTACATGATTTGGTTTAAATGCTACTCCTTTTTAAAACTCTGACTTTTTGATATTTTAATATCCGTAAATATTATAACATTCTGATTTGTTTAAAATTTTGAGATTATACTTTTTAAATATTGTATTTTAATGAATTATTAATCACTTTTTTGAAAAAGGAAAATCTAACACTTTTAAGTATATCAAAAAAAAACTATACAACCAAATGAATTCTGAAGAATATTTAAAAATTGTACATATGTAATATTATAGAACTTTCAAAACATCTAAATAATCGTTTGACTTATGAGATCTCGTATTACAATCAATCCGAACTTCAAAATCGCAAGTTTTTTTATTCTGTGAAAATTTTTTCTTGAGCCTTGGATACGAAGATGAAACAAAAAGGATTACACAAAACAAAAAAAAATGTTTGTTTTATTAAAATAACATTTTTATGTTTAGAAAATCAAAAATGTAATGATATAAAATTGAAAAGAACTTTTTGAAAAGACTTTTAAAAGAATACTATAAATAAATTATTTATATTATAATAAATATTTTATTAAGTTATTAATCTGAAAAAATATAAAGGAAGACTATTATTCTTATAATCCAAGCAATAACACAAATAAGGTACTAGTATAGTATTAAAAATGCCTAAATGTTAAATGTTAGTGCTAATCAAAAAAAAAAAAAAATAAACTTAAGTGTCAAAAATTAGGAAAAATGTTAAAATTAGTAACAGTTAAAAAATGAATTATTAAAACAAATATTTGTTCTCGCGACTTCAAAGTAATGAAAACAGAACGGTTTTTGCACTTAATAGGCTGAGAAAGAGGTTATTTATATAAAACTAACATTAATTTAAATAAATTTTCTTTGAAGATAACGCGAAAAAATTATACGGAAATATCATGGAGAGATCAAATGACTGTAAAAACACCTACTAATATCTTTGTTGAACGTTTAACAATATAAATTTTTATAGACAGTGGTTTGAAAAAATTTCAACAATCATTTTATTAGCTAAAACATAAGCAAGTTATATGTATATAACTTTTCATGGGAAAAAATCCGCTTATTAGGACCTAGCATAGCTGGGATTCCCAAAATATATTTTCAAATGCCAATTATAGCGAAAAAATATCTAAAATAGACGTCAATTGTAATATTCCTTTCAAACTTTAAAAAAGAGTAATGTTTTCAAGTGTTTTTAAAATTAAATGTTCAATAGTACCAAAATGTATTGAAATCATATTTATTTATGTGATTTAAGGATATGAAATCAATAGCAAACAAACTAGTAAACAAGACAATATATATGTATATATATATATATATATATATATATATATATATATATATATATATATATATATATATATATATATATATAATGAATATATATGTACACAAAAGGCATATTCAAAGTCTTACTCAAACTCATAATTAGCTAAGAAATCATAAAATTTTGTTTAAGGAAATTATTTGTAAATAAATATTTGTTCCGAAGAAATGTGTTTGCTTTTTCTTTTGTTAATTTTAAATTTTATCCTAATTTTTAGGGTTTTTTTATCACTAAATATGAATAGCTTTTTTCTAAAATAGAAAATAACTAAATTAAAACCAAAGTCACTAAATATTTATTATTGAAACCAAAATACTGTTTCATAATTTTGTAAATAACTGAATTGGCTACAATTAAAACCAAAAAAATAAATTCTGCTTATTAGTATTCCAAAATCATAATTTTCCCATTATTTAATTTTATTACGCAAACTCTACTGATAAGGATAGAGCCTTTCAGCATACAAAGTATTTTAGATAAACTGAATGAGGTCTTCCAGTAGAAACTGTACAGCTTTAATTTAAAATATATTGTAAAGTGCCATAATTGCCTTCAAATTGCTATTTAAATTGGCAATTATTCATTGCGTAGCAGCTTAATTAATTAAGATTTCAGATTTATTTGTACGTAGGTTTTGACAAAGCTAAATGTTTCTTAAGTTGACAAAGTATGATATGTATTAATTAAAAAAAAACAATTTTTAGTGGCTAATATATAACTCCATTTTCTTTTAATTACTTAAAAATATTGTGTTTTTATTTAATTTAGAAGAAATATTTGTTTTTTATTTTTAAGTTGTGACATATTCACTAAACTTGAAATTATGTTTAAATTATTATTCATGACAAACTAAATAAAAACAATCAACAAATTTTATAATTTGTTAAAAACACATTATCTTATATTTTAGTGCTCATCTTTATTACTCCCTTATAAATAGTCATCATTTTAAGTTCTACACATATACCAACGCTCAATTCTATTTTCTATGTAATAAACATAAGCTACTGAAGGTATGGCGATCGATTCTTTCTTCGAATTTTTTTTTTATAGTTTTAATCAAGTCACAGCGCTTTCATTTATATACGGAACAAAAATTAATAGAACCTCTATTAACTTTATTAATATATTGGTGACTTGCGATTTTAATTAAATAAAAGTGTTTTGGTTTATTATTACTCAAAAATATATAAACTTATAAACACACTTCAACTTTTAAAAAATTTCTTATATAATTTCATTATAAATATACATTAAAAAGCAATTTTAACTTGCATAAATATTAATATCTTATTATATTAAATCGAGAAAATCATTATAATAATTTTCAATTGAGGGCTAAGCATTAAATTGTCATGAATCAATGGTTCCCTATGTGTCAATCACACTACTCTATATGCCATAAATTCTTCCAAAGTCATAATTTATCATTTGTTTATGTCATGTTGAAATTTGTTATCATATTTGGAGGGTTAAAATTATATCTTTTTAAAACTAAAAATAAACAAAATAATTGATCTCATTGTTCAAGTATTTTAAAAAAACTAAGAAAATTTTAAATGATTTGTAAAATTTTTCAAGATTCATAAAAGAGTAAAATTTTATAGCTGCATGGATTTTTTTAAAAAAAAATCAAATTTATGAATTATTTAAAAAAAATACTTTGTGAAAAATATTTCAACAATTGATTTGAAGTTCTTTTACAAAAAACTATAATATAATTTTATTATATGGAGTTTCAAAACTATGAAATTTTTAACAATACTCCTTTTTTCAAACGAAATATCTTCAACATTATATCCTGTATAAATAAAGATATGTCCTTTACACTAGAATTTCTCCAGGGAATTCAACTATCATAAAATTCAAAAACTCTACTGTTGAATAGTATATAGACAAAAATCTCATCAAAGGAGAAATTCAAAGAGAAATTAATGCTTCAGGTAGTGTTATTATGTAAAATTTCTTTAAGTGCTTTTCCTTGTGGCTTATTAAAATTTCAGCAAATGCTAAAAAGTAAGCTGACTAATTCTGCAAGCAATTTATTAACTTTAAATCCTCTCCAAATAATAAATGTAATAAAATGTAAAGTACTCACAACTAAGAAAAATTACATTCAAAGCAATAAAATTTATCTCTTAATATTTATTAAATTTAAATCACTAAATCACAAAGATGGAAGGGATCTAAGTTTGATTAATATAAAAGCTACATCTATTTTGATTCATATTCCAGACAGTTGATGAATTTACATATAGGAATCAATTTTAAAAGTAATGTTAAACAGCCGCAAAGATTTTATAAATAGATATGTATATCCTTAAAAATAAAATTTTGCCTCGAACAAAATTTAACAAAATGCTTAAACTAATTTGTTACTTTAGTGAGTGTTATATTAAAAGTTATAAAAAAATCATATAAGGCTTGATTGTGTATATTTGTACCTGTTCACTGGTTACTTTGACTTAGTTGAGTTAAATGGAAAATATTTACCCAGAGGTTATGATGATTTATAACAGAAGCCCACCCCCACCCAGTAGCTTGGGTACTAATTACATTACATCAATTCAGTGGGGAGAAAATAGAAACATTAAATTTCTATGAATTTGTGAATTGAACTAATTTTCTCTAAAAAGTGAGTTTTTCCAGAAGCAACTACTAGTGCGCTTCCAATGGTAAAATTACTAAATCCAAAATACTAAAACTTAAATATTCGCATACCTTCTTTTGAAATTACTATTAAACAGATTTGTTTTGTTTTCATTAGTAATTCAAGAAGAGTACCAAGGATCTCTTGGTTGTTAAGACATAAAATTTTGAGCATTTATTTAACTATTCTGTTTCAAAAATTAATTGACAGTAGTTTATTGCATATGAAGATTTTATCATCATTATACAATATTTTATTCAAAAACATAGTTATGAAATAGACATTTTTGTAGTGGAAGAAAATCAAAAACAACTGGTTTAGCAATAGTGAATAATAAGATCTACACAATTTCGTAGAGCTAAGAGCGTGCTGGTTTTTTTACAAAATTTTTTCCAACAGTTTATTACACTAATATACAAGTTGCTTATATTTGAAAAGTTTAAAGGAAATAGCTTATCAACAAATACTTCAAACATCGATCACAAACCAAAAAGAATTAAATTAAATAAACATCTTATTAAAAGAATGGATTAAATTTTAATTTGAGAAACTTAAGCCATGACTGCATTTACAAAAAACCATTTGTTAGTGGTTTTTCTAGAAGTTAAAGTAAAAAAGCTCTAAAACGAAAATTCTATGAATTTTTTAAAAGAAATTTTCACCAACTTAGCTAAAAATCAAAACAAAAACCCAAAGAGTTTCAAAGGTAATATTTATATAAATAGTTGACAGATATGTATATAAGTTTTATTTGTCAAATACTCTTCTTGCCAAAAAATACTTGCTTATCAGGTAGCTGTTATGATTCCAACATGAAATTTAATTTATTGATTTAATCAATTGAGTTATAAATTTTATTTGAGATCAAAACAAATAAAAGCTCATCATATTCTAAATATTTTATGAAAAACTAAAGAAGACAAAAAATTTAAGAATGAGCATTATTTTTTTTTTGAATATAACTCTTATTGATTATTTGAACTTGAAGGTCATTAATTTAAAATAAATTGTAGTTAGATTTTTGAACATATTGAACTAAAGTACTAACAATATAAAAAATGCTTTATAAATTGGCTTAAGCTTTTCAAACCACTTAGCTAATTTTAGTAAAATAAATTTTGAAAGAAAAATCTACAAGAAAGTATTCTTAAAATGCTAGAAATTCTTTGATGTTCAAGGCATTAATAAAATTCTAAAAAAAATGCTTTCGGGCAAGTCAAACATTAAAAAAAGTTCTCATAGCTTCTAATTTTAAAGGAGATTTTGTATAAAAATATTTCATAATGCTTTTGATGGTTGATTCGTTCTAACTATTGAAATTAATTAATAGAACCTACAGCATATTGTACAATGTTGTTAGAAAAATAGTTTTAAAAAGCGTTACACATACAATTACTGAATTTAAAATATTTCCAACAAAATCCATCTAAAGCTACTTTTTGTATCTTAAAGCGAAAAGAGGACTCATTGTTAAAATGCTATGAAGCCCTCACTAACATTAAAAAAGATAAACGAGAAATAAACTTTTTTCCTTCTATCCTGGCAAGAATACTTTTTAGTAGTTATATTAAACTAACGAGGGCAAGAAATGAGTAAAATCACCACGTCTTTTAGCTACAAGTTCTTACTATATTTCAAAATATATCTGATACTACATTTTTCAATGTCAAATATTGTTAAATAATATATAAAAATGTCAATAGAATGAAAAATTTAGTTTTAGAATAGAAAATTTATTTTTACTTTTGGTTGCTAGCCTTACCAAATACTAAGTAGCCCTTGTGTAATAAATAATAAGGCTAAA